>ML685838.1:5661491-5942673 GCA_007922175.1 Pelusios castaneus
TTCTTTCTTTCTTTCTTTCTTTCTTTCTTTCTTTCTTTCTTTCTTTCTTTCTTTCTTTCTAATGAAACTTTGAAATAAAAAATGCTGCTTATCAGTTAATGAAATTCTAGCTGTGGTCAAATCTTTCAAACATCCAGGGCTCTGATTTAATTGGAAATAATTATAGTCTTTTCTGAAGTATAATTATAGGGTATTTTTCCCCTGACATTTACAGCGTGGAAATTAAAAACAAAATGATGTCAGAATTACAAGATTTTAATCTGTCTTCAAACAATAGTGTGGGCTAGCGTCAGAGGTTTGTCCTTGGGTTGGGGAGGGGGAATTTGCAGAAGGAAATGCTCTGGGTGAAGGTGGCTAATAGCACCTAGCTAGTTGTGTAGTGTACGCAAACGTTGAGATTCTTGACGGAATTGCGTTTCTCAGAGCTTAATGGAAACCTCCAATCGATACAAGGGAAAAAGACAAGGCAGTTCTTAGCTCCTGAGAATGATAGGTTTATTATGGTAATATCAGATGTAACTCCATAGTTAAGATTGCATTAAAGATTTACACTTAAAGAGGGACAAAAAAAGAAAATCCCTGTGTTCCACATACTCCATCTCCATATGCAAAAAAGCTTTCTGGGGGACAACTGAATGTTTATGCAAGTTTTTTGGAGAAAAATATTTTACTAACTTTTGCAGAGCAAACATTTTTAAATGGTTCTTTTTGCAATTTCAGCCTGTTTCCCCCTTACAATTCTTTGGATTCCTCTTACTGACCTGCCACAGTCTCATAAACTCCATCCTACACACACATTCTGAACCAATACAAATTTCAGCCATCCTTGACTATAAATAAGACTGGCAGTGGTATCTCTACATTGGTTGGTGGATTCTCACTGCTGAATCCAAGGGGCCAGTATTTCAGACAGTAAAAGTTGGCATAGCTCCAGTAAAAGCAATAGCTCTAGGACTTCAGTGGAGCTATGACATTTTTACACCCACTGAGGAGCTAACCCCACATACAGATCAGGCCTGGGCTCTTTCATAAGTGTATCCACCCAAACCTACACTTTAACCCAGCATTTTTGATCAATGTCTTCTCCAGCAATTCTTACGGTGTATGAGGAAGAAAGGAAAGGTGTTCTCTACCTTGCTTTTCTGGAACTGAATTTTTGACTTTAACATCCATTCCTAAATTTTATCCCTGCAGGTCAGTCTAAGTGAAGGAAGGAGACAGATTAACACAGTGCCCTTCAGATCAGAAGCGCTACATAATTAAAAATGTCACTTACGAAGCCCTCTGGCTATGTCTACACTGGCAAGTTAGTTCAAATTAAGGAGGCTTAATTTGAACTAACTAAAGCCATGGCTACACTAGGCTTTAGTTAGTTTGAATTAAGGGCTTCCTTAATTTGAACTAATAAGTTTGAATAGGGTATTCGAACTAAGGGGTTAATTCGAACTAACTAGTTCGAATTAACCAATGTGACCATGTTAATTTGAACTAATTTCTTAGTTCGAATTAACCAGCCATTGAAATGAATGGGGATCGCTAATTCGAACTAATCAAGTGCTTGCTTAGTTTGAACTAACAGTCCAGTGTGGCCATGCTAGTTTGAACTAACTAATTCGAACTAATTTTAGCAAGTGTAGACATAGCCTCTGTGATTAGAAGCCCAAAAAGGCAAATGTAAGGTGTACTGCATGGTACTGTTGTGTGCAAAGGGGCAGCTGTGCGATAGGATGCACCGTTTTTCTGATGTGGTGCTACATGAGGTCCAGAACACTTGTAATCGTTAATGATTCCATAGGGCTTTTCACAAGGAGTGCTATTCAAATTCCAGCTGAACAATTACATTTTGACCCATTTGCTTGCCCTGCCCATAGCTGGGTTGGGTTCTCCCCTTTCCATCTTAAAAATCTAATTGTGTGGTGTGGTTTCATTGGCACAGCATGGCTACTGCATTTCATTTCAGACATGGCTTTCCTTCAGTTATGGATGAAGAGATCTCTTTCAACATGCCAGCCTGTGTAACAGCCTTGTCAAAGAAAGTGAATAAAAATGTAATGCTCATTATTTTTGTTATAGCGGAAGCCATGAGAAAGGCAGAGTCTGATACAGGTTGAGGCAAAAATGCTGGCTAAGGGCAAACTGCAATGATTAGTCATAATACTTTAGGTACTGGAGTTGAGCCACCCCATTCTTTCCAAGAACGGGTCCTACCTCCACACCCAAATGATGAAGTAACATGAACCTTGTGATTCCTAGATAGTGCCATCTACTGCAGTGTTTGTGAAGCTTTTCAGGATGAAAACACCTTCTCCAAAATCAGAAACTGTCATGTCTTTTTACTATAAAAGCAAGAGTAAAAATATCTCAAGTATATATCAATGATAAAAATATATAATTTGCATTTCAGGAATTTGACAGAAAATACTTGATTTTAAAGGGTCTATCTATCATACTTGGATGGCCTACATCAACACATTATCAGTTTTTAATATATTTAACCTCACAACAGTCCTGTGAAACAGGGAAGTGCTATTATCACCATGATAAAAAGAGGGGGAACATAGGTGACTTGCCAAAGGTACATAAGAAATCTAGTGCAAAGCAGTAATTCATTGAACCCAGATTGCCTGCAGTCCATACTAGCATTGTATGATATGTAGATAGTGTGCATGTCTAGGAAAGTGAGGAGGTTTGTTTTGGAGGTTTTTTGTTTTGTTTTCTGGGGGAGGGGGTTGTTTTCGGGGGGGGGTTGTTTTTTGTGTTTTTTTGCTTTAGAATATAATAATAACTTTACTGCCTCGCAGCCTTCTTCCTACCCCATTGCCTTTCATGATCCTTCAGGGTCACAACCCATCAACTGAGAAACACTAACCTTAGGCCAGGTCTATGCTACCGCTTAAGTTGGCCTAACTTATGTGGCTCAGGGGTGCGAAAGCAACACCCCATGAGCAACGCAGTTACAGCAACCTGACCACTGTCCACAGCGGCGCTGTATCAGCAAGGGACACGCTCTCTCCCACTTATTCAACTCCTGCCTTGTCTGGAGGTGAAGTCATTACGCCAATGGGAGAGTGCTGTGCTGCTTTACCACATCTAGTGTAGACCTGCTTGGAGTTGGTCAGGCTCATGATTAGGAGACGTGGGTTCTATCCCAAACGTGACCACTGACCTGCCATGTGATTTTGCTCAAGTCACTGCATCCCTGTTTCCTCTCTAATCTTGAGACTGTTTCTTATTGTGATCATGCAGGGTCAAGTACACTGGGGTCTTGATCTCCTTTGGGGCTTCTAGGTGCTAATGTCAAAAAAATAATAATAGCTAACCCATTCCAAGAAGCAATATTTATGTTCACCAGTAATGCTTCCATGCCCTGCACAGCTAGACTTCCCAACTTAGCCATGGTCTGTGACCACCATTTTCATAATTCTGCTGGTGGGGTTTTATCATGAGACCCATCAACACCACCCTTGCTTAAACAGCTACAGAAATATTCACTGCTTTTGATAATAACACTTAAACATTTCCATGTACAAAATGCTTTACCACTGTTTACTAATTCATCTAATTGAAATAAGAATATATGTAAACTGATTGTCAAAGCAGTTTATTAACAAAGCCCATCGCTGTCAGGAGCAACCTAGCTGTGAGACTGCCGTGATGTTTTTCATTGCTGGCTGACGTTTTAATGACATTTCCTAGTCAGAGGCTGAAACTGATGATGCAGAGTAGAAGGCAGCCCAAAGTTGCTGGTGCAGGGATGTATAAATGACACCTACCTGAGTTAGTTAGAACATGTGTGCCCTTTCCTACCCAGATGGGCAAACCTTGCCATCGCCTGCTCTTGAGATTTTAGAATCAGTATTAACTCCTGTTCTAGCCAGCCCCCACCCCAATCCCCTTTTCTGGACAGCACATTAGAGCCATGTTTGCATAACCCAGATCCACTCTGTAGTATTCCGTCACCCAGTAGTGGTGGTTGGGTCACATACTGAGATTGAAAAGCCTTCTACAGCCAAGGCCAATAGACCAGAGCTAGCAGGCAGTAGGGGCTCATGCTTTGATGATAAAAGGTCTCCGGTTAAATACCTGATCTGCTGACCCATGCAGGGAATGGCATAACAAGTAAAATTGACCTCCTCCACCTTTGTCCAATCATTGCACAACTGTGTTTGTAGCCATTGAGCACTTCAGCAACTCTGTTTCCTGGTGGACTTTCCAGGGCTGTTGCCTTGCTCCTTGGGCTGCAAGATTCATCATTTGAATGAATGAGAAATCAGAGCCTTTCCAATCTGCTGTAAAATAAACAGAGCTGGTTGGAAGTTTTCCAGTGGAAAGATATTTTCCATTGGAAAATACTGATTTGTCAAAATGGAGATGTTTCACAGGAACCTGTGGATTTCAACAAATTGTCTGATGAAATAAAGGCAGGTTCCATTAGTAACCTAGCTGGTGTCCCGCCAGTTCTAATACTCAGCTCCTCAGCATCTTGCATGGCAGATGGTTTCAGACTCAGGGATCCCAGGATTTCCTTGCCATGGAACCAGAAACCTGGCAGGCCTGGGTATTAACAGAGCTTTGAGGTTTCCTGCTACAGAGTGAGGAGCTTAGAAGCCGAGACTGAGCTGGGAGCCTCTGACTTCGTGCTCCCAGGTGGATTTCATTTCAAAACTTTCAAACCAAAATGTTTCCCCGTTGTTTTGGGCGTATTTTTAAAAGAATTTCCTTTCTACAGAAAATTTTAGAATGTGGTCTTTTTTGTTCTGAAATCAAATGAATTATATTTCAAAATTTTGGAATTTCTTAGGTAAGGAAAATTCCAACTTTTGGACAGCTCGAAAAATAGTTATATTTTAGGTTTGCATTTTGTGTTTTTAAATGTAACAATGATTAAATTAACTTTTAAATGAGCCAAACCAGCCCTGCCAGCAGTTATGCAAGTAAGCAGTTTTAAACAAGTGATTAGTACCAGTGTTCTTAAATGGATCACTCACATTTGTAACGTTATTAATATGTGCAAATGATGACAAGACCCAGGTCTTCTTTTAAATACTAAAACTTTCATTAGAACATCTTGGAAAGTCTCTGGTTTTCCATACATTCAAATACAGTAGTGGGATTGATTCCTGCTCTAGAGTAGAGAGCAAAAGTTTTGCCAGAATAAGTGCTAATTGTTTTAGCTGTATAAGCTGGGCAATTTGATTTTTTTTTTCCTTTTTCCCTACTTCAAACACAGCTTTGTTGTCAAAAGTGCAGATGCAAAATCTGGACACTCCTGTCATTTAAGGCTTACCTATGTTCAGATCACTGCAAAACAGGTTGTAATGACTTCAGCTCATGCATTCCATCCTAATTAACTCAGGGGAGATCCATAAAGCTTTCAGCGAAGCTTTGACTGGCTGTATTGAAGTAGCCTTGATGAATTTGGACCCAAGAAGCATGTATTAATGCTGAAATCTCCTTCTTTGCAAAGGTTGTTTTTTGGAACACCCAGGTAAATACAGCTAAAGAATGCACACCCCTCCTCCCTTCTCCATTATTACAGAGGAGATTATTAGTGTTGCACAGAACTAACTTTCCTGTCTAGTAAGTTTACATGACGCTTTGCCAAAGGGTTTGCCAGCTGTCTGAATTGCATTCCCAGTTCTCACATTAAGTCTCGTTGACCAGGACCCTTTACGTATAATCACCTCACCCTCCAGCAAATACTTGGTAACAGGTCTGGCTTCATGAAGTGCCAAGTGCTAATAAGTTAGGACCAGATGCTCTCATTTAGTGTGTGGCATGAACGGTAACACAGCGGAAATCTGGGCAGAAAGGACTTGAAGCTTATGGAAGGACAGGTCAGCCTGCCCATCAGATAGCTCCATACCCCCAAAAGACCCTCCTGGTAAATGCATTGTAATTGTACACCTCACATTTGAGGGTCCGGAGGAGGGAATGGAGGTAGTAAGATGCTGATTGTTGTACGGATCCCTATGAACCTGCATGAAATAGTTCTGTAAAAGCCTTTGGAATGTAACTCTGCAAATAGTAGCAGTCATTCCCACTACGTATCTTATGCTGGGCAAACTTTTTGGTGAATATTTTTTGTCAAAAGTACATTTTTGGAGGTCCAAAACTTTCTGCCAAAGTTGGTTCAAATTTGGTGAATAGTGTTGTTTGGGAAAAAAAAGTCAAAAGAATTAAACTGTTTTATTTCAACCATTTGGAAATGTTTTGTTTTGACTTTCCAGATTAAAAAATAAATGGTCAATGTTGATTCAAACACACACACTAACAAAGAATGAATAGGACCCAAAAGGGCCAAAATCAAGCTAAACAACTAAAAAAAATTTTCTGAGTTGACTGAAATAATTAATCCAACATACAATGAATTAAACTGAAGAAAAAAATTGGCAGTTTACTTGAGACATATTGGTAATTTCAGAATGATCTTTCTTGAGTTTTCTGATTTAAAAAAAAAGTTTTGTTTTGAATTAATCTGAAATTTATTTTTGGATTTTTCAATTTGGCCTCAAACCAAAAAGGCCATTATTTGTTCAACTCTAGTCTTATATCCCCTTTGGAGGAAGATATAGGTTGCATGTCCCCCAGCAGGGTCTGATCTACTACTACTTCCAACTAGAGAGTTTAGTACTTTAGCTTAATGAGGCTTATGCTTTTAGTGCCAAAGGTCTCTGAGTTTAAACTCTGCTGTTGGCCCAAATGGGATTGGCTACATAAACACAGCAAGTGGCCATATAACTCCTGAGTGAACCAGGGGAAAGGAAACAAATGCGAAGCATGGTTATGCGAGCTCTCCAGGCAACCTCACTGTGACCCAGTGGCTTGGGATCACATTACCCATGAATCCTTGAGTTCTGTGCAAGCTTCAGACCTCCCCAAGAGAAGAATATAGGGGTAATCCTACAAACTGACCTACAATTTCAGCAGCTCAGCCATCCCTCCCTTCGGAGGTTTGTGGGAGGGATCATTTGGCTCTCAGTGATCAGGCAATGCCTTTTGTTATATGGTGGAAGGATAGGTCACTCATACCCAAAGAAATCCTACCCTTAACATTGGATAAACCTATATATTCCACTGTGAGAGCTCTCATTTGGAAAGAGGCATCTCAGCAAAGTGGCTCTAAAATGGGGCAAAAATCTCAACAATAATGTTCATAAAATCCCATCACCTTTTTAAAAATTTTTTGTAAAATTGTCAAATTATGAATTTTTTTGTTCATCTCTAAACATCTCTTTGGAGTCCAGAATACTCCTGAGGATTTGATAATGGCTGCTTCTTGGCCTATGTGAAATCATCTCCTTTTGATTCCAAGGAAACAGCATAATTGGCCTTCTTTTTTCCAGCCTCAGTAGAGGGGTCAGAGGACCCCAGGAGAGAATGAAAAACCAATGTATTCCTGCAAACCAAGCCTTTACTTGCAATTAGTCAATAAACTTGTCTTTTATCAGTCCAATATGGATTGGTTAGAGATCCTAAAGCTAATACAAGACTGTTATATTAGATCTTATTTCCATTACAAGGTTGCATCTATTTTTTCTATCTCATTATTTTCACCTTCAAACTTGCTTGGCCAGTTCACTATGAGAAACTTGTTACTGGTTCCTACACGCAAACCTACCAATTTATGGTATTTATAAGATACCAATCACTGTCTATGGTATTTATGGGGTGCCAATTACCAGAGAATCTAGGTGCCAGGTACAATATTAAGATAAGCATAAAGGTTATTAAGCATGGACTCTGATCCTCCCACCTAGGGTTTAGCCTCTTGTACCTGGGTGGCTTTTTCCCCTTCTTCTCCTCCCCTCTCCCCTTCACTTTCATTCTCCACCTTTTGACAAAGTAGCTAGGCTTCTGGCGAAAGAGGGTGATATGCAGTATACTCTGTAGACATTCAGATTATGGCTTTTTATGCTCTCTTCCGGCATGGCATGCTACTTTCTAGGCCCCAGTGCTACGGGTTCTGACCCCCAAAACTTCATAATAGGGAGAGTCAGCCTCTTATCGCCAATGACCACAGTTACCTCATTGGGTCACTCAAATAGAAGCGTCTTTCAAGGACTATATTCCCAATGATAGGGGAAAATGGGAAGTAGTTATCTGGGATTACCTGAGACAGCTTTCCTTCATCTGCACTGATTACGAGAGGAAGGAGAGTAATTGTGACTAATGCAGGACCCGCTATGAGCAGTTGGATCTTATTTCCCTAATAAAAGTGGAGAGTAGAAAGGGTTGAAGAGAGACATAGGAAAAGAGACATCTGGCTGGGTGACTTGAAGGTTAAGGGTTTGCAGAGGCGGATTAGGGGCTACAGGGTCCCTGGGCATCCCCCATCAGTGCCTCCCCTCCAGCCTAGGGTCCTGGCCTTCTGTGGGCAGGCCAGTACGGGGGGGGCCTGGGGCCGGCCCTGGCCTGGGTGGTCGGCCGCTGGGGGTGGCAAAGCCGACCGGCATGCACAGTACAGCTTCCAGTGCAGCCGAAAGACTGTGCCAGAAGCCATACTGCATGACAACCTGGAGCAGAGTGACCAATCACGCCGGCCCATCCCACCCCTGGGGGCAGACCAGCCGGCCCAGGGCCAGGGCAGGAATGCAAAGGAGTGGGATGGGAGCACAGAACCTGGCTTGCCCTACCCTGACCCCCAGTGCTGGCAGGGCAGAGGGCCCCCAGATTGTGGTGGGCTCCTGGGCATGTAGTAATCTGTCACTGCTTGTGTCCTCATTTTGCTGAGGTTATTCTGTGTTGTTTTGGTTCAGCACTGGGAACAGAACCCCAGAAATACGCTGAGACCCTTAGGAGTTGGTTTGCTGCAAATTAATGCAATTTAAAAATATGTAGGGGCAGGGGTGCTTTTTGAGTGATGAATACATTCTAAATTTGATTTTTGGCACAAATCCCAGGCCTTCTGTGTAGTCCCAAAGGGGTCATGGGATCATTACAGGCCTTAACAATTAGGACCAGAGCCTCAAACTGAGTGAGGAGGGAGAGGAGGGTTCAGGACACTAGTGTGTTGAATGAGCTACTCCCATGAGACAGCCCTATGTAGACTAGGTCCTCTAGACTAGACCTTGCCTTAAAGCCAGAAAAGAGAGAGAGTTAGGAGGGTCTAGCAATGAGGGAAAAATGTAGCTCATAGAAGTGGTTTGGTCCTCCTCTGAGGGGAATGAGTGTAACATTCTGCGAACTAAAGGTAGACAAAGGCCTGTGTTACAATCATGACCTGGCTATAGAGGTGTAGAAGGGAATCCAATCAGAGTTTCAACAGAGAGCCTGGGGGGGGAATACATTGTTTTCAATTTTATTTTGAAATTTTAGAAAAGGAAAAGCTTAAGACAAAATGCTTGTGCATATGTAACCTTCGGGTGGGCTAAAATTCATTTAATTTCCCTTCTCCAGTGCCTCACAGAAATCAATCCCAATCCCTATGGAGAAAGCAGCTGGAGACCCAGGATTCAGTCTGTACAGGACTCACAGCAAAGATTGCTCAGAGTTATCCTCCCACATTAAAATACTAAAAACAAACATAACAATGAAACTTTATTAACTACTAACTAAATAAACCTTAGCCTAAGAAAACAAAATACAATTAATCAAGAACAATCCCTACACAAACCCCTGCAGGAAAGATACCCAAGAGTCCCAAAGTCCAGGTGGAGTTCACTCAACTCTCAGCTACAGTCTCTGTTCCAGTGTAGAATCTTGAGTGGCAAGAAATAGCTGTCCTCTTCTTCTTCCTTTGCTGGAATCCTCTGTAGCATTCCATGCAGACTTTTTCTTCTCCTTTGCAACCAGCCCTCAGTCCCATATGCATGTCTGCAAGGTCTGTTGCAGGTGACTCCATTACAGGGAGAAAACATCTTGTTCACTCCTGGCTCAGCTTCTCTCCTGAAAACTGAGCACAGGGGCTCTTCTCAGAGCAGCTCTTTCCTGCTGTCTGCCCACACTGCTGCTCTCATGTGATCTCACTGACCACACCAGCACCAAACCCTGTAGAGCATGCTCAAAAATGCTACCACTCCCTGCCTCGAGAAGTTTCTAGTTGTGGGTAACTAATCTGCCCAGCAACAGTAACCCACCCTTAGGAGGTCTCTCAAAGAGATAGCCCTTTCTAGGCATATGGGTTACACATGTTTACTCCTGTTTATTTGACTAGTTTTATAATTAGTTGAAGCTTTTCAAATTTTGAATTTCCAAGAACAAAGGGAGGAAACAGTTTAAAAACAAAAAAGCAACAGTGGAGGAAAGGAGTCAACAAGATGTGTGACTTAGTGCTGTTTTTGGGGCCGCAGGAGCCAATGATCCTTATCTCCAACTGTAATTACAGGTGGGTGTTGCTTATAGGCCAGCAGCCATTTTAGATGTCGTATGTATTTTCTTACTGAATCTTGGCTTATCTCCTTGCTTATCTTTAAAGCTATTTTGTTATCTTCACCTTTTCCAGAAAGGAAAAGCACCAAACACATTTTATCAGTATTTTCATTAGTACTTTGCCTTTATGCAACCAAGGATTTCAAAATACTTAACAAATAATTTGCCTCACAACATCCCTTTGACCTAGGTTCTATAAGTGATGTTAGCTCCATTTTACAGATAGGGAAACAGAGGCTCAGAGGAGTTAAGTGACTTGCCCAGAGTTCTATGGCATCCTGTCCTCCACACCCTCGCACTAATGAACAACAGAGTCCTGTGGTACTTTTAAAGACTAACAGATTTATTTATCACATGAGCTTTCATGGGAGAAAATCCCACTTCGTCAGTGCCACAGGACTCTGCTGTTTTTCTGCTATAGACTAACACGGCTACCCCTTTGGAACATGCACTAATGAATAGACTATGCTCTTTCTGCCTTTGAAACATTTCGATTTCTACACTCAGCATCTATTTGGAAGGAATTCTAGTAAAGACAAAGAAGAAAAGAATGACCAGTTGCCAAAGAGCTTCTCTGTAACTGTCTGTGGCCAGCGGATCCCCAGCTTGCTTTTGACTGTGGCCACACAGAGCAGACAGCAAGTGGCATTAGACAAGGTGGCTGAGGTGATATCTTTCATTGGACCAACTTCTGTGAAAGTCTCACGATCCTGCACAGAACAAGTGGAGTTAATCAGCTCTCAGGGCTGGGCTGGCCCGATGATTCTGCCGGTTGATTGCTCAGGGCTGCAGCAGCCAAGCTGCATGAGCTAAAAGATTTGCAAAGGGGCTGGATCAGATTACACTGATTCCAAAGGATCAGGCAGCAGCTTCTACGGGAGATACGTGTCCACATAAATAAAGAGAGAAATAATTACAAATAACTAATTAACTGAAGAGCAGCAAGAGGGAAGGTGTGAGCAGAAATGAAAGAGCAGAGGAAATGTAAAGCAACTGCGCCAAAGCTACTGAAAGAAGGAGCTGAATCTTACATCTGAAAAACAGGGAAACCTAGAAGAGTTTTAAAAAAGAAAAGTCTGAGAAGGAGAAGTGGAAAAAAATAATAAGTCTTTAATTTTCCTAAGGAAATGCCAGGGGAAAATGGAGATGTGAAGACAAAAATATAAATATTTACTTCTTATATATGTAGAAAATCTCTCTTCAGCTGGAGAGTGAAAGAAAACTTTGGAAAAGACCCAAGGAAAGTGCTGGTAATTGTTCGTCCTTGTTATTTTTACTCCAGTCATTGGGTAGCATTGCTGAAATAAACAGAATCCTGTGGCACTTTTAAAGACTAATAGATTTATTTATCGCATGAGCTTTTGTGGGAGGAAATCCCACTTCATCAGATGCTTTGAAGATGGGAAACTTTCTTCAAAGCGTCTGACGAATTGGGATTTTCTCCCACGAAAGCTCATGCGATAAATCCGTTAGTCTTTAACAGTGCCACAGGACTCTCTTTCTCTGCAATAGACTTAACACGGCTACGCCTTTGGAAACTGGTGAAATAGTTACTGCAAAAGCAGGCTTACTGTTTTCAATACATACCACATTCCTCTCTCTTTTCAGTGCTAGCCAATGGCCAAGAGTATTTAGTTAAATGCGATAAAGCTCTTAGCCGAACTCCAGGCACTGTCCATGAGTGTAAACACATTTTATATTTAGCTGAATCTGATAGCCAGAGAGAGGAAAATCCTTCCCTTCCCCCCCCACTGCAGTTAAAATTCCCCTTCACCTCAGTTCCTTGCCATTTACCCCTTTAGGGAAAGCCTGGGGAAATGAATGGGCCTTGCAGTATGCCCTGAAAGCCAACAAATGCATGATCTCTCCAAATATGAGGGCTGTTCCACAGTTCCTCACTGAAAAACCCCATGCAAAGAGTTCTTTCCCTGGAAGCTGAGGCCTGAGCCCTGCAGCTCTAGCAGGTTCCCTTGTGTTATGTGAGTAGAGAGATGGCTTTCCAGGTACCCAAGATCAAAGCCATTTAGGCTTTTTTGGTCACACTAACCCTATAAACTTCTTCTAGAAGTCAGTATAGATCATCAGACAAGGGAGTAATGTGTAAGACATGCCACTCAATAAGCAGGCTGTTGCATTCTGTGCTATAAACCAGGGCCATTTCTTAGGCTTCTTGATGTAAAATGCAATAGAGGAAAGGAGAAGAAAACTCAGACAACAGTAGGGTTAAAGGTTAAATTTATCTCAGATTAAGAATGAAGGAAATTCAATCTCCTTTGCAGGAATACATTTCAGGCAGTGATAAAGGGCCTACTTCCATGGTTCTTACTCAAGATCCTTATGTTACCTGTATCCAAGTTGTCCTTATCCAGACAGCTCCTCCACAGATATCAGTAGAGGCATTACTGAGAGAGGGCAGAGGGTGAAATCTCAGCCCCCTGTTCAAAGCTGGAGCTTTCTGGTCAGCGGCTCTGGGGGGACATGGAATGTGTGTAGCTACACAGCTGCCTTTCAGCTCTGTTAGGCTCCTCAGGCTGTGATGCTCCCAAAGTCATGAAGGGATGGTGGATCTGAAGGTCCAGGGGTCACAGCTCAGTGCTTCTTAGCCCACGCACACCCCCATGTATGCAATCCTATGAAGATGGCTGCCCAGGAGCTTGTTGCCCTTGGTGTGCTCCTGCCACACCATGACCTCCTCACACAGAAGAACTGCAATGATTTTGTTGCACTTAGGAGTCTTCTGTAGCTGTCAGGATTTCACTCCAAGTGGGAACAGTGGCAGGACTGGGCCCACAGTCTGCAAAGAAAACAGAAGGCAGCTTCATATATGGAGGGCTACAAGAAATGACAATGAATTACCAGAGCTGTTCAGTCTCTCTATTTTACAGGGAGGCAACCAAAACTCAGCAGAGACAATGGGAGAGCAAGGATTGGATGGCTTTTCACATGACAGGAGGCTGGTGATGGTAGGGGTTCCTCAGCATTCCCTGAACCTGCATCTCCCATAGCCTGGGTGAGTGCAATAACCATGGTGCTAGAAGTTACAAGAGGGGCACTTGCTTCAGATTTTGAATGGAGTCTGATCTGGCAAATGTGCTTTGAGCACACCTACCAGATTGGGCCCTGCACACAAGCTAGGTGTTGATGGAAATAATTTTCCTAATAGGTTCATTATTTTTCCTAATAGGCTTATTAACCCTGTAATTTTCCTAATAGTTTTATTATTAGTCTGACTCAATTTCCATACAACCATCCCTTTATTAGTCAAAAGCTGCGTGGGGTTGGTTACACCCAAAATACCAATACTAGCATGTATACCCCGATATTTTATATCCTAGCAACAACAGAGTTATAAGCAGTGACTAACATAGCCTGGGAGACACCTTCCAATCATGGCATGACGCCAGGGATGTAAGGAAATACTCTGACAAAGAAACCCCTGAAAACCTTGTTTCTTGTGAACTGTAACGAAGAGATGATGTTATTGTGTGGTTATCAGCCCTCAGTTAAAACTAGATGAGGGAATTTAGATCTGAACCTGGCTCTCTTCAAGGTTTTCTTTTTAATCTCACTTAGCCATATTTTATCCTCGTTACTGGACTAAGCATTTCTTCTCCTAACCAAGTTATATAACTATTTATATACCGTATCTGGCATCCAACCACGTTTTCTCAACCCAAACTTTAAATAAGAGAATACTGGTATGTCCAGGGTCACTGCAAGCTAAACCCAAACAGTCCTGCTTTCTCATGGATTTCATTCTTTTTGGTCACACGCTTTGAATACATTACTCATGGTGATGTCCAAATTCAGCTTAAAACCAGAATTCTCTCAGATCTAATATGGCCTGTATTCCTACAGGTGGGCAAACCCCTATCTTCTCCACATTTTTGACTTTGCTGGGCATTAGGCAGAGAGGTAAAAATCCAGGCACCTAGAGTCAGGCTTCAGTATGCATTGCCAGAAGCAGAAACTGAGGGGATTCTTACAGTAGAAATTTAGATGCCTAGTGAGTTTAGGCACCTGCAGGGCTAGGTGGCAGCTGAGTGGGAGTTTTGTGGATCACAGTGGTCCTTAAATTTAGCATCACTTTGAGGTTCTGGGCTGGAGTCCATTACAGAGTCGTATTTCAAGCTCCCTACACCAAGGGTCTTTCATTTCTTGCTAGCTCTCTTCTGGGCTTTTTGGTTATCCCTCTAAGCTCTCTCAGATTCCCCAACCTGCCTTGCTCTGGCATCCTATTAAGCTAGGTAACCTGACATCCAGATCATTCTACACCACATCTAGATTTCTGTATATTCAGAGGGCTTCCTTCCTTATAAATGGCTCTTGCAGTCCCATCCCTTTCCCAGGTGTCCCAAGGCAATTTCAATTAAGACCAGGCACATCCCTTTCTTTGCTTTTGCAAGGCAGTTCTAATTTAGACCCCCTCAATTTTATTTAGCCTTTCCCCAGTCCTGTTTCTTTTTACCTAAATTCCCCTGGAAGAGGTTTAGCCTGTCAGGAACAGAGCCCTGAACCAATGATGTGACAGGACCCTTAAACCTGCCCTGCCTAGCCGGCACAAAGACACAAATTCACAAAGGCAGTTAGGTGCCTAACTCCCATTGACTGCAATGGGAGTTAGATGCCTATGTACCTTTTTGACTCTGGATCTGTGGTTTTTATCCTTCCCAGCCCCTGAGCTTTCTTCCCGCTGTGTTCTTGTTAATCTCTTGTGTTATGTTTTACAACATTTAAAAAATTTTCTCTCTGGACATTGGTGTGCAAGGGTAGGAAATAGATGACTACTGACGCTCATCCTAATCTAATCCTTCCAATAATCTAATCCTTCCAAACCTATTTATAGCTTTGAAATGACAATACTGTTTAAAGTCACACAATTATCTGCATTTGTGCACCAGGAATATACACTCTATTCTACATACATTTTAACCCTCAAAGAATGCCATTTCTTCAGACTTATTGTGTGAAAACTCCCTTATAATATGCCAGTGAGACAGGATGTTTAGCCCTGATACCACCTCCTTAACAAACTGTACTTATAAGTGTACCCTTTTATAACATGTTAACATACCAAGGACCAAAAATACATTTTATTTCAATAAAATTCACAGATGAAGAATTTTTTTCCTTGGTGGAATTTAATAACCTTCTGCTGTCTGGAAATAATCAAGAAGTAAAGCTCTCATAGCAATGTAAAAAATATAAACTGATTTTGGTTTGTTATTTCATCCTGCAATTTGAGAACTTTTTCTATTTTCTTGGGATTAAGGCGATCAGCCAATGTTTTTTTTTTCCCTCCCCCAATCTTGTTAAGGAGCTTATTAATGTTTTACATTCAAAATAAAGATAAATGAGAACAAACTGACCTGAAAAGAAAATCATACCTAACACCACTTATTTCTATAGGTAACTGCTGGATTATTTCCACTGTTTGTAACCAATTTATTTTACCAATGCTTCTGCTCCTCACTAGCTCTGCAGAACTTCGGCTCACACATAGCAGAGCAGCAGTTCAACCAGGAGTCACCAGGGTTTTTTTATTTTATTTTATAATTCAACACAGTGACTTGTTTATAGAACTGAATCCTTTTGTTTTTCCAAAAGGGACTTCGATAGTCCACTGAGCAATGACACCGGTGGTAGGTAATTGTATCCTTTTTCCAGACCAAAGTCTTCAGTTTTCAGCAGAATTTACATTCCAGAAATAAATATTTAAAAGAATTGTAATGGAACTGGAACAAAGAATGTCTCTCACACACATACTCTGTCAATCAGTGTGGGGTCACTTCAATTCAGATAGTGTCTCCGTTCAAGCCCTTTAATATTTTACTTTATCCATGTGAAAACTTGGCTTCCTTAGATTTTTAATACTCCATAAAAGGCCAGTAAAATGCTATTGCTTATATTAGCCTACCGAATAGATAGGTCAAACAAGTAAGTCAAATGGCTTTTTGTTGCAGGGCCTCTTTCTCCCCTGCAAGCGGGAAAAATGCTATGTAAATCGCATGTCAATTTCTTGCTGCTCTTTTTCAGACATGACATTTAAGATTTTCTATATCTCTGATTTTTCAACAACTTGAATAAAGTGACACCAGCACAGCAGTTCGAGAACACAAAAGAGCTGCTTAGCTAGATTTTGGCTTTAAATGGTTTGCCCATTATTAAGCAAATGAGACAGTGGTGCACTTTTCCATTTAAAAAGCTTGCATTCACCCCTGTGGCCATAACACAGGGTGATGTCTTAAATAATGATGGCAAAAGTCACATTTCTGACAAACAAAAGAACTGTTAGGGTTTTGTGTTTTTTTTTTTTTTTTTTTTTTAAAGAAAATATGCCCACTCTTTTGGGAGAAAACTAATACACTTTTTCCAAAGGGCAACAATAATCAAAACCAACTGGAAAACAATCAGGAAAGAAGATGGCATAAATACTGAAATGACCTGCAAGCCTCCCAGTGCACATGAGGCTGCAACACTATTGGATTCTGTCCGTCTTCACAGTCAGGCACAAATTAGCACTATATTTGCACCACTTTCTGGTTGATGGTAAAACCCAGCACTGGTTACCTCTGCCAAAAACGCTACTGTATATGGGGTACAGTGCCTAAATAGATGGGCCAGACTCTACCCTTATACTGAGTAGTTCCTTACTTCATGAGTAGCCCCCCGCCCCGAAAACAACCAAGCCACTCCATGGAAATTAGGGCAGCAAAATCTCACCCAGAGGAAGATCACTTGGTAGGACAGATCAGATCTACACAACCTCAAACAGATCACAGGGGTCTGTTCTCTTCCCACCTTCATTCCTCACCCACCTTGATGTGCTTTTGGCACTCCCATTGTGGGAATTTCATAATTGGTTTGGCCCATGCCTGTGCAGGAGAGCCTTAATTTGTGAAACATACATTATTCATGGAGTTCAGATTTGCAGAAGGCACTGATGTGACTTAGGAAGCTAACTCCCATCGGCTCTCAATGGGTATTGTATTCCTGTGTCACTTCAAGCATTTCTGAAAATTCCACCTGTTAGGTTAAAGAATACCTTCCCCTCCCCGCCCCAACACACACCTGTACAGTCAAGGACTGCTGCTGAATAATATTATACATGACACGAGTATCCTGCAGATCAGGTTGAGTTTCATCCTCAAGCCTAAGTAGGGAGAACCAAGGTATAAGGAGCGAGGTTGTGGGCTACCATGAGCAGCACATCAGAGCTGTTTATACTAGCCTCCTATAGAATATTGAATCAAGTTCAAGGACTTAGTCCTTATCTTTAAGGAACTTTATGGCCTGGGCACAGCAATTTAAAAGATCGCCTAAAGCTCTAGGACAGGGATTGTATGACTAACAACTCTGCTCTTCAGGCACAATGCAACTCTACCACCAGGACAAAGCTTTCTCTGTGCCAGAGACGGACCTTTCTTGGGAAGGCGGACAGATCAAGGCTGTGGAACAAACACTGCCTGGAATTAATGGCCATCAGAAACCTTACAACCATCTGCCCCCAAAGCAAGTTTGGCCTGGCCTTCTCTAACACATTACATAGCAGCATGTACATTTAAAAAACAAACAAACAACAAAAAAATCCCAACACAACCCAGAACAAAACACTAGCTTGCACATGCAATTCTCCCCCAGGGAGAGGCTTAGGGAGGGAATGAGCCAAGCCACACGTGAAAGATGTTAGTCACATCACTTAATGGCTATTGGAAGGCTCTCAGATGCTATGGTGATTAGGGTAGTTTAAGAGCCTATGTAAAAAAGACTTATGGAGGAGCCAATGCAGCTGGGGTAGGAACTGGAGTGAGGGAGTCAGGGTAGTGGTGTTGAAGGCTTGGGGGATGTTTGTTTTTCTCAGTAGCAATTGTTACTATGTCCAAGGCACTTAGAGAAAGATTACTTCATCTTACCTTGCTCCATCCCCACTGACATGTAGTTGTCCTGGTTTTTGTCTTTGGAAATCTAATCAGCCAAGTTTCAGCAGCCCTAATGTACCTGGCTGAAATATGGAAGCACATGTGTTTGAGGATGTTGGCTCAGCCCCAATGGTTAAAGTTGATCAAAATAGGAGGGTGAGCTCACTAATTCTGGTGGACGTATGTCATCATGGGTGATGACATGGCTTAATCTTACATGAAAGGACATGTCATGGTGGGACTGGGGTCCAGGGAAATGAGATATTTGGGGTAGCTCTGCATGTGCCCAAGCAGGACCACAGACAGCCAAGTGAAGGGAGAGTGTGTTTGAGTATCTATACCTGCATGAACAGAGCACAGTGCTGTGGAGAAAGGTCAACCCTTGTATGCGCAGGGATCCTCCAACCTTGTTCCCATCTACACCCACCGTTATCAAGAGGGCACATGCTCTTTCTCCTCAGTGTTGGCTAATGGATACAAAGCCTGTAACAGGTTTTCCCTTTTACCCTAGAGAGAGAGAGAGAGCGAGATGAACCGGACTCTTCCACTCCAAGCACAGGCAATTCTTACCCTATCAGATGCCAGTGCTGCTCTACCTACAGCTAGGAAAGGTTTGAAGTTTCCTTCAACTACTTCCACATCTGACTCTCCCACCTGCTGACTGAGTCCTTATTCTGCCACGCAGTAAGAGCCAGGAGATGGAGAAGAAACTGAGCTCCCCCAAGCTCAGTAGAGGGAACTATCCCTTTGGGCAAAGGTTGATGAGGAGGAGCTCCCCCATACGTTAGCTCCTTGTAGGGTGGCAGCATGAAAAAGGATTGACTGTTTATATATCTACATTCCTAGGTGCTCAACAAATTATAGTCCTTTTTATGCTCCCCTCATTTGTGGTGAGTAGAACCTAGAATCCATGATCCCTTGAAATCCATAGGACTAGTTTGGAGAGTAGGGTATTATTAAAAGTGAAGAAGCTAGCTAGCAGAATAAGGTGCTATCTGTGAGGTCCTTTGGGACCACAGCATGTTTAAGAAGGAATTCATCAACAGTTTGAGCACTCATGCATATGGTCTCCCAACAGGAAGTGGAACACTTCGTAAGGTCTTTGTTTTGTCTTTATCTTCCATGAGTCCCTTTTCTGCCTGCCAGAATTTTAAAAAAGCCTCCCAAATCAGCTTTCCCACTTCAGAAAGTGGAAGGAAGTAGCATTTTATAATGTTCACAGCTGAATCTCACATTTAATCAGCACCACTCCCAGTTGTAGATGGAGGCCCTATTGGGGACCCATACTGCATTGTGTGTGTGAGGCAAGAAGGCATCTATGTGAAAGGCATGAGGAGGTTTTACCTCAGGCATACTTGGCACTAAGTTATTTCCCATCCAAAGCCTCTACTATAGCTCTCCCTTCTCCTTTTTGTGTGCAAGATGGTGGTTAGCTGTCTTCTGAGCAGGCGCATGGGCCCATGCCCCAAATGTATTGCAGAGTGCCCCAAGCCATGCATGGGAGCTGGGGCCAGGCCGGGGCCCTTTTAAATCTCTTGCTCTGCTGTGCCCCCAATCACGTAGCCAGGGCAGGTGTATCGGTGTGAAATGTAAAATGCCACCTGTGGCCCTGGCCAGGGAGTGGGTTCAGCATCTAGCAGCTCAGCCCCTTGAGCTCTAGTGTGGATGAGTAGTGTGCCCTGCTGGACGAGACATGGTCCAGAGGGGTCCTTAGGAGCCAGGCAGATGAGGCATGGGCGGGTAGGGGGTGGCTTTGGGAGCTGGGTGGGAGGTGGCTTCAGGAGCCGACTGGGTGAAGTGTGGGTCAGGAGGTGGGGGATCAGGAGCTGAATGCTGGCTGGGTGAGGTGTGGGTTGCGGGGAGCCTTGGGAACTAGATGGATGAAGCATGGGCTGGAGGGGGCCTTGGGAGCTGGCGGGGCATCGTGCTGGCCGAGGGCAGGGGTGCTGAGCAAGGTGCTGGGGGGAGGGGATCAGGCACCAGGTGAGGTGCATGGGGGAAAGGGGAAGTAGCAGAGGACCTGCCACCCAGCTGCACTGCCCCCCACCCACAGTATCCTGCCACCACTGCACTCCCCTGCTTTGCCAAGTTCCCCTGCCACCCTGTTCCCCTGCGTAACAGGAGGGACACACCGACCTTCCTGAAAATAAATAAATACATAAATAAAGGTGAGCTCTTTTCAAGTTTTTGCAAAATGTGGTTGAATTAACAAGTGAAAAACTTGTGTACAGCTGTCAGAGACACTTATCTAAAGGTTACTGTAGGGAGGATGGATGTTATCTGAGAATTGTGTTTAGCTATGAAATATAAGTTTCCGCCTTTGCAGAATCAAATTGAGTTTGTAAACTGGTGTTTATTTTTTGACTGTTTAAATTTACTTCACATATGGTAAGATATTTCATTTGTTTCATGTATGTAAAGTGGCTTCCAGGCACTTTCAGATATGAGGGGGATGGGTTTGGTGGCATATGCCCCGAATCTTCTTTTTATGTAGCAGCACCCTTGCTTCTCAGCACTGTTTACATGCCCTTCCAGTCCTCACAGAAGGCATTGGGTGTTACAGTATTTGTGCAAGAGAACATGATGTAAACAAGATGGTCCAAGGTGCCCTGGATTCAACTACATAGTCAGAGGGGCTGGGAGAAAAGGGGTGAGAACCACTGTGCACCTCCCATTGATCCCCTGCTACAGTGGAACAATAAGGGAAGAGTTCTGCTAGGGGATCAACACATAGATTTCTTCCTCCAGTCCAGAGCGTCTTTCTGCAGATTTATCTGTTAGTGGAGGAGGATGACAGAGGCTATGTTATTTGGGGAAAGAAACAGCCAGAAGAGATCGTTGTGAGTAGCCCCAGTGACTCCAATATGACTGCTTAAAGGGAATAAAGTTAAGCGTGTGCTTAAGTCTTTTTAGGATAAGAGCATAATGTAATATAAAAGTTAGTAATGTAATACATAAAAGTTCCATGGAAGTTAGGGGCCTAACAAACTTTGTGAATCCAAGCCTAAGTGATAATCCCTCATATTCACAAAAACCCTTCTTAAAGTTTTTTGTAAAGGACATTGCTCCATCAATCATCAAATGCTACAGAACCATAGCCACAAAACAGAAAATAAACATTTACATTTAAAAACCAACTTCTCCTGTGCTTTCATCAAGATTTCACTGAGCTCTCCTGTATAACTACCATGGAGTAGATCGAGGTATGGAGGGAAATGGGGGGATATTTTCAGTGTAACCCATGTTTTAGAGATAAATGTGTCTTATGCTAATTGAAGCAATCTTTGTAAAATATTAGCATTCTAGTATTTTCCAAAAGAACATACGCTTGTGTTTAATTACCTGTATATAGGTTGTTCCTGTGTTTTAGCATGAAAGCCCTGGATCAAAATTGATTCTTTCTTGCAAAGTTAGGGAAATTTACCTTCCAAATGAGAAATATTCTGAATGATCTTTAATGCCTACTAGTCTAGAAAGTATTTAATTGCTCACATTTTTGGTGGGTATGCAAGCAACCAAACCTGGACAAAACTGTAGACATTTCAATATACAGTACTGTGAAAAGAAGGTAAATGTTAGCCGAGTCACCAAATAATATCATTAAAACTACCTGCCTGTAATTACTAATTAGTGTGGGAAGAGTTTAGCCCTGAGTTGTGCATAATACTAGGAAGGAATACTTGAAGTCTGAAGAGAATGGAATGATTTGCTTTGCATTTTCTGTCCCTGTGTTTTAAAAAGCAAGAGTATAGTCCCCAGAAGCAAAGTTTTTTCCATGCAGTATTACCAACTCTTCCAATTTTATCATGGGTCTCATGATATCTGGTATTTTTATTGATGTCTGAGCTTCTGAGTCATGTGATCACATAAAAATCCCAGCTTTTATTTTCCAAAGTCAGGAAATTTTTAGACCCCATGCTTACAGAGGACAACTTGAATGTGTGATCCTTCGTGACTCAAAAGCCAGAAGGCAAATAATAAAAATAATACAGAATTTTTTATCATGATTTTACAGGTAATCTTATTATTTTGGAGGGCCCTCACTTATGATTTTTGTATGTGTGGGGCTACCACAATTACAGATGCTAACTTTAAACAGCTAAGCAGTAAACCCATTGATTTTAATTGGAAATAAAGTTAAACCCAGGAGTGTTTCCAGGACTGGTACCTGATAGCATAATTAAGAAAACGCCACTTAACTCATTAACACATGGGAACATTAAGCTCCAGTCCTCTTTTTTTTTTTTTAGTTATTTTTTCCAATATCTGTTTGCATATTTGAAAAAACAAAACAACCCAAACTGTAATGATATTAATGTTTTCCTGCAGTGAATTTAAGGGTGAAATTGTTTTGCTGTCTTGTTAGTTTTTCTACTTGCAGTGGGGGGGAGGGAGTTCATTTCCAATTCAACACATTGCAACATATTTTGATTTCTTCTACCAAGCAACAAACTATACTGCCTTTTCCAACAAGTGCATTGGAATCAGTCCTGAGATGTCCGGAGCACTTTTACTGTCGTCGATTAGCACTGCTTGTAGAGATGGAACTACAACTCCCACACTCCATTGTGGAGGGAAGAGCAAAAAGGGGAAGAATGTGGTCTGCCCTATGCATTCTGGGAATCGTAGTTCTATTGCCTCTTCCCCTTTTTCCTCAGCTAGGGGCAGATTTCCAAGCACCTGTGCCTTTTGAGGAAGGCTGTGAAAACTACATTCTCCACCACTCCCTTTGAGGGTGTCATGTTGTAGTTTCCTGATAATGAGCCGGAACTGATGAGAGGAGCATGGGAGAGTTTGAGTTGTAAAGGTAAGGAGATTGTAGTCTTTGCTATGGTGCAGGTGAGGCTGGTATAGTTTTGTATTGTGTTTCTGGCTAGGATCCTGTAGCATTTCATTGTTTGGGCAATCAGCTTATTTTGTTGAGGTGGTAAAATGTTTGTAGTGTTAGCAGGTAGGACCTATTGACCAGGTAGCTGGTAACTCCCATGCCTAGAGGTAACAGTAATAAAAAGAGAGTTTGAGGGGAAGAGTCGCCTTCCCATTGTGATGGCAAAGCTTGCTGTGGTGTGTCAGGGACCTTGACCATGAACTCTTGCTGAAGTTAAGCTATTGTCTTTTAAAAAAGCCTTCCTAGCTCTTATGGGTGTAGAGAGAAACATCTGAATGTGAGCTTGGTGTAAATTGATGCAGCAGCTTCTGCCTATATTTATTGATGGATCCAGAGCATCCGGGTCTCTGGTAAGTTTCTTGAGCACTAGCCCAGTGAAATTGTTGCGATGGTTCACTACTGCAATGCTTCCACTGTTTGGAATCCTCTGGGTAGTAGTGAAACTCCCAAGAAACATGTTAATTCCATGAGGATGTTGCTGAGGAAGGCTGAGCAGCAGCAAAGGCAGTCAGTGGAGAGAGGAGAAGGAATGATGTTGGGGTGGGGGCCCTCAGTGACAGAGCCATGCATAATTAGTGGCTGTTCCTGACAATGTTGGCTTTAGTCAGAAGACCAGTAGGTGTCTAAGAAATTTTTTCAAGGCTTAGTTATAGCTGACAGTTTGTGCTGAAGGATCACAAATTACTTTATACTTGGCATGTGTGTGTACCACTTTAGTGCAGCAATCCCTGGGGTGAAGGACTGCGTTCAAAGGGCACACAACATTTTGCAAAATAGTGGGGTTAAAAAGGAAATTTTGGCAAGAGTTACTGGGGCAAATCTCCTCCCCCCCCTTTTTTTTTAAAATAGTATGGGATCGTTAATGTCCTTGCACAAAAGACAGGCCCTGGTAATTAGTAAATGTCTTGCCTGAAAAAATACACAGAGATGGTTCTTTAGTTCTGCAAAGATCAAAATGTCACCCTTTATATTGTGTGATTAAAGCAGCTTCCTTGTTACTTTTCAGAGAGGTGCCAAATACTTGAGGGGCCTTGATGATGCATTCCTTTTCTGCTCCAAAACTGAAGCCTCTAAATCACTGAGGTACATGTGGGTGGAACTGGTACTTTACCAAATATGCTGTATTCTGGTCTCATGAGTAAACAACGCACAAACCTTCAGTACTGTCATCACTCATGAGCTTTGAATTAAAGCAATTTGAACAAAAGGACCAACACCTGGGCTCCACCCTTCCCCTTGACCCCCCCCTCAACAAAAATCTGACATCTTAATGAGGAACATATGGCAAGTGGAAGAGGGGTCAATAGAAAATTGAGAAATTAAATTCCCTGTATGTATGACATGAAAAGTCATACCAATGCTTAGTGTGTGAGTACTTCTCATTCAGAGTGCTTTATACACATCATAGACTTGACATTTATGATGTCTTAACTGTTTTCTGTATTAAACAGCATAAGGTTGGCGTGGGAAGTAGGTAAAATTGAGTTTAAAGTACCTCCTATACATTACAGAAATATTGCCAAGGTAAGCAACGCTAATAATAAAACATGTGGGTAATGTTTGTCTACAAAGTCAGTGTTTTGAGTGTTTCACTGCTTGTGCTTTGTTAAACATCATGTATGCCAATTCCCTCCACATGATCAAAGGCAATTTTAGGACTAAACCATTTCAATTCTAGAAGATCTGGTATGTGTAGGCTACACAACAAAATAAGGTAGCCATAGAGTCAGTTAAATACTAAACTGCTAAATCCCTTTGCCTTAATTATTTCACCTACTTAAGGTTCAAGGAAAAAGCTATTAATGCTGACAAGGCTTTTATGTGGGTCACATTGGTTTTAAACAAGCTCTTTTCAGGGAAAAACGGATAGATGGGATATGAAGAAGTTTTCACCTAGGAGTGAAAGGGAAGTGATTCCAGAGCTGCTGGCCATTATCTCTGAGAACTCATGGCGAACGGGGGAGATGCTGGAGGACTGGAAAAAGGCAAATATAGTACCTATCTTTAAGAAAGGGAAAAAAGAGGATCCGGGGAACTACAGACTGGTCAGCCTCACCTCAATCCCTGGGAAAATCATGGAGCAGGTCCTCAAAGAATCCATCCTGAAACACTTGGAGGAAAATAGAGTGATCAGGAACAGTCAACATGGATTCACCAAAGGCAAATCGTGCCTGACCAACCTGATTTCCTTCTATGATGACATGACTGGATTTGTGCATGCGGGAAGAGCCATTGACGTGGTATACCTTGACTTTAGCAAGGCTTTTGATACAGTTTCCCACAGCATTCTCATCAGCAAGTTAAGGAAGTATGGGTTGGATGAGTGGACCGTAAGGTGGATCAAAAACTGGCTAGATCAACGGGCTCAGTGGGTAGGAATCAATGGCTCGATGTCTGGTTGGCAACCGGTAACAAGTGGAGTGCCCCAGGGGTCAGTCCTGCGGACAGTTCTATTCAACATCTTCATTAATGATCTTGATGATGGGATAGACTGCGTGCTTAGTAAGTTTGTGGATGACACCAAGTTGGGGGGAATGGTAGATACTCTGGAGGGCAGGGACAGGATCCAGGGAGACTTGGACAAATTGGAACACTGGGCCGAAAGAAACCTCATGAGGTTCAACAAAGACAAGTGCAAAGTCCTGCACTTAGGACGAAAAAATTCCATGCACTGCTACGGGCTGGGGACCGATTGGCTAAGTAGCAGCGCTGTAGTAAAGGACCTGGGGGTTATGGTGGACGGGAAGATGAATATGAGCCAACAGAGTGCCCTTGTTGCCAAAAAGGCCAATGGCATATTAGGCTGCATCAGTAGGAGTATTGCCACCAGAACCCCCAGGTCCTCTATTCGACACTGGTCAGGCCGCATCTGGAATACTGTGTCCAGTTTTGGGCTCCCCACTACAGAAAGGATGTGGACAAATTAGAAAGAGTCCAGAGGAGGGCAACAAAAATGATTAGGGGGCTGGGGCACATGATTTATGAAGAGAGACTGAAGGAACTAGGCTTATTTAATCTACAGAAGAGAAGACTGGGGGGAGATTTGATAGCAACCTTCAACTACTTGAAGGGTTGCTCCAAAGAGGAGGGAGCTAGGCTGTTCTCGAGGGTAACAGAGGACAGAAGAAGGAGCAATGGTTTCAAATTACAGCTGGGGAGGTCAAGGTTGGATATTAGGAAAAACTTTCTCACTAGGATGGTGGTGAAGCATTGGAATGGCCTACCTAGGGAGGTGGTAGAATCTCTATCTTTAGAGATTTTTAAGGCCTGCTTAAACAAAACCCTAGTGGGGCTGATTTAGTGGGAGTGGTCCTGGTTTTTAGCAGAGGGTTAGACTAGATGACCTATGAGGTCCCTTCCAACCCTAATATTCTATGAGTGCTAAAGTTCATTACATGCCCTTCAGACAAACAGGAAGCGAGATCCTTGTTCTGGTAAAACTGAAGCCAGTAGGATCTTCACTTGAGGACAGAGAGCAGGATCAGACCTTAAGCTTTGGCCACATTTTAAAAAAATTACCTGTTGCAAATCTGCTGCAAAAAATGGCTTAATTGAGTGTGTAAATCAGGACAAATCATGTTCAGCTGTACCTGTGGTTGATGCCTATTACCAGCAATGGCTAATTTTCCTGCAGATAAGGTTTAAATTAGCAATAATTCAATCTTCTGTCTTCTTCTGACTACCTCATTTTTAAGCAAATCCTGAATTTTTAAAAAATGACACAGGTATTCTGTTGCCCTGTGTCTGAAAAGGCATTTGTATGTTTTTGCCAATGCATGTAAAAATCATAAAAGATAATGTGAAAACTTATTATATAGGCCCATATGGGGCTGCTCTTACTACCTAGAGAAATGTCTTACTGCCACAGCTCAATTGATATATATTAGCTTGCTTGTCTTTCACTTGCTAAATGAATTAGAGCCTGTTTGTCATTAACATGCTTTAGCAGCTACAGTAATTGCTTAACAAAGCTGTGTTCTTCACTAACAGAATCTTGGGTGGGGGTGGTTAATAGCTAGAGACCAACTCTGATATGCAAGAGGATCAATATATTTGCTGTGGCTGGTGAGTTGATTTTTGTGTGCACCTAAACGTCATTTTTTTTTTATGTAACTTGAATTACTTTAAGTAAAGGGCTTGAACCCTATTGAAATAGTCAATTCCTATTATAAAAAGAGGATAAAAGATGATGTCCTGCCTTTTGCTGATCATAGGCATACAAGCTCTCTTCCTCACCCCATTGCCCCTGAGTTTGTTCAAAATTTAGCAAGAATGCATACATGAGTAAATTTCAACCCTTGTGTATATGTGTAAGAGCCAAGACAAAAGGCACTTTTGTCTCTCTGAACCCTTTTCCTTCCCTCATTTGGAGTGGTCAGTATAGAGTTTGTTCAGTGTTAACCTCACAGGAAAGAGTAATGTATACATCTGTATTTTGAATGTAGAGAGATACATTATTCATACCTTGTCAATGTATACACTGGAAAACAAGCTGAATTTATAGTTCTTTTCCCTTTCCGCTAGTGCTGCTATAGTTGTCTGTTTTTCCATTATAAACCTCTATTTCTGTGAGGTATAGAACTGTTTTTAAAACAGAGTGCATTAGTCTCGTGTGCTCTTTCGTATGGTACAATGTTGCATTTACAATACAGCTGTAATTGCATATGAAGGGATATAACCTCAATGTAAAAGCACACTCCAGTAAAATGAATAGGAATTTTATTAAGGGGACAATAGTACTTTACACTCTATCAGAGATCTGAAAGAGCATTTCAAAGGCAGGTGGAGGTGGCTTTCCTTATTTGTATGTTGCTGGATTTTCAAAGTTATTGAGGCATCTATTTCAATCTTTAAATTCCTACATATTTTTGAAAATCTGGCCCAGAGATATTACGTAATTATCCTTAGATGAACCAGGCAAATGGTGGCCGTTAGGAATAGGTGTCCACACTTACAGTGATAACCGCTAAACCATTGTCTCTCCCAGGAATTATTCACTACTAATTCAGCTAAATTTTAACTGGGGCAGAAGCGCCTAGTCTTTTGTTAGCAATAAGTGATGCGGCAAAGCAAGAGAAGCTGAAAAAGACAGGCTTTATTAAACATTCCATGAGAGCAGTGTTCGGTGCAGCAGTTCTCCTGTTTCTCTCGGAGGATGTTGCCCCTCTGGTTACACCCCTGAGCCTCAGGTCTCACACCCTTCTAAAACCTGGGTTATGGGTCTGCACCAGTAAACAGCACGTCTCTAAGCAAGTAGGGGAGCTGCTTGGATGGGATCCACACAGGGATTTAGATGTTGTAATGCTAAAGCATCCCACTGCCTAACTTTTAAACACCCAGGAAATCACAGGAACAATGCTGCACTCCAGAAAGCTGAGTGAAACACCTAGGTCCCCTACCTATATAATAAATTGGAAGAGATGGGAATCTACAACTTTGATCCACAAAAGCCAGCACATTAAGTGGCTCCCTGTCTAAACTAGCCAATGGGAGATGCTGACCAGAGGGTTTTGTCCAAAGCATTTCCCCTCTCTCAGATAGGTGCCTAAGTCTCTGGGATAGAGGAAGGCACCAGTTTCTGCTGGCAATCCATAAATGGGAATCATAGAATTGTAGATTGGAACAGACT
The DNA here is from genome assembly GCA_007922175.1 of Pelusios castaneus. Taxonomy (NCBI): domain Eukaryota; kingdom Metazoa; phylum Chordata; order Testudines; family Pelomedusidae; genus Pelusios; species Pelusios castaneus. Next base: position 5,690,299 of record ML685838.1, read on the forward strand.
CTGAGAGGTCTTCTAGTCCACTCTGACTGCCTGGAGTCAGGTGCAGGCCTGTAATTGGGGATGGGGCAATTGCATGGACCCAGCAATTTAAAAGGGCCCGGGCCTCTTCTGCCTGCAATCCTGTCCACACTCCACCCCTGCCGGTCACTGCATTGGTCACCACTTGCATTCCTCCTCTTGTCCCCAGCTTGCCCCATTCCCCCCAGGCCATTGCTCACTGCCTGGGGAAAGGGATAGTATAGAAGAGAGGAGGGAGAAGGAAGGGCATGGTGGAGCAAGACCAGGAGTGGGGAGGGGGTGAGGCCTGGGACAGAGTGGGGGTAGATCATGGACAGAGCTGCTGACAAGAGGTAGGATGGGACTATTCTGTCCTGGGGCCCGGAATTGCTGTCAGTGGACCTAGTAAGGTGGGTTATGTGCTTAAGGAATGAGTTAGAGGCCTGCATGGCTCCATATAAAACATCAGGAGGAGGAGATGGTGGTGGTGCACCCCTGCTCCCCTTTATAACTCTTAGCCGTAGGTTAGAGTACTCGCAGGGAGGTAGGACACCCAGGTTCAATTCCTCTTCCTGTGACAGAGTGGGGAAATTGAACCTGAATCTCCCACATTCCTGTGAATGCTTTTACTTCCAGGCTAAAAGTTATAAGGTGGGCACTTCCACATCCTCCTGGATTTTGAATAGGATCTGGTAGGCAGCTTTTAAGCATCCTCAATACATTGGTTCCTGCATGCAACTTAGACGGCCTAGCACCTGTCTTCTCTGATAAATGAATTACTCTGCGGTATATTTGGGAGATAGGCATACAGTTGCTTAGAAGGGGGCAGCAGTGTGCACATCTAGTGACAGAAGTATTGGGCCTATTGAAATCTTGCTTGGAAACCTTAGGAGCTGAGGGTGTTTAGGTGCCCACAGGGTTTGGCCAGAGTTTTGTGGATTGCAGTGGAGTGAAAACTAAGAGTTAGGAACCTACATCTGGAGTTTGTGCCAAAGTACCTGCTTGGATCCCATCCCTAGTGGCTACTGCATCAAGAGGACGGATAACTTCTATCCGCTGTCAAGCAGGGTTGGGTTATGACACTTTGTTTGTCTATGGCGGAGCTGGAAGGTGTAATTTCTAGCTCAAGCAGACATACCTGTTTTAGCTCTGATGGAGCAGGGCTTGCATGCTAAAAATAGAAATGGAACCCTGGTGGCAGGAGGGCCTAGCCATCCTGAGTAGGGTCCTGTCTGAGATGCTGGGTGTGTACTCAAGTGGCTAAACCCTCCTGCTGCTCATATTGGTGTTGCTAAGCTGCTCTGTTTAGTGCAGTAGTTTGGTTAGAGCTAGCATGTCTCCTCAAGCTGGAAATTATCCCTTCCGCTCCAGTGTAGATGTACCCACACAATGCATCTTCAATGGCCCCTGCATCTCCCAGTTACCAGGATTCTTTTCTTTCTTGTGCCTTGCATCCCCAGCAGGCAGAGAACCTCCTCAACAAGTTATACCCCTGATGCTGCAGGAAAATAGTTCAAAAAGAGCTTGACCGTTTAAAGGCCCTTTCAAACTTATTCCATGCTTGTCCATTAGAACCCCTGCATAAGAGCCTCATTGACGTCAACAGATGTAGGAGCTTTGTGCAGGCACATGGTTCTTCCACATGAATCCAGTTGATACTTTAGTGCAGCATGGGGGGGAGGGGAGTTACCAGGAAGTGACAACGTCTTAAGTAAAAATAAAAGTTTTAAGTAGAAAGTGAGGAAGGAAAGCCAATGAAAAGCTGTCACAGTGGTATCTCTTTATACGAAATGTCTCCTGCTATAGGAGCTGTCTTATTGCGTGCATTGGTCACTTGTCCCCATGAGTCTTGAATAGGAAAGTCTTATTAGAGGGGAAATGAAAGGGCAGAATAAAAAGATGCTTTAAAAGGGTATTAAAAAACCTCATAGATAGAAACTGTTTTCCCATTAAACCAAATCTTCAGTTTTGTTCTGGAAATGTGATATGTAGTAGACAAATCTCTTTCTCTGACAGCTACTGTTATCCTACAGGACAGTATCTTCCCACTCTATATCTTAGTTTTGGTCTTTGTGCAGTAAAATGGTGAATTATGGCAGTATGATTGTTTTTGCTTTTTGGACAGGTACTTTAATTCAGCAAAGCCGAAGAGAACACGTGCTGCTCATTTTGTGTAAAAATCATGAGTTTAAAAATAATTAATTTTCAAATTGTCTAATTTGCCTATAGCTTTCAAGCTTTGCTCTGATGCCAGGAGGGCTAGAAATTTACTCTCCCTCTGGCTCCCCCCCCCCTCTTTTTTTAAAGTGAGATTCTCACATACTCTCCATAGTCCCTGTTTGACTCAGTTGTCTTGGGGTTAAACAGGGACTATGGATTTTTCTCTTATTACAACAGGTGATTTGACCTCACCTTCCTCTGTGCTGTTCCCCAGTGTTTGAATCCTAACACCTATTTTGATTTGTTGTTACAGCCTGACCTGATCCTATGTCATACACTCCCCTGCATTTGATTTCCTCCCATTCTGTAAGTTTCCCATCTTCAAAGCGTCTGACAAAGTGGGATTTTCTCCCACGAAAGCTCATGCGATAGATACACTATCTACACCTTCCTAGCAGATATAAGCTAATGTAGGCTAATTCTACTTCATTTGACATCTTCTGCTCCCCTCTGTTTAAGCTCTCACAAGTGAGACTCGTATATTGGTTCATGGGTTTACATAGGCATCAGGGAGTCTTGGGTCCCATCCTATGTTCCCTCTAAGCTGTGCAGATGTGAGGCTGCCAAGCAGCTATCACACACCCATCACAAATGCCTGTGCAGCCGGGTCCCCTATCTCTTTTCTCCCCCCACCCCCCGAGCCCCAACTTCCTCCAAGACACATCCCCCTAGTGATCAAAAGCAGTAATGTAGGGCTGCAAGTGGGTAGTAAATGACATTCTCAAGGACGCCCCATGGGGACCATCTGCAGAGATCCACCCAGCTCCCAGTACCATGTCCCCTCTACAAAGCTGTAGGAAAGCTGGTTTACAAAGTTCACATGGGCTATATGATTGAATAAATTGGTTACCCCCACTCACTTTCTCACTGCTCCAGTCCTTCAGCCAGAGTGTGACAGGAAGTGACCGTGTTTAGTGGCAAAATACCACTGAAAGCAAAGGACAAATGGCTGCTGGGTTACAGCAGCACTAGGAGATCGATGGAGCCCAGGAGGGGGACAGTTCTTGAGGGACCGTCAATCCCTCCCTTAATTCAAGTTATCAGCTTTTTTTTCACAGGCAACTGTTCTCCTCTTAAGCCATGGGTCTGGGCAGGAGGTTTTGGTGCCAGCGGAGCCCCTTAAATACATCCACTGCCCTCGCCTAAATCAGCTGGTCAGCCATGGGGCTGGGAACCAGTTGTGGCTAGTGAACTGACTGGTCTCAAGTGGGTTGCCCCCTTGCATTTTAAAATTTTAAGTTTATCCCCATTCATAGTGCAACCTTTGGGTGAGCTAAAATTCATTCAATTGCCCCTCTCCAGTGTCCAATAGACATAAACCCCAACTGCTATGGTGAAGCCCCTGGAGTCCCAGGATCCAGTCTGTAAGGGACTCAGCAAAGATTGCTCAGAGTTACCACCACATATTAAAACACTACGTAGAATAAACATAACAATGAACTTTATTAACTACTAACTGAATAAATCTTATCCTAAGAAAGCAAAATAAATTTAAACAGAACAGCCCCCACAGAAACATTGTGAGAAAGATACCGAAGACTCCCAAAGTCTAGGTGGAGTTCACCCAAAATCTCAGCTACAGTCTCTGCTAAAGTCCAAAGGCTTGAGTGGAAAGAAGTAGCTATTCTCTTCTTCTTTGGTTGCAGGAATCTTCAATAGAATTCCATGCAGGCTTTTCCTTCTCCTCTGGAGCCAGCGCCATCTGGTCAGCTTACTGGTTAACCAGCCCTCAGTCCCATATGCATGTGCACAAACTCTGCTGCAGAAGATTCCATAGGACGGAGGGAGAAAACATCTTGCTGTTCACTCCTGGTTCAGCTTCTTTCACGAACATTGAGCACATGGGCTCTTCTCACTGCGCCTCCTGCCTCCAGCTCTTTCTGTCCGCACAGTCTGCTGCTCACATGTGATCTGACTACACCTGCAGAAAACCCTGTGGAGCATGCTTAAATGCTACTACTCCCTATTTTCAAAAGTTTCTGGTTCTGGGTAGCTAATCTGCCCAGCCACAGCAGTAACCCACCCTCAAGTGGTCTCTTAAAGAGAGACCCATTTGTCTAAAGCAGGCCTACAATAGCACAGAAGACATTCATGACCACATGGCAAAATACAGGAGACAAAAACTCTGAGGTGTAGATGAGGGTAGGGGCTAGATAGGCAGTGTTTACCCCAAGCAGTAGGTTCGCATTTGGATTAACCAGACGCAGTCAGAGACCATTTGACGTATTTATTAAATGCCAGGATGAGTAAATAAATCCTCAAGCAAGCGAAGAACACTATCGAGAGAAGCTTACATCCCTTTAGCAGTTGGGGACCCCCACACAACTGCAGATGACCCTGAGGCAGGTTCTGAGGCGCCTTGTTTTCACAGCAAAAGTTGCTGCCTTGGCCTTGCGGTGAAGTTCACAGAGTCCCAGAGGCTATGCTAACATAGCATCTTGGGAGAAAGCGGGGTGATCACGCCTGCTTTCCCTTCACATGCTCAGGCCCAGGCCGAGGTAGCTTGAAGGAAAAGATAAAAGTACATCACAGCCAAACCTTGCAAAACACCTTCCATCAGGTCCGATGGTTGGGTCGTTCATGCGGGGGAGGGGAGGATGTGGATGCCACTACCTGTCTATCACAAAATCTTCCGCTTTATGCCTACAGGCAGCAAGTGTCATCGTCTTACGTTTGTTTAGTAAATTAATAAAATTACAGTATTTCAGTTTAACATTTTTATTAAAGTTCCAACGAAAAGACATCATTTGTGCATTTCTTTTGAATGGAGGTACTTAGGCATGCTGATGCTTCCGGTGCCAAAAAACTGTTGCCCATGCGGCACCATGCCTCACAAATTGCCGCTCAATGAGTACCATAACTTGCTCAGCTGCATCAGCGTAGCGGGCACATTGGTCCCACCTGCCAACATTTAATGCTTGTGCTTCATGTTATACACAACGAGTGATGCACACTGAGTTAAGCTAAGGTATAAGTGTGGCAGGACTGGGGCCTACAAGAATGTAATGGATTCCCAACTCATGGCACCTTTGTGTCATATCTGACTTTTTGCTCCACTGTATGAAAAATTATTCCCCATCCTTCCTTACGGGCACTGTATACACTGATACAGAATGTGGTAGCTGTTCTGTATTGTCCATGCATGTCTAAAAACTTGTGATGTCTACACTTTCCACTTATTTTTTGAAGTATTTACTGTGTGGGAGATTTTCAAAGTCACAAATAGCAGATAGATGTTTAATTTCCCTTTACTTCTGAGGGGAGTTAGGTGCCTATCTGCCACTTTGTGGCTTTGAAAATCTCCCCATATCTTTTATTCACTAGTGGAATTTTTAATGCAATAAGGAGTTACTTTTGCAGCCTCAAATAGACTCTAACTGGGCATTGTTAACAAGGCTTAAAAAAGTACAGTAATTGACAGCTTCCTGATTATACCTTACAGTTGAATGTAATCTTTTTGCGATAGCATTTCCTTGAAACATATGCATGTGGGATAATAGCACAACAGCATGCCACTGTGGTTTACATGCTTCTTAATCTTTTAAAAAGTTTCTGCAGCAATGGTATTAAACGAATGACTTTGTTACATGCTTTCCCTGTTGGTCTTTTCTTTTCCAGTCCACCCACCCATTTTAGCTTGTGCTGGATGGAAGTTCTAGAGTAGTCATTTCCCTCCTCTTTGGTGGGTGAGTAGCATTATATAGTCAACCATACATCCTCTTCCCCTCCCCCACCCCCTGCTGTTTATTCATGCTTTACCTCCAGTTGTGGTTGTTAGAATCACTCAGCTTGGACATTTGGCCTGTGTCCTTTCTTGGGTTCAGTTCTGTGACACCCCCCTCCCCATTCACACTGAATAATATTCATGTGAATAGTTCCATTTCTATCCATGGGACTTCTTGAGTGAGTATGTACTATTGATGTAAGGGTGACAGAACTGGGCCAAAGAACAGTCTTTCAGTCATCAAGGGCCACAGACTCCTTGGAGAAGGGACATAGCACCTGTGTTTAAAACGGGGAACAAAGAGGACCCAGATCATTAGGGGGCAGTCATCCTAACATTAGTATCTGGTAACCTATTAGAATAAATTATTACACCATCGGTTTGTAAACATCTAGGGAATAATAAAGCTATAAGAAAAAGCCAACATGGATTTGTTAAGAGCAAATCATGCCAAGCCACCCTAATTTCCTTCTATGACATTGTTTGTAGCCTAGTGGATGGGGAGAAGCAGTAGCTGTGGTGTGATGTATTTTGATTTCAGTATGGCTTTTGACAGTCCCACATGACAGTCTCATATGCAAATTCGGGAAGTGTGGTCTAGATTAAATCAGTGTATAGTGAGTGTACAACTGATAGAGTAGTTGTGGTTTGCTGTCAAACTGGAAGATCATAACTAGTCAAGTCCTGCTGAGATCTGTCTTGGGTCCAGTACTAGTCAATATTTTTATTATTGATTTGGATAATGGAGTGGTGTGTGCTTATAAAATCTGTGGATGACACCAACATGAGGGGTGGAGGGGGGGCTGGAAAGGTTTGCAAATACATTGCAAGAATTGAATTATATTTCAAAGTGACCTTGAAATTGGAGAATTGCTCTGATGTCAACAAGATAAAACTCAATAAAGACAAGTGCAAAATACAACACTTGGGAAGGAAAAATCAAATACACAACTGCAAAATGAGGCAATAAGTGGGAAGGTGGTGGTATTGCAGAAAAGAATCGGGATTATAATCGATCACAAACTGAATACGAGTCATCAATGTGAAGCAGCTAAAAAAAAGATTATCGGTCTGGGGTGTATTAACTGGACCATTGTGTATATAAGGTACAGGAGATAACTGTTCTGCTTTTGTTGGAACTGGTGTGGCTTCAGCTGGTTTTTGGTGTCCAGTTCTTGGTACCACACCTCAGGAAAGAGGTGGAGAAACTGGAGAGAAGAGCAACAAAAAATATTAGAAAACCTGAACTATGAGGAAAGGTTAAAAAATGGGGCTTGTTTAGTCCTGAGAAAAGAGGACTTGGGAGCACCTGATAAGTCTTCAAATATGTAAAGGGCCAATTTAAGTGACAGCCACATTGCCAGATCAATATATGTTTTTGTATCTTACTCAAAATATGCTGCCAGCCAATCCTTCAATAACTAAAATGAAAGGTTTATTATAAAAGGAGAGAAACAACAGTAAGAGAAACATTAAATGATCAAAGCAATCATATACATGCAAATGATTGTAAAGTGTGTGTGTGTGTGTGTGTGTGTGTGTGTGTGTGTATAAATAAATAAATCAGATTCTTGGTAGAATTGGGGAGTTTAGGAGTTTACAGGCTTGTACAGTCTCTGGTGTATATTCAGTACCTGAATGGGTGGGTCTTGGTCCTTTCTTGCACAGCTTTGTTTGCAGATGAGTTGATCCAGAGGTAAGAAGCAGGAATGAAGACCAGATGGAGAAGGGCCTTTTATCTCCCTTTGCCCTGTCCCATATGCAGCACATGGCATTGAAAAGCCTCCAAATCCCCTGTCCGTAGGGCATGTTCTTGCATATCCTGGTGACTCATAAGGTGTAGTGCTGGTATCTCCCCTGGGCTCACTGTATCTGTAAATTCCCTTAATGGGTCATTAAGCAGGCTTAGTACCGCTGCCATCCTGTCTGAGAACCCAGCACAAGCTGAAATACCGTTATACCATACATATTTAGAACTTGCAATACAACACTGATACATGCCTGTAAATGTGCTTATTAGTCTTGGCAAATTATAATCTTTCCAACAGTGTACACATGGCATATAGTGTACACATTATTGTAATTGTGTAATATTGATATCAATAACTTTAAAAATGGTCACCTGTAATTCAGACAGCATCGCAGGGGATAAGTTAGGTGAGGCACTGGGACTAAGCAATAACAGAGATTTGCCAAACACTGGAGTGGTTGAAATGCACTGGTTCAAGATGGGTTTTCCAAAGACTATGAAAGGACTTGTGTATCTCTAGTCAAGTTTAGGGGACATTGCTTATATCTGTTCAGCCAACAATTCCAAAGTAGGCTTTAGAAATTTAGGCAAGTTATTTAATGATCAAAGTTGACACCTGAGTTCAAATCTACATTATCCACTTATCTACACTCAAGACTATCACACATTAAACCAAGTATAATATATGGATTTTATTTTGAAGCTATTCTAATTTCTCTGGAATGTTACCAAGCTCTGAAGTTACTCTAAACAAAGGTTTAAATAGTGGTAAAACCTTTAGTTTGCAAACCAATTCAAAAGTTTCTTCTGTCCGTCCAGACATAGTTCGTTTTCTTGGTCATAAAATTTGTGTGGTTTCTAGGCTGAATTCATTGAAATTATCAGGATTTCTCACAGCTAGTCTGTGTGCAGGGAAGCAGTTTCCACTTTTAAGTAGTATTGGGCTTAATTAATGTAATGAGTTTCTGCAGCCTCAGTGTCTTCAGTGGAGTTAGAGAGTCAATGGTTCCTGAATACCATGACCAGCTTCATTAATGGAACCTAAAGACCAACATATACAAGAAAACAATAGATCAGTGCACTTACTTTCAGAGATCTAGTAACCATCCCTGATGCACCAAGAAATCTGTTATTTACAATCAAGCCCCAACCTCACCATGCTCGTAGTCAGGAGAAAGCTTCCCACAGCACAGGCCACACTAACTCAATGTGACATCAGACTCTGCTACAGCAACAGATGCAAAACTGTCAGACATATCTCTACTGCTGTGATTGATGATCAATTACTTCCCTTAACAAACCTTTAAAAATCCATGGGGCCTGCTTGTGCCTATCACAATATATGGTGTCCTTCATCCAGTGTATTAAATGCTTCAACAGAACCAGGCCATCACTACATTCACACAGAAAAATGATAAAGGAGAAAACCACCCTATCACCATGGGCGAACAGTTTTTTCACAGAGTGATCAATCCACATCTGACCAGTTGGTGAAGTGCACGACCCTACAGGACACAACAGCCCCTCTCGGACTTTCTGCGACACACACACCCCTGTGTGAAGACAATAATGTGTCTCAATGTGGTGGTTGAGAATCACTGCTCTACAACATGCATAAAACCTTTATGCTTGGTGATCTGTCCAGTCTTGTATTTAACTGACACTTCTCCAGGTCTGAAGAAGAGCTCCATGAACCTCAAAAGCCTATCCCTTCCATCAGTAGAAGTTCATCCAATAATTACTTGTTTCTCTTGGCAATTCAGTGCAAGTTCAACTAAGACTACATTTCAAAGGGGGAGCTGTGTTAGTCTATTGTAGAAAAACAACTGAGTCCTGTGGCACTTTTAAAGACTAACAGATTTATTTATTGCATGAGCTTTCGTGGGAGAAAATCCCTCTTCATCAGACACTTTGAAGATGGGGAAACTTGTTGAAAGCGTCTGACAAAGTGGGATTTTCTCCCACGACAGCTCATGCAATAAATAAGTCTGTTAGTCTTTAAAAGTGCCACAGGACTCTGTTGTTTGTAAGACTACGTTTGTTAGTGAATACTCTTGAATATAGAACGTTAGTATACATTTTAGTCATTCAAAGGACTATGACTCTGGTATGTACTTTCTGAGGAGCATTTAATTTAACATGATCAGGTTGCCACTTTGGGAAACAATTAATGTATAAAAGTCACTTTTGAAAGTGGTATGGGTTCTTCAGCTCAGCTTCGGAGTTGCAGTAACTGGTTTCTCCAGATTGAGTGGATCACTTGAATGAACCCTAAGGAGTAGTCCACACTAGACTACACTAGTAGACCACACTAGACTAGCTGAGCTGCTGTAGCATGTCTGATGAAGATGCTCTCTGCTGATGGGAGAGAGCTCCCATCATAAATCCATCTCCGCGAGAAGCTGGAGCTCTCTTGCCGGCACAGCACTGCCCTCATTGGGGCATAGATTGGTGTAATTTATTTCGCTCAGAGAGGTATCACTCAGGGGTGTGGATTAAGACATAAATTATATCAAAGTAAGTGGTGGTGTAAGTGGTAACAAAAAGCCTAAATGTTATGACAGCTGTATTCCTGTTTTTGTTCAGGATTTTGCAGCAGTCTCCCTACATAAAGGATTTGTTGGACACTTAATTCCCGGCAATCTGGAGTGTAAATCTATCCTGCATTAGCCTGCCGTGTACTAAGTGTCCAGGGGGATGCTGCTACTGCTGGGCAAGGAAAGGTCTTTAGTATGCTTTGATCTACTCCTATGTCTAAGTGGTGGCTCAAACCTCAAAGTGTATGAAGAAACTCTTATTGCATGGCAGCAGGGTCCACACAGACACAGAGGGTACAGCTACACTGCCTTCCACCTCTAGCTCCCCCCCCCCCCTCCAAAGTGGCAGGGAGCCGTAGATCCCAGGTCTAAAGCTCAGGACTCAAACAGCATTGCTAAAAGTAGCAGTGTGGACATTAAAAAAACAATGAAAGTCCTGTGGCACCATCTGACGAAGTGGGTTATAGTCCACGAAAGCTTATGGCGAAGAAAATCTGTTAGTCTATAAAGTGCCACAGGACTTCCGTTGTTTTTTGCTGTACAACAGACTAACACGGCTACCCCAGTGTGGACATTGCTGCTCAAACTCTGAGATGCACCCTTCTGCCCCCGGGAGGGTTCAGATCCTGAGCCACAATGTCTGCATGGTTATTTTTAGCACTGTAGCATAAGCCTGAGTCCATAGACCCAGGCTCTGAGGCTCCCTGCCACGGGACTTTTAGTGTAGATATACACACAGTATGTGGCAGGCTAACGCAGGCTAAATTTGTACCTTAGCTTATCAAGAAACAAGTGTTCATCAAGATAGGCCCAGAGTTAGTAGGATACTTGTTAGAAACAAGACTTCAGTTGTACAAAGAAGACAGAGCGCTGGCTGAGCAGGCAATGGCAGTCTCATTCTCTCACTCTTCCATATGTTTCAGCTTCAGGAAGCAACATGCTGAACAGCAAGAGGCATATTTTACATTTTCTGCACAATGGCAAGGCCTAGTTCCTTTCTTGGAAAAGCTAACTTGAGGTGTGTGGGGAGAGCAGGGGAGGGTGATGGCAGGGGGTTGGGGAGACGGGACACTGCAGCAAAGATTTCACACGTTCAACTGGAATACAAGTAGTGTCCCTTCTTGTTTTCTCATTGGATGAAGAGGAGTCTCCTTTATGGCTTTTTGTATGTTGTTTGGAAAATTCCAGGTTCTTTATGCAAGATACCCTGAGCCATCCCAGTTTATGTAAGACATGTTTGGCCATATTTTGAACACATGCTGGCTTAGCTCCAGTCAGTGACCTATCTCTGCAAGTTACTTTCCGTGGGCCCCCCTGCAATGTGGTCCTCTGGCCAACCTTGCACAAGGCCATGGCTTTTGCAACTGCACTTTTAGCTGTTTGCAGAAATGTCCATTTTGACAGTTAGAGCAGAGTTTTTATGTAAAATCTCTTTAAACCCTTAGATGGTCGTATCTTTGTTTAGTGGTTCATCATACAGCAATATAAGTCATTTGCTTGGCTAGTCACCAATGGGAGATGTTAATGCAATAATAAGAAACACCTACCTCTGTCCCAGTACCTGATTATTTCCTATGCCTCAGAGATAAGTTAGTAGCATGGTTTCAAGTGTGAAACTGTCTGTGCTACTACCAAGCACAGCATTGATCAGGCGTTATGACCTTAGAACATTTTGGTTAGTTCATCTTAAGGATTTACACTTCACATTAACTGCTCAATATGCTGCTTCACTAGATCAGCTTCTTTATATATTAGGCATTTGGTTTGTATTATGTACAAATGCTTTTTTGTTAGATTAGTTGTATAAATCTCATTGATCACTTTTCTACTTAAAATAGATAGCATGGGCTGAACAGTTTCAGTGGTTTGTGGTCAGGTTGCTTACGCTACAAAAGTTCCCTGAACTGAAAGGATATATTGCAGAAAGCTTTAGATAGGTGTATCAGCTAACTAAACATTTTAAATGTTGTTTGACATCTATTTAGATTTCCTATATCTAGCAATAAAATTATACCTTCTGTTACTATATCAAATAGTACACATAGTTCTACAATATGTCCATTACAAATTCACAGGGATAAAGCACATAAAATAGAAGAAATTTACTTCATAACTTAGCACAAATGTATGGTTAAGTCTCATTAGTTAGTTTTTACTTTGCCTACACATCCTGCCTACACAGAAATAATATGCACTGTTTAGATGTGTTTTAAAAGCTTGGGCCTAAACTATGCCAAGGATTCTGGCCTGTGTCTTAAGATCTATAATATTGTTAATTCCATATTTTCTGAATCATCCCTACACCAATCTATGGCAAGAATTTTGAAGGCTTTCATCATGGTAGTATATTTATACTGCATTCCAGTTTAGAACCTGGTTCTGTTGCAATTGTGTTTTAAAAACTATGCCTGGGAGTGTGGACAAGGCTTTCCCATTAACTCTTCCTAGAAAACTTCAACTATTTTTCAGTTGAGGAACAGTTCAACTTCTAGTATTTGTCATATAGTTTCTGAACTTCCTTGTGTTTTTGTTCTGTTTTCACTACTGGATTCACATGCATGTAAACCAGGGGCTGGCAACCTTTGCCGACCCCTCCTCCTCGATCCTCAGCTGGTGCCGACAACCCGTTCAAGGAAAGAAGCCACCTGGAGCGGCTCCTCTCAGCAGCGTTCCTGGGGACCCCTATCCCCAGGCACACCATGGAAAGAAGTTACCTGGAATCACTCCATTTGATGGTGGCACACCACAGAGAGGAGCCGCTCTGGGTGGCTTCTTTACATGGGGCACGGACATGGCAGGGACCTCCGCACTGCAGCCGCCCCCGAAGGAAGCCACTTGGAATGTCTTTTGGTGGCAGGAGTGGCAATTTCTGTGGTGCCACAGGGGATGCCGAGTGCTGCTCCGAATGGGCTCGTGTGCCACTCTTGGCACGCGTGCCGGGGGTTGCCTACCCCTGCTGTGAACTGAATCTCTTGCTCTAGAAGACGTTAACTGCTTTTGCACTTCAGGTCAAATTCTTCCTTTTCCTCTACTTTAGCTCTGCCACAACTGCGTCCCTCTAGCTATGCGAGTCTGCTGTATGTTGAGAGTGGGACAGGACCACAGATGAGGCACCCAGGCATAAGTTTGTGTGGAACAGATCTGAGTTCTGTGGGTCTTCCCTGCTTTTGGGGGGAAGAATTTGGTGGTGGAATTTGGGATGGATGATGCCATGGTAATGGGTACAGCATAGATGTCAATCGATTGTGATCTCTGTGGATCTATTCCCTGTCTGTCCCTGAATGCATGAGCTGCAACCTGTGTGGAGCCCTGCTGCCTCCTGTTGCAGTGACTAGCCATAAAGTAGCTCTGCACTCTGAGGACAGAAGAGTCCTTCCCCTCAACCTGCTCTGTCATTTGTCTGAGAGAAGGGAACTTGTCCTTCTATGAAGTTACATACACCTGATTGACATCATACTTTTCCTATCAAGCAGTTGCAGTGTCACCCAACAGAGAATTGTGAACAGAGATAGAAAAATAAGTCTTCTATTAACTCTTCAATAAATATGATTCTCATACAAATGACTCTTGTACCAAAGAGTTAGGGAAGAGAAATACTGAAAACAAGCCCTATAAATAGAATGTTTCTGAAGGTTTTCCACAAGGGAGAAGCTGGATCTTTGAGACAAAGTCTCTCCTGTGGGAAATTAGTGACTTGACCGTGGCGTCACTGTAAATACGTTAGAATGAATGGGCTTGTGAGGCATGTTGCAGGTGGGTGTTGGGATTAGTGTTGTATACCTTCTTTACATGGGTGAAGATGCCACATTTAAAAGCTTCAGCAAGAAATGGTACAGAGGTGTAAAAACACAATGCCTGACAGCAATAAAACTACTTGTTTATGCATTCTGTCCCCAATTGGATGCTGATTTGAAAATCCAATTTCCTTCATTATATGTGTGTTTAAGAACCATACATCCCATCCACCTGGAAAATGCCAGTGAGCTTCTAAAAATTATCAAGGGAGATCTGGCCCTACTCAGTACTGATTGAACTCAACATGAGTTCTGACATTGCCTTCGCTGGGAGAAACATCAGGCCTACTGTGGGCAACTATATATATTCTTTAACAAAGAAATGCAGTAAAGACAAAATATCTAATGTCTTGCTCTTGAGAATTGTGGCCAATCTTCCTCCTTTTAAAAAAAGCTTTCCGTATGAACTAAGGTCTGGCCAGATTAGTGCTATTTGGGATCAGTTATGCCTGGTGACTAATTCTTCATGTTTCCAGTCTTGAATCATGATGCAATTGTTCTTAGATGGCTCTGCTGGTTTGCTGTTGCTAAGTTGATATTGACCCAGAGTAGCATTTGGAAGCAATGGCATTAGTAATAAAGAAGCAAGTTTTCTGACCACTCTGGTGTTGCTCCGTGGAGCTGATGAGCTTAACATTTTACTTATCCGGGGCTGGAAAGGAATTAATGTAGTTTTTTAAGCACAAAGAACTCAAATAGCAGTGGTTGTTATAGTAGAGCCAAATCTTCTTAAAATTAAATTCTATTGTTAGTTTTTTACTTTTTTGATACTTACATTTCCTCCTCTTATCAGAGAGCTTAATAGTGTAATACAGTGATATTGGAGAAGCCTTCCCCATTAAATCTAAGCTACTATCTCAAGGGGCTATATGAGAAGAAACTACTTTTCCTCTTGTGTGTTATGGGAATCTGATGTGCAGAGTGTCTAGTTCTTAAGGTTACTAGATAATTCACAAGCCTAGTTCTTTGAAAGTTATGCAAATTAAAATATTCCAAAGAGGTTGTGTGCAATAGCTATTTTATTAAACAATAAAAAATTACCTTGGATGGTCTTAGGAACCAGGATTCTTATGGGTGGTGGAAGATGTCTCTCACTTGAAAGTCACTTTTAACAATGGCTCCGATCATTAATGAGTTGAAATTCACTTGCATTTGATAGGTTGTGTAAGGAGTTGTGTGCACATCATGGAGATGCCCTTTAACTCTGTTTGCTGTCTAATCTGAGATACTGATCTGGCATGGAAGCTGAGTTGCCCATTTGCAATTCAATTGCAATTGCACGTTCAAATTAGGGTAGAGTCATGTTAGAGGGACATGGGAGGACATGTGTGGTATTGTTCCACCTCTCCTATGGACAGCCCGTTTCCAGGGCTGCCTATTGAGCAGCTTTCCCATGTATCAGCACTACACTATTCACATTTTAAAGGAACTTTTCTGTTTTTATTTCTAATTTATAGAACACACAGGCTTCACTTAGAGTTTTTTTCCCCCAATCTTTTCAAGTCTATTCCACATATGTATGATATATTCCCTCTTATTTCCCCCCTTCTTGCTGCCAATTTATGGGCTAGCTCTGATGTCTCAGGCAGCAGCTATGTAAATATTTATTGACGTGACAGTCATCAAGGGAGGGGGCAAGTTGCTTCATCCCATTATATGGGAAACCCTTAACTTCTTCCTTTCTCTGAGGGTGCAGCCAGTGAAAACAGGAATAGTTCACAATTTGAGGTGATTTCACATACTTTGCTCTCTCTCTTGGTTCCTGTTTTACTACAGACTGCCTTTCATGTAATTGGGGAAGGTCTTATCTGTTACTGAGGAGACTTCCCCATCAACTTCAAGGCCAGCATTGTGTGGTGAAGGAAAATGGAGCTTGCAGATCTCTTGAAATTTGCCTTCATGGAAATCAATGGAACAACAGTAACAGTGGCTCTGCTGGTGATGGTTCTCATCATACTCTGTTGGTAAGTGTATTCATACTCCCATGAAATCTATGCAATACTGAAAGCAAGCAAAAAAGATGAGCTCCAGGAGTAGATTCTCCCAGCAGGAATTCAGCACCAATTAGTGTTCTATTTTAAGAAGATGAAGTGGGGATAGACACAGAGATTTAAAAGTATAAAATAGGTGGTACTTAAAAAGCCTTGTCAAATTTCTTAGAGGATTTTGTCCTTTCTACAGATTTTTATAACTTTTTAAAAAAAATCCTATTAAATTGAACCCTGTCAAATTTCTGTTAATACCTACTGGCTTCATCCCCCCTAAACTTCCATCTCAGGAATGCCAAGGGTGGTCAGGTATGAAAGGGAAAGAAGTACAGTGAGAGCTGCAGAGTCTTGAGGGACTCTTGTCTCTCTCTTGATTTTACACACACCCTTTGTTTGGCTTTTCTGTTGAAACCTACCAGCACTGTAAACACTACTTGAGTTCTCATGCTTACTTTTTTTTCTCCCCTCATTGAGTAGTGGAGTACACAGTGGACTGATTGTCAATCAAATCATAAACTTTGTAGAGGATGGGGAAGGAAGCTTCTCAAGTAGGAAAGAACTGGGTTACAGTGGACAGAGAACCTTTCCCCGATGGACTGATTATTTATTAGACAAATTAGCAATAGTTTACTTACTATCCTTGCTCTGTGTTAACTAGAGTTGTGCCTCAAATCCTTCTTCTCTGCCCCACCCCCATCATCAGCTACCGTTCTTTGTTTCTGTGTGTCCAAGGAAGAGATTACAGGAAAATAAGCTAAGTAGTGTCTTTAGATCACTAGCAAAGATAAAAGTGTGAAACTGTGCTAGGAAAAACCATGGTAATAACACCATGTGCTATGGGCATTGCTGTAGGTGTGTTAATAAGAGCTGCTCACCTGCATATGCCTTGATTCTTCAATCTCAGAGAGCTTCATCCATTGACGTTGGAGTGGGGGGAACCTCCTGCTGATTCAAAGAGTGGGGTTGGGCTGTTGGTGGCTGGGCAGCATGTATGAAACGGGTATATTGGTGATCCAGTGTGGTTTAAAATAATACAGGTAATTGGCCAAACCTCCTTTGAAAAGTTGCAATCCAACCCAGCTGTTTTGTGGTCTGTTTTTCTGAAATCCAGATAAAGCCTTCCAAGGATTTTTGCTGCAGCACCACCACAATCCAGGCTGGACACTGAGTAAAAGCCATCATCTGGCTCAAATCATTACTAGAGTGAAACTCGCATTGACTTCCTCAGTGGGAATTTTGCCTGAATCAGGAGTGCAGGATTGGGCCCTCTAATTAGTTTGTGTGGTTTAAACCATCTTTAGACTGTAGATTATGTTTAGATGCAAGAAAGAGTGTGGGGGAGGGGAACTCTACAATTTAAGGAGCTAGAAAAAGGGTTGGACGGTGGCAAGCAAAGCCGCAATTACAGTTTCTTACCAGCTTCCAAAGGTGCACAGTTCTGGCTGAGCAGTGCTTGCGTCTGCCTTCAAGTATGCATTTCTTAATATAATCTGCATGCAGACCCTGCCCATTACATGCTTTTCAAGAGACCCTAACTGTATTAAATCAAAAATGATTATTTTTTTTCCAAATTAAGTGAGGACCTTAAGTCATGGGCAAAATTCACCATCGGCGTAAGTTGTTGTAACTCTATTGTCTGAATGAAGTCAATAGAATTGTTTCCTGTTTTGTCATGGATTTGACCCAAAGCTTGTGCCGCACTTCAGCTTTCAAGCATCACTTCTTTTGGGCATAGACTTGCTCAAAAGAGTGTAGTTATAATTGTCTGAAGGGGGGTGGGGAAAAAGGTTTTAAAAATGCTGAAAATGTGGGAGAAGGATAATCATTGTTTGGTTAGAGATCAAATATTTTTTTTCTCTCAAAAAATGTGTTTTGTGATTGTAATAGCTATAAGCCTGTGGGAAAGAAGTTTGGATTGAGTATTGTATAGTTCTAACACACTAGTACTACTTATTACCAGTGTGATGGCAGTTATAATGCGTGCTGCTGATCTGTGGAGATGTATTAATACCAATTTAGATAATTAAAGGATACAGATACCTGGAGGCCAGGATTTCAGAGAGAAGAGAGTTTTCCAGATTTCCAGTACAGTGTGTTGAGTGGTCCTCCTCAACATATCTGGATTATTTGATAAAAGTTCACCTAGTGGGCATAGTCTTTTCACAATCCATTTGTTATTTGTATTGGTAAAATATAATGATTCAAACTATAGGGTTAGCGGCTTGAAATACATCTGCGACCGTAAGAAGAGAACTGGCTTCTGCTGTTGTTAGAAGCCTCTGCTGTGTGTTTATAAAAACACTTTCAAGGCGGAAACCTTGCGAATAGTGAACTGTTGAAAACAATACATATATGGTTGCTGATAGAAATGTGTCCATAATTCTAGAGAATGCTTGCTTACTACATTCATGCTGCATATGCCATTGTGTAGCTCCTTTGTAGGTATCTCTGCACATGATTCTGATGGCAGGAGCAACTATGGTAGTTAAGATTACATAAAAGTTCCCATTCTAATCCCCTATTTTTGTTTGCTTATAACATTCTCAAATTTTCATTTTTCAGGCCTTGCCTCTGCATGAAAGCTGCTTTTTAAAATTTATTAAATTTGAGTGAAAATGGTTCAGCCGTTTTGCATAGAAGGAATGGAGAATAATTGTAATATATCTAACACCTTTTCAGCAGAAATATATGCTTTATATTATAATAGTGCCTAGAAACTAGCCAAGTTCAGGACCCAGTGTGCTAGGTGCTGTATAAATGGAGAGTAAAACTATGTCTACCCTACAGAGACCGTACTGGCATAGCTACATCTCTGTAGTGATGCTGGCATCGTTCTAGAACATAGATACCACCTACACCAGCAGAAGGGGTTTTTCCATCCGTGTAAGAAAACCTCCTTGAGTGACAGTAGCTACATTGATGGAAGCACTCTTCTATTAGTATAGCTGTGACTGCTACATTGGGGATTCGAGCAAGTTAGCTATATCGGTCAGGGGTGCACTTTGTTCTGTACTGGGCGGCTTGTGAACTGCCCGTTCAGGGAGGCTGGATGCTAGTCCCATTCCAGGTGAGTTGAGAGCACCACCCAGGCCGGCCAGGAGGCCTGAGCGCCCCCAGCCCCTGGAGTTTTTACCACCCTGACCCCAGGCTGACCAGCCCCCACTGCTAGAGTGCTGACCTAGCCTGCCCCAGTGCTTGCATTGATCCACCCCTGCCCTGGCTGGCTGGCCTGCACTCCAGCACCAGAGTGTTGGATGGCCCGAGGGCCAGGTCTGGTGCTGGAGTGCAGGCAGCCCTGGCCCATGCCGTGCTACGGTGCCAACCCCCACTCAACCCCCTTCCATCTCCCTGAGTTCTGGCCCAGCTCACCCCAGCATTCGTGCACTCGGTGGCCCCAACCTTAGAGAGCTGGACTGGGCCAGTGCACTGCAGGTCTGCAATGCCTCAGAGTTGGCCTCAACCACCGCAAATCCCTCTGGCTTGGCCGCTGCCTGCACCCAGCTCCCACCCAGCCACATTAGCAGGGAAGCAGCTGGCTAAGACTATCAGCTGTTCTGTCACCAGGTCCACGTGAGCAAGATGGAGAAGGAGGGAGTGGCGGAGTCTTGGGACAGAGTGTGGGCAGGGCCGCACCTGGCCTTTTATAACAGATGCCCATAGCTACATCAGCCTAACCTTTTAAATGTACACCAGGCGAAAGAGACAGCTCCTGCCTCCACGAGCTTGCAATCTAAATAAACAGGAAAAAGTGGAGATAGGAGTGGGGAGGAGAGGCCGGCAAAGGGATATGACACAATCAGAATGAATAATGTGATGCTTGCAAATGTCATGTTTGTTCTACGACTCTTTTTAAACAACTTTTGGAGGTTTGTTGGGAGCTAACTAAACAGAAAGGGAGGGAAGAAGAGAGTAGGGAAAAATTAGGAAAGGATGGAGGGTAGGTGGAATCAGGCAGAAATGGAGTGATCCTAAGGGAGGTAAGTAGAGCAAGCAGCCAATCAGCATAGGGGGTGACTGTCTAGACTAAAAGAGATCTTTTTCGTAACAACCTCTTGCATGGAAGTTGCTCTCAGTGAGAGATGCTGCGTGGACTCTTCTGAAGAAAATTATTTGAAGTTTCATTGAGCTATGACCCTTTTGAAAATCACACTCTTTCCACAAACAGTACATGTTCCTCTCTTTGGCTAAGTTCCCAAAATACACAGCTCCAATGTGAAACCTTTATCTCATTATGAAAGTATTCTCTGCTTCTTTTTTTAAAAAAAAATTAAGCAAGTAACGCAATGGTTATCATGTATTACCTTTTTTGTCCTTCATTTAGCAACCTCTTGGTTTTTTTTAGTCCAATGGTAACGAATTAAGCCTCTCAGTTTTACCAAATACAAAAAAGAGCTAACTTGGCTACATTCTCAGTGTATTCTGTTGAAAACCTGGCCAGTAGATGTCTCCGAAAGCTCCTGGGTACCGAGCACTCTTGAAAATTTGTTCTCGTCTTCCTTCTCCATTTCTCTGATAATCTAACCAAACTGGATCCACTGATGACTTACTATATTTGTTTTGTCTGTGCTTGCTCAACACAACTTGATCTATGACAGAGGCACAAATAGTTAGTCATAGTAACTTATCAGGAAAGTTCCTCCTAAGCAGACTTCCCTCTTCTAACTTGCAATATGGAGACTAGCAGTCTATTCATTTAACCTGCATTTCCTCATCTTCAAAATGGGAATAATAATATCTCAAAGGCTTAATTAGTATTTGCAGAGCCCTTTGCTATGATCTGATGAAAGATGCTGTAGTACAGCAGTGCAAAGTATTATTATTCATTTTCATTTTAACTAGGTGCTGAGTTGGGTCTCCCGTACTTGGCTGTGGGTGCAAACATTCTTTTGTGGCTTTCCTTTTGCTGTCTGTGAAACTGCTGATGAAATGAAAGCAGGAACTCATCTTTTCTTTTAAAGTTTAATGTACCATAAACTTTACATTATCAAGAAGCTGTCACAGCTTTCTGACACATGTGTTCAAACTGGATTTTCAACCACTTGTCTAAACAAACCTGAATTTCTTTTTCTTTTTTAAAAAAAGAAAATTGGAAGTTGAAGGGGAGGGATGATGTATATGTGTCTGTGAGTGTGAGAGAGAGAGACAGATGCACACATTTCTCATTGCATTTCGGGCATTGTGAGGCAGGCACTTATGATCTCCTTACCTGTACTGAAAAGCCAAATAATTCAAAAGACAGACACAGACACACACACAATGTCTTTAGTTCTTGTATAATGTCTAGAGGCACTGATCAGTGATGTAGGCTAGATGCTGTTCAGAGATGAAAGAAACAGTCCCTGCCCCAAAGCACTTGCAGTGTATATAAACTAGAGAAGAATTGAAACAAGCACAGTTCCTTTAAAGTTTAAAGCGTCTGACGAAGTGGGATTTTCTCCCACGAAAGCTCATGCGATAAATAAATCTGTTAGTCTTTAAAAGTGCCACAGGACTCTGTTGTCTTTCTACAATAGACTAACACCGCTACCCCTTTGGAATTTGCCTGAATTCTTAGTGTGGATAAAGTTTAGAGTTGGAGCAGCAACTAAATCTTGCTCTGGATTTGGATCAGAGTTCACTGCTCATACCTGTCTCTAATGAACCAATTTAGAATGCCCAGACTTTGGGACAGCTTGGATTCAAAACTAAATTTCAATCCCCTAATGCTGGGAATGTTTAGATCAGAGGTTTGGGTGAGGTCCCAGAGAAAAATATAATGTTCAGAGCCTGGCCCCTCTACAGGTGGCTTTAAAAAACAATCAAATCCAAGCCCTAGTTTTGCAAAACCAAAACCCAGATGTTAAGGCTTTGTAAAACTTACTTACCCATCTCTAATAATGGGTAATCTAAAAGCTAGGTAAAAAATGAATTGTATCCTAACTTCATGAGTTTTAAACCTGTAGTGCTTGTGAAAGGTGCCAGATTAGGACTGGAAATTTAGCACTGGATTGAGGGGTAGGATTCCTTGTTTGTTTGTGGGCAGTTCAGTTTCTCTTCACTACGTTGGTGGAAAGGCCTACCTCTGAACTGCTGTCACCTTTAGTCTTCATGTCCTTTCAACACCCCTAACGCTCTCAGCAGAGTAGTTAAACTCTGAATGTGACAGGTCTGAAACGTGCAAATGTGTTGAGAATGACTGTTGGTCTTTAAAAGTGCCACAGGACTCTGTTGTTTTTCTGCAATAGACTAACACAGCTACCCCTTTGGAACCTGTTTCATTTTGTGTTACAGCAGTGCTGTGTCACCCCCAGAAGGGTGAAAAAAGTCTCACGGTATATCCTCAGGGAAGACATTGTTTGTGTGTGCGCTGTCTCTCTGTAAACTAAGGTATTCATATCATGTCTCTGACTGTATCTGGGTGCCTTATGTTCAGTTTAAAAAGGCAAACAATGAGTTGCCCATGTTGATGACCTAATAAGATTATTGTCCTCGTTAAGGGATCTGCCTGATGGATAGCTGATTGGTAGAGGGTGTGGAAACTTTGAAGGTGATGCACTTCCTAGAGAAAGTTGCTGTAGGAATTGGTCAAAGTCAAGAATATATGTTCAACCAAAGGAAAGAAGGAGGGAGAAAAAAAGAGAATTTTTTTTTGGAGGGGGTGGAAAATTAAAATCTTCATTTCTGGGAGAGAGGAAAAAGTGCTAATGAAACAAAATGGTTTCTTATCTGACTCTTTAAAGGGAGGCTGGGTTTTTTTTGTTTTTTTGTTTTTGTTTTTTAATTTTGGGCTGCAGATTGTGTGAAATTAGGCCTTAGTGACTCTTGCATTCTGTTTGTCTTTGAAAAAAACAATCCTACATGTTACTAAAGGTACTATAAATCCAGATAAAAAGGAGTTTTAAATACTTTCATCTTCCATCCTGGTATAAAAGTGGAAAATAATGACTAGGCTTTAGTGGCAATGCGTCTGAGGCAATGGTGTTGTACTGCGTTGTCTTTCAGATCTTGCTCAAGTTTTGTTTTCTTAATGTCTCCTTGTTTAAAAGTAACGTTGCTAAAAGTATGAGACAAGTGTGATTTTAATTTTAGCACTTTTTAATTAAATGGACATATTTGCTGAAATTTGTCAAATCAGATGTTAGGACAAGGGTTTGGCTGTGGAATTTTCAAAGCAGTAGGAGTTATGCTGGTTAGTCCCACCGTTTTTTTTTATGTTTGAGTAGGGGTGAGGAAACTAGTGTGCATAATACAAACTTGTGCTTGTCAAGCTTTTTATCCAAATGTCATAAGACTTTTTTTAACCTTTTTAAAATCAGTTTTTTCCTTGCTGTGCTTTCTTGTTTGTGTTTGAACCACATGTGTTGAAATCCCCCAAGCAGCTTCTCCAGCAATATTTGCAGGCTAACTGGAAGTCTTATAAGAGCATGCTTTTTACAAGACTTCCAGCCCAGCTTCACAGATTCAAGACATTCTGTTAAGCATTTGAACTTTGGGCTGCTGTGAAGTATTCTTTTCCCTAGTAATAGGTGATACAGCAGGAAACAGACATCTAGTTAACATGCCAAGAGGCTAATGTAACATGCTGAGGCTCTTGTGTTTGTGTAGTAGCAACCTCAACCCAATTTGCATTTTGGTCTCTCACTACATCATTTCTCTCCTGAAATCTGACCTTCTTTCTCCAGTCCCATTCGTGAATGATCAGGTACACAATGAATGACCCCAGTTTCTAGCTCCCTGCAGAAAATGCTGAGCAGCTTGTGTGAGTAGGCCCCAGACCTCTGATCCTCTTTGAGGTTCTCCCAATATTAGTAAAATGAGTGACCCACATTTTACACTTTGGCAGCCTTGCTGTGTGTGGTGAACTGTAGATTAGAATAGTAGTCAGGTTGATTGGTGGTGGCTGGGGAGGGAACTCTTTGCTCTGACGCTTGGCTGGCCATGTTGGTTGCTTTTCAGAGAATGACCCTTACATTGGAGGAAGTGCTTTGCCTCTTTCAAGGGTTCTACCATGTGAAGTTGCAAAAACTTGACTCAACAGGAAATGTCGGCAAATACCTACTGATGACAGAGAAATTTCCAACTCCTCAGTGCTTCTCTTATACAATCTTTTGTTACATCAAGCAAATCTGGTTTCCCACTAAAAGAGCAAATTTAAATGGATGTTTCAACTATGCATGTGTGGCTTCCCCTCTCAGAAAACTAGCTGGCTCTGGGCAGGCCAAGTTTTGGCTGAAAGAAGCAGAGTAGGCTAATGAATTATGATTTGGAAGATGGCCAGGCCACTAATGACTGAATATCTTTCGTTCTGAAAACAAGGAAGATCTGATTATCTGGTATGAAGCCCCATCACAGCACTGATTGTACTGTTTATTATGAAGACAAAGGTCTCTTTATCTTTGGTTGAGGTGGAGAGGAGTTCCTCAAAATTGTTTTTGCATCTGCAGAGCACAATACTTTTAGTATCTTCACAGGGTAAATAACTTTATTTCTGATTAACCTGTATGCTCCCTGACTACTGTGTAATGTTGATACCCTCACTTCTGTCCTGAAGGGTGACATTCAGAGGATCAGCACAAGGTCTAGGAACCTCAGAATAGGGCTTAAATGGTGCATGGACCTTGAATTTGCTGCTTTCTGTATAGGAATGAATTGTACCATATTAATGTCAGGCCAAGGGATCCATACTTGGGTTATTTAGCCTCACGTTAAAATAACAAACAAACCCAAAAGTTTAGTTTTTCAGGCACAAAATTTGATTTAGAGTAGGGAGACTGGTGTGAATGGTGCACTGAGGTCATCCTGAAGAATGTGTTGGTTCAGAATCCTAAATGTGCACACACTTTGGCTCTTGGGACTTTGCTGTAAAACTCTGAGAACACAGGTGGGAAATAGCTTTCTGATGCTGTAAAGTTAGTCACTGCTGCTGTATCATCCCAGCACAAGCTGCCAGCAGCCAGGCTGCTGGCTTTTGTTGCCAGTGAGTAGAAATGTGACTGCAGAAGCTGCCCACAGTCATTGCTCGACTGCGGGGCTTGGATCTGGGCTGGTCCAGGGCCAAGTTTGGTAAGAGATAGGTTGACTCAACTCCTTTTTTCAGGAAACTTCCACTACTGGGGTTTCAGTGGAGCCCCTGCTAGATTGCAGTGGGGATAAGGAGACCTGGATTCCGTTCCTGTCTCTGCCACTGGCCTGCTGGATAGCTTGGGGCAAATCATGTTGCCTCTCTTTGCCTGTTTCCCCTCTGCCTGTGTTGCCTATGTGGGCTCTGAGCTCTTTGGGGCAAGGACTGTCTATGGCTATGTCTATATATAGCATAAATGAATAATAATTAGCATAAAGTAATTTAGTAAGGCCACACATGTGGGATGCATCTCACTCCAAAATATCCTACAGAGTTTTGTAAATGCTCTCTTGACCAGAGATGTAATAAGAACTAGATTTTGACCGAGAGAGACCTACAGTGCAGCCACCTCACCAATCGGGACCCAGAGCATGCTGCATGATAGCTGTAACAAACCAGTCCACGATTAATTGTACACAATATAGCTGCATCTATTTTTTTTTTTTTTTAGTTGTGCATCCTTGAATGGTCTTGCCTCTCAGCTGTTTTGTGACCTCGATACTTTCTGTTAATGGAAGTGTTAGTGAACTAGGATAATTAGCAATGCAAAATAATGAATATTGCAGTTTTAGTTCTAACGTGTCTGAATTGGATACACAACTCACTTTGAATTTCAAAAGGATTTGTGTGCTTAACTTTCTTGCATTCTTTTCACAAACCTTGGTCACAATGTATACACCAACAGAAACTTACAATCTTATATCTATCTACAGAGCCCTGTAAAAATATTCTTTGTTTTGTTTGTTCAGCTGGCCAAAAGCATTCAAAGAAAAGGAAAGTGACAAATTGTCAGGAACTTGCTCAGGTAAAGGAATCTTTGCTAACTGGATCACAGTATAACTTTTGTAGCAGTAAAAATGGAAACTGTCTTGTGCACTGATGGATTTTGAAAAGACCAGTGGAATACAGTTTGTTCTTGATTGTTACACCTTTCTCTCAACATCTTGGGGAATTGTAAACTGAACGAGGTTTTAAGATAATCAAACATTTTCTCAAGGAGCATGTTGGACACAGAGCTCTGGCTGAGCAACAGGCACAGCTGTGGGAAAGTAAACAGTAATTCAGGAATAAAACTACAGCTATTCTGTAACTAAGAGGAGAGGGCTCGTTCTCCATGTTTTCAGATGTTACCTTTTCCAGGTATTTTAATGTAGATAGTGTAACTATTTCTGCTTTCTCTCCCAGTTTGTTCCTAACATGTAATGCTTTGCTTAATCTAAATGGAACTGGTGTTGACTGGCATCTAGGGAAATGCTTGGCTGATGCTCTCTGGTAAAAACAGGATTCTGTCTGCTGGAAAATGGGAGAAGGTGAGATCTTACATATGAGTTAGAAAAGAGGGAAAAGACTGGTCTTCACCTGTTTTGTCCACTAAATCTTGCCCTTGGTGTTTAATGGCACAGTGATGGGTTTATAACTAGAAAGGAGTCCTTGGTTATTAAGGAAATGGAGAACTCTTTATGGGGCTTTTTAATAAACTGCTTCCTCTGAAGGATCCTTTTCTATTTAATTTTAACATTTTTAGGGATTCTCCATAGCTACCCGATTTCCCCCTTGTTTACGTTCCTGAATGAGAGCATCACCAAGCAGTGAGCTCTGTGCCATGGCAGCCTTTTATATTTTGAGCAGAGATAAAAATCTCATTCCGTCTATAAACAAAACAAATCAAGAGATGATGCCCCAGAGAACCATTTCTCTGTGGCCATTTTCCTCCAGCTGCTTTCTATTCCATGCAGTTTGCAATGCACTATATGAAATACATATGTGCCTGCCTGTGTGCACAGAATGCAGGTTTCCTCCAGACAGCGCTCGCCCCATCGTAAACACTGATTTTTACAATGCTGTAGTAATAAGATTACTAATAGAGCTGAGATGTTTGGTTGTTTAACAGCCTGTTGTTTAGCAGTGCGAGATGGGCAGGAGCACAGCAGTCACAATCACTCTGTCTTCACTGTGAATATTTTGGGTTATAAATGGGGGTGAGAGGGAGGCAGATGCCAGGGTGCACTTTAACTGAAGAGGGACCATGAACACTTGCTGAGAGTCAAGGTCAGATTTCTAATTAGGCGCATGCTTATGGGCACCTGTATTCCAGGGGAGCCTAAACAGTAGGGGTTACCGCATGGGCCAGCTGGGCCTGGGGCCACAGTCAATCTGGGGGCTTCACATGAGTGGCAGAACTCTGGTCTCCTTCCTCCTGCTCTCCTGGGGCCCTACTGCTCTGTACTTCCTCTTCTCCCTGAAGCCCTGTCCCCTGGCCAGGCCAGAAACCAAACTCCAAAAGTGAGCACAGTCCCTTCCACCATGCAGAACTGACCCAGCAAGCCCCTTTCCCTTGTCGCACCTTCCCCCTGCTTTCAGAAAACATGGAAAGTCACCGGTAGGAAGGCTGGATGCTGAAGATGCTGAGCCTAGGTGTATGTAAGGTGTAAATCCGGCCCTGCTGGAAGCTAACTACCTTGTGAGTGGTTGCTGAGTACACTTCCCTTACTTAAATTTGCAGGTCCTCCAGTTTCTTTCAAAGGGATTTGATGATTCCACTCAGACCTGGGACCCCAACAATCTAGAGCTCTCTTCATTCACTGCACTGCCGTGTCAGCCTCGTAATGAAGCATGAGAAGACGAAACCAAGATGGTGGCTGCAGCAGGCATAAACTGATAGTTGTGAGACAGAGTTCAAATCAGTGCAGTTTTCAAAATATTACTCCCTCCTGGTAGGTGCTTCCTTTCTGTTAACATACTCTGTCCCTCTGCATCAGCATGGGCTCTCTGAGACTTGGGTGCTCTCAAACTGTGAATCTGAAGGCCTCTCTGACTTGACTCTGTCTTTTAAATAGAACTGGCTTTATCGGTAGAGAAAGAACAATCTTTCCATAGCAGTCAGTGACCCTAAAAAGCTCCTTCCACTTTTGTATTTATTTCTATAGTACATTGCTCTGAATGGCCAGTTTTATAAAGAAGGCAGAACAGAGTTGGCCAGACTCTCAAGCTTTCGGCTGTAGACCCACTGGATTCTTAAGGCAAATCCACCAGCAAATGGCAGGCTGCAAGTCTGGGTAACAGAGGGGACTAGCATGTGTGAGTAAAACATGTAGAATTCCTTTAATAGGAACCCTAACTATTCTCAAATTATTCCTGCGTTAGTCAGTGTCTTCGTTTTGCCTTGTCTAGCTTCATTCTGAGTCTGGTTGTGTGATGCTGTCTTTAAAAACAGTTATGTGATATGGCAGCGCTGATACCAGCAGAAATCCAGTAAGGATTAGTATGAAACTCACCAGACTAAGTCAAACTTTAAAAAAACATCTTTAAAAAAACAACTGACCAGTTGCCAACAATGGGTCCCTTCCAAATTATGGCTGAAAATATATCTTTTTCTTGCGTTTGCTAACACCTACTTTTTGTGTGTCCAGCTCTAAGTGTAGACGAGGCCTGTGCCACTCCTGGAATTGGAATTCTGGTCCATGTAGGGTAGTGCGTCAGCATTACAAATAGTAAAGTCAAGGTTTTTCAAAAGATCTAAGCATGCTAGAAATGGCACTGTCTTGAAAATGTGGCCTCAGTTATGGGTGGTGAGCATGTGGAAATCATGCCCTAAGTGTCATTTGGAATGGTTGGTTTTCTTTTATATTTTATTTTGTGTCCGTTATAAAGCTGGTTGGAAAGATGAGAAACTTCCTTGAAAGTTTTCATGGAGAATTTACTTCTGTTTTCATAAAAGGTCTAAGTTTCAACAAGGACAATAACACTGGGGGAACAAATTAATCTCTGGTGTAATTCCTTTTAAAATCACAGGGATGAATTTGGCCCACTATGTTTAGATCAGTGATAAACAAAACAAGAGCTGTTTTATGTCTGAGTGCTTTTGAAATCCTCACCCTACACTCACTCTTCCAGTTTGCCACAGACCCTTTCTTGCTAAAAAATGTGCTTAAACATAATAGTGGTGTGATAAGAGGTAAATGCATAGAAAAGCTGCACCATAAATCTTCTCTCTCTCTCTCTCTCTGAGGTGCTTGGCACTAGTTATGTAAATAAAAGGCCCCTGGTACTTGGCTGTTTGCAGAATTAATGTGCTGCTGCAAAAATCACTCTTGTTTGAGGAGTACTGATTGTGCGTGGCCACCTAGGTGTCCTTCCTGTTCCCTTTTTGGACAGATCCTCAAATGGTGTAATTTGTCATAGCTCCATTGAATTCAGTGGACCTAGAGCATTTTACACTAGCTGATGATCTGCTCCCAAGTGCTTTGCGGTCATGATAGCATTAATTTAATGCACCTGCATTTGTCTTTGCCTGAGGATACAAGGGCTTTTGATTGGCGACTATGGCGAGAGGAATGACTTCGTTAAACTATATTGTTGTTTCAGTGGAATGCAGTTGTCGTCTTTTCCCATTTGATGTTGTTCTGCAGTGTTACTATACGCTGTTTAAGACAGGTGCCCTGCTCCAGTCCAGTGCTGAGTAAATTGATTCATATATATCTGATATTTGTAAATTACATTGGACGCCAGCTATGTATGAATGCGAAGTCCTTGTTAGTGCACTTACATTACAGCTATTTGCAGGCATTGGGTGGTTCAGTATTGTGTTTGGGAAAGTTAAAGTCTCCATCTTTGTGGGCTATGAACACACTGTGTTATAAAACACAGGAGATTTGGTAGAAGTTTGTGAAATCTGAATTAATTGACAATGACTTTTCTTGTAAGCCACATTTTTCAATTTAAAGAAGCTTTTAACTTGGAACAAAATTATGATAGTCTCTTGACACGCAAGGGTAACTTTGGGTTAACATATAAATAACATTGAAAAAACTATATTTAGTTCAAGGATAACCAAGAAGTGAAGGTCAAATATTAAAATGAAGGAGGAAAATTATAGCCCTCTGTGTTCTGTTGTGCAATGTACTGTTACTGTTTGGCAACTATGATTAAGTACAATGCTTTGGAATTTGTCTCGCACAACTATTTCTGGCTTGTACTTCAAATAAAGCAAGTAAGCATGAAGTGTGCATGTTTACTTTCTGGTAAAAGCACTGGCTAACCAAATCCACACAGGAGCCTTAAAATGTTGCAAAATTCCTATATTTTAGAGATATTTGGACGTCCTGATCAATGCTAGCTTCCCCACTCTACCACTGAGTGTGCCTCAATATCTATTCTGGAGAGATCACCCCTGATGATAAGTAGGTAATTCCATCTCCTTCATCCTTCAATTGTTGACATTTCTGCAAAATGAGCCAGACTAAATCACGACTGACCATTAAACAGTGGACTGAAACCATCCATTCGTTTCAAAGAGATAGTCAGAACACTAGGGAAATAGTAACAACTTGAAGTCACTACTGATTCAGGCTAAACTGGAGCAAGTCTCCTGGACAAGATGTCCTTTAAGTTTACAAGTGTACCGCTCAGTAATGGCTCATCACTGTAAATGCAAGTAAATGTATAACCCCTGAAAGGCACTCTTCAGCTGGATGATGGGACTTTTGCTCCTTAATAAATGGAGCTAATGTCCCTGTTGTCATTCCAGACAATACCAGAACATGCTGCATTCTTTTTTACCTAATAAAAGAACTTCACTTAATGTCTGGCTTCTGAGAGTTAAAGTCAATGGGCTGGATCACGAAGGCCTTATGTCACTATATAACCCGCTGGTGATCTGGACTGTGGTCAATGTCCTGACTGCTCTAGACAATTGAAAGGCATGACACACAAGTCTGTTTTGTGTTTTATTACACTAAGTGTTAGCTACCATTAATGGAATGTGAAGGCTAAAGATCATATCCATCGTTGTTACTTCACTGATATTTGGGTCAGATTCATTTCCCTTTACGTGTTTAGCCACTCTGACTCAGAAGAACACGATCAAAATTGAAAGGGCCGTATTAAGGAATAGTCTCTTGGAATGGGAACTATGGATTGCACAGTATCCATATCTATTTATTTTTGTTGTAAATTCCCAACTTGCTTTATGTGAAATTGCATGACAAAGATAATTAGAAGGAAGTTAGTGGGGTTTCCTGTCATCAGCAGGATTTTGGTCATATTTCCTGTGTGGAGTCTTCTTATAACCCTTTTGTCTAAATAAAAGCTTCAGGCCTCTTCTCTCCACTCCATAATATATATACATAAACTCATGGCAGAAACCCAGCAGTTAGGAGGCCCTTCAGTTAAAAGCCAGTCTGTGACAATGCAAAGGAGAGGAAAACACATTGGGATAATTCATAACCCAAGTCCCAGCTCTCCTGGCACTCTGACCACCTCATTCCCTCAATTGAAGACATCTCTAACTTAACTGAGGTTCTTTTACTAGTCCCAAATTTAGATGGGACTTACAGGTAGGATCCTACTCTCATCCTAGTTAAGGCTCACAAACAATCCCCAACCCTAAATTGTAGAACTGGGCCATTGGACTGACCTGAACATGTGCCTAAACCCAAATTCACAACTTGACACTAATCTTCTCTCTGTCTTGCAAGTAGAACCAGGTGATTGTCACTAGCCTTTGTTTAATCTCCACAATTCCCCAGCCATATATCATGTAGGCACCTTGTCCCTCATTCTGTTTCTTCTTTGTAGAAGAGGAACTTGTTTCCTATATGAAGCTTTCCTTTCATAATTGACATACTGTTTTGTAATGAAATTTCATTTTACTACTTAGGCACTCCTTCATGGTAGGTTGAGAAAGCCTAGTGACAGCTTTCTGACAAACTACCTGCACTCACTCCCTTTCTTGTGTTTTCAGAGACTAAAAACCTAGTGGAAAAGGAGAGCAAGGAGCCAACCACTCTTCTGTAGCATAATTTAGTTCTGCAAGTATGGTCTTGCTTATATGTTGCTTAAAGAATTTTGCAGCACAGTAACTAAACTATGTTGCTAGAGTTCCACCCTCCCCCCCCCCAAACACCTAATGTAAACATGAGACACCAGTGCTCATCTCTATCTACATCAGTGCAAAATCCTATATAGACAGGGCCTTACTTAGCCACACCTACACAGAGTGGCATATTGGCAAATGAACATCTGACTTACTAGAGCTCAGGTTATCCCAGTGAGCTGTAGAGGACACCCTCAACCCTCAGATGCCCAGAGCCCAGGCTCCTGCCTGTCTCTGCATGTGTGTACACCAATTTTTCAGCCCTAGAGCCTGAGCCCAAATCATGGGTTTTTTAATCCCCATGTAGACCTACCCTGTGCCAGTGGTTTGCCCACAGGGTTAGGTATGTTTATTTGTACAGTAGTTTTAAAAAAAAAAAAAAAATTTATAAGGACATTTCAATGAAAGAAGGATGTTTCTTGCTTCGTCTGGCCCTGCTGCTTATTCCTCATTTGTAGTTCAACTTCCTTTGACTGCATACTCTTCAGAGACCAATTATGAGGTTGCAAGATGAAGAGTGTGATATTTTTGGTTGGATTTTTTTTTTAATTGAGTAGGGGGAAGAATCTCACCATAGAAAAAAGTGCTTAGCATTGCAGTAGATGAGATGCCATGTTGGAGAGCATGAGGACAGCCCTACCGGCTGTCATTGCAAAGAAGTGACCAAAAAGCACGAGAAGCAGCTGAAGCCTTAAAACCTATTTCTCCACCGATGCCTTTTGTGAAGATGGTAACAAAAATAATTCAGAAATAAACCCGGACCACTTACAATATGTCAGCAAAGTTGTTTCTAAACAGAACACTTTAGAGTCTTCTCTGAGGTGTAGTCAACCTTCTAAAAAAAGAAACCCTTTAACTGTTCCAGGACTGATTAACTGGCCCTGGGATCCCAGGCTGCCCCCACTGCGAGGACCACCCTGCCTGCCCCCACCGCAGGGGCCTGGGCTGCCCCCAGCCACTCCACCACACAGACTAGCTCCCCCTCCCCTTGCCATGAGCCAGCTGGCCCCATGGCCCCCACCCCAGTGGGGCAGGGTGGGCCAGATGGCCCAGGGGCAGGGCAGAACACAGAGCCTGGCCTCTGGCTCCAGGGCCCTGTCCCTCTCCACCAGCACAGGCAGGACAGGAGCACTCTCATTGCTCCTGCCCTGCTGGTGCTGAGCTGGGCGGGGGTACCAGATTATTGTAGGGTTTTAGGGGCTGGAGCTCAAGGCCACCCTTTCAGTCTGGGCCCAGGGCTTAAGCCCCTAAAGCCTGTGCAATAACCTGGCCCTGAACTGTTTGCCAGCTGCTCTGTGTAGGAGAAATAGATGTTTTAGAATGAACTTGCCTGCTAGAGGCATGCTATTCTGGCGGCACCCGAAGGCTTCAGTCACAGTCAGGGCTTATCCTGCCAGGCACTGTACAAATACCTCAGGAGGAACAGTCCACTACCTAGATTAATGGTGGTTTATATATACATAGTGTGTTGAGATGAGGGGAAGAATTCCCCCTTTTTAAAATTGACTACTGAAAACTACCCACGTACACTGAAGGTGGGATTATTTCTTTTTTACTCTGCTCAAAATCCAGAGCAATGCCACTGAGGTCCGTGAAGTAACTGAATTCAGCATCAGCCTCTCTATATAACAAGATTGATGCGGGCAGGGTACAATATCATCAGCTCCAAGCATTCAAATAGCATTAGACTCCAAAACATCATGCAATTAGCTAGAAAATTGTAAAATTTTTAAAAGTGATTAATTTAAAAATATTGTTATTGCCTTCTAGTTCTGGAACCTTTCAGGCCATGTTTTCCAGTTCTTCTCTGCCACCAGGTGGT
This sequence comes from Pelusios castaneus, assembly GCA_007922175.1. Taxonomy (NCBI): domain Eukaryota; kingdom Metazoa; phylum Chordata; order Testudines; family Pelomedusidae; genus Pelusios; species Pelusios castaneus. Next base: position 5,724,105 of record ML685838.1, read on the forward strand.
AGAAACTTATTTTAAAAAAAAATGTGGGGGAATGGCAGCCTTCAGAGTCTCATGCAATCACTTGATTCCAGAAGCTGGTGCTTTGAGAAAATACCAAATATCACAAGACGTGTGATAATATTGTCAAAACTGGAAATGCTGAGAGTGCTCACTCCTCATATTCCTGTGATGTAGAATTAATACAACTTTAAGAAGCTTGATGAAATTTTAAAGAAAGGGACATTTTTCAATAAAACATTAAAGGTTTGGGGTATTTTAAACAGAAATTATATAAACATAAAGATGGAAATCTGCTCCACTTTGTTTTAGGCCAGTGTGGGGTTTGGAGCTATATCGTCAGTGACCTGGACCAGTTGCATGGAAAACAAACCACCACAGTATCAGTGTTGTAGAGGCTACAAAAGAGCCCGGCTTCCGTGCTCACAAAGAGGCATTAGCACAGAGGAACTGTGAGATTCATGTTGTGAGGAGGAAATAAGATTATATCTGCTTGCTTGTTTGAAGAGAGCACATCTGAATTTCTTAAAGGTTGTCAGCTTCTTTGTGAATGCAGGGCATATTCTGGTTCAGCAACTCATGTGACAACCCCTTCACCAAGCCAAGTCACAGAATATTTCCTGAGTAGAACTGGTTGAATCAGGTGTGGATAACAGTTATGTTTACTGGATACAACCTTTTCTCTCGTTCCTCACAAATAGATCGAGATCTTCATAAATATATTGCTTATTTTAATGGTTGGAGGAAGAGCTTTTGCCAACCGATTTGGGCCCATGACTTGTTTGTGAATTGTTGGAGGGCAATTCTTCTTTTGAATACCTATTATTCAGAATTTAATGGAACGCAGTGACGGGTAACCGAAATCACATGGCATCATTTCTGTTCTCTGATCATATGATCCACCCATTATAGGCAACTGATGTGTTTGTCCACAATTTCAGCCTGTGGGGGTTGGTGGAAACATTCTTTGTAGAAGTCCAGTCTGTTGTTCCAATTGTCAGGAGGAGTCTGCATAGAATCTTTCTTCCTGTAACATTAGCAGGAACGTATCTATGGGTTAGTGTGCTGTTCAGTGGTGTGGTAGAAATATTCCTTGAGTCAGAGACTGTGAAAGTAGGCTTCCGGGTTACTACAGAACTGTATTATGTATGTGAAAGGGTTGGGGCAGAAAGAGAGCCCCCAAGATAGGACAGATTCTTCTTCCGGGTTGAGTGTGGAGCTGGATAGATTAACAATATTGTTGGGTGAATTAAGGCTGTCACTGTTGTGGTAGCTTGTGGTATGTAGTAGTTTAGATAGTTTAGCATCCTTTTTCTTCTGTAGGGAAGCAAAGTGTGTGGTTTGTCTCATTTTTGTGAAGTTCAGCTGTGTGGAAGTTTTGTTGAAGGGTTTTTTGTTTGTTTTTAAATGTTGAGCGCTCATTCCTAATCATCTTTTGTTTGCTGTGTAGGATGCTGATCAGGTGGTTTCTTAGTTTCTTTGAGTGTGTGTGGCACAATCTCTTACCATAGTCTGTAGTATGTCGATGGTAATGGATTTTTCACTTTCTGTCCATTTGGTATGATGTTCATTTGTTTGCCCTTGGAAAGGAAGATGTCTATCTGCATCTACATGCGTTTTTTTTTCCTGATAATAGATTTTCGACTTCATACAGCTAAATTCAGTGTCTTGCATGGTGATAACTTCCAGTGGGTTAGCTGTGTTGGTTTATTTCAACAAAACAATAAGGAATTCTGTGGCACTTTAAATAAATGTGTTAGTCTTTATAAGTACTACAGGACTCTCTATTTGTTTTGCTGAAATAGACTAATATGGCTACCCCTTTGGAAGCAGTTTTATGGATTCTTGGTACACAAGTGGCATCTGCTTTGCAGCCTGGGTTCCACTCCCCTTTTCAAAAGTCCCTTTGTCTTCCCAGCATTCCTTGATGTATTAAGTTGTGGGGAGTGAAGACAAGTGATGATGTTACTACCCTTTTCTTAAGCTGGAACACTTGATGCTCATGACCAGGGGGTGCCACCTTCATTGGTCAAGCAGTGTTCATTGCCTACATGTTTCCCTCTTCGAAGAATTCCCCAATGTATACCATTTCTGGGATAATGAATTCTTTCCTTGCTGTGTATTAGTGAGCCTTTAATGCCCTCTGGCCATTCCACTGTTGTACCTGAAAGGCTGTTTGTGGGAGCTTCCTTTCCCATAATATGTTTCAATAATACATACAGAGCAAAACTTCATAACTTCACGTACAATGACAGCACATAGAAATCTAGAGGATATGTATGTTTAGTGGATCTAGACTTTTAAAGTGATACCGTACAAAACATATGATATAGCAGTGGGAAATACGGTGATTCTGAGATGTTGCTTTCAGATGCAGAGTGTCACGGCAATACAGTGTGTTTGCCCAGCAATATAACAGCATTTCACCTTTCATTTGAGGGTTCCATTGTCCTTTGCAAATAGCTGTTATAATGAACTAATTATTAAATGTAATTCATCAGACACATTGTGGGATTGGCTCTATATTAGTTGTAAGTGTCTCCAGGGAGACCTTAAAAATCCTGGAATGCTAACTCTTGGGTTGCTCAGCACCTTACAAGCTGATGATGAGCCAAATTCATCTTTGGTGTATCCAGGAGCCCCAATCAGATATAATAGCTCCTCAGCTAGGTGCTGTATAAAGACAGAATGAAAATCCAGTGCCTGCCTCAAAGGGTTTACAGGCTCACATACAATATACTAGAGATTAATTTGGTCCACTGTATTATTGTTCATGACTGCAACAAAGTGAAAAAAGTATCCATCCTGGTTATTTAAAGAACTACCACCCTCTCTGAAATAAAAAAAAAAAAAAAAACCTTTCCAAACAGCCCTTTTTTTGATGTGCTATCTTGTGTTTAATGAAATGTTGTCCTTCAATTTCTATGACTAGTGTTTGCATGATACATGGATCTAAGTAAGGAATATTGAATATTGTTGACTTTTTACAGAGGGCAGCTGAGGTCCAGAAAGGGCACTGGAGAGATGGTAGGGATTCCTTCACCATCTCATCAGCATGTGTTCCCTAACCACAGAAAAATAAATTGCCCCTTGTAAGAGCATTTTGTCTCTCCTCACAAACTTTTTTTTTTTTTTTTTTTTTTTTTTTTTTTTAAAGTACAAGTGCTTTTCAGCTTAAATATTTTGCAACAGAATTAAATCATTAAAATGCTTTGGATGTTTTTTCTTCTTTGCTTTTATTTCGCCTGTGTTTTGCTGCGGATTCCCATCACTTACTGGAGCAAGATTGCCAAACATAATAAAAATTTGTCTCAAGGCGACAACTGCAAATTAGCTGTTCTTCTACTGATACTTAAGGAATCAGCTGAGCATTAGCAAAGCAGTTGTACAAGTTTTTATTCGGATTGCATGATTCCTGATGTGGAATGCGACATTATCAGGGTTTATGTAATTAATGTGCATAGGTTTGGCTTTTTGGTTTGTGAGGAGGAAGCTCAGTTTCTTTTACTTTGTTTTTGCTGGGTAGCACTATAAATGCACAATGTTCACCTTGGAGAGAACATGGATAAACATTTCAAATTGTCAAAATAATAATAAAGGGCAGTGTCTTTAAGGAAGTGCACATAACCTCTGTTCTAGATAAAAAGCATTATGTAAAAGTCCTTAAATAGCTAGGTTTAATCTTCCCTGTAATATTGTATAACTTTTTTTTTAATGGAAATTAACTTTTTGGCATTAGCTTTTACCTTCAGACTTTTAAACCCTTTATTTGAAGCTTGTGCTGGCTCTGAAGACCATGCATACTGCATAGGGCACTCTATTCATATGGGGACACATGCAGAGATGGCAGTGTCTGATTTTTTTCATGGGGTGTTTGAGTGACAGTGGAGAACAATAGTAATACCTTTACTAAAAACTGTACTGTACTAAAAATAGTAACAGATACTGATTTTAAATTCAAAGTGCTTTAAAAATAGCAACTAATTACTACAACTTCCCTGTGAGGTGCATAGGTCTTATTATTTCATTATGTAGCTGGAGAAATTGAAGTATAGAGGTGCTGACTTGTTCAGGGGCATTGAGAATCCACTTTACCACAGTGATACATATCTTTGTGCCCTCTAGGTTGGACTTCTGCATCAACCTGTCTGGTAGGTGAGAGTGCACTGTTTATAAAGTAACATTTCATTCAAAATGCCAGCACTGAGTGTACGTTGCCCCAGTGTGCTGTCTTCTCATGGAACGTTGAGTTAAATCCAGTATCTCAATTTCTTATGTTCACCTGTTTCTATGGAATGGCCCAAGATACCATTGACATCACCTCTTTTGCCAGGACGACCACTTCCCTTGACAGCTTATGAGGAACAATGATGCTGTCGACTGGAAGGGTGAACGCTGTGAGAGCAGGAGAGAGGGCTCTGTCTTCATTGCTACTTTCAAAGCAAAATGCAGAACACACAGCTGTGCGTTTGAGGAGCTATGCAGGAGGGGAAGGATACTGCCATGTGAGACTCATAGCTCAGGCCTTGTCTATACTGAAAATGCTGTCGACCAGGATTGATTGAGCAGCCAGTGTAGACCTGCTCAGTCAATCCTGGAAATGCTCTCCCGTTGATTCAGTAACCCCACCCCTCCATGTGGAGTAATGCCACATCGACAGGAGAGCCCTTTATGTTGATGCAGCCAAGTAAAGACACCGCAGTAAGTAAGAGTAACTAAGTCGATGGGAGATACACATTCTGCAGCGCACAGATTGTGTATCTCCCGTCGACTTAGCCCCGCAGTGTAGACTAGACCTCAGTAGGGTGAAAGCTTTGCTCTTCACCAGCTTTGGCTAACGTATGGAGTTGCTGAACTGTGCCAAAGCAGAACTCCACTCTGATGCAATTTGAGATTATTCAGCATCTGGGAAGAGAGGCTGAATTCTGCAGCCATTTGTATGGCTGCCTAAGGTGTTTATAGTCAAGTCTTTGGGTACCAGTCATCACGCTCATAGACTCATAGACTTTAAGGTCAGAAGGGACCAGTACGATCATCTAGTCTGACCTCCTGCAAAATGCAGGCCTCAAGACCTCACCCACCCACTCCAGCAATAGGCCACCAACCTATGACTGAGTTATTTACCTCTTTAAATCATGATTTAAGGACTTTAAGATACAGAGAATTCACCGATAGGTGAACCATGCCCTGTGCTACAGAGGAAGGTGAAAAACCCCCAGAGCCCAGGCCAATCAGCCCTGGGGGAAAATTCCTTCCCGACCCCAAATATGGCGATCAGTTAAACCCTGAGCATGTGGGCAAGTCTCAACAGCCAGTTACCCAAGGAACAATTCTCTGTAATAACTCAGAACCCACCCCATGTACTCTCCCCTCTTAGGCCACTTGTATATCCACCACATGTAGCCAAAGATCAGTCAATTTCCAAAATAGGCTAATCATACCATCCCCTCCATAAATTGATCAAGCTCAGTTTTGAAATCAGTTATGGTTTTTGCCCCCACAACTCCCCTTGGAAGGCTATTCCAGAACTTTACTCCTTTAATGGTTAGAAACCTGTGTCTAATTTCAAGCCTAAATTTCTTGATGGACGTTTATAACCATTTGTTCTGGTGTCCACATTGGTGCTGTACTCAAATAATTCCTCTCCCTACCTGATGTTAATCCCTCTGATGTATTTATAGAGAGCAATCATATCCCTCCTCAACCTTCTTTTGGTTAGGCTAAACAAGCCAAGCTTCTTGAGTCTCCACTCATAGGGCAGGTTTTCCACTCTGCAGACCATCCTTGTAGCCCTTCTCTGCACCTGTTTCCATTTGAATTCATCCTTTTTAACCACGGAGGACCAGAACTGCACACAATATTCCAGATGGGTTCTCACCAGTGCCTTGTACAGTGGCACTAACACCTCCCTGTCTCTACTTGAAATACCTCTCCTGATACATCCTAGAACCACATTAGCTTTCTTCACGGCCACATCACTTTGGCGTCTCATACTCATCCTATGATCAACCAGTACTCCCAGATCCTTCTCCTCCTCAGTCCGTTCCAACTGATGCGTCCCCAACTTATAGGAAAAATGCTTGTTGTTTGTACCTAAATGCATGACCTTGCACTTCCCATTATTAAATTTCATCGTATTCCTGATACTCCAGTTTACAAGGTCATCCAGATCTTTCTGTATGGAATCCCGATCCTTCTCTGTATTGGCAATACCTCCCAACTTGGTGTCATCCGCAAATGACCAGATCTTAGACGGGGCATAATTTCAGTGCTGGTCATGTGTGTGAGAACTTTCACAGTGATATTGAGTACCATGACTTTGTCCCTCATGGTTTGGGCAGAACTGAGAGACTTGCACAGTGAAGTAACAAAGTAATCTGCATTCTTTGCTTCCGGCCAGTCCACGCACAGTCATGATTGCTTTGCATTACACCGCGAACAAACAAGATTTCCAATTAATTGAGTTATTTTTACCATATCAGGCACTATATCTACATCTGCTTTTCTTCTTCTTCTTCTTCTTCTTCACTGTCAAGCCACCAATTGGCGTATAAGCCCCTCTTGAATCTACCAAGAGGCGCCTCCAGCTAAAAATAAAAACCTGGTACAACAATAAGAAAAGTCTGTTGTTCACTCAACTTGAGCCCTAACTGTAGGCTTCTTTGCTCCCCTCAGTTCCATGGATGATGTATTTTGAAATGTATTTGATGAAGTGTTGGACCAGTTTCATTTGACTTGGTACCAGAGCTTCAGCCAGTAGTCTTTCAGTCAATGATTCCAATGCTGTTCTGTCCCCGGCGGCCACAGAAACAACACATCCTAATTTTTTCCAGATGACACCTAGTTTAGGGGTCAACCTCTGCTCCAACAATTCTAGATCCAAAAACAGATTCCTATTAAGGAATTGACTATTTTGGACTCATTCCTGCGCTCACTTAAATCGTTTGAGGAACGATTGAAAAGGCTGGGCCTCTTCAGCTTGGAAAAGAGGAGACTGAGGGGGGACATGATAGAAGTATATAAAATTATGACTGATGTGGAAAAAGTGGACAAGGAAAAGTTGTTTACTTACTCCCATAATACAAGAACCAGGGGTCACCAAATGAAACTGATAGGTAGCAGGTTCAAAACAAATAAAAGGAAGTTCTTCTTCACACAACGCACAGTCAACTTGTGGAACTCCTTACCTGAGGAGGTTGTGAAGGCTGGGACTATAACAATATTTAAAAGGGAACTGGATAAGTTCATGGTGGCTAAGTCCATAAATGGCTATTAGCCAGAAAGGGGTTAAGAATGGTGTCCCTAGCCTCTGTTTATCAGAGGATGGAGACGGATGGCAGGAGAGTGATCACTTGATCATTGCCTGTTAGGTTCACTCCCTCTGGGGCACCTGGGCACTGGCCACTGTCGGTAGACAGATACTGGGCTAGATGGACCTCTGGTCTGACCCAGTACGGCCTTTCTTATGTTCTTATGTTCTTATGAGTGGAATTTTTTTCCTATTAGCTTTAAATCAAAGGAGAGCCTGGCCCTCCCTTTCCCTTTGGCTAGTTTGCCTACAGTTGAAAGAGTGGGGCTTTAGCTCCTTGGTATGGAGGGTCGAGCAGCAGACAGGTGATGCTGTTCTAGTTCACTCATTTATGAAGTCTTCTCAGCCACCACTTCCTGGAGCACTCCTTGTGGTGGACTGACAGACTAGTGTCACTCCCACATTCCCTTCCAATGATGGCCTACCACGATTGTCGCCTTCTCTCCATTTTGATTCTTTCCACTCACCATTCCCTCCTTTGCTCTGGGGGTGGGTTCTCTTTCAGTGGATTTCTGAGTTTCTTCTTGTTCTTGCCCTACCCCTCCCAATAGGGCTATGTGCTCAGCTGCCTGTAACAGGGGCAACCCATCACTTGAAGGCCTGGATGGAACAGGTCTTGTGTGCTTTTTATGGGTGAGCTGAGTGTTGCAGTAATAGAGAAGGGAACCTTCTGCTAGAGGCCGCCTTCCTGAGTTGCTCCCATAACCATCTGCATTAGGGAGGGAACAAAGCAATGGTTTTCGATGACCTGTCTGCCACTATGCTCCTCTCAAGGGATCTCATTTAAAGGTATATGGGAGAGTGTGACTTATATAACATCTTGTGAAGCTTTCCCTTCTCCTCTTTCCTCTCCTGTGCTTTGTGATCTCTCCAGACTGATCTGCGGCCTCTTCGTTCCTCCAGCTGCTTCAATGGCTCCTGATATAGGGTTGTGTGTGTGTTTTTGTTTTTTTTAAAAAGACATTTGCAGAGCTCAACACCATGTGAACAGATTTTGCTGAAACTTTTCAAAATAAATTAACCACTCCCTGATGACAAGCATGGAAAATTCCAGCCGAAATGGGCTATAAAAAGTTGTGAGCAGCTGGAGAAAGCTGGGTTATAATGAATGTTGCTGTTTCAACCTTAACTATTTTGGTTACCTTGTTCCTGAACAGTGTATATCACAGAACCGTGGGGCAAGATCCTCACCTACTGTCATTTGGAGTAGCTGCTTTGACTTCAGTGGAGCTGTGCTGATTTACACTAGCTGAAAATCTGGCTTGTGTTCCTTTTTCTCCTGTAATGTGACTACACCGCTGTAATGCAGTCTGATTTAGCTTGCTGAGCCAGGTGGCAGAATAAGTATCTCGAATAATGTTTAGAAAAGCACAAGATCTTAGGCAGTTGCATGACAACCTTGCTTTATATATATTTATTTTTATTGCTGTTGACCAGCCCAAGGCTTGCTCTTGTGCTTTTTGGGGGGCTTCTTTTTTAATTAAAGATTCTACTTTGGATTTTCATATTAAAAAAATCATTCTGCTTAGTAGGATGACTTTTAACCTGTTCTTTCCAGCCTTCTGTCTGTGTCGGCTGCACAGGGAAGATGTGTGGCGTTTGATGCAGTGCCTTCTTTGTCTGGGTCCTGCATTTTGGGTCTGATTGCACCTTTGTTTGTTTTGTGCTCTTTATTTTGTATTGAAATAGGACATATTGTGTTTTTTGTGAGTCACACATTGTTCGTTTCCCCCACCTGAATGCAAAACCCTCTGTGACCTTACAGTCCTCTTGGTGACAGACAATTCTAATTAATGGTGATAGCCCGTCATTTACCCTTTCTCCTCTGCACCCAAGATCTGATTGTCAATGGAGAGCTAAGGGACACCAGAGGCCTCAAGATCAGGATGTGGCACTAACTGAGGAGCCTTTCAAAAGTATGTGTCCTGTTTACATGCCAATATCTCGTCTGTAGTGCAGAGTTCGGGAAGAGGTAAGTTGTTTTCTAAATGGAATGTTTTCCCAACTTCTCTGCAAAGCATTAGTCGCTCTTTAAGAATGTTTAGAAGCATAAACCAGCAAGGCATTACCCAAGCGTTATCTTCAACATTCTTCTTCAAGCTACTATTTTTATTTGCACATACTTTTATCTCTAGTGTTTCTTCAGTCTGAGAAAGATCAAGCAGACACCACGCTGTACAGTGTAGCCCAGACAGACAGATGACACACTGAAGTTTCAACTTGAGAAACTCCGACTTCTGCTAAGCATCAAGGAACAAACCCCTTATCTTGGCACGTAGCCCTAACTGGGTTATATGCTGAGGGAGAAGGGAAAAATCCATTTTCCCAGTCTGGGGGGCTGTTCTAGAATTACTCCCCTGCAGCCTCACGCTTCTGCTCTGCTAATACCTGCACACACGTGTATTTTTGGAGGGTCATGTTGTGCCCTCTACAAGGTAGTCGTGCATGCCCTTCCCAAAATGAGATCTACTAGCCCTACTCCTCCTTATTCCCTTTTCTACCTCTGACCCCAAACTCATCCTCAGCAAAGGAGAGCAGAAAATGCCCATGGAGCTGCACTCACCGCTCTCATAGGAGTTAACAAATTCCAGAGGAGTAGCTATGTCAGTTAGTTGACTTCAGCAAAACAAACAAGGAGTCTGGTGGCACTTTTAAAGACTAACAAATTTATTTATTGCCTGAGCTTTCATGGGAGAAAATCCCACTTGGTCAGACGCTTAGGAGTTAACAAAGGATCCGTGCATCCTCTTCCCATTCCCATCTTTTATGCAGTGGAGTCATCCCATTGATTCGGCTGTAGTCAGGCCCTTCTGTGTCCCATGAATGGGGGCAGAGTTTGAGACTGGCCTCAGGTGAATGTGTTGATCATGGCAATGGTTCTTGCATTAAGGGAACGTGGAATGAGAATTTGTCACAGGACTGTAGTGTACTGAGTTACTTAAAAAGAGAGAAACAAAAACTCGTAACAGGGAGCAAAATGTGGCCCTTGGTGCATTGCCTGGCAAGACTGAAATTATCATGTTTTAAACATGAGCTCCTCCTGTTTTCTGGAAAAATAGCACACTTTTTCTTGCTGGGGAAAGAGGTGAGAAAATCAAGCTATCTTATGATAGAGGAGGTCACTTAAACATATTCCCAATACAAGAATAAACATGGAAACTAGATGTCTGTGCCCTTGACATTTTCAGTGAAACTTTGTTAACTTGGTTTAGGAGGGAATCAGTTCAGTGAATAAAAATTCTATTTTAAAAAGCAACTGGATGGGTTCTTTAAAAGGGTAGATCAAGGTCCCATGGCGCTTTAATCTATTCTGTCAACCGGTGACTTCATAATGAATCCAGATGTGGCCCTTCTGCTTTCAAAGAATTAAACTAATTGCTGGATTGAAGTGTGGTGCATACTTTCAATGAATGGGAAAATTCTGGATTTGGTAGGTGAAAGTGAGGACACAGCATGCTTCAGAGTATAATTTTAAAATATTAACAAACCTCCATCAGCCCAAAGGCCAACCAATCTATTGTAGATGGGCAAAAAATGAATCTAATCTTACCTGAGTTTGCTACTTACTGTGCTGTCTTATCACAGGTTAAATTCAGTAATGCCTGTGTTATAAGGCATGTTGGATAATGGATACATCTGATGACACGACAAGCATTTGTGAGAGGTGGCTATAAGATATGCATTTAAGAAGTCTGATCATTTCCATCATAAAGTGGCTTCTGACTTCTTGGTTTTGAAAACCTGAATAAGACTAAAGCCTTTATTACTGGTCATAATTGAAGGCCCCATCATAAAATAATTCCAAAGGGGTAGCTGTGTTAGTCTATTGTAGAAAAACAACAGAGTCCTGTGGCACTTTTAAAGACTAACAGATTTATTTATCGCATGAGCTTTCGTGGGAGAAAATCCCACTGACGAAGTAGGATTTTTCTCCCATGAAAGCTCATGTGATCATAAAATAGTCCTGCTTCGTATGTAAACCATAGTAGTACTTTGGTTGTATAGCACTTCTCCTCTAAGAATCTCAATCATTCAGTCTCTAAATCCTCAACATCCATGTGAAGAAGGCAATATTATCCCCATTTTGCAGATGGGGAAGCTTAAGCACAGAGAGGAAAATGTGATTTGCCAAAGTCCCATGTCTGTGTTAGTCAGGGTAGACCCAACATTTTGTGTCTCCATTTCTATTCTCTACGCATAGTACCTGATCTTCATCTTGTTTTCATACCTACAGAGCTCGTTATACTTCTAAGTCCCCCGGCTTCTCTTCCTTCTCCATAATTATTTACTCTTCCACCTACAAAGGCCCCACTCACATCCAGCCATTCACTTGACTTGCCTGACTAGAATGGATGTGGCTGTGTTCAAGAACCCATCAGTTTGCTAGACAGAAATTCTAAAAAGCACCAGCACTTCATGCTTTCCAGAAACAGACCTTGGGCTGTAGCCATTGCACATTTGTTCTGAGGGACAAAATGTCGAAGCTGTAATACTGTGTTAGTATTGTGATGATTGTGTCTTCAAGTCAGGATGCTTCTTGCTGAGTGAGAATTAGCATTATTCGGGAAAACACTGTGATGCTGCCTCCTCACTGCAATTAGGTGCAGAGTCATTGTGTCATGATGATACATGAATTATTAATGAACTGGGGGATCCTTTTAATTATTCAGCAACCAAGAATTGCAGGACACACAGCAGACTGCTGTTGCAACATCCTGGCAATGTCAAAAATGCTGACACATGAGTGTGCAGCGTTGACTGTGAAGGACTGAGCTGGAGCCAGTCTAACTCACCTCTCCTGTGCAGCCCCATAAGTGGACTACGTGGCTCAGAGGTTAGCAATGGGGGGCAGAGCTTCTATCTCTACTGCCCTGGCTCAAATCCATCTTAAGCCAGTTGTGTGTGAGAGTCTGTAGCATCTGATGGCTTTTCTAATCCCGTTCGTGCAGAGAGGTTGATTTGATGATGATGTGGTGGACTCAGAAGATCGAATTGCTGTGATTCTGCATAGCCCTTGTGCTACCATGAGACCACCGTGCTGGCTGGCCAGCACCATAATTTGGCTAAGGGTTTTATGAGGTAGACTGGGCACCGGTTGCTTGCCTAGTGGTTGGTTCATTTGGATATGAAAGCAGGTGTTTCCTGGTGACACCATTCAGTATTTTTATTGGCTCTATACAAAGAATGCAAAGAAAGAGGATGGCTTAGGCAGCTCTTGTTCCAATGCAGAGCTGTCTCTGCCAGTTTGATGCCAGATCAGCAGGAATAGGCAGAAGAGGTGTTCTGGAGGGCATTGTGCTCAGGGAGGAAGAGATGGATCAAGGGTGTAGCCAGGGTGACCATGCACCTTGGCAGTTCTGCATACCTGCAAAGGTTCATTTAGTTCCACTAATGCAGGGCTGAACCTCAGGGCATCCAGCCTGTGCTGGGGGCCAAACTGACTCCTGCAGCCCCAGAAAAGAAGCACAAAGTGGTCCCTGCAGAGGAATGAATCTGCTGCTCAGTGCTCTTGATGTAATGCCAGTGGGTAGTGAAACCGGCCAATGGGCTTTGAATTTCTCTTCACCTTGCAGTTTGCTGGTCTGCTGGTGTTCCTCCACTCCCACCCACAGCAAGGAGAGACCATTTCAAAATAACATATAATTATTTCAAAGGGGAAAAGGGTGAGTATTTACCTTCCGGTGCTGCCCACTTCCACAATATCACCGTTTTAAATAAGAACAGTGGAAGGTTCTTTAATCAGCTCCCACCACCCCAAAATATAGGACTCCATTCCTTCAGCATTCATTTCCTCAACTGTCTTATCCATTCCCACAGCAGGAACATCCTCAGTGGTTTTGAAACATGTTTGAAATTGCTTCGTTCAGTCTCTAGCCTCATCCCTGTCATGATTGTTCTGCTTGGAAATATTCAGTTTCCGCAACTGCTCTTGCAGTGCAGTTTCTCGCATTCCATGTGTAGCTTCAATGCTTGTAGAGCACATTATGTGCTGAAAGCATCCAGAAACGGTCTTGGTCTTGGTGTGCATGCAAACATGTTTTTCACAAAATGAACTTTATTTTAGGGATGTTTTATGGCAGTGTTACCGTTAATTATGCTGTTAGAATTACAAGCTTCCCACCCGCTCTATCCTTTCTAGCCACATTAAAGATGTATACAATAAATTGGGACTCCTGGAAAGCTGCCATGTTTATTACACATACTGACATACATAATGGCACCTGTGCATTTTATAAAAGACCTTATTCATTTGGAGGGCTTATGTAGTGCTCCATATGGAGACTAGGAACATATATGAACAGTACGCGAAAGGAAATAGTGGATGGTGCTTAAGAATGACGTCAGGGGATATAGAACTCAGTGAGTTCACAATGACCTAACAGAGAGAAAAGTATTTCCTGGACTGACTGACTACCAGTCAGCAAGGGATACATTTTAAGAGATCAAGTGGATAAACACCTGTGGCCCCAAAACTAGATCTTCTTGGTTGAACTGAGGTTGCTTTCTAAGATGATGCTCCTCTGCCAATGTGCTGTAGACACCTCATTAAAATAGTGTTGCTTCATAATCAATTGGCAATTACCTTATCTAATCTGATTTTTTTTTTTACAGCACCCATTAGTGTAGTGTCTAAGTGCTGACATGCATTTTCAAAGTGTTAAAGTTTGTGCTAGGTGTAACTTCATCAGAGACTAAGTACTCATAAAAGGTGAAATTCATTCCTGTGCAGAGGGCCAGCACAATGCTGTTTATGGCCCAATTAATCCCAGTTTTGATGGGCTTAAATAGGACTTCAGCTGGCCCTCTACACAGAAGTGAATTTCATACATTGAACTTAATTTGAAATTGGCTTTCATAAGTGGCTGACATACAAAGAAGAAATAAGTGTGAAGACAAGTGCAGAAATGGAGGGCTTCGCTTTGAAATAAAACTGTAATCGGTGTGATGTTCTGGATTTAGCCTTCCTTATATATTATCTGTAGAACCAGAAATGTTCTAGCTGCCATGCAAAACAAGCAAAGGCATGCTTCCTGTCCCAGACTGTTGATAATCTAAATGCAACGTGACCCAGAAATAAAGGGTGATAAGCAGGAAAAAGGTGGGAAGGAGAAAGAAGAGGACAACATCAATAAGACTCTGTGGCAGCTCAGTAAACCATGCTATTGTCTTGCTGCCTCAGATGATTTTAGATGTTTGCTTTCCATCCCCTCACTTCTCATAAGAATGGCATCAGAAGTGAAATTTTAGAAGAAATTTTAATGAGGCAAAGAAGATGGCTTCGAGAACACATTTGGGGAGGTCTTCCACACATAAGGAAAGTACAGTAGAAGACTTGGTTATGTAAAGTACAGTAGAAGACTTGGTTATGTAAAGATGTTGAGACTATTGTCAAGGTGGAGCAGAGGGGAGGAACACTGAGAGACCAGGTCAGAAATATAGGCAGGGTTTGCTTGATTTATGGCCTGAAAACCAAGACCAAGAAATCCGAACTTCTTGTTGAAAAGTCTGTATAGTTCTTTACAGGGGTGTGTGCATCTGTGTGCAGTCCAGCACCTTTTGAATAATCCTCCAGTACGATGGCAAACTACATGCACTAGCTCGCCATTGTACTCGAGGCCTTCAAGAAAAGCTTCCATCCTGCAACGAGTGTGGGGAGCCCAGTGCTTGCGAGCAGCATTTTGATCCTAGAGCACACCAGTGCATATGTGCAGGCAAGTTTTCCATCTGACGCTGAGGGAGGGGAAAAGATCACTTTCAAGCTTCCACTTGGTCCTTACAAATCGCAAATGGAAACAAAATTAAGAAAGCAAAGGGGTGAAATCAGTTATGTGCAAGAACTTGGCAGTGCCCTTTATAAACCAGCTTAAAACAATAGATCGTATTCTCCATTGCTCTGCACCTTCCATAGTCCCTTTCATCTGTATAAAGTGGCTTAGAATTGATTTATGCCAGTTCTGGACGTGGCCCATTGGAATGGTAGCACTTACATGATCTTCATACGGGTGTAACTGACTCTGCAACACAATGAGGTGTTGGCCCCAAAGTTACTAGTCTTGTTTCTGCTTTCCATAGTTCGGATCCTGCCACCCATACTTGTATTGCATAATATTTCACTTACTTCATGAGCCATCCTTTTACAATCCATTATATACACATGGGACTACTCACAGAAGGGCTGATCAAAACCCAGTGATGTCAATGGAAAGACTCCCCCTGGCTTCAATGGATTTTGGATTAGGTCCAGAGAAAGGAGCTACCTGATGTGAATAAGGATGTCAGAACCAGGCTCTGCAGCTTCCCTCCCCTCCCACCACTGGATTTAATTGAGTTAAAACAACAATCTTTTTTCAGTGAGAGAAATGTATAAATCCCAGGTGCATGTGTATTGTGCAAAGCACAAAGGCACACAAGGATTCATGTGACCTAGAGTAAACCAGAGCAGCTCTGTTAAAACTATGATTTTTTTTGGCTGAAGCAGTCAGAGTCAGATGTGGTTAATCTAAAGAATAGATTTTGCAAGATTTATTTTTATTCTGATTTAAAAGAAAAATTCTTAAGGTTAATAAGTCAAGAGTGTACCCATTAACACTTAAACCTTTCCGATACCCAGATCTGTAGTTGGGAATGAATGAGGTTTGGTAACTGCACGGTTAGTTACCTCTTTTATGCTCAGGTTAAATTAACCCTGCTTTATCTGCCAAATCTGGGACTTGAGCAGTTCCAGATTTTTGCAGATGTAGAGCTTAAGTGTAGTGAAGAGCTGTTTAGACAGGCCTCTGTCTTCAGTGATACTTCTCCCCTCTCTCCTACTGGCACGCTTATATTCCTGAGAAACTGTCCATTTTCACGTTAATCCCATTGTACATTTCACTTAGCATAAAAATTGGGCACCGGAACTGCCACCCAATGCTACTGTTGGGTTTTTCTAAATTGATTACTGCAGTAGCCAATGGAAACTTCTCTGTTATTAGCACAGGAGAGCTGCACCCAAAAGCACTTTAATTATTCACTGTGAAAAAGGATTTTCTGCTTTTAAGATCCTATGATAAGTCACTTTTAAATTAGAACCTTCTTTTTTTAATCTCTATATGAAGATAAGGTCCAAAGGGGTAGCCGTGTTTGTCTATTGCAGAAAAACAACACAGTCCTGTGATCCTTTTAAAGACTAACAGATTTATTTATTGCATGAGCTTTTGTCTGACAAAGTGGAATTTTCTGAATGCACTGCATTCAGTTAGAAGTTTGTGTGCACTCAATCATGATAAAAGGGCACACACAGTTGTGTGCCTCAGTGGTGTCACAATTGGGGAGTGCGGGCGGGAAGCCCCTGGGCGCCGGGCTGCAGGGGTGTGCCAGACGAGGTGGCGATCTGCAGGGCATGGAGTGGTGTGGGGCATCTGGGGGAGCACAAATGTGGGCTTGGCCCTCAGGTGCTGGTGGGCGCCAGACATCCTCGCTGCGCCACTGGTGTGCCTTGTCTATATGAAAGCTGGGTCCTTGCTCTTCAAATTAGAGCTGCTGAAAACTGAACTCTTCTTCTCATCCACTGAGCAGGAACAGCAAAACAGACAGCATTGTCAGTTGCTCCTTTACAGACTACTGGCTGTCTGCCCTTACAGAGTGCAGTGTGCCTCAGTGCATTCCTGGAGGGCCCATCCACAGGGGAGAAAGGGAAGATGATCTATCTCCTCTTCTTTGAAATCCTTGTTTTCTCTTCTAAGATGTGTACAGAACAAACCTAATTTCAATATACCCTTATTGTACACCTGATCTTACTTCATTGTACACCTCTCCTGTTGTCTATGCCTTCCCATTTCTCGTACTCAGTGGGTCCCACCTATCATCATGAATTCCTTCAGGAAAGATTGGTATCTGTCACTTTATTCTATAAAATGCCTAGCATGAGGTGACCCATCAGACCTGGGAGGGTGTCTAAGTCCATATTCAAACAAGGAGTCCTGTGGCACGTTAAAAGACTAACATATTTATTGATCGCATGAGCTTTCGTGGGAGAAAATCCCACTGAAAGGCCACAAAAAATTATTAGGGGTTTGGAATAGCTTCCATATAAAGAGAAATTTAAAAGATGGGGAATGATCTGGAGAAAGTGAATAGGAAAGTGTTATTTACCCTTTCACATAGACATGACACACCCATTATACAGAAAGACAACAGAGTCCAGTGGCATTTTTAAAGACTGACAGATTATTTATCGCATGAGCTTTCGTGGGAGAAAATCCCACTTTGTCAGGCGCTTTGAAGATAGGAAACTTACAGAATGGGAGGAAATTAAATACAGGGGAGTGTATGACATAGGATCAGGTCAGGCTGTAACAGCAAATCAAAATAGGTGTTAGGATTCAAACACTGGGGAACAGCACATAGAGGAAGGTGAGGTCAAATCACTTGTTGTAATGAGAGAAAAATCCATAGTCCCTGTTTAACCCCAAGACAACTGAGTCAAATTTGCACGGCTACCCCTTTGGAATTTGACCCCATTATACAGAGGTGGAGTATGCTGGCCTTGCACCAACTAAAAGTCCTCACACCATGTGAATTCCCAGCTGGCCAGTTTTGTCCAGATTCTGGCTCCTTTGCACTGATTGAGGTAAAAGGACCTGGACTATGGGGGTGGAGATCTGGCTCTTAATGGCAGGCAAGTCAAAGAATGGGAAAGATCAAAACTATCTGAAGTTAGTCAGTAGGATTAAACTACTCTGCTGCATCGCACATTAATAACTCTCTGCGTTGCTCAGCAGGATGGCATCAGAGAGGACAGGGTGCCAGTATGAAGGTTCAGTTGCTCAATTTGGCACTAACCCACCTCTGCTGCTAATGCATCCCCAAGGGATAGATCCAAGTGAAAGATAAGTGCACAGGATTAATAAAAAAAAATGTGGTTTGGAAACCCCTGTGATAAACATGCTACTTCCAAAATGTATTGAGTTGTTAAACAGATATTTATTTTGTTCCAGGAGGGATAGAGAAGGGTTTTTTGGGGTGGGTTGAGGTGTTTTTTTGTTAAACATGCTGCCTTTAAGTGTAAGTATTTAAAGGATCTGAAAGTGCTTTACAAGGAGCAAGCTATTGTTAGTGCAGTGGCTGGCTAGGTAAATGGAGCAGCCATTTATGCACTCTAAAAATCACTTGAAAAATGTGGTTGGGCCACTGTGGGAATTTATAGTCTTTCCAGGCACTTCACATCACAGCCTCTGTTTCGCTTACACTTGAGACGTTTTAAAATTAAAACTAGAGCTTTTAAAGCTTTGAATGTGACAGCAGGGAACTCTCTCTCTCTTCATTTGAATCATGAGTCCAAGAGGGTGGCCGTGAATGCATACAAACTTTTCCTGGGTAGTGTGGTGTGATCCTGTGAGATCTGAGGGTGATGGCTTATTTATTTATTATTTGAATTTCAGTAGCACCTGAGGGGACCAGTCACTGATCAGATCCCCACTGTGCTAGATGCTGTACGCACAGCACAGAAAGATAGTCCCTGTTGCAAAGAGTTTGCAATCCAAGTGGTGAAACTTTTCACTCACACACAGCAATATTGTTTCATTGAAAGAGGGAAGCTTGTGTAGGACAAATGAGCTCTCATGAGTCCTTTTTAGAATACCACAAGTGGGGTCTTTCACTTGTACATACAGTAAAAATGGACATCTAATGGAAAAACTGGAGCAAAAGGGACAGACAGCTGGGATTGACTTTTTTGTATTATTAGAAAGCAGTGCATTAAAAAACATTCAATAGCCTGTCAAATAAACAGCACAAGAAAGAACACGACAGAGGCAAGAGGGGAGCTGCTTCATTAAAATTAGCTTTTCCTGTCATGTGCAAAATCATTTCACAGAAAAGGGGACTGTTGCTGTGTATGGTACGAAACATTCAGATGAATGATCTGCAGAGGAAGCTGTCATGTGATACGACACAGAATAATGCAAAATAGACTCTGCTACAGGAAAGCTGTTTTCATGTCAGCCTGTACATGGAGATTGTCTTGAAAAAGAATTTTAAAAATTTTTTAAAAAAAATTTAAAGAATGGATTTTTTTCTGTGCAGTGGAGGAATGACCAGAATGGTCTTCAGTGCAACTAATAGATGAGATATATTGGTCCTGTGCGGCAGGCATCTTTTTATAACAGTAATTCAAGAGAGCGGCTATTAAAGGGACACATCAACTTCTGTTTGAGCACTTTTAACCAACTGTTGTTGAAACTGATGCCTAATGTTGAAATTTCTAGCACTTAAAAGAGGAGGAGGGGAGTCTTTATTTTTCAGTTGTTTCCTGTGACTGACTGACATTTTGTGTATATTCAGTTTAATGTGTACTTTTGTATAGTAGGTTGTTTTCTCTGTTGTTTTGAGTCGGTCTTTCACACAGCAACAAGGAAGTATTGGGTTTGTTTGTTTTTCAGAAATGGGGAAATTGGATTGTAAAATAAGATATCTGGCACAGGGACGCTGCAGG
Organism: Pelusios castaneus; assembly: GCA_007922175.1. NCBI lineage: Eukaryota > Metazoa > Chordata > Testudines > Pelomedusidae > Pelusios > Pelusios castaneus. The sequence goes on from ML685838.1 coordinate 5,743,883, forward strand.
TTGTGAAACTTTTTTTACTCATTTTTTACTCATATACTCGATTGATGCGCTCTCCTTCAAAGTTTAATTTGTTAGCTGTTGTTTTATGGCCCAATTCTTCTCAATTCTAATTTTCCCGTGCCTCATGTAGGAGCTGTTTAGCTCTGCTTTCTTTGGCAGTGGTTCTTAAACTTGCTGTCCCTAATGGTCTACAGAGTAGCATTGGCGTGTCACATAATGAAGGTTCCCCCTCTGTTTCTGGCTGCGAAATCACATTAAAACATGACTGGAGTATCTAGGCTAACAGACTATCCCTCTGGAACTGTTTGAATTGACCTTGTGACCTACCCTTCTCTGAATGTCATTTACAGCTATATATGACATTTTACATTTCATCCACCTGATGAAGTGGGATTGTGCCCACAGAAACCTATGTGATAGATAAGTTTTGTTAGCCTTTAAAAGTGCCACAGGACTCCTTTTTTTGTATGACGGGAGTACTTTCTTGATTTTCCTTTTCCATTTAAAGAATTGTTGAAATTACTGTAGGGAGGGGAGGTGGTCCAGGTGATTGTAACTGGGAGAGGAGATGGCCAATGAAGCAATCTCTCCATCCAGTCGCAGGGGAGTCATTGCCCCAAAAATAGGTTTAAGGCCTGGGCCCAGGCCCTGCCCCTGTCCCCAATCCATTCCACGGGGAGGGCCAGATATGTCCCGGGAGCCCTATCCATCCCGCGGCCAGTGCCTGGATTAGGCTCCTGCTGTCTCTGGCCTGCAGCTCGGTCCCGGCCCTAGTGGGCACCACATCCGGCTGCTGCTGTCGGCCAGGCGCTGGATCCCTGGCTCCTATGGGGGCTGGATCTGGCCAGCCGGGGCACTGGTGGCAGCTGGGCGGGCCCTAGATCCCCGGCCCCAGTGGGTGCTGGATCTGTCTGCTGCTGGCCGGGCGGGCCCTGGATCCCTGGCCTGGTGGGGTCACATTGGGCCACCAGTGGTGGCCAGGACCCGGGTGCCCACCAGACTCGGCACATGGGTGCTGGGACTTGGGTCACGTGCTCCGTGTGCACAGCACCAGCAATGCCACTGTCCAGTAGAGATCCACAGCATGACGAGATTTAAGAACCCCTGCCCAACACTGCCGTTCCTCCCTACAGACTTGGCCCTTCTCAGCTAGAGCAGTGTTTCTCAACAACTGATCCATGGACTGCACCAGTCCCTGAGATCTCCTTGATGTAGTATAAGAAGTTTGAGATCTCCCTGACACAGTATAGGAAGTTGGTCCCTGGTATCAGAGGCTGAGAAACACTCACCAAGAAAGAGGGTGGTGGATCAAGTCATGAATGAATGCTGGGCATAGGAAACAAGGGATCAGGGTTATATCTGCATTTGCTCACTAGCCTTGTTTCCATCCTCCTCCAGGGATGCCTATCATCACAGGAGTCCTGTGAATGACAGTGCTGAATTGCCCTCCATCCCAACATGCTTTGCTGTAGCTGCTATTGGAGCTGAGGACCCCCTGCTACAGCGTGCTCCCTGTGCAGCAAACCACAGCGTCCTGTGTTAGAATTTTTGGTTTTATGTGTGGCAGTTGATCTCTGTAGGCCACAAAGTCAGCCAGCAGATGGTGCCACTTTTTGTGCTACTGCAGATTGCTTCAGAGAATGCTGCTGCACCCTAGGGAAGAGTTTTGTGTAAGCTCAAGGCGTGTCTGTGTCTCTCTCTCTCAACCAACATAAGTTGATTCATCCCGTGAAAGATATTCCTTCACCCACTTTGTCTGTCTAATATCCTTGGACCCATGGACAGCAGATATAGATGGGAAAGCTAATCTCCCCAGAGAGCCAGGCACGTCCAAGCCCACATTTTCCCCCTTGGTCCCCAGTCCAGGCATTGTTCCTCTTCCCATCCTAGAACTTTCAAGCTCTAGGCACTGCAGAGCACTAACTGATTTCAAGTTAAGACATGCTGTTTGGCAGTGGTGTACCGAGGCTGTCTGATGCCTGGGAGCCAAGCCACATTTGTGCCTCACCCTGTGTGCCTTCTAGCCCCTTCCGCACAGCGTAGGAAGGGCCCCGGCACCACCCCTCAGCTGCCCTGGGCACCACTGCTGAGTTGCAGGGGGGCCCTGATTTTGCCCTGCCCCAGGCCTGGATTAAGGGACCTTGTGGCCCCAGGCTGCCCAGTTCTGAGGCCCTCCCCTACCATGAGGGTCAGCCTGGCAGCGGCATGGCATCCAATACTGGGGGGGCAGAGATCTGAGGTAAGAGGCCATGGTCTGCATGTGCTCCTTGACCTCCTCCAGGTCCCCAGCCTTCCCAGAGCCAGGCTGGCCTGCGTGGTGGGGGGATGGGGCCCTAAAATTGAGCAGCTGGAACCAGAGCACCTTTAATCCATCCCTGGTGCAGGACCAGCCCAGTGCCCAAACCTGCAGCCTGGCACCCAGGGGCCTACCCCTCCCCTGCCATCCCTCTCGGTACGCCACTGCTATCTGGTGTGTACAGTGTTATGGTTGCATCCCTATAATTAAGGGTCAGTATTACCATTGTCATCCCCTATTGTAATAGATTACAACTCAAATGTAATAACTAGCTATGGGCTCAAATTAGACAAGTAAGTTATCAGCCTATGGGGCGGGATGAACTGCATCCGAGGGTGCTGAGGGAGTTGGCTGAAGTGATTGCTGAGCCACTGGCCATGATCTTTGAGAACTTGTGGCGAACAGGGGAGGTCCCAGAGGATTGGAAAAAGGCAAATATAGTACCTATCTTCAAGAAAGGGAAAAAGGAGGATCCGGGGAAACTACAGACCAGTCAGCCTCACCTCAATCCCTGGGAAAATCATGGAGCAGGTCCTCAAAGAATCCATCCTGAAACACTTGGAGGAAAAGAGAGTGATTAGGAGCAGTCACCATGGATTCACCAAGGGCAGATCGTGTCTGACCAACCTGATTTCCTTCTATGATGAGATGACTGGATTTGTGGATGCGGGAAGAGCCGTTGATGTGGTATACCTCGACTTTAGCAAGGCTTTTTATACGGTTTCCCACAGCATTCTCGTCGGCAAGTTAAGGAAGCATGGGTTGGACGAGTGGACCATAAGGTGGATCAAAAACTGGCTAGATCAATAGGCTCAGCGGGTAGGAATCAATGGCTCGATGTCTGGTTGGCAACCGGTAACGAGTGCAGTGCCCCAGGGGTCGGTCCTGGGCCCGGTTCTGTTCAACATCTTCATTAATGATCTTGATGATGGAATAGACTGCGTGCTTAGTAAGTTCGCGGATGACACCAAGCTGGGGGGAATGGTAGATACTCTGGAGGGCAGGGACAGGATCCAGGGAGACTTGGACAAATTGCAACAGTGGGCCGAAAGAAACCTCATGAGGTTCAACAAAGACAAGTGCAAAGTCCTGCACTTAGGACGGAAAAATCCCATACACTGCTACAGGATGGGGACTGATCGGCTAAGTAGCAGCGCTGTAGAAAAGGACCTGGGGGTTATGGTGGACGGGAAGATGAATATGAGCCAACAGTGTGCCCTTGTTGCCAAAAAGGCCAATGGCATATTAGGCTGCATCAGTAGGAGTATTGCCAGCAGATCGAGGGATGTGATAATTCCCCTCTATTCGACACTGGTCAGGCTGCATCTGGAATGCTGTGTCCAGTTTTGGGCTCCCCACTACAGAAAGGATGTGGACAAATTAGAAAGAGTCCAGCAGAGGGCAACAAAAATGATTAGAGGGCTGGGATAAATGATTTATGAGGAGAGACTGAAGGAACCAGGCTTGTTTAGTCTACAGAAGAGAAGACTGAGGGGAGATTTGAGAGCAACCTTCAACTACTTGAAGTGGTGCTCCAAAGAGGAGGGAGCTAGGCTGTTCCCGATGGTAACTGAGGACAGAACAAGGAGCAATGGTTTCAAATTACAGCTGGGGAGGTCGAGGTTGGATATTAGGAAAAACTTTCTCACTAGGAGGGTCGTGAAGCATTGGAATGGGCTACCTAGGGAAGTGGTAGAATCTCCATCTTTGGAGACTTTTAAGGCCCGGTTAGACAAAACCCTGGCTGGGATGATTTAGTGGGAGTGGTCCTGCTTTTTAGCAGGGGGTTGGACTAGATGACCTCGTGAGGTCCCTTCCATCCCTATGATTCTATGAGCCTAGGAGGCAACATGTCTTTTTTTTTTTTTTTTAACCAAAAGTATTTCATTATAGGTGATGCTGGTAGCAACACCTATGATTCAGTTGCACAACACTTCCCATTATAAGACCCTGTTTTCAGTTGTGTATAACTGCCAAATTTTAATCAGTTGGGCTGAAATTTTCCATGCCTGATGTCTGTCTCAGGCTCAGTTTAAAAAAACCAACCAACCAAAGAAACAAACAAAAAAAACCCCACCACACACACAGAAAGAAAAAACATTAAAATAGATCTGTTCCCACTTACAACTAAGTTTAGGGGGAAAAAAACGTTTTCTTGGAAATGCCTTAGTGCCCTCATGCTCTGGAATAGGAACTTGAAATTTGGTAGAGGGTAGCATTTGTATCAGGGATGTGCCTTTTGCGATCCCCATGGCCATGTTATAAACCTTTGAAGAAATCAAGAGTTCACACATGCTCAGTAGAAACTCTGATTTTTAGCAGCTAACACCTCTGAAAATTCTGTCTCTCTGAGAGTAGGTCTACAATGCCTGGCTTTTTTGGCAGCAGTCAGAGGGAGATGTGCAAGTTACTTACAATAACTTGCGTATCTCCCTTTGTCTCCGTTACGCTATACTGAGTCAAAGACTCAGTGCTACTCCAGTTGCCAGGGTGGTCTTCAGTGATCGACTTCCTGATTGACTGAGCAGGTCTTCACAGACCCTATCAGTATATCAGGAAGTTTGATCTGAGGATGGTGAATTTGCCACCATCAGTGAAGACTAACCCTGAATGTTCTCCATCCCCTTAGAGCTGGAGCTGAGCAAGCCTGCATCTGTTTACTAAAGGTGAAAGGCTTGCTCCCAGCTGCTGTGTAGACATAGCTTCTGACATCATGTGAGGGAATTTCTGTGTATTCATTTTGTTTTTTCAAAGCCCAAAGAAATTATATACACTCACAGACAATTATGTTAAAAGAACATTATTAAAGTTGTATAACCAAGCATGCAAAAGTTAGGAAATGCCAGAATTAAGCTTGCCTGTGTTACCTTAATTTGTCCTTGTGCATATGCATTATAATACTGTCTCTAGTTACATGATCAATGCCATTTTTTCCATAGGACTCCTGCCTTATTGGGTACACAGGATGGACCTACTCTGGGGCTGAGTCAGGCTTGTGTGGTAAAAGAGGCTGTTGTCTGTAGGACCCCTCCTTCACTTGTTGCAAAATTTGGAAGAGGCAGGGGATTACAGGGTGAAAAAACATGGTCTCATTATTAAGGCAATAGAATGCTACCCTGGGAAATTGGATTCTATCCCTGCCTCTTGGCACAGAGTTCTTGTGTGTGATTCTGGTCGTCACTTTTAACCAGATTTTTCACAGGTGTCACTAATTGTGTGTTCCTCTTTTTCTGGGGGCCTAGCTTGAGACTGTGGGGTCTGATTTGCAGTAATGATCTCTGATGCAGCTGCAGTCTCTGGGAGCTGTGTTTGGTACATGTAAAGTGCTCTGTAATGCTAAATGCTCTAAAACCTAGTCCTCTCAGATTGGGCACCTAAAAGCAGTAAATACTTTGGATCTTAATCTGTAAAAGGGATAATACTTCAGCTTGACATCTGTTAAATAATAATAAAATTAGTACCATCCCCTCACCTCATGGAAGTTTTGTGAAGATACATTAATTAATGTTTGTGACACACTCAGATACTGCAGTGGTGAGCAGTAAAAGCTAATGTAATTACTTGGGGCCCCCTGCGAGATCTGCAACTTGTGATTCAACCCTGAGACTCCTACTGGTGGTGGGATGAAAGGAGAAGAAAGAAACAGCCTCCCTTCAGCACATGTACTGTGGCAGGAGGATCAAGAGGGGAGGCAGTTTGGAGCCCTGAAAACCACTGAGGCATCTTGCCTGCGCCGTTCTCTTTTCTGTCCAATGAGAGCGAAGCTTTTGTTAGCTCTCCTTATGGCTGGCCCTTGTGTTCAGTGCACAGACAACCGTGTTGCAAGGGGCTCTCTGCACTGCCCCGTATGGCACCTATGCGAGGGACCAGCCACAGTTACAGTTCCTATGCTCTCCTAGATACAGAGCTGCTCCTTGTCCATACTCCCAACAATGAGGAGGGGGAGCTGGGGCCAGGGGCTTTATTCTGTTCCTGGGTTCCATTCCCTGTCTCTGCTCCAGCCACCAAAGCTAGCAGATCACAGAGGGAAGGCGTTTGAGGCTATTTTCTTTCTCCTGGAGCGCTCACTGGTATGAGACCACACTGTCTCCAATTCTAGACCATGCCTTATAGGCATACTCTGTCCTTAAGTTGGGGAATGTATGTTCTGTTGTTGAGGAATAGAGTACAAGAACTTGGGCCTCAACAGCTTTTGCATTGGAAATCTTTGCTGGCCCCTTGGAATAATAGACTACAAGCCTGGGAATTGAAATAATCTCCTTTTGGGCAATGCAAAGAGATAATGTCCAGTCCCCTGGGCAGGTCCCCTTCTCCATTTAAGCATGCTGCATCTGCAGCCGGTCCAGTCTAGATTCATTCTTACTGGTATTTAGAAACAGTTGATATGTACATGGAAACACATGCTGTGCATTTGCAAATGAAGTTGCATCACTAGGATATGAACTTGCATGACAATTAGGATGTCTAATTAAGCTGAAACTTCATGTCCTTTTAATTATGCAATTAAGATGTCTAATTATAAAATGAAGACATGTAATTACATGGTGACAAAACTTTGTGGAATTTTATCCTGTTCACTGAAAATCATGTTTTTTTTAAAAAAGAAGCCTCAGTTTATGCAACGTCAACTTTCCTGACTAAAGCAAGGGTAATCACAGCCCTGATGGTAAAATGCTGTGCCATAGGCCCTGTGATATGCAGGCACCAATAAGTCTATTAAAAAAAAAGAAAGGAAGGAAGAAAAAGAGATGTGCTTGTGAACAATATTGTATTAACAGTCCTAGAGAGTGAGTGGTAGTGTCTCTTCTGGGTAAGGAAAGAGTGAGACTTCAGAGAGCCTCGTGCAGTTCTTAGCTCTCTCACAAACTTCCTGTAGAGCCGTGAGCACTCACTTGAGCTCTTGTGCTTCATAGCCACGTGAGCAGAAGCGATCGTGGGAATCAAGGCCATTAAAGGCACCTGTCCCCGAGAAACTGAACTAAAGTCTCCAACTTATTTCACAAAAAGGAGCCACGAGACAAACAGCCACGAGATGGCAATGGCTTTTGGTTGCTTCAGACTGGATCACGTTTGCTGATTAACTGACATTGATAGAAGGTATGAAAGCCTGTTTTAATAAAGCTGTAGGTTTATCACAGATGTGAATTAGCACTAGAAAAGGTTCAGAAAAGGCCAACTAAAATGATTAGGGGTTTGGAGAGTGTCTCGTATGAGGAACGATTAAAAAGGCTTGGAAAAGAGGAGACTGAGGGGGGACATGATAGAAGTATATAAAATTATGACTGATGTGGAAAAAGTGGACAAGGAAAAGTTGTTTACTTACTCCCATAATACAAGAACCAGGGGTCACCAAATGAAACTGATAGGTAGCAGGTTCAAAACAAATAAAAGGAAGTTCTTCTTCACACAACGCACAGTCAACTTGTGGAACTCCTTACCTGAGGAGGTTGTGAAGGCTGGGACTATAACAATATTTAAAAGGGAACTGGATAAGTTCATGGTGGCTAAGTCCATAAATGGCTATTAGCCAGAAAGGGATTAAGAATGGTGTCCCTAGCCTCTGTTTATCAGAGGATGGAGGCGGATGGCAGGAGAGTGATCACTTGATCATTGCCTGTTAGGTTCACTCCCTCTGGGGCACCTGGCACTGGCCACTGTCGGTAGACAGATACTGGGCTGGATGGACCTCTGGTCTGACCCAGTACGGCCTTTCTTATGTTCTTATGAATTTTAGCATGTGATTAGAAATAGTTATAGCCCAGTTGGTAGAGGCTGTACCCTGGGTACTTGCACTTCAAAAACGGTGATAAAATATTGGTATGGGTCTGCCATACTGGCCTGCTGTCTCCCATGGGGCTTCTCTTGGAGCATAACACCTGTTGATTGTCTGTGCAAGTGTTGTTGGATTATTTTTGTAAGTGGATGCAACTCATCAGTAATATTAAAACAAAACAAAACAAACAAACAAAACGACTATGGCAAACCTGCAGTCTTTGAGCCAGCCAGCTCCTTTATGACAACATGCTTTACAGGAGTTCCAAAGGGGTAGCCGTGTTAATCTAGTTTGGCAAAACAAACAGGGAGTCCGGTGGCACTTTTAAAGACTAACAAGTTTATTTATCACATGAGCTTCCGTGGGAGAAAATCCCACTCCGTCAGACCAGAACAATGTGGATTACAATAGGTTAGGTGCCAAATATTTAAGGTACAAATGTTACACTGAGCATATAATTCGCCCTTTCCTGACCGCTATATCATTAAAACAACAAGTAATTAATCTGGAATAGGAACACTATGGTCATGTAAATTTTGTAACTGGAAAATTCTTTGTCCCTACAAATGGCAGACTCTTGTTTGTTTTTCTACAAGAGACTAACATGGCTACTCCCCTGGAACTTGACTGGCATTTATGTTGGTGAAGTTTATGTCACTCGGGGCAGTGGTTTATTCACACCCCTGAGCAACATAAGTTCTACCAATATAAGCTGTAGTGTAGACATAAGCCTTAGTGTATATCAATTTCCACCCCGCTCCTATACTCAAATTCCCCAGCTTCTTGCACCTCTTTACATTACCTTGACCACTCTCTATTCATACAGTCCTAAATCTCTTTCCTACACCACCTACATTCCCTAGAGCCCACACAGACATGCATCCTAGTTTCCTCTTCCTCCTAGCTTAATCTTTGACTAATAGCTTTATAAAATACATTTAGAATTAATTGGCACTTTTTGTCATTGTTATGAAAGTTTGTCATGAAGAACTGCCCCTCTTTCACAATGGAATGGTCCTCAATGGCTCTGAAACCCTAATGGTCTTTAAGGAAAATGGTAGTCCGCATGCCAATGGTTTTCAAACTATAGGTTGGGAGCCGGTGCTGCTGCTGCTGCCGCTGAAGGACTGGAATAAATTGCTGAAAGATGTAATTGTTGAGTCATGGGCATAAATGACTACTTTTTAACTGGGTCCCAAGGGAAAAAAAGTTTGAAAAGCACTGCTCTATGCTGTGTGGTGGCGGAGTCGCAGCCTCACTGAGAAGAATGACCCTTTCTCAAATGGCTACCAACAGAGGGCAAGTGTGGCTTCTGTCTCGCTGGAAATAATGGGAGAGGGGCAGCCATTTTGAAAGAAGATCGTTCTTTGCGGAATTCTCTTTTGTAGAACATTGTATCCTTCAGTCTTTACTGAAATAGATACCTTCAGTGATGGAGAATATCTGTATGTGGTAAATAACCATTCATTCTAAAAAATATTCAAACGTATAAGCAGGGGTTGACATAATTTTTCAGATCAGGTTCTCCAATGAGTACCAGCAGAAATTGTTTGGTACTCGGCTATCGGACGTCACATTTGCGCCGCCTCATGTGCTCTCCCCTCCCTACACCCGGCAAGAGGAGTTCCGGCCCCACCTTCCCTGGGGCGGGGGGTCTGTACCTGCAGGAGGGGATGTAAGGCTGGGGGGATGCAAATCCACCCCCCTCGCACTTCCACTCCTCGGTGGTTACCCAGTGTGTGACTGCTCCTGGTCCTCTGCAGCACATCTCTGGCTAGGACAGAGCAGCCTCATCACCGCCACCCTGCCTGGGTGACACTCAGCGGGTATTAAATCCCTTCCTCGGCCTTGAACACGGATGGCCTCAGGGTTTACTCTAGGGGGGCATCTCTGGTGCTGAGCACAGGGGGCAGGAGCCCAGTGTGTCCGAGCCAGTGCCCTGAGTCCCGAGCCAGCAATGCAGGAGCAAAGAGGTGCGCCAGCTCTTTTAAGTCTCCTGCTCTGTAGCATGTGGTGCAGAGCAGGAGAAAAGGAGGAAAAGTTAAATCCCTCCTCTCAGGTAGATGGCAGGGGGCAGAGGTTGCCCCAGGTCAGGGTCAGTGGCTGGCCCCAACCCGGCGGGGCGATGGGGAGGAGGCTGGTCATGGCATCTGGCCCCGGTCAGGGACCAGTGGGGCCAAAGACAGGAGCTGGCCTGGGAGCCAGGAGCCAGCGGCGGGGGCTGCCAGTGTACAGACCCAGCCTGGGATCCGGGGCCGGCAGCAGGGGCTGGAGGCTGCAGCAGGGGCTGGCGGCTGGATCCAGCCAGGGAACCAGCCCACTGGCAGCAGCAGCAGGGGCTGGGAACGTTGTAGCGGGGCGTGGTTTTGGGCAGGGGCAGGGTGTGTGAGCTTGGGGCTGTGCAGGGTGTGCTGGAACGCATGTGAGCCTTTGGGGGAAGTTTTCAGTACGTTTTTGAAAGGTTAGGTGCTCACGAGACCCTGGTACCACTTCTGTTAATCCTTGCCTATACATAAGATTTCAGTGAAAGATATCTGGGAAGTCTGAGGAGTCTCTTGTTCTTATACTGAATCAATAGACGTTCCCCACCACCCATAGTTTGACAGAAGGTGCTAAATTTAATAAAGAACCCATTTTAATTCCTAAACATATTATAAGATTTACACACACATTCTCAGACAATTCATTCTGTACTCATAAAGTACTGTAATTTTGGGGAGCAAACACTTTATTTTTCATATAAAACGGTTAGAATCCTGCTTTAGGTACAAGAACCTTAACTATGGAATTGCTACTGATGCCTTTGTTGGTGAGAGAGAGAGAGAGTGGGAGAGACTGTGTGTGTGTGAAATAAAATGACACACAACACTTTACTGGGGATAAACTCTATTTCAGCAAATTACTTTCCGTTTTCCCACTCTGTTTTTGCACTCAGCCTTCCAAAAACGTCTTTTCTACTTACAAGATTCAGTGGAGTTAAAAAGTGTACCACAATTTTTCTTTCCAAACATTCCTATTTTATAGCTCTTCGATGTTGTCAAGTATGCATTGCATCTTTGAAAGAGCTCAGACACAGAATGACAGAGAAATGTGGGATGATTCAATGATATATTAGAAGCCCTGATGATTTAATGTTGACTCTTGAATACTATCTTCAGATGTAAACTGAACTGATTACGCTAACTGATAAAATGTGTTCTATTAGTACCACTTAGTGGGGGGTTGATGGGACATTGCCACTTCTGTTGTTCATTAATTTATTATCTTAAAGGCCAGAAGAATTATTGTACTTATTATTATTATTTATTATTATTATTTATTTTCTCTTTCTTTGCTGTGTATGCTTCTTTTGTTCTTTCTTTTGCACTCTCTGCAGAGGGAAGCTCAAATTTCAGACAGCTTAAATCAGCATTATTAACCTACAAGAACTCACTTTGCATGCTAACTATCTTTTAAGATTTGTGTTCAATACCCAACAGTGGCTTCTTTGCTCTGAAAAGTCATTTGAATGTCTTCTAGGAATTAAGGGGTTATTTATTGATTTTGTAATTATTCTTGTGTCTCTGGTTCCTTCTGATGTCTGTCATTTAATTAAAAATTTCATACCATATTTTAAAATAGTTGGGCTGATAACACTACATGTGCAAGTATTGGAGTATGTTTGGTACGTTTCATCTTTGACTGTGAATTTTGCTTCCCCTGCCTCACCTCCTTGTCTATATTTCTACATCATAGGTTTTCTCTCTCTCTCCCTCCCTCCCCTTATCCCCACCCTGCCTCGAGTCTTTTGTGTTCCTTAAAGAAATCTAAGAATCCCCTTGTTTTACTCTGCCATTGCAACACGTGCGGCACTGTGCCAATCAAAGATAACGTAAAATTCTGAGTACGTTGAATATTCCTTCATTCCTGTTCTATGTGCAGTTCATGTACATGTAAAAAAGTAGCATTTCCTGATGTTGGATGCATGTGCAGCAGCTACTCTGGTGCCCCAGACACTATAGCTTCTACCAAGACAAATAACTATGTGAAAATGGACTTAAGGTTGAGAACACATATCAATAATTGTAGGGTAAAATACATTACAGAGATGTTGTAATGCTTGATTTGTGAAGAATTAACTACACTCAAGAAATTCAGGGTTCAGGTTACACTTAAAAAATTAAACGTGGTGAAGCATGGAAGTATACGGTTAAGGCATCTCAACCACCTTAACTTTGCCCTGTAGTTACATCATTTCATAAACATACAATTATGAGAGAGCATTTTAGTGATTGTATCTCAGGTTAGATGAAACTGATTTTTAAAGACATTGGCGGTGTTTCCATGTTTTTTTCCCACTTAGGGCCTCCATTTTAAGGGCTACAAAGCATCTATGACAAAGTTTTATTCAGAGCAGCATGGCCACCTGCCCCCAAACTCGGGTCTCGGTCTCTAAGCTTTAGAGTCTGAGCTTCTGCCTGAGCTGTGACATATACAGACTATTTTAGCACTGTAGTGCGAGCCCTGCTAACTAGAGTGCATTGACTTGAGCTCTGAGTCTGTTACTGCTTGCTGTGAAGATGTACCCTATCTGTAAAGAACAGTCTCTTAGTATTGTATAGAAAGTCTATTAAAGCCTAGCCTTTCCAGACTCACCTTTTCTTCTGTGTGCTGTCTATCTTGCTGTCCACTTCATTACCCAATGTACTGTCTTCATTCCATCCCCCATACCTCTGTTTAGAGATAAGGCACCAGAGGGTGACAAGTTGCTCTCATGCAAAGCAGGGAGTAGAATTCTTGTTAATATGGTAGACCTAAAATTCATCCACTTAACCCAGCTGCCTCTCAGAATGAATGTCTCAAATCTATGTGCTTGGCTATCCTTTAACCATTGTTCTAACCACTAACCCACACTTCCCTTCCAAAGACAGTAACAGAACCCAGGAATCCTGATTCCTAATATGTCTCATAAACACCCGTGTAAATCACTGGCAAAGTGTATCATATTCCCTTTTAGATCATAGCTTAATATTACTACCTTTACTTAGCTCAAGTGGTAAAGGTCTGCGCTATGAAGTGGAAGGTTATCTGTTCTCATGCTGCTGATGACCATTGTGTAGAAGATACTTGTGGTTGTACATGATGGGATTTCTGCTTTGTTTAATTAAAGACTATATCATAAGGCATGGTCAGAAGTAGGCAGAATTAAGGTTGTACTGGCAACTTTAATTCTGGGATTTCCTAGCTTTCCCAGTGCTTGGCTTTGCAACCCTAATGTTGTTTGAATATACCTTTTTTATTATGTAATTTCCTAGGTTATTGAAAACAACAATCACATACAGGTTTCCTTTCCCCCCTCCCCCCCACAAAACTGAGGAAAAGCAACTGAAGTGTAGAAATAACCTTAAATTGCAGGGGGTGTGTGTGTGTGTGTGTGTGAGAGAGAGCATAGCAATAATTTTTTTCCATTGGCCCTGCCTTCTGAGTCATTATATTCCAGTGCTTAGTGTGGCTGTGTTAGTGCTCTGCTTACCATCTCATTGTAAACCACGTTTTTATACCTTTTGAAAATCTACTTCAAATGTAACTTGAACAAAGAGCATCAGAAGATGACTGCATCAGAGAAAAAAGGCCGTTATGTGGAGCTGCCAGAACATTCTGAGGCTGACAATGATGAGATGCTAATGAAGGGGTGAATGGTCTCCGCACTTGCAGAATATTTTCTTTTCTGTGCTCTCATGAGAATAAGTGCTAAACTTTGAACACTGTTTGTGCTAATTAGTTGATCCCATCAGCTCCTTTGTGCAGTGTGCTCAGTTTTATTTTACTTTTGCAGCACATGAAGATTTGTGGTCTTGGTAGCATTGAGAGAAAATGCATTGTATTTGTGGACTGGATAGCTAACAATTCAAAAATCTGATACATTGTGACATTTAATGAGTATTCTATTTATACTTTAAAGTAAAAAAAGATCAATAATAAAATACTGACAAATTTCACTAACTTAATGTTTTTTCTCCCTTTATTTTGTACGCTGAAGATATGTCACAATGAAGTTCCCAAAATGAAAAACACAGCTTAGACAAATATTTAAAAAAACAAGTTCCAAAGGGGTAGCCATGTTAATCTATTGCAGAAAAACAACCAGAATCCTGCGGCACTTTTAAAGACTAACAGATTTATTTATCGCATGAGACTAACATTCTCTCCCATGAAAGCTCATGCGATAAATAAATCTGATAGTCTTTAGAAGTGCCACAGGACTCTGTTTGTTTTTAAAAAAAAACAAAAACCCAAGCCTCTCTCTCTTTGCAGGGAATGATGGAGCATGAGAAGCAAACAGCTTACAAATTATATTTTCAAGTTAAAACAGGTTTTCCTTCATGAGTGCTGGCCATCGGTATAAAAAACTCTATTTTTTTACGCAGTTAAATGATGGCCCTCTTTTTCTTTTTCCACGTTTCCCTGTCACATTGAAATTATGCTCTTGCATAAACCAAAGATAGTTTGTTTCTGTTCAGAGTTTGTGTTCCCACAAGTTTGTCTTGTCATCTAAAAGATGTTGCTAACCAAAAATGATCAAATGTGTACTCTGTAATAATAATTTCTTTTAAAATACCTTCACAGAAGAAAATGAGCAAAAACTGGTGTATTATAAGGAATGGTTTGGAGGGATAAAGTGCAAGATACCGCTAACTATATACTTTAGTTTAATTTTGTTTTGCTAGTTCTGGAAACCCAACTCACTATTCCCATTTCCAGTTATGGACTATTGCAGCACCCAGAATTCTTTGAGACTGGGAAACAGAAATATCAATATAGGACCCAAAGGATGACAAAAATGAGTTGTCAGAGGAAGAGTTGAACTCTTTCCTTTATCCTTTCTTCGTGAAGGGGAAGCACACAGCTTCTTTAGTTAAGAGTGTAGTGCTGGGGTCGGCAACCCGAAAGATAAGAGCCATTTTTCAAAGTTCCTTCAATAACCAAGTGTTCTGAGAGCTGCAATGGGTTAGCCTCCTGATGCGGTGCCTGCAGGTGGCGGGGAGGGAGACCAGAACCATGAGCAGGCCCCCACAGGATGGCAGGACAGGGCCCAGAGCCTGGAGCTGCAAGGGGGCAGCTGAAGAGCCACATGCGGCTCTGGAGCCACAGGTTGTAGGCCCCTGACGTGGTGTTTTCAAGTGAAGTATGTGAAGGTTGCGTGACTAGCTGACTCATCCATAGAAGATCATTGAACTGAAAGCTGGATGTTTTGGGGATCAAAACTCATTGGAATTAGTGAGAATTGTTCTGTTGACTTCAATGTGGTTTGGATCAGATCATTGTTGTGTTATACACTGTTGGGTTAAAGCTTTATTGGGCATCTGACTAACTACAGAACAAACAAGGAGTCTGGTGGCACTTTTAAAGACTAACACATATATTTATCGTGTGAGCTTATGTGATTGTAATCCCACTCCATGAATAAATTTGTTAGTTTAAAAGTGCCACAGGGCTCCTTGTTTGTTTTGCTGAACTAGACTAACACGGCTGTCCTGAACTTGGCTAACTAAGTTGTTCACGCATGTCCCTGGCAGATATTACCGCCTAAAAGCACCACTCTTTTTTAAAATGTGTTTCGGCTCAAAGGAGTCACGTGTTTTCTGACAATGTGCAATCACAGCATTTGAGTCTAGGTGCACACGGGGTTTTCCTTTGGTTTTCCTATTTAACCTTGTTTTAAGTTGCCGAGTAGCAGCTGGTGAATCAGTTAATCAGCATATCTGATCCAGTAGCTACCTCACCCTGAAATACTGACGGTATCTTGTCCCCGGCACTGCTAATTCCAGCTGGAGTTCTTGCTCTGGTGCTCTAGATGGATAGTAGTGAGGAGGTGAATTGACCACTCCCTCTTGATTCCTTCCCCCATGCCACCAGTCAAAAACAAAATACCTATTCTAATCTCACTTACATGATGGTAGAATAGCTTCACTGACTTCACAGGACAGGAGTTACTTCTGCTTTCCAGTGGTGTATCTGAGAGCAGATCAGGTGCTCTGAAAGTTTCAAGGCCTAGATATGCTGTGCTAAGGAATCTCTCCTCCCCCACCTCCCGCATCAATTGATTAGCTTTTGCAAATGTGCCTAATAAATGGAGCTGCAAAATAATGCCACTGCATTGGCTGTATCATTTGACTGATTGAGGAAAGCTTCTCCTCCTACTCTTACTCCAGGACCTCTATTTGATCTAATTCCTCTGGAAAGCCACTTGGTGACTGGGTCCAAAATTAACTTCTTTCCTATTTGACCCCTTTCCCAGGTACTCCACCTCTGCATTTTCCAGGCTTGAAAGGGTGGGTATCAGACATCCTGCACCTTTGCCTTTCATCGGAAACTTGTTGTTCTTTCGCCAGGTAAGATGGGTTTGGGTTGCTATCTATCCAAATACGGTTTAAAAGAGCAGAAGAGATTGGGGGGAGGGGTAGAGAATGATCTTGTAACTACTGATCATTGGTCTTTGAGCATCTTCCTGTGGAAGTTACAAGCACTACTCACCTTTTTGACCAGAAGGAAGATAGCAAACAGCCACCCATATGAAGCACTGATTTAAGGACAAAATAAACCAAAGGGAATGAAAGGGTGTAAGTTTTTGAAGCTAATTACTTGAGCTTTTCCAGGAAAGTTCATGCCCTTGGTGGAACAAGTTTGATTATATGAATAGGACAGATTATATTAACTAGCTGTGACTGGTTTGTTCTAAGCAGTTTCAGTTTATACAGCCCTCTTTTGCTGATTGAACATATTTATTTCAAAGCATATAACTTTGGGAGTAGGCAATCAAGTAAATAAACTTAGATACTGTTAAATAATACTGCTCCCTGTCCCCAGTTTTAAGGTCATATTTGGGAGGGGAAGGGGGCAGCGTTTTGTTTAACCTTGTTTTTTGCTCCTGTACAACGAAAGAACTGTGTCACTGAGAGAAACTTTTGTTTTATGGTCTGATTTCAGTAAAACTCCCAAGGACCCAGTCTCTCAGTCTGAGTTTACAGTGGTGCGCTGTCATTTTTCAGGAATGGAATGTTAGTCTCTCCCCTCTACATCAGGAGCTTTCCATGTTGGTTTTCAAGATCCCCAAATGAGGAATAATTCCATTGCTCAGGCCATATCCCCCCCACCCATCATAAAAAAGGGCCTTAGTGTCAAAGATTGTCTTAGTGGTTCCTTTTACTGTCAAAGTGGTTATACACCCTGTATGTTGTTTGTTATTCGGTAAGGCATTTTTAAGATTCCTGGAGAATTAATGTAAATCCAAATTCAGTTCTATGATGAAACCAATTTAAGTGTCATTTTGTCATTTTCATATGTGCATCCAGTTTCAAACAGGAGAGAATTTAAAAGGCTGAACCAGCTTAACGTCTCCTAGAAGGTAGTAATGAGATGCACACAGTTTAGTTGAGCAAGAGCCCCCTGAGTTAGCAGGAGGTAAAGAATGCATGCCCTGCCACTCCCCTGCCCCACCCCCTCACTGGCCATAAGCATATATAACCCCTATAAATGCATATGATGATGACGATACTAAATTACTTAATAATATGTTACTCATACCTGAGTAAGAAACTAAGCTTTCCCTGGCACAGCCACCACTGCATGCCCCATGTGGCCCCACCTCTTTCTATCCTTTGTAGACTGAGCTCTGGCGGGTTGGCCGGGGCTGCTCCTCTCCAGCTGAGCGCCTGGCAGTGGGGGCCTTGCTCCTCTGCTCTGGCTGGAGCAGAGCTCAAGGCTGCTATGCCCAGCGCAGCACTTGGGGGGCTAAATGACCTTAATATAACTGGAGCTTCTTGATACCCCTGCAGTCTTTAGTGCCCCCCGCTCCCCGAAGGAGTCCTGGCCCTGAGGTTGAGAACCATTGCTTAGTTGCCCCTGAATAGGGTTGAGCTACCAATGAGGGTAGTGTGAGGAATTTTTGCTGCCATTTCCTGTGCTTGCACTTAGACAACTTCATTCACCATAGCTGTGAAACTAGTTTCTTTTATAAGGGCTGAGTTACTTTACAACAATATAATAAAAAGAAAACACATGCTATATGACAGCATTTTTATTTTTTTAAATAAAGCCATTCAAAACTGATGTGCAATTATAACTGTGTTCCCGTGTAAGTAGTTAGAAATAAGACACTTAAGCATGGTTGAAAATCCCACCCAGATTTCTTAAAAGCCCAAGTCCCAAGGATTTGCTGTCTTTAATTGTTTAGGTTCTTTTGAAAATTCCATCCTCTGTCCTACTCTAGGTGGGCATGATCAGTTTTATCACTGTCAGTAGGAGTGTTTTTCTCCACTGATATGTTCTGTATTTTCCTGTTCTGTTCCTTTGATTGCTTTCTCAGAAATAGTGCCCATAGCAACACACCGGTAACAGGAAGACCATGTTTGTGCTGCAGGCTGTTTTCTAATGGTAATGTTTTCATGTACACATGTACTGTACTGAACTCAAAAGAGGACGTCTCATCTCCCTGGAGCAGATAACCAGTGGCCATATGTCAGATTTTGGCAACAAGGACTTAGCTGTGAGGGCCAAGCAGCAGTTTGATGGCTGGGTTAGTTTCTAAGGACAGCTCAGCTGCAAGAAGTTGTAAAATGTTTGAATATTCTGTCATCATGTATAGAACAGAAAAAACTTTGCACTTATGTACAAGCACAATATTGCATTTGATAAGTGATATTATAAAGAGCCTTTCTTCCAAGAGTCTTCAAAAGGCCAAATCTCTCTCTATATTCAGCATTGCCAACACCCAGTGTTCAAAAATCATGTGTTATCTTGCCCAGAAATCATAAATGGCTTAAAAATCACTGAATTTTTAAAAAATAAACTTTAAGGTTTTTCCATTTTGTTTTCTTTTTTCTATTCGGTTTTGGATATACTCATGTCACATTTTCAATTTTTTTTCTACAGCCACGAAGGCTAGGAACTTTTAAAAATGAAAGCTGAAATTCTCCCATAATCTTATAAATCCAGGATCTGAGGTTTTCAGAAAAACACCAAATGTTACAAGACTTGCAATAGAATTGTAAGAATTTATGATACTTACATTTGCTGTGTAGCTGAATAAACTCTGTGGACCTGATTCTCCTCTCACCTATAACATAAACCATGTGTAGCTCTAGTAAAGTTAAAGGAGTTGATGCCAGTTTTATTCCACCCTCTAAGTGAGAGGAATATCAGGCCCTACATTCCTTTCTCAGATTGCCTTGATCTGTGCTGGGGGGTGGGAGGGGGTGAAGGGAAAGGGACCTACCAATGTGAGTAGGATTTTGCCCAAAGTGCTTCTTTTGTATTATAAATCTGCAAATCAAATTCTGTTACTAAATTCAATTTTTTTCTATATCTGTTTTGTTTAAGAAACCAAACAGTGCAGTGAAGAACATTTATAGTTTGTTTAAAAAAAGTAAATGTAGTGTTTGTGAAATCCCTAGCTGTTGGCTGGACTAAGGCTTGCTACTATGAAATGTCTTTTGAGAGCTGGAAGATGGTGAGTGGCAAGGGAGGTGGAAATAAGAGTGTATGGCGGAGGGAGAATCCGGGGAGGGGGGTATAGGGAAATGAATTTTAAAAAGTAAGAGCTGACTTGAAACAGCAATTTGTTCTATTACTCATAAGGTTCCGCTTCTCTTTTAAGAATAGGAGAGAGCAACAGTCACACCCTGAAATTAAAACGTATCGAAATTAATCCGCTAAAGAAAAGAAGATGTGGAATTATTGCAGTTCTGCAGCTGGGAAATTATCTGAGTCCAAAATATTAGTTTAAAAATACTTTGATTATATTAGAACCATTTACAGTAGTAATATCTGCCATAGGAGAAAAAGTGATTCTGCTGTAAAAACATTGTTTAATTTTCCCAGTAACTGAGTTGCAGCAGACAGAAATGCAGTGTCCCCAGAAACATTGGAGTGTTCCCTCTGCCTCAAATGATCTTGCATTTTTCTTACAAGCCCCCCTCCCAGAAGCCTAACAGGATACGCAATGTGAACCCAGAGCACACATTCAAAACAGGTTATTTAAAAACTGAACAAAAATCGCCTTTTAATTCACAAGCTAATAATTTTATTATGGGACAAATATGTTCAAAACTGACCATACACAACACGGTCCTTCCCCCAAGGATCCTCACAGAACACTTAACCTGTTGCTCTTGCAGGGTTGCGTCCTTTCTCCCTGCCTCTCACCCCTTCTCAAGAAAACAATTGTGCTGTTTTTAAATGTCACTATCTCTGACATTTTAATGGGTCTAGTGATCAGGTACTTTACCTGTGGGCACTGTGTACTATTCAACTTGCTCTTCTTGATCTCTGCTGAGCTGAGAAAATGCCATAGTCTTGGTTGGTTGGTTTGTTCATTTGTTTTTGGTTTTTTTTTTTAATAGGTGGGTGGGACTTTTATGACCAGCTGCACCTTATAGACTGTTGGCTCAGCTGCTTTGGTTCCATATATTGGCATGTTTATATGTTAGTTTCTCCCCATTAGTTATTCAAGACTTCAATGATGCTTGCGACTGGTTGTGTGCTGCCTCCCTGCTTTGCATTTTAATGAAGGACATCACTCTTTTAGCCCCTCTCAGCATGGACAAGATGTTCTTTGTTTGCCCCGTTTATTCCTGCTTGGCCTACTTGGAGTTTCTGGGCTTCCCGAAGCAGCCCACTTCTGCTGAATGGAAAATGGGCACTGTATGGATGCTTTGTCTCCTTCAGCGTTGAATTGGGCTGGGCTGAGTTGTTTTATGGAATGAAGGGTTGGAGG
Organism: Pelusios castaneus; assembly: GCA_007922175.1. Classification (NCBI taxonomy): domain Eukaryota; kingdom Metazoa; phylum Chordata; order Testudines; family Pelomedusidae; genus Pelusios; species Pelusios castaneus. The sequence goes on from ML685838.1 coordinate 5,764,706, forward strand.
GGAAACAGATCATATGTGATTCTTTCCCATCATATGTCTGCCAAAAGCATTCTTTGATATGCAAGTCAAACTAACAAACAAAATCCAGGGCTCTTGCCTTAATGAAATTAACCCTTGTCTAATTTTTGAAAGAAAGCAGCACATGAGTGTTTGGAGAGAGAAGCTGCAGTCTTAACTGTTTTTGAAATTTAATGACACAGCAAGGTTTGAGAGAGACTAATGGTGAGGGGAATGGGGGGGCGGGGGAGGAAGGGGAGCTCACAATTAGTCTATTGGCCTGTGTTAAGTGCAAGAGTAATACTGTATAGCTTGCACTGAGCGTAAAAGCCTGCATATGGTTTTGTGTTGTTTTGCAGAGATAAAACAAGAGAGGAATGGAACGGAATGGGCAATGTTTGTTTGCCACTTGATAGATATTTAAATGGAAACTGGAAAACAAGGCCCTCCCTGGCATAATGAATGGATCTCCATTACCTCCCCCATTTGGTCATGGACACATATTGCAGGCTGACAAGTTCCAAAGGGGTAACTGTGTTAGTCAAGTTCAGTAAAACAAACAAGGAGTCTAGTGGCACTTCTAAAGACTAAATACATTTGTTAGTCTTTAAAAGTGCCACTAGACTCTTTGTTTGTATTGCAGGCGGACGCTGTTTCCTGTAAAAACGTCGCTGGATGGTTTTAGTCATCTCTAATGCAGTGGGGAAATTTTTCTTGCATTAGAGACCTGTCAGTATGTTTGTACTGAATGAAACACATGTATGCATTACGGATACAGCCTTAGCCACTGCTCAGAGTGCTGTATTGTACTGTTTGGGCCTTGATTCAGAGTATGTATGTGCATATCTGCATATACATTCTCTTCCCAGGACACACGAACGTCCCTTATTTTGATTTACACTTGATGACACCTCCCTTGTAGAGAACTCACTGTCAATTTAGTTCTGCACATAGTTTAATAGATATAATTTTTAAACCTGGTTTTACACAACCTTAGAGCTACTGAAACGAAGGACTGTTAAGTACCAACACAAATATAGGCTAATAAGAATGTAAAACCCAAGTTTAGCACAAGCAAGAGTTGTGTGTGTCTCCCCTACGCCAGTGGTTTTCAAAGTTAGGGTCAGGACCCATAAGTGGGTTGCAGATCTTCAGGCACTGGGTTGTGGCACCCCCTGCTTCCACTGCCAAAAGACTGGAATTCATTGCTGAAAGATGTAATTGTTGGGTGGCGGGCATAAATGATTTTTTTTCACCTAGGTTCTGAGAAAAAAGGTTTGAAAACTACTCCAGTACTGGTGGTTCGCAGACCCTCAAGTACTGGGCCGCGGTGCCTCCTGATGCCACCGCCAAAAGACTGGAATGCATTGCTGAAAGACGTAATTGTTGGGTCGTGGGCATAAATGATTTTTTTCAACTGGGTCCCGAGGAAAAGAAGTTTGAAAACCATTGCCCTACACAGTGCTCCTCTGCCGAAGTGCTATTCCAGTTCTGGGCATCGCTTCAACAGAACTGTGCTCAACTGTGTGTTAATGTTGGACTGTACACAAGTGGTTTATGATTAGACCCGCCTAATTTTCACATGATTTTAAGTATGAAATTGAAATTTGGTCCCCAGTAGGAGAATGGTTAATATGTTGCTAACCCTTTGTGCAAGCTATGTTTCTACAGTCTTAGCAAGCTTGATCTATCTGAGATAGTAGACTTTATTTTTTTTTTTAAAAAAAGTTATTTCACGGTGATGTTAGCCTGGCTTTGACTTTCTAAGAATCAGTACGGTATTAGTAAATTTCCATTTAAGGCAAAGCGAATGAGCAAATGTCCTGGCACATCAAAAAGAATTCAAGGCTTCATGTGTTAAGTTGCTTTGTTTCTGACTTAATACAATGCAGAAAGATGTGAAATGCAACATCTCTGGTAACTTAAAAAAATTCTCTCTCAGGTTTGGTAATGGGAAATAACGCTTTTCAACCCTAGATTGTGCTCAAATTCAAATCTAGATCCAGCTGGTAGTGAAAGTTGCTTGTTGGGCTAGGAGAAATGAGTTTGATGATTTCAGTCTAGTTCCTAGTGGATAGATACCCACAAGACAGAAATGAAAAGAGTGGCACAGAATGTTACCCTGGTGGATGGTGGAGACTGAATGACCATCTGAATCTGAGAAGTAGCACACTCAGGTCAGGATAGAAGCATGTTGATGGGGTATTGTGGGGAAGTTTGCATTGCTGCTGCCTGTCATATGTAAGAAATTGTATTGAATGTTAGATTTTTCAGTTGTGTGTATTAAGTTTTGGGAGGTGCTTAGTGATCTGGAAAGGTGGCAGAGAAAGGAAATAAAAACATCATTTATCTGGCTAAATAGAGGACTTTTTTTTCCCTCAGTTTAGCCACCATCAAATTATCACACTCACACATACTTTGGTGTACCTTTCTCATGTATGAGAACAGTTTTATAGTGAGACAACAGAGTCTTGTGGCACTTTTAAAGACTAACAGATTTATTAATCGCATGAGCTTTCGTGGGAGAAAATCCCACTTCATCAGACGCTTTGAAGAAGTTTTATAGTGGTATGTGTTTCTGTGTGTATCAATGACAACAGAAGTGTATACAAAAAGAGAATGTTTTGGGGCCTGTGCCATTGTATTTAGAGATGCCCCTTACTGAAAAAATACATGTGGAAAACCAGGCATGAACTTATTGATAACTTTAAGTTCAGAATTTGCAGTTTGGCTTGGTTTTTTTCTTGTAGCACAAAACTTTGAGTCCCCTGACTTTAGGACAGGGGTAGGCAACCCCCGGCACGTGTGCACACAGTGGCACACGAGGCCATTCGGAGCGGCACTTGGCATCCTCTGTGGCGCCACAAAAATTGCCACTCCTGCCACCAAAAGACACTCCAAGTGGCTTCTTTCAGGGGCGGCTGCACTGCAGAGGTCCCTGCCACAGGCATGCCATGTAAAGAAGCTGCCCAGAGCGGCTCCTCTCTGTGGTGTGCCGCTGCCAAAAGGAGTCACTCCGGGCAACTTCTTTCCATGGCTTGCCTGGGGATAAAGGTCCCCAGGCACGCTGCTGAGAGGAGCCACTCCAGGTGGCTTCTTTCCACGAGTGGGCCGTCGGCACCAGCTGAGGGTCGAGGAGGAGGGGCCAGCACAGGGGTTGGCAAAGGTTGCCGACCCCTGCTTTAGGAGTTGGTGATATTGTGAGAGCAGCAATGAGGTGGTGCAAGTAAGGGTGCTGAGCATAGTGCTTTGTGAAGAAATCTGAGGGAAGTGAGCACTGAAGGCTGCTGGGCCAGGAAGAAAACCATGTCCCCAACATTCGTCTTATCTTCCCTGCTATTTTAACCCATGTTAACTAACCTGAGCTAAGGACATACTTGTTTTTTCAGCATGGGCATTATTACCTCTGATTAAAAGGACTAGATGGGGATTCCCTTCAGAGAACAACTGTGTGAAATTGGTCACAGTTGTGCTGGTGAGCATAAAACTTTCTTTAGCTGCTGCTCTTGAGAAGCTGTTCCTGTGTTACTACAGAAGCCTATCTTATTAAATGTTGTCAAATTCCAAAGGGGTAGCCATGTTAGTCTATTGTAGAAAGACGACAGAGTCCTGTGGCACTTTTAAAGACTAACAGATTTATTTATCGCATGAGCTTTCGTGGGAGAAAATCTCACTTCGTCAGACGCTTTGAAGATGGGAAACTTAAGCTTCTTAAGCATCTGACAAAGTGGGATTTTCTTCCACGAAAGCTCATGCGATAAATAAATCTGCTAGTCTTTAAAAGTGCCACAGGACTCTGTTGTCTTATTAAATGTTGGGGGGGAGCCATGCCTCAAGGGATTGCTAATGAGATATTGAGGACCTTACCCCTACAACAAAGGGAAGAAACTTGTTATGTGGATGAGAATAGGGACTCTCTACTTCCAGTTTTTTTTCATTGACTCACTCTATGACTTAGGGCAAGTCATGTAGACAGTGATTTTCAGTTTCTGGTACAACCTGACAGCTTTGAGAATCATAGGCTTACCTGCTCAGTGCCTTGGTTTCCCAGTCTGTAAAACTGATAAATTAACACTTACTTGCCTCATGAGAATGTGGTGAGAATTCAAAACACTTTTAAAAGGAAGAGTCAGTATAATTCCTCCCATATTATGGATGAGGAAACCGAGGCTCAGAGACGTGAGGAGACTTGCCCAAGGTCTCTCATTAGGCCAATAAGAGAGCAGGAATAGAATCAATCTCTCATCTTGTGTTTATAAAACAAGTTATGATCCTTTGATGAAAGGTGATATACAAATGAAGAGCATTACATTAATAATAATAATAGAAATAAATAATATTTTATGAGTTCCAATCCAGTCTGTATCAGAAGTGGCCAAAAGCCAGTTCTATTCAACAGCTTTTTGGTGGCTTCTGTGAAATGATTGTCTCCATCTGGTTTCCATTGGAAAGAGGTATGCCTCACACCCCATCACAACTAGCTTTGCTGTTAGCAATGTCATCAAAGAAGCTAAAGATTTCAGAGATGTGGAGACTGATCTGTGTTGATGGTCCCTCTGTGCTGTGGCTGAGAGCCATTACTGGGACCGTGATGTATGGGTGGTTTCCATGTGCGATATCTTTTTCTAAGAATACCTTACCTTTACGTAACTGCTTTCATCACAAAGGCTATCCTGTTTATAGGAATTACTTCAAGTACCCCTGAAATGCAGCTATCTTTGGGGTGAAATGCAGCAGCTATTTACAGCAACACTGTATAACAGTTTGTCAGCAAGTGATACAAACAAGGACTCTTGTGGCACTTTTAAAGACAAATGTATTTATCGCATGAGCTTTCGTGGGAGAAAAATCCCACTTCGTCAGATGCTTTGAAGATGGGGAACTTGTCAGCGAGTGATGTATATTCAGCTGTAATTTTAGGGGGCTAGGTAAGCAAAATGCAACCACCCACTGTACATTTTAGCCTGAGCTCCATGGTTAACAACTCCTCTGCGCCAGTCAGCACAAGGGCTCACAGCACCTTCACCCTGTGTCTCATTTAGAATGACACTATAATGTCATGAATAAAGTACTTCAGAGTCCGTGGCTGTCAGTCTAACATGCTGTACCCAGATGCTTAAGCGGGAAAAATTATCTGGCTAGAAAATGATAATCTGTTAAATATATGCTGTGTTAAATATATGCTAAATTATTGGACTGGGGAGAACGTCTGTTGGCCAAGAAATGTCTCTTGGATTCTGAAATTTAAAAAAGAACATAAAAGAAACATTGCTATATTACTTAAGTGCGTATCCACTCACATCACAGAATTACATTAGTTCACTCCAGAGTTAAGGTTGGAACTTAGTAAATCTGGATACTGTTTTTTCCCTTTATTAGAATGCCTATAATGCCCCATCCAAATGACAACAGCTGCTTATAATAATGGCCACGTATCAGGAATAGTGCTGGAAGCATGGACAACCCAGAACGGTTGTTGACAACATGCGTTATGCATGAGCCAGCAAATTTAGCTGAGTCTTAACTTCATTAGCAGTGTCTAAATGCATTAGCCACATGCTTTTCAGCCTATGGTAAATATGTAACCATTTGTTTTCATTACAGTTTTGTTAGCAGTGCTACTTAACCCTAGCTCCATCAAAAACGTTTGCAGTATTTCTTAAAATAAAAGGCTAGGTTATTGTCATCATCTTGGCCTTAAAGGATTGGAGAGTGAGTGACAACGTAAAGCAGTTAAGAGCTGCTGTGGATAGATCTGATGTATCTCAGCTAGCAAGTGAAAGACTCACACAGCACCCACTCCAACCACGTAGCCTTGATATTCCATTTTCATCTGCCTTCAGTGTGCCTGCGCCACACCTCATGTCTTAATAGCCACTACAGGCACACCTGTTTTTGAGGCTGCTTAGCCTCTGACTCACCCCATATGAACCAAGTTCCAAAGGGGTAGCCATGTTAGTTTATTGCAGAAAAAAAACAGTCCTGTGGCACTTTTAAAGATGAACAGATTTATTTATCGCATGAGCTTTCGTGGGAGAAAATCCCACTTCGTCAGATGCTTTGAAGATGAGAAACTTGCAGAATGGAGAAAATGAAATGTAGGGGAGTGTTTCTCCCACGAAAGCTCATGTGATAAATAAATCTGTTAGTCTTTAAAAATGCCACAGGACTCTGTTGTTTTTCCATATGAACCAGGAAGTAGAGACAAAGTGTAGCTTTCCACAAGTGGAGTTGCTGGGTAATGCAGGTGGGGGGTTGAATCTTTGCCCTGGCTCTGAATCAGAGGGGACAACAGATGAGGTATTAAGAATAGTACTCTAGGCATGTGATGTGTTGTAGGGCCCCCTCTGTCTGCATCAATTACATAGGAGCAAAACTGCCATTGCACTGTGTGGATGGAAATACATATCCTGGGACACTAATGTTTTTTATTTATAGTTCTTGCAGCAAAAGTGAAACTTAACTAGACAAATGCAGAAGAATAAAAGGATTGACTTGTCTAGCTTGTATGAAAATAACAAAGAATTTCTCAGAATCCTAGGCAAAAATTGTAATTCTAAGTGCTGAATAGGTAAAACTCTTTTCAATAGAGTTGATTTGAAAATTTTTGACCAAAAATGGGATTTAATCAAAAGCAAATTTCTTCTTGAAAAATGTCCCTATCTAATTTTTTTCAATTTTTTTTAATGGGAAATATCTAAACAAAAATATTACTGCAGTCAAAATTTTCATTTTGGTTTGGTTTCTGAAAACCAATTTTTTAACTTCTGATTTTTGTTTCTTCTCTTTTTTTCATCATTGAATGCAATAGAATTAATATCAGCAAGGATTTTCCCCCCACATTTTTTGCTTTTGTTTTATTCCATTTTTCCTTTTGGAACTTTGCAATGCTTCCTCAAAATGGGAAAATTTACAGGATTCCTAAAGAAAAAAACAAAACACCAAAACTTTGTCACTGTGTAATTTTCCAAAACGAAGTAGTTTTGAAAATTTAGTGTGGACAAAGGAAACAAACAAAAAAACCCTATACGACTGGACATTATTCATTTTATTGCACTATGAGACAAAAGGGGGTGTGGAGGAAGAACAGGAAAAAAAAGGGGTTAAATAAACATTTGAAATTTTTGAAAAAAAAATTCACAAAACACTTTAAATCAGTGGTCTTCAACCTTTTTTGGATCAGCGCCCAGTTTTTCAATATTTTCACATTTGCAGTAAGTTTACCGCCCACCTACATAAATGGTTACTTTTTATAAATTGCCACTGTTGTTAAATTGTTTGTAGCGCCCACCAAAAATCACCAAATGCCCACTAGTAGACGGTATCGCCCAGGTTGAAGATTCTCTAAATTTTTTTCTATATCTAACCCTGCAAATTGGAAATAATTTGATTATTTTTTTCCCCTCAGAATCATCTTTCCCTTGTTTTGACCAGCTCTACTTGTTCCATGCTATATCTGATGTTTCTGAGTCAATTTGGGAAATAGCCAACGGTGAAAACATTTCTTAAGTAAGATGAGGACGGGATCCTTGGATCTGGGTCTGGCAGCAATGAATTATTGAGAAATCCAAATTCATTGTAAGAGGGTTAGTCAGACTGGGGAAGGAAAGTGGTGTTTTGTTTTTGTTTTTTTGTTTTTTTTTTAAAAGGCGGTGGGGAGGACTTTCCAGAAGACGGGGACTGGGAAGAAGAGTTCATGGGAAGGTAGGGAAGCAGACAGAATAAGATTAGAGGGGAGTCGTGAAGTTTTGATGAATTCAGGGCATGTTTACTATTATCCAGCATACATGGCTTGCTAGGGATGGAGCAGTGTTTCATTGAATTAAAGCCAGGAGAGGTTGCGACTGCCACAGAATCCCTTCGTGCTTAACAAGGCACCTGAATGAACAGGTCATAGTGTGAAATGACCAATACGTTGCTGATTCATCTATGGGGGTTCACAAGGTTATCACTTGGAAAAAGATAAACATACCTGATAAGGTCAGAAAATATACCAGAATATAAAATCCATTACAGACAAAGCAACCAAGGGTGACCAGACTGTCTTTCAGCTGTTTCCCAGATTTGCAGATCTCCTTAGAGTTGATGTACATCATAATAAGTACGTCAGAAAGGACTCTTCCTATCAAAAAGAAGGGAAAAGTTGTTCATGATAGAATTAACTATAGCCTATTTCCCAGTAAGTGACCTTGTAGCTGAGGCTACCATTTAGAGCCTTGCAGAGTTCATGGCAGATAGAATAAGGGGGTACACAGTGTCTTTTATTTGTATTTGTCTTTACATTTTCATGTCCTTATTTTCAATGCCCTCCAGAGCCATCTAGGAGGCCTAAAAAATGCAATATCTCATTATCTAATACTATTTCATTTCCTGAATGGAAGACATATCATGAGAAGACCAAACCATGAATTATAATGGCCCCATAAATGGCTCCCTAAGGCCAAAGAAGAAAACCCTGAGATGTTTGGGATCCTACAGAGCCAGAATACATTGCTCTAGTAAGGATATAGTTAGTTTGGAGCAAGGTTCCTATAGAAAGAATACTTTTTGGATTTCTCCTTTAATTTTCTCTTTCCCCTCTTAAATTCCTGTACCACTAAAGTCCCTTGTTGAGTTTACGCTGGGTGTTAGCTCTGTTGTTCTCTGCAGTGCTCTATCTCTGTAGCATTATAAATGTGGGCTCGTCTTCACGGACAGTGGCAGATTCACCCCCGTCTGTGAAGACCCACTCAGTCGATTGGGAAGTTGATTCCTGAAGACCGCCCCCCTCAAGTTGCGTAGCACTGAGTTGACATGAGGGCATTTTATTTCCCATCACCTCAGCGCACTGAGGACACTGCGGTAAGTAGGTGTTAGGCAGTTGAAGGGAGGTGAGCAAGTTATTTTTAGCAACTTGCGTAAGTCCCTTCAACTGCTGCCGAAATCCCACCACAGTGCAGACCAGGCCTGTAACTGAAAGGATTTTTTTGTTTTTACAGCACAGGGATGCAAGCCTAGGTTCTATTACTGTTTTCTTCTTCAGATTCCTTGTGGCCATGGGCAAATTGCTAACAGGCAGATTGCACCCAGCCCATGTGGGTGTGCTGTGGAGTGAGTGCACTAAAATGTTTGTTCACTCTTGCATGACCCACATAAAGACTATAGACAATTGCAGTTTCTGTGTTCAGGACAGTGCAGGGACTATGTTCTCTGCGTAGTACATAGCATCCCAAAGGGAGAAACAAGCATACAGACTGTTGTAATTCGTTGGGCAGTGCAGCTTATGTAACCTTTGGGTGGGCTAAAATTCATTTAATTGCCCTTCTCCAGTGCCTCGCAGAAATCAATCCCAATCCATATGGAGAAAGCAGCTGGAGACCCAGGTTCCAGTCTGTATGGGACTCACAGCAAAGATTGCTCAGTTACCATCCCGCATTAAAATACTACTAAAAACAAACATAACAATTAACTTTATTAACTACTAACTAAATAAACCTTAGCCTAAGAAAACAAAATACAGTTAACCAAGAACATTCCCTACAGAAACCCCGCAGGAAAGATACCCAAGAGTCCCAAAGTCCAGGTGGAGTTCACCCAACTTTCAACTACAGTCTCTGTTCCAGTGTAGAGGCGTGAGTTGCAAGAAATAGCTGTCCTCTTCTTCTTTCTTTGCAGGAATCTTCTGTAGAATTCCATGCAGGCTTTTCCTCCTTCTTTGCAACCAGCCCTCAGTCCCATATGTATGTCTGCAAAATCTGTTGCAGATGACTCCATTAGAGAGAGAAAACATCTTGTTCACTCCTGGCTCAGCTTCTCTCCTGAAAACTGAGCACATGGGCTCTTCTCAAAGCAGCTCCTGCCTGCTGTCTGCACAGACTGCTGCTCTCATGTCATCTGACTGACCACACCACATCACACCAGCAGGGCATCCTGTGGAGCATGCTCAAAAATGCTACCACTCCCTGCTTCCAGAAGTTTCTGGTTGTGGGTAGCTAATCTGCCCAGCAACAGTAACCCACCCTCAGTAGGTGTCTCAAAGAGAGGCATATGGGTTACCCTTACACGTTCTGCTACACCCAGCTTACTCTGCAGGCGGCTGTGAAGGGGCAGAGGAGCCATGCAGAGCAGGCTGGGTGTAGCAGCATGTGTAAGCTGCGTTGCTCAATGAGTTATAACAGTCTGTATGCTCCCCTTGTGTGGTGTGGGAGTTCAGTGAGGAATTCTGCTTCCCTGAGGTAGAATTTCAGACTGGGGCTCTCCAGGGCATTGTGCCACTGGGCTGTCCCTCAGTGGCACAAAGGAGTCCCTAATCTGTCAGATACACAATGAAGAAAAACCTGCAGTTGGCCTATACCAGCCCTCTAGGGTTCATGGGGGGGGGGGCTATGCGATTGTTTTATTGCAGTGTAGCCTGGGCCCAGGCTCCAGCCCCAGCCTGAAAGTCTACGCAGCAAAGAAACAGCCCCACAGCCCGAGCCCTGTGAGCCTGAGTCAGCTGGCATGGGACACCATGGGTTTTTCTCTGCTGTGTAAACATACCTCCGTGCCCAGGTTCCCTCTCTGTGAGATGGTAATACGGAGCCATATCACAGGGTACTGTGAAACGAAATGAAGTCATATTTGCAATCTTTGGGTAGGAGATGCTGTATAATTGTAAAGTTTTATTACAAAACTATATATACAAAACTGTGCTTAACTCAAATCTTTACAGTGGGCCAGACTGATTTCCTTATTCATGCTGAGTCTTATCTCACACTTCACACACTGAAATCAAAGGGATGCCTCGGGTGCAAGATCTATTCAATGTGCATAAGGTTGGCAGAATCTGGCCCTTAGTCAATTTATTGTTGGTGTTGTTTGTTCATTATGTAGGCCACTAGGTTAGAAACTTTCCTGTTCTCCAAACTGCTGTTCCCTGACTGAGCACAGCTAAATGAGTTTTTATTCGTGCAGATTTTCAGGTTATTACAGAAGAATAATGTATTATAGTGGGCAGTGGAGAGTCAGCGACTTGAAACAAATAAAGATTTTTTTTTTTATATTGGAAACAAAGATTGTCATTAGTAACTACTTCAGTTTGCCTGTGGACTAACAGCTGGTACAATTTAAAACTGCTCATGTGAATATGGTATATTCAACTGAGTAGTAGTAGCTGCTTGCTCCTGCCCCAGGAGTACCTTTAAGAAAACCAGAACATGCTGGCAAAAACAGATATTGCCATGTGCTTAGCTTTTGTACTGTGCCACAGCTCTCTCCTCTCAAATGTAATCTTTGGGGGTAATTTTTCATAAAAATTGGTTAATTCTGTAACATGATGGAGAAGGGTGGGCCACAATGATCAAAGTACGGAATGCAGTTGCCTCAAAATACACCTGCCTGTACTAGGTTAGTGGAAGAACAGTTACTGTGTTCTTAGGATGAGAGTTTGACTTAACTCCATCGCTCATCCCTTGTGTTAAAAGGTGTGGATGGGTTGCACAGACAACATTTTTAAACCCCAGGGATCGTTCTTGATGGATCCCCTGAGCCCAATCCAGGCTCCAGCTTGACTCAAAGAGACAGCATCACTCAATGTGAAACCTTTAAGGGGGGCAACAGGCAGAATGAATAATAACTTTTATATAAAGTGCTTTACAAATGGTGGCCAAAGTTTTCAAATATAAGTGCCAAACCCTATGCAGCTAAATCCATAGTTAGGCACCTAAGTTGCGGCCTTTAGAGATAATGAGCACCTGCAAGTCTCATTGACGTTGACAGGCGCTCTTGATTTTTCAGCACCTTTTAAAATGAAGCCACTAACTTAGGTGCGTAACTTCAGTTACCCACAGTTGAAAATTCTGGTTCAGATACAACCATAATCAACCACCTCTGGGATTGGGAGAATGGCAGCCAATCACAGCACCATATTGTGGAAGGGAAAATTCTATGACCAATGACCTAAGCTTCCCAAGAGACTTTGCACAGTAAACAGCTTCTTGAGAAAGAGGAGGAAAGATCGAAATAACCTTGCCAGAATTTGAACCTGATATGCTTGTTGTTTGTTAATACAGTGGCACCTAAAAGCCTAACCAAAGTGGCCTCATTTTGCAAATATACAATATTATAGTTTCTGCCCCAAAGAGTTTGCACTCTAACTAGACAAGACAGCCAAAGGGTTGGAGTAAGGAAATATTATCTCTGTGTTACAAATGGTGAAACCGAGGCATGCAGCCTAAGATTCTGATCTTGAACCTATTGAAATCAATGGCAAAGTTCCCCTTGACTTGAATGGACACAAGTTCAGATAGTAAATGACTTGTCTAGGCAGATGGAAAAAATCTGTGGCACAACTGAGGCCTTGTACACACTACAGCCTTATCGCGTGGTCAGGCTGTGAGCATACACACTACAATGTTGCCTGTTGTGCGGCAACAGCCCTCTTGCCGCGCAACAGGTTAAACCACCCAGACGAGTGTGGTAATGCTTACCTTGGATCGTCTGTTCCGCAATAGTGTGTGTGTGTGTGTGTGTGTGTGTACATTCATTGCGGGTGAGAAGGCCTCTGGAAATGTCCCAATCGAGGCCACTCTGGGACACCGGAGCTGTCATACTTGTCAATTTCCCTGCTCTAACAGAGCAAGGAAATTGACAAGCCGCAGGGTTCCAGGAGCGCTGCTCTGGCAGGGCTCCAGGAATCCTGGAGCTGGCAGCTGGGGAACCCTCAGGGCAGCGGGCTCCAGCCCTGTGGGGGAAACCCTCGGGGCAGCCAGCTGGGAGGAGCAGCCCTGCTGCGAGCCCAAAGGCTGGCTGCAGCAGTGCATGGTGGGATAGGTGCCCACCATGCACTGCTCCTTATAGCGAAAATTCAAAGGACCGCGTGAATGCTCTTTTTCACTACAAGGAGTGCTGTGTGGACGGGGTAAAGCGTTATAGTTATAATGCTTGCTTGTCCCGCAACAACATTATTGCAGAACAAGTCTGTAGTGTGTGCATGGCCTGAGAATTTCCAAAGGGGTAGCCGTGTTAGTCTAGGTCAGCAAAACAAACAAGGAGTCTTGTGGCACTTAACAAAGGAATAACAAATTGCAGCTTCAAAGAAAAACTGCAGAACTGGAATTTTTGTCAATTTGACTCCATTGCCTGAGGGTTAAACAGGGACTATGGATTTTTTTTCTCATCACAACAGGTGATTTGACCTCACCTTCCTCTATATGCTGTTCCCCAGTGTTTGAATGCTGTTACAGCCTGACCTGATCCTATGTCATACATTTTCCTGCATTTAATTTCCTCCCATTCTGTAATCTTCAAGCGTCTGACGAAGTGGGATTTTCTCCCACGAAAGCTCATGCAATAAATAAATATGTTAGTATTTAAAAGTGTCACAGGACTCCTTTTTTGTACAACTGAGAATCAATCCCATATCTCAGAGGTTCCAGCTCAGTGTTTTAATCACAAGACCTGCCTGCCTTTCACTCTCTCTTGTTGTTGCAGGGAGTATGTGTGTATATTGCAAACAGGAATACCCAAAGCATCTCCATCAGAATAAACATGAAAGATGAAGTGCTCAAATACAACCTACTAACCCATCACCTTTCCCTCAACCAGTCTGATTATTATGCATCTGACAAAGTGGGTTCCAGCCCATGAAAGCTTACGCCCCCTCCCCCCAATTTTTTTGTTAATCTCTATGGTGCCACAGGACTCCTGGTCATTTTGCTGAAAACAAGATAACACATCTACCCCTCTGCAATCTGGTTGTTATGTTGCTCTTTTGTCTTTATAGTATCAGGAAAATGTGAGTAATAGAGTGAAATCTTTGACTTCCACTATGGAAAATCTGCTTTTGCAGCAAAGATTTTGACATTTAGTGTCTTGATACAAATAATAGGCCTGAGAGGAATTGCAATCTATTGCCTTAAGACTTTACTGATCGTAAACTAAAATCAGTTAATACATTTGTCTAAATCTTGCCACACTGTGACATGTACTAGTAACATTTTTTTGGTTCTTTAAAAAAAAAAATCAATCCAGGAAATATATTGATTATATTATCTCCATTGCAACAAACAATACTGGGATAATGTTAACTTAATAATTGTGCTTTGTGGAAATCTCAAAGAATAATTACAGCATTGTGGTCTTTTCACAATGTGTAATGTAATAATGTTGCTTCCTTGATTGCAGTCACCAACAGCACTGCGTCAATAGATGCTGTTTTTGTGTGCATGCATATGCATCTATGGGTAATTTTGCTCCGGGGGAAACAATTTAGCAGACTATTTTGGGATCGTTTTTAAATGGTCAAGAGCACAGATTAGCAAATGTTTATTTCTCCTCTTGACTATGCTACTGTAAAAAGAGATAGCTAAAAACTATTTCTTTTGCTCCTTTCTGTAGAAGACATGAGACGTTCTCATCTAACAAAAAATAAATAGCAATCAGTCTGTTATAAAAGGTGAAAACTGCAAAGATAGGAATTTGGGGGTGAGGGTGCTTCAAAACAAATGTTTCAAGGGAGTCTCTTTTCTGAATCTAACTCCTTATCCTATAGAACTAATCTCTTATCTCAGAAGAGACTTGAGAAATCTGGCTGTATTCTGGAAGATCTGATCCCTGTGGGATGCTAAGTGATTTAATTTACAAATATATATATTTTCAAATTTCAACAAGGTGTGTCTGTCTTGTCTGTCTGCCCTGCTTCAAATTGTGCTTGCTTTTGCTGTTACTTAAGGCAATAACATACGTATTCAGTTGTCTTATTCTTATCTTGATCTAAAAGAATAGAGACCCAGTCCTCTTAGTTGTGATCAGTACTGAGGGTCAGAGGTTAAAAGTGTCCATCCTGTCAGCTTTGTGCTACTCTCGTTTCTTGGGGTTCTAGGGTCCAGTTCATCCTCCCCAGTCACAAGTTAAAGTGGCCTCATGAGCACTCCAAACTGTACCTATTAGTAATGGATCCCAAATGCAATAGCCCTCCAGCCATTTCCCCTTCCTCTACCTCGATGTACCCTTTATGCAGGGTGGCAGTTTAGAGAGCAGTTCAGACAGAGCTAGATCTACGTCGATTGCCTTATGTTGGTAGAATCCTCAACTTCCCAGGTAAACCAAGGATTAGGCTCAGACTCATTCTCCGCTCAACTCTGTTGTCCCACTTTTCTTTGTTCAACAGTTCAAGCTAGGGATAGAAATTTACACCGTTTGAGTAGTTTAGGCCCTGCTGTTACTCATCCAGCAGTTCTAGATGGTGGATCATATTATTTTGATTTCCTCCTATTCCTGGATACAGAATTCCTCATTTGGACATCCTATGCCTACTACACTGTAAGAAATGCATACGTGCAGGGTTTTATACTGCTAATGTTCAAAATCAAGAAGTGCAGTGCTGCCAACTTGTGCAATTTTATTGAAGTGACATGATTTTTGGCCTCTGCTGCAGGCAGTTTTCTGATGAAGCAAAAAGTTCCATTTAATCACATGGTGGTGGGGAAGCAAAATAGGAGAGACAGACAGACTCCTATATCCATCCACTGCTCTGTAGTATAGAAAGAGGAAGGTTCACTAAGCTGCAAGCTGGAGACCATGAGTTACAGGCCCAGCTACTGACAGCTATTAACATTTCTGGTCATGGCTGTTGTACCAAGGGCTCAGACTGCAGCCTTTGAAGGATGGCTGTTTATCTGTTTCACAGGTGAGAGATCCTCAAGCTTGCAAAAGATCTCTTCTGCTAGAGCTGAGGATACAATCCTCTCTAAAATAAGAGTCTGATCTCCTGCACTTACCATACAGTGTTCATGCTGTGGTTCTCAAATGTTTTGTATTGTTGATGTCTTTCACATAACAAGCCTCTCTGAGTACAACCTCATGGCCCCTGTGGGAGCAGGGCTGGTCCAACCATATAGGTGAACTAGGTGGTCGCCTGGGGTGCCAGATTAGACAAAAGTGAATTTTTTTCTCTATTAAAAAAAATTAATACGTTATCTCTTGTTATATGGGGAAGTAGGGACGCCAAAGTCATCGTTCGCCTAGGGCACCAAAAATGTTTGGGACAGTCCTGTGTGGGAGCCTGCCCTTGGCCCCCAGAGGCTCCTCAATCCCCATTTGCCCCAGCCCCTGCTCTGTGCCTGCTTCACCCCAACCCCTATAACTTCCTCCTTTGCACTCACACAGGGAAACAGACCTGCATGCACAGAGCAGCTGGTATTGCTGTTTGCTCCCATCTCGAAAACTGCTCCTTCAGGCACCCCTAGGGAGCTGGGAGGAGCCGAGGAGCAACATCAGGGCTCCCTGCATCCAGGTCACTTTCTACACTTGGGCTGTGTAAGGGAAGAGCAGAGAGCAACAACTCCTGATTCTCATCTTACAGCACAGCACAGATGTGGGAAGAGACCTGGATGCAGGGTGCCCTGGCATTGCACCTCACTCCTCTCCACCTCCCACAGCCCTCTGTCCCAGAGGGGTGTGGAGGAACGTTGGAGGGCATCAGCATGATCTGTGTATCACTGCTCACCACCTCCTGTCTTGTTCCTCCGCCAGGAGGAAGTAGGGAGGCTCATAGTGCCACTCCTGGGCAGGGCCAGGGCTTACAGCCCCAAACTAGGTTGGGGGCTCAGAGCTCGTGACTCCCAGTTTAAGAGGCAGTGGTCTAGACATGAGCGTCATAAAGGTTTGAAAGAACAGAATCAGATTTTAGATTCAATTTCCTATTCATTCGTGAACCACTCAGGAATCTGAAATATTTGCATATTAGTGTATTACCAGGGGAATCTGGTCACACCACCCATTATTGAGGCTGCTCAGCACTAGTTCATGGCTACAGAATCAAAGCCAGTTTTTCCTCTGATGGCTACTGTTGGCTGGGTTAGGGCCAAACACCAAAATTGGGAGCAGGAAGTCTCTCTTTCCTGTGCTCTCTAATGACCTCCCTCTGTTCTTGCCCTTACTCTCCCCTTTCCCTGCACACACACACATGCTCAAAGGTGCCCAGAATGTGGAAGAGAAATATGGCTTGTTTAAATGTGCCTACAGTAACTCAAGAGCCTAAGTCCCAATCTCAGGCCAGACTGTTGGGAAGCAGGGCATAGACGCTACACTGGTTTTGAGTTCTATACTAGATTTCACCAAGCAATTATCCAGTGTAAACTCCTCAGGTACTATAATTGCCTTAACATTGAGTCACAGACATTTCCCTTGGCTACTCCAATCTGTCTTACCATCCAGGTGAGTTTACCTTTGTGATCGACGATTCCTTTGTGACGATGGTAAATCAAGAATCACAAGCAATGTTCAGATTACTCCCAGTTCCAAGGAACCAACTGCTTACTCCAGGTCAATTGCACATTAGATCTCAACCAAAGATAGTAGCTAATCCTATAATAATTTATATGAAGATTTATTAACTAGGAAAAGGTAATGAGTTATTTACAAGGTTAAAACAGGTAAACGTAAGTACACAAATGAATTACAATTGTAAGTTTCAAAAGGTAATGGTAGCTTCTGTAGTCAGCAAATTCTATAGCCCTTTAGCTCTAAACAAAGCAAAACAGCTGGGGATCTATTGCTTATGCCTAGGAAACCTTGCTCCCAAAGTACAAACAGCAAGGAGATAATCAGTTCCTTCTTGTTCATGGTTTTATCTCCCTCCTGCCATGTACTCTGAACTGCAAACTCAGCTGATGGGAAGAATTCGCTGGCATGACTCATCTTCATGGGGAGGAGGACAGAACAACAGAAGTCATCTGTCCTCCTGTTGGTGGTACACAGGAAATTCCAATAGCAACATTTCACAGTACTTCAGCTGGTATCAATAGATTCTTCTATTGCGAAGGGCATAACGTTTCTGTTAAAGGTCAGCCCTTCACATTAATTAATGTCTTTCTCGTGTTTGGTGATTTAGTCATGGAGGTTCATAATACAACTACTCAAATATTACCTTAAAATGTGGGATGTGGCTGTTACAAATTATATTAATTCAGGAAGCAACTCACAAGCATTCAATAAAGTCTAAACACATTCTTAGTAAGGATGTAAAAACTAATTTAATAATCTGTTTAAATGTTATAAAATAGAACTTTTAAATGGTTAAACATGTGCGGGGAGCTGTATTGGGCACAGCTCCTCCCTGCCAGAGCTTCTTTGTTGTGGCTCCCTCCCGCTGCGTGTGTAGAATTGTAGCTGGGCAGCTCTCACTCATGGGGAGCTGAGCTGAGGACAGCTGTGGCTTCTCTCCTCTTGTACCCACCTTGGGTTCTGCATCTCCCTGTGAGTAAGAGCAGGAATAGAGCAAAAGGGAGAAACTGCCTTCTACATTATACTCCTCTGCAGAACTTGAAATGAATCCAAGATTCCTGAGTCTCATCATTCTTTTGCAGTCAGCAAATATCTGTGAATTGTGTTTCTCAGTCCCCCTAGCGTTGGCCCCCATAGAGGATGACAACCCCTTACCGCTATCTGGTGCTCTGATAGTTCAAGTGGCAGAGGTGTGTGCAGTGGATCTGAAGGTTTCCTCCCTCTGGATACCCCTGGTGGGTGTCAGTAATGCCATATAACAAAATTTATTTGTTCAGTTAACTTTTAAAATAAATTGAAGGCAATTTCACACAGAATACATAGGAAGATCATTATTAAGGTTGCAAGGTGAAGTGATCAAAAATGAGGAAATACCAGAATTAAAGCTGGCTGGGCAACCTTTATTTGATCTTATTTATGATGTCGTCTCTAATGTTGTGGGACTTTTAAAGACTAACAGATTTATTTATCGCATGAGCTTTCATGGGAGAAAATCCCACTTCGTCAGACGCTTTGAAGATGGGAAACTTACAGAGTGGGAAGAAATTAAATACAGAGGAATGTATGACGTAGGATCAGGTCAGGCTGTAACAGCAAATCAAAATAGGTGTTAGGATTCAAACACTGGGGAACTGCACATAGAGGAAGGTGAGGTCAAATCACCTGTTGTAATGAGAGAAAAATCCATAGTCCCTGTTTAACCCCAAGGCAACTGAGTCGAATTTGCATATAAATTCAAGTTCTGCAGTTTCTCTTTGAAGCTGTGATTTGTTCAAAGTGTCTGACGAAGTGGGATTTTCTCCCACGAAAGTTCATGTGATAAATAAAGCTGTCAGTCTTTAAAAGTACCACAGGACTCTTGTTTTTCTGCAATAGACTAACACGGCTACCCCTTTGGAACCTGTCTAATGATGTGATCGCATTCCATTTTTTCCACAGAACCCCTACCTCATTCAGTGTATAAAATGGACCTGCTCTGGGGGAAATCAGGGTCACATTAAAAGATGCTGTTGCGTGTAAGACCTCACTTAGTTTGTTGCAAAAGTTGAAAGGTATTTAGTGAATGAAGCAGGGGATTGCTGGTACAGATGGGATAGTCTCTTGGTTAAGGTAGTTGAATGCTGACTTGGCAGAACTGGTTTCTATCCCTGCCACTGCTATGGAGTTCCTATGTGATGCAGGACAAATGCCTTAACTAAACTTCTCACAGGTGATTACTAAGTGTGTTCCTCATTTTCTGAGTTCCTGACTTGAGAATCTGCAGTTGATTTGCTGAACTACTGAGCACTCACAGCTGTAACTGAGATCAATGGAGCTGTGCTATGAACACATACAGCACTGTATAGTACTAAATAGTCTGAAAAATCAGGTCCTAGTTGTCCAGATTGGGCATCCCAAAGTGATGGAAACTTGAGCTTAATCTTTGTGTGTCAGCTCCGATTTTGTAAAATGTTATCTCATAGGTATGCTGTGGAAATAAATTGTTTATGAAGCATTCTAATATTAGGTTGAGCACCACAGAAAAACTCAGGAGGAAATTAATAAATCAGCCTTTGAATAGTGTTTGGCAAATAAGCCTGTGGACACACATTGAACAAGGACAAAACAAAATATTGAATAGCTGTTCATTAAGTTAGCACCAGCCATCCTGTGCACTGAATGAGGTAGGAATTCTGTGGAAAGATAGCATGTGATCATGTAATTAAAGATTCAGAGGGGTAGCCGTGTTAATCTATTGCAGAAAAACAGAGTCCTGTGGCACTTTTAAAGACTAACAGATTTATTTATCGCATGAGCTTTCATGGGAGAAAATCCCACTTCAAAGCGTCTGACGAAGTGGGATTTTCTCCCACAAAAGCTCATGCAATAAATAAATCTGTTAGTCTTTAAAAGTGCCACAGGACTCTGTTTGTTTTTCTGTAATTAAAGACTGCATCATACCCACAATGGGGCTGCATTAAAGTTCCGAAGCCTCCTTACATTCTGTCATTTCCAAACATTTAAGTGCTTCACTTTGCAACTTTAAGAATATTAATTGAAGGTATGTAATTATTATATGGCATTAATAAGGGGGGATTTTACTGAGCTGTCCTTACCTGCTGCTGTTTCCCCTCTTGTATTCCTGTTGGTCGTATGTTTGGAAAGATCAGTTGGTTCATCGTTTTGTCCTAGACAGTATTGCTTTCTGTAATAAGTCTGATTTCCTAATAATCTCATTAATTCAAGGGAGACACAGTCCCTCTTGACTACATGTATTGTGCCAGGACAACATATTCTGTTCAGTACTTATAGTGAACAAAGACTCCAAGCCTCCCTCTTGTGGGGAGCTCAACTAAACAGATAGATCATCCCTCAGCCCCTCTGACAAAGGTTGCAGGTACATAGTGCCTTTTAGCCGAAATCACAAAGTGCTCAGACTGATTAATAGGTTGTCCCCTATATTCTTGTAGAAGTTGGCCCTAATAGGTGGTCTAAAATCAAACGAAAATGGGTGATTGATGTATGAGTTCAGTTCTAGGCCCAACTCCTTTCCCTTCAGAAGCTTGTCCCAAACTCCTCTCACTTCATTGTGGCCACTGCGTTATCGCCTAATTATTTCTCCGTTTGGTTTATGGCCTGCGGCTTCTCCGAACCTCAGTGTTGTTGTGTACCTTAGAGGTTTCTTTCAGTCTCTCTATACATTCCCCACTTTTTGTGGCATCGCTTATCCTATTTCTTGATCCTGCTTAAATGTCAGTGTGGTGATTGAGATACTATAACTGATCCATTAGACCTGGCAGAGTACAATTCAACATTTTTTGTCTCCAATCCCTAGTTAGTGAGTTGAAATTTTGGCATGAATATAATGGCTGTTTTATACATGACTATTTTTTTTTTAAATATATGGATCATATCAGCTACTTCTGGAGTGGAAAATTGCTGCCTTTATACACACATTGCATGAGTGTCTGGGGAAAAATATTAATCAATGTGGAGATTCCTTTTGGTTTTTTCTTTTTAATTTCTTTAATTTCTGTTGTTTTTTCCTTTAATTAAGATACCGTTAAACTAGGCTAAAAAACCAGCTGCGTTTAATCTGTGTCTGTGTCTTATGCTACTGCTGCTGGTACTGGGAGCCTCTCTTTGCCCTCCACGCCAGCAGGTGACTTTCAGCTGAGCGATTTCCTAAGGAAAGGGGGCTGAGGGAGAAAAAGGTACCTCTGTATAATGGAACAATTTTTACCAAATGCTCAGCCTACATATAGCAAACATTTGGTTGAAGGAGCTGATACCACTTAGATTCAAAACCTGTTCTCAGTAATTATTGTCTCCATTCTAACCGTAAGTATCTTGGCTCAAGAAAATGTCTTAGCATTGTCAAGTGATCACATGCTCAAGATCACATTTTCAAATCTCACAAACCAGGAATTCTGGATTTCTGTTAAAGAAGAATAGAAGAAACTCCATGCTGAAGCTATGGAAGAGCTGCTTCCATTCATGTCCTCTTCTCTGTAAATCTGGGTTGTCGGCAATGATTTCTGTGAAAACTAAACACAGAGGTGTAACTTCGGAGAAAATGCTAAACATAAATCAATCAGAGGCAATCAAACGCTGTGCAGTTTGAAGTAGGCTGATTCTTCTTGCTAAAATCAGATTTGGACGGGGTCTGAATATGCCAAGAAATCCATATTTTCAGAGTACAGAATTAAATAAATAGATTAGATCACATCATATAATTAAGAAAACTATCTAGTTGAATACAGTTACAAAACTGTCCCAAGGTCAGTGCTCTTGAATCTAGGGAGTTGAGTTGATTCAACAGTAACAACAACAAAAATGGTATTTGGTTGTGGGGAGCCACCAAGTTTTAAAATATCTGCCTGGGAGTTGGAGTACTAACAAGTCACCATCATCAGAACCACGTATCATGGCTGATAACTACACTGCAGATAAGAATAAGGTCTAAGTTAATGGCAGTCAACTTTCAAACAAATAAAAGGAAAAATTGTTTCATACCAGGTAGCCTGCCTGAAGAACTAACCACTGCAGGAAATCAGTGAGTTGGATTTTTAAAAAATGACTGAATAGTTTTATGACTAATTACATTTGTGGTAGTGCATATTAAGATAAGGGTAATTGAATCTTATGTTGAATGGAGAGGTCGTGAAGCAATCTCCCTCTATGTACAGTGATGGTTACATGTATAGGTTTTGACTCTATCTTCCTTTGAAGCTTCAAACATAGAGAAGAACATCAAACCTAAAGGATAGTTGATGTTTCAGTCTGATATAGTGTCCTGTGTTCTTTTCTGAGATAGATGGAGGAGACAGAACGGTCTGGTAAGAAGGATGGGAAACAGAAACCTGGGTCCTGTTACCAACTCTGCCATTGACTCTGTGTGACGTTTGGCATATTACTTAATCTTGACCCTCAGTTTCCCCATTTGTGAAATAAGCTTTAAACTTCTCTATCTCAGGCATGTTGCTAGACTAACATAAGTTTGTGAAGTGCAACAAGACCCTGATATATGCAAGTCTAAAAGGGAGGAGATAAAGTGAGGCTATAATTGCTAATGTGCTGAATGAATGTCTTAATCTGGTTAATTGAAGATTCAGTTAATACTGGTAGGGGTGATGGGAGTTTGTTACGTCCCTTTCATAGCCTACGATACTACAATCTCTGGACCCCTTGAGCAAAGGCTAACTGTATTTTTTTGTTTGGTCGCAGACACCTAAAGAGACTAGAAGGAGACTGGATTCATTTTTCTTTTGTGACCTGAGTGAGAGTTTGAACTCATATCTGCTGGGAAGAAAAGCTAGTGCAGTGATAAAATAATCTCTAGTTTGAGTATGCTGTATGGCAGAGATGGTGGGCTTGAGCTCCTGGGGGAAGGTACTGGCTATTATTGACTGAATCATCTGATCCACTGGGTGGCATTGGTTTGGGCCCCAGATGAATACAGCTTCTGTCCCTGGGAAAGAAGTTGTGTCTATAAAGAGTTGGTGAAGAGAAAAAGAGCATTAAGGGGAAAATAGTCATTTATTTGAAGGGATTGCAGAAGCAAATGAGGGTTGTGTCTAGCCTGTTCTTTGCAAGGCAGTGGCCATAGTTAATGTGATGTGGTAGAGATAATAGTGCAATGAAAGAAGACCTTCCTTTTTAACTTTTTGTAAAGATCTAAAAAGGTAAAAAACACATAATTTGCTTGATATTTAGTTCAGGTAATTTTTTATAATAGTATAATGAGAACACATTGTCCTAATTTTCATATGCAGATTCAATTAGCATTCTGTTAATTAGCCTTTGCAAATGAGGATTCACATAATTGCATAACACTAACCTCTCCATAACTCTAAAGGGTAGGAAGGCTGCTTTTAATAAATTTGGAAAGCCTATATATGGGGTTTTTTTTAAAAAAAAATCTGAAATGGCACATGTAAATTAAACCCAAATTACACACAAAGGACAACTATTAAGAATGATCATCAAAGGAAACAAACTACAGTACATACAGGTTTTAGAATACGACTAGATGCAAATCCACTCTGGTTCTCCTCCTGGCTATCTGCTGGCCTCCTAATGTTTGCTCTACAGTTATTACAGGCAGTATTGTGCCATCTAGGAGGTGATTCCTTAAAAGTGAGCTCTAGCCAGATGCCAAGTTTATTATAATTCAGGTGGTATTGGCTCATGTTTTGAAATATATATGGTGATTTGGGTGTTAAGCATCCCAAAACCATTGGATTTCAATAGGAATTGTGTATCTCATTCCCTTAGACTCCTTTTCAGAGTTCCAGCCATATATGCTTTTAGTTTCTGTTACCTGAAGTAAGTGGATAGATGTATAGAGTTTGGGGTTTTTTTTGTTTTTTGTTTTTTCTGATACGTGCATTTTATACAGTGATGTCACAGTTAAGAATATCATCATGAAACAAAATACAACATATGACCGGGGGACCGAACAGCATGTGGGTTTAGTAATGGGATATGGCGCCTTTGGCTTGTAGGTTTGAATCCAGACTATCTTGGTCGTGATCTTTTTGTGGCCTAGGTGAAGAAACTTGGTGTCTGTCCAGTCCCTCATGAACAGGTGCTGGGATCAGATAACATGATAACTGGCATTTTCCAGCCAACATCTGCTGAGCATGAAACCCCAGAGATGCTCATTTCAGGCGAGGGCTGAGATGTGTTTACAAGGCAGTGTAAGGAAGCTTGCGTTGCTATTGCTCATGTCTTGTGTGTTCTGTGGTTTGGGGCATGCTGCTCCCAGTCCTGTGAATGTGATACTTTTCATAAACATGTAATAAAATAAATCTGTTCACAGTTATACCTAAATTAGAAAATGCTGCTCATTTAACAGTGCTTGAGTGACATATCTCCGTTAGCACCTGGTCCAAGATCCTTCGTGTTCCCATTTGAGTATCCTGGGGCTACCCTGTGTTCTAAAAGAAACTTTTCCTGTGGAAATTCTATTGTTGCCTAAATTCATGAGCTGTGGACGATGCGGGCTTCTGTTGTATTCCAGAGAATGTGCTCCCATTAAAACCATTTTACCCTGCCTTTTATTATCCCAGCAAGGATCCTAGCTTAATTTCACAGGTCATATGATCTATTGTCAAATTGCAGGACATCAACATTTTCCAAAAAGGCCACAGATTTTAGATGCCTCCATTTTTCTGGTGATCAGCTTGAATCACCTTAAGCCTGGCCTTTTAGAAGTGCTGAGTCCCCAGGACTCTGCTTGAAGTCTGCAAGAACTGCAGGTACCCAGCATCTCAGAAGAACAGGCCCTCGATGTCTCATGGTTGGCAGCCAAAAATAGAGAGATGCAAAACTAGTGGCCATTTTTGGAAACATTGGGTACAGTGACTCACTGCAACACAGGTCTTTTGAGAGTATGGAGAACTAAGAAGGTGAATACTGTGGGGGTGAGGAAAATCCTGGAAAAGCCTTCTCTGGGAGAATACACTTCTAAAAATAGATACTTAAGTCCACAGTGTCCTTTCTGATTCCCTGATTTATGTGCTGCACAGTTTGAAATCTTAACATGAAATAGCTTACAGTATAGTTCTAGTAGCCACATTCTATTCTCACTGACGCAGATGTAACTCTCATTTCCTTCCTCAAGAGTTCTGTCTGGGTCTCGGAAAGCAGAATTTGGTCCTATGCGCTGTTTGATACACAGATATATTTGATAATTTACAATCAATGAAAGGGGAGGTTTCAAACAATACTGGCACAAGCCCATGTAAAAAAGAAGCTTTCTGGGTGTCAGGCAGTTAACCACTTCAGCTGCTGTTTCCATGGTGTACTGGTTGCTACTGCTAAATATGCTTTCCCCACCTCAGGAAAGGCATCCTTCAGCCTGCATGCATTTTCTCTCTGATAACGGCCCCTTGGTAGGCTGGCAACTGACTGTGAGGGCCAGGTGCAATTTAAAAACTTTTTCCTAAGGTGGTGTTTGATTAGTCACATTCTGTAGCCTTTCAGAAACAGAGAAAGGAGAAGTGATTTTTTTCTAACTTGGAATAGTATAGCTGACCATGTTTTTGCAGTTAGATATTCTGACAGATTATTTAAAGTGGTAGCTCCAAGGTCAACACTCATGCAGTTATGTATCATTAAAAATGGCATAGTCTGTGCTATGTTTTCCTTCTGATTCCTGAAAATCTGTAGTGTTTCACTTTCTCTACACCACCCCCACCCCCACTATCCCTAAGCTATAACAATAGGTAATTCACTGAGTACATGACTAAGTGCTAGAGCTCCTACATTCTAAACTTAGTTCCACCACTGATCCAGTACGTGGTGTTTGGCAACTCAATTAAAGCGCTCTGCCTCGGTTTCTTTGTTTGTGAAACAGTTGCTCAATATGTGCTCAGTAGATACTCAATCACTATATACATGCAGACTGTTGTTGCAGTTACCACCCTGGGCAATCCTATACTAGTACCTCATGGGGCCAAATTCATCTCAACAGGCGCAAATAAGTTGTAAATGCACCTCCCTTCATCTGCAAGGCTTGCTGTGCTCCAGTCAGGATTTACCAAGGGGAAAGACAAGCACAGCCCTTTGTTGAGAGTTATGCCAGGGGACTCAAGCGTTAGGCCTTGTACACACTACAGAGTTAGCACGCGGTAAGGCTCCTTACCGCGCAATAACAGTGAGAGCGTACACACACAAATCCTTCTTGTTGCGTGGCAACAGCCCTCTTGCCGCACAACATGTAAACCACCTAAAAGAGTGTGGTAAGGCTTACCAAGGAACAGTTGTTCAGTGGTAGAACCAGAGCGTACGCTCCTTGCACTTTTGACAGCCTCTGGAAATGTCCCAGAGTGCCAATGGAGGGCATTCTAGCACACCAGAGCTGTTGAATTTGTCAAAGTCACTGCTCTAACAGAACAGTGAAATTGACAAATAGAGGCTTGAGCCAGACTGCGACTCAAGCTGGCAGCTGAGCCCTGCGGTGGGGCTCAGCTGAGCCCTGCCACCCTGTGAGGGACTCCAGCTGCCGGGCTCAGCTGAGCCCTGCCAGGGAGTGGGGCTCAGCTGGCCGGTGGCTGGAGCCACGCTGAGGCTCTGGGGCTCAGCTGCTGCCCCGCTGCCCCATGCAGGGCTCCAGCCACCGGTGTCATCTGAGCCCCGCCGTGGCAGCGGGGGCTACAGCCACTGGTCAGCTGAGCCCCGGTTCCTGGTGGGGCTCAGTTGATCCGGCAGAGCCCAGGCCGGGCCAGCGAGCCCCAACCATGGACTGGGGCTTAGGTGCCGCTGTTTGCACCAGCCCTGGCTGTGGACCAGGGCTCAAGCTGGCAGTGGGGCTCAGCTGCCTGGCAGCTGGAGCCCCGCTGCTGCCCTGGATAGCCGAGCCCCACCATGGACCCGAGCTCAGCGGGGCTCAGCTGGCCGGTGGCAGCTGAGCCCCTGCTACCGCAAGGGAGCCCCAGTCCAGCTGAGCCCCAGGGGGCAGGACTGGGGCTCAAGCCAGAAACAGCACCATGTACTGCTCTTTCTAGCGAAAATTCAAAGGAGCGTGTGAACACTCCTTTTCGCTAGGAGTGCTGTGTGGACAGAGTAAAGTGTTATAATTATAAAGCTTGCTTGTCCCACAATAACTTTTATTGCGGGACATATCTGTAGTGTGTACATGGCCTTAGTGTTCATTGGAGCCCTCCCAGTAGAATTGTGAGCAGGGACATGCTCCGCCCCTCCCCGCAATAATCGGCAGTGGCATAGAACTCCTACAGCCCTGGGACTGTGACAGGGAGCTGTTATGTTTCCTCATAAGATCATGTGTTTAATGTGTCCTTTCAAAAGCGGTCCAATTTAAATTTCTGCACACACCCTTACCTGCCAGCGATGGCTGAATAGTGTGTGAGATGTCAAGGCCAGCAGGCAGTCTGAGAGTGCAAGCTGGGAGATATGTGAACCTCAGAATGCTGAAAGCTTTGTTCCCTGGGGACTAACTAGGGTTACTGCAGGTTGACTAGGAGCACCTGAGATCAGTTAAGCAGGAGCCAGGGGCCTGATAAAAGCCTCTCTGCTCCAAACAGAGCAGGCACAAGCTGGAGGAAGAGTAGGCGAAGTGCTGAATGGAGGAAAGGAGTGAAGTGTCATGTAGATAAGCTAAAAGGAGTTGAAGGTACAGGCCCCTAGAGGCAGTGGTTAAAGTATAATTTGACGGGCCTGGGAACCCTCCTAATCCCTGGCCTCCCATCCCATATTGTCTGGGCCCCCTTCATGCATGTGTGGGCCCCAGCCCAGGTAGGCATTTGCAAGCACTTCTCAGTACCACATGCATCCGTTATCGCTCCATAAAAATATTTATAATTGTATATGGCGTTTGTCTATAGCAATTATTGTCACAAACTAGAAAACACTGCATAAAACAATAAGTATTGTGATTAACAACAGTGGGACGTAGGACCTGCCAGCAGCCAGGGCAGGGCGGAACATGCGTTCCGCCAGTTTTTTCTATTTTTAGGGGCCCCGGAACTCTGGCCCCTCAGATTTGTGGGCCCCAGAACTGCGTTCCAGTGCGTTCCCCCTTACTTTGTTTAACCCCTGCCTGGAGGGAAACCTGCCAGGCTGAGAGAAGAAGCCTCGCCCAAGCAGAGGGGGAAACAGCCCAGGGGAAAGATCTGCAGGGTTGAACATAGTTGAGCAGCACAGAGCCACTACTTAGGGCTCCTGGTCTGGGACCCGGAGTAGTGGGAGGGCCTGGATCCTTTCTCCCTCCCTCCCTGCAGAACATTCTCAGAGGGACCCCTCCCTTGGAGATGGAGTGACTGAGGGCACCCTGTGATCTACTAACTACAGGGGAAGCACAAGACCCCCAGGAGAGAGCTGGCCGCTTGCCACAAGTGCTAGATGACAGGATAATAGAGCTCTTTCTGTCAGAAGCTTTTTCTATTATCTTTTGTTGTTGTGTATAGTAACTATAGCCATGTTGGTTCCAGGATATTAGGGACGAGGTTGGTGATATAATATCCTGCGCAGTGGGTATAAGAAGTTTGGGGAGGCTAAGCCTCCCCAAATAGTCACTGCAGCTGGAAGTGTCAGCTCAGCTCTGCCCTTGCTCTGCCTCTTTCTGCTCCTGTGCTACCTCCTCCCCCATCCTTCACCCAACAGGACCAAGTGGTGAGTGGGTGGGTGGGGCTTAGGGGAGGAGGCACTGTGGGGTTAGGAAGAAGCAGAGCAAGAGTGAAGTGCGCTGAAAGGAATGAGCAGAGCAGTGTAGATATGGGGGGGAGAGGGAGGAGGCATTGTAGGAGGGGACCAAGAGGGGGCGATGTCTGGAGCTGAGCAGGGATGAAGCATGTGCAGGGCCTTGGGGGGAGCCAGCCTCCCAGATTCTAAAGGCGCTTGCTGCCTATGTGTAATACATTTTATTGGACCAACCCAACTTCTCTGGGTGAGAAAGACAAGCTTTCAGGCTACTCTATCTGGAACGATCTCTTACAATATGTGCTTAAATACTTACGCAAAACAATCTGTTCCACCTTGCAGTTTTTTCTGAAGCTGGAAGTTCCTTTCCCAGACCTGTAGAAGAACTCTGGGTGACTCGAAAGCTACTTCTCTCTCTCCAACAAAAGTTGAGCCAATAAAAAAATATTACCTCACCCACCTTCTGTCTCAGAAAGATTTTCCTGACATTCAGCCTATATTGTCTCTTTTTACAATTTCCTGTTCTTTCATCATTGTTTTTAAAATCTGAAGCCATTATGTTCTCTGATATTTTTACTTTATCTTTGTTATATAATTAGAACACAAATGCAAACAAGGTCACCAAATTAGTGATACACTCAGTTCCATGAAACAAATCACATGTTGTTTCACTGGGGGGAGATTTGATAGCAACCTTCAACTACTTGAAGGGTTGCTCCAAAGAGGAGGGATCTAGGCTGTTCTCGAGGGTAACAGAGGACAGAACAAGGAGCAATGGTTTCAAATTACAGCTGGGGAGGTCAAGGTTGGATATTAGGAAAAACTTTCTCACTAGGAGGGTGGTGAAGCATTGGAATGGGCTATCTAGGGAGGTGGTAGAATCTCCATCTTTGGAGATTTTTAAGGCCCGGTTAGACAAAACCCTGGCTGGGGTGATTTAGGGGGAGTGGTCCTGCTTTTTAGCAGGGGGTTGGACTAGATGACCTCGTGAGGTCCCTTCCAACCTATTATTCTATGATTCTATGTTAAAAACCCAGAGATTAAACAAACCAAAAAAAGTTCAAAAGTTGATTCACTTTAGGAGTGAAAAAAAGGCCTAGATAGTACCCTATCAGAAAAAGAATCATATTTCATTTTATTTATAGAGGAAAAATAATTAATTTGCACTATTAAATGGGAGACCTATTGCCGACTGCCAATTTCCCCCCCCCCCCTTAAATTAAGGGCAAAAAAGCAACACCAGAAGCACAGATACTGCATTGAAAGTTCATACATCTATGTTGATTATGGTTTAATTTAAAATATTTATATTTCACGTTATAGACAATATTCTGATATCTATGTTATAAATTTACGAAGTCTTAATCTGACACCTCAAAACACCATTTTGCTAATGAATCTTTGCTGAAAATGGAGATGGAAATGCTGATTAGCAAAATCGTACTGCAGTTACTTTCCCTACTGAAGTGATAAATACAGTGCTGTATGATTTTCTGAAAACTATGATTTTGTCATAATCATGGGAGGGTTGTTTTGTTTATTCACTTTTGGGAATGCACTGTATATACCTCCCCTCCTGGCTGCTGCATTTATATATGATGGCAACAATTTAGCATAGTGACAAATTTCTTTATCTAAATGGATACCCATTTTCTTCAGTTATGGTGAGAGTGAAACACAAATAGTAAAAATTCTAAAAAGTCTGTCAAAATAAAGCTGTTTAATTTTTCTGTTTATCCCAAGTGACTATGTAGCATTAAACTCAATCCAAGAAGGATTTCTTTATTTATGAGATAATGTTTGGGGGGGGGGGGGGGGGGTGCTTGGGGTTTTTTTTTTGGTATTTTTTGTTTTTACTTTTTTTTTTAATGCTTCCTTTATTTCTCTTGTGTGCACCAAATCCTATTCCTGCTCTCTATTTGTTTCTCTATTTTCAGCATGTCCACCCCCAAACATACAAAATATGAATCAGGCCCCAAAACTATAAGATTGGTTTAATTTTTTAAAAAAATCATTTTTCTTTGTTTTTTTATTTTCATTTTTGAACCTTTAGGAATCACATTTTCAAGTATCTTTCTGCAACCTGGAGAGCCAGAAAAGCTTGTGGATTTTTTGTTATTGTTTGTTTTTGTTTTATTTATAATTAAAGCTGAGATTCTCATATAATAACATTACTCCAGGAGTTGTGATATCTGGTGTTTTTCTTAATGCCAAGTGTTGGGAACTCTTCTCCTAGGATCTCAAATATCCTGGTAATGCCATATACAGTTGGTGATAATATTGATAACTCTTTCTCTTTACTCAGGGCTTTTGGGAAAACCATACAAAATTGATCAAGGAGTATGGACCTCTTTGTGGGTAAGCCAGCGATACTCTTCCTTTATCCTGTTGTTCTGCTGTTTTCTTCTTGGTTTGCAACTTAAAATTACAGTGAACTATTACTACTTTACTCCTGATTAGGAGCATGCAAATGGGGGTTAACACACTTATATACATTGACGTCACACCTTTAGTTGATTCACCTTCCCTTTCTTGAGTGTCTCCTTATAAACAAGTTGTAGTGTTCGACACACAGATCGTTTTGCCTAGAATTCACTGTTTCTCAGGCCTAGACAAAGCTACCAACCTGGTAAAACAAGCAAGGAGTCACAAGATCAGTTCCAGGCCGGTAATGAGTTTGCCATGGCTAATTTCCCCTCTTTTAACATTCTCACCTTCTCATCTATTGTACTCAAAAGCTCACATCCACACTGTTTGAATCAAAACAACTTTGGTTTGCTGAAATAAATTAACAGACTACCCCTCTGGAATTGTTTGAATTGACCTTGTGACTCACCCTTCTCTGTATGTATAAATACACCTACCATACTACAGTTTCCATTTCATTCATCTGATCAAGTGGGATTATGTGATAAATAAATTTGTTAGTCTTTAAAAGTGCCAGAGGACTCTTTGTTTGTTCTGCTGAAATAGACTAACACAGCTACCCTTCTTGAAAGTGTCAACCTGGTAAAACAGAATTTCTGTCCTCCCTGTGTATGTTCTGGAGGATGTTGGTAGTGGCTGTAGAAAGGAAAATATATTTCCTCTCTCATGTAAATATTGAACTGATAGGGCAGGAAGTGCCTTTAAAGTTGCTTCATTTTACATGCCCATTGCATATGTGATTTTAAGTTTTCACTTTAGACAATGAAACTTTCACTAAAATTTAATTTAAGAAAAAATCAAATTTGCAACATGCTTTGAATTTGGTTAAAATCTCTCACTCCATATCTCTGCAAAAAAAATCCATTAAAAATATCATGATGTAAAAATTGCACACCTCTTTCCCCTGTCCTCCAGCTATATAGTTAATACCTTATTGGTGGTGAAGGACACCAGCTCAGGATGAAAATATAAGGTCTCCCCTAAAATCAATACTTTCATGTTTCTTTGAATCCCACATAGGTAGTACTAGTTTTCTATTGTTATTGCTGGAACTTTGCTTTACCTTCCATTCATTTCCATTTTAATAATGACTTCCAGGTTCTGTTGTCTGTCCTTGGTATTTCCAGTGTGCTTATTACTTTGTAATTATTAATCAGTTTGTATATATCAAAGAAAGCATGAACTCAATAGAGATCTTGGTTCTATGTCTCATTACAACAATCTGTAACTTATTAATTCCCCTTTATCCTAAGTCTGCCAGGGTCTTAATTGCTCACCTTATTTTGAATGGTTTCTTGCAACATGTGTTAACTCCTAATGCTTAACAATCTGTTCCAACCTATATTTAGCTGTAGCACTCTGCCTTTCCCAGACCTGAAGAAGAGTTTGGTGGAGCTTGAAAGCTTGTCCCTCTCACCAACATAAGTTGGTCTGATAAAATATATTACCTCACCCACCTTGTCTCTCTTGTATCCCAGAATTAACATGACCATAGAAATGTATTTTGGATGTTATTCGCAAAGAAAGGCTTTATCAAAAAGGACCATTTTCTATTTAACCTGAAGACAGGCAAGCTGATTTTCAGAGCTAATGGAAGTCTCGCTGCTAATGAAATACTATACTCTCTGTTCCTGACCTTTTAAACCAAGTCTTTACAACTGTGTCATCCCACGAGTATGTTTGCAGGTAGCAGAGGATGACGTGATCTGTAAGGTAGCCCATTGGACTTTTTAAACTAGGTCAGGACTTTAAATGCAAGTTTTGAATTGGATGTGAGGAGAATGCAATTTGTAGAGTAGTGGTGTGATACGGTGTCAGCTTTTGTAGTCTGAGGCATTTGCTGTACCTATTGCATCCTTCTTGTGGCAGTCACATTCAATCCTAAGGAAAGTGACTTGCTTAGATGTAGCCAGGAGGTAATAATGACATCATGGTTATCATGGATGTTTGTGGTAGAAATGGGTTGAGCATGACTCTGAGGATTCATATTAACCCAAATATATGTAGTCTTGTGCCCTTAAACAATGGCGATAGTAGAGCAGTTGACAGAGAATAAATGCTACTCTTGAAATCTCCCAAGAAAAGGAATTTTTGGGACACCATTACCAGGCTTGATGTAAGCTCAGATAGTAGTTCTAGGAAAATATTTGGGTTCCTCTTAGGCAATATTGTTATGATTGATCTAGTGCAGGTCTTGTGAATTCAGGTAACAAATGCTATGTGGAAGCTGTGCACGTATGACCAGAATCATGGCATTTGACCTGATGGCTTGGAGAAGATATGGCATTTTGCTCTTTTCAGATTGAAAACTGCTTCCCAATAAACATAAAAAGCAATGATTTGTATTTGCACAGTGGTAAAGTGTGTTGAATACAGATCTTTGGAATGGAAGCCTTTATTCTTCCCTGCCCCCCTCCTAAGGTCACTAGAATAGTCTGAATGATACCATCACAACTGCTTTCTTTTGTGTGTGAATTGGTTTCCTTGACAACAGGATGTCAAATCAACTTTTCAGCTTTAATCAAGTCAAAACAATATCTCCCTTCCATTCCACATGGCCTCAAGTTGTAGAGAATTATTTCAAGCAAGGTTTTCTAGGTCACAATACCATTTTTCTTTGCTCCGGTGTGCAGAACCAAAGTAGAGGTGATGTCATTGTTCCTTAATAGAGACAGACAATGCAAATAACCTCCAGTGGTGAATATGTGCTGTGAAACTCCTGTCTATTTTCATAGAAGAAGAGCCCAGAATGGGCACCAAAGGGAAAACAAACTACTCGAGTTCAGTACATAAGACATGGAATGTTCTACTTCCTCGGAAATGAATAGATTCATGCTGCCCACTTCAGTTATGAAGAGCTGGGCTGGGATCACCAGATAAAGTATGCATCTGTGCATAATTCAGTTTTATCCTAAAATATCCGCTTCAAAGATGCTTATAATTAATTTGCTGACTTTTCATAGAAAACCAATGAAAAACATTCTATTTAGAAACAATGTTATTTATATATTTCAGAAGTTAGGTGGTGGTTCTCCTTCCTCTTACTAGAAAACTAGGATCTTGGTTTCTGTGGGATTTATTGTGTTCTGTAGCTTATTCCTCAGATGAGCCCCCAGTTTGTAAGTCCTCTACTTATTTTCTTTGCATCCTATTGTCCCATTTCAATTCAAGGATATGACTTCTAGTGGGTAAGAGGTGACAGGAAACAGAAAGTCTTAGTGAGTGAAGAGAAGTACAGGAAAAATATAATATAGAGTCAGAAATATGTCTGCTACAGTGGTTTTCAAATGTTTTGCACTGATCCCTCCCTTTGTTACAGTTATTGGTTGTGCCCGTCTCCCTGAACCCAAACAAAAAGAAATGAAGTGGGGTGGAAATTGGCGCTCTCTTCCCAAGCCCTTCCATGCCGGGCTGATGCCTGAGCTGCGTGGTGTCACAAGTTGCTACGCCAAACATTCATTCTCCTCCTTCAATAACATTTTGAACTCCTACCTGCTTTGCGAAACCCAGCAACCACACATCTTTCTTTTGTCACACCACTATGTGTTTTGTGCCATGGCATTGTGTAGGCTCTTTTTGGCAGGTGATTTTGTTCTTTGTTTAGCATACTTTAACTGTTTTTAGGCCTCCTGCTCAATGCTTCTGGCTCTGTATAATCTATCAAGAGCTTTAGCATCAATGATTCGATGTACACCACAGTGTTGTTCATTGTTCCATTTTGTTGTTTGTAGTTATAAACTCATTGAGTAAATTATCCATCTTCAGTAAAGCACCTGCAGGAAACTTTGCCGAGCCTAGGACAGAAGTCAGTAGAGTACTACACAGAATGAATTGCCGGGGTATGGAAAAAAGCTAGGGTTGTATGCTTGCATACCTAAAAAACTGGGTGGTATCTTTTGATGTGACCTGAGCTACATTTTCTTATAAAACATTATTATTTTATAATTAGTGACTTACACAAATTTTATTGAGATGCCTGGGAAGCAAAACAGACTGGATGTTCTTAAGGAAATTACATGATGTCTGTCTGATCTGTCTTTAAAAAAAAAAAAAAAAAGAAGACATCATTGGAACCACAATCGTATCTTCTCATTTAGGGGGTGGATGGATCAAAGAACTAGCATAGAAGATGGAGCCAGTCTGTAAGCTGAAATGTGGCTATGGCTATATGCGATTCTAATTTAGATTGCCCCCTAACAGCTTTTCAGCACTCTAAGCAGAATGAATTGGTGCTTTCTTAATGGCTGTCCACACTAAACATGCCATTGCAAATGGCACTATTTGGCTTTGTTAACCATTTTTGTAGGCAGGCCAACGATCAAATTGTTGTAGATGCTGGACTCTCATTCCAATTTGTGGTCTCTATGCATCAGGGATGAAGTATGCTGGTGAGTCATTGTGACAAAGGTTTATGAGGCTACTGCTTTTGCTATACCTATTGGTTAAACAAGGATTATACGTTTTTCAGTGCTGTTGATGTGGAACTTTCCACAAAAAATTATCCTTCCTTCCTCAGTATACTGCAGTAGAATTTTGGTCCCATTGAAGTCAAGAGGACCTAGATTTCACCCTGAGTGAACAGTTTTAGGCATCATCATGTAGTTAGTGTATTTGTTATTTAATTTTACAAGATTGTTGTTCTCTGGCAATGCTTCATTCTTCCTTGCATGGAAAGAGTAATCCCAAATACACGTTTCATTGTTTTCTGAAATAATCGTGTCTTTTGTGATTTCTCTCCCCTCCCCCCCCCCCTTGCCCTTCTCCTTTTACACTGGTGGTTTTAATGGACTCTCTGGCTGTCCTGTAGGCTTCCTATTCTTTTTTAAAGAAGTCATTTTCCTTCTTTCATCTAGAGAAAGACATGCCTGGGCAAGAATGGGGGAAAAAATAAAGCTTCCGATTGTTGATATACAGCCTTCTTAATCTCTGATTCACATTTCGCTTCTATGGTTTGTTTTGCTAGCTTCAGGTGAGCTGGATTTCCAAGTTTTTAAAGGATTATATACTTTTTGGCCTGAATAAAATCTCTTACCATCCTGTAGCTTTGTTTGCTCTGTTTTGTTGCTTCCTTCTCATATTGTGATAAGATCCTTTGAGTGTACAGGTATGGACACAACACACTTTGTGGTAGCACTGCAGCTATAATAAATCTACGTTCCCTCAAGAGGCAGATTTTACCCATGAAACCTCATGCAATCAATAAATGTGTTTGGCTTTAAAAGTGCCACAGGACTCCCATGTTGATAAAATAATTCTTCTGTTGATTTAGCTGCACCCCTAGAGTGGGATGAAATTTTTCAGAACCTTGAGCAATGTATCTAGGTTGACCTGAGTTTTAGTTGGAGATCCAAACCTCCAGTAATCTTAATTGGTCCCAGAACTACTTCTATGGATTGTAATTATCTAATGTTTCCCTTTAGACCATTGCTGATTTTGGGTTCTGTTCAGCAAAGTACTTAAAGATGTGCCTAACCTGAAGCACGTGACTAATCCCTTAAAAACAATGGGGCAACTCGCATGTTTTTAGCTAGCCGCATGTTTTAAGTACCTCCTGAATCAGGGCCATCAAAGGGACAATTTAACAATTGCATTTCTGTCTGAAATGCTTAACTACTACAGGTATAAGTACACAACTAAGATTAATGGAAATGATGGAAGTTATGGGATGAAAAACGTATTTCTTCCCCTCTCCACTTTAGACAGAACTTTGTGTATAGACAGCTTGACTGTTGCTCTCTGTACTCCAGTCAATTTCTTCCATGGTTGGAAAAAAATACTTAAAAATAAAATCTGAATGACAGACAAACTCAAATAGTTTATCTTTTCTAATTCAAAAACAATAAAAACTTCCAGGACATGATGATGTGAAGAAGCTTTATCAGAAACTAGAATTTGTTAAAAATAGTCCATTTAAAAAAAATCATTGTAACATTGTGCCTTTTCAGTTTTAAATAACAACGATCCTGCCTGAAAAGTTTAGCGTTACAGAACAATGCTACCTTGCTTGTGGTATGATTCCCTACAAATATCCAGGACATCAAACTTAATTAGATTCAGTCATTGTTACTTTTAATGATTTAATCAAATTTATTCCTTGAAACAACTCTTGTGAATTGTTCATAGCTTTCAGATGCAAATGTAAAACTCATCTTCACACAGCAAGCTTTCCTCCTGCAAAATCAGTTATCCTTTCTCATCTATGGCAAAGCGCATGCTGATTTTCTTGTAAAGTACTCAAGTGCCAAAGTGATTAGAGTGGTATATAAAACCTAGGTAGATTATATGCTGATCATTAAATCTATCAACTACCCTTGTTGGTCATGAAGTAACATGTGCCCTGCAGGGAGAGATGGAGGAGCTGTTGAGTGGCTCCTTTCCTTTCTTGTGGGAGGTTTCAGAAAGCAGATTTGTGTAATTGCTCACTCATATTCCATGAGCATTCTCTATGGTTAAGGATAAGATTGTCACACAGATTCTGTGACTTCCAGAGACCTCCATAACATTTTTGGTCCCAGTCAGCAGACAGTGGCCAGAGCTGTTAACCTAGAAGGGGGCTTCTAAATCTAAGATCTTGTCTATACTAG
This sequence comes from Pelusios castaneus, assembly GCA_007922175.1. Taxonomy (NCBI): domain Eukaryota; kingdom Metazoa; phylum Chordata; order Testudines; family Pelomedusidae; genus Pelusios; species Pelusios castaneus. The sequence goes on from ML685838.1 coordinate 5,802,601, forward strand.
AAACGTTGGTCAACCAAAGTCAGTTTTTTGCACCAGAACAGTGGTGGTGTGCACACTGTGATCCATCCTCCCCTGCCAACCCAACTCCCTTGACTTTGTGACAAAATAAAACCACCTTGACAAGAGATGTAGAGCTTTTTGCACTGAACTTTTAGTATCCGTCTGTCTGGGTAGATATTATGCTTGGCTTTGTTGCAGTAAATGGACTCCAGGAAGTATCCCATGATGCCTGTCCTGACTGCTCTGTCTATCAGTTTGACTCTGCTGCTTTGCAGCCCCTCCCCCTTTAAAATCTCAGGAATCTTTTTAAATTCCACTTCCTGTTTTGTCGGTGTGGAGAACTCTCATCTTGTTTTCCCAACTGACCATGGCAGCTCCACTTACCAAATACTTTCCCGCTTTGGAGCATGCTGGAGCTTCTAGATCTGATCAGCATTTGCGGAGAAGAGGCTGTGCTCTAGTGGAAGGACCTAGGTTACCTATAGCCAGATGTTTTTGTGTTATGGTGGAAAAGTTTTATGAACGGGACATGATGCAGTGTCTTGTGAAAATCAAGGAACTGTGGCAGGGGTACCAAAAAGCTAGGGAGTCAAACCGTTGGGCTGGTGCAGAGCCAAAGTCATGTTACTTCTGTAAGAAGCTGGAAGCCATCCTCAGTGGTGACCCAACCTCCACAGCCAAGAGATCTGTGTATACCTGTGTGGGCCTAGAAGCAGTGGACACTGAACTCCATCCCAACAAAGAAGTCAAGGACGAAGAGGTCAAGTTGGAGGAGGATGACTTAGATGATGGCACAGAGAGCAAACTTATAAAGTTTGCAGATGATGCCAAGTTGAGTGGGGTCGCGAGTGCTTTGAAGGGTAAGATAACAATTCAAAATGATTTGGACAAACTGGTGAAATGGTCTGAGTTAAATAGAATGAAATTCAATAAAGATAAGTGCCAAATACTCCACTTAGGGTTGAACAATCCACTGCATGCATACAAAATGGGCAATGACTGCCTAGGAAGGAATACTATAGAAAGGGATCTGGGTGTAATAGTGGACCACAAACTAAATCTGAGTCAGCAGTGTAATACTGTTGCAAAAAAAGCAAACACCATTCTGGAATGTATTAACAGGAGTATTGTGAGTAAGATGCGAGAAGTGATTCTTCCACTCTACTCTGCTCTGATTAGACCTCAATTTGAGTATTGTGTTTAGTGTTGGGCGCCTCATTTCAAAAAGAATAAGTAGAAACTGGAGAAAATCCAGAAAGGGCAACAAAAATGATTAGAGGTCTGGAACATTTGACTTATGAGGGAAGATTGAAAGAGCTGGGTTTCTTTAGTCTAGAAAAAAGGAGCCTGAGAGGGGATATGATAACAGTTTACAAATATCTAACAGGTTGTTATGAGGAAGAAGGAGAAAAATTCTTCTCCTTAATCACAGATGACAGGACAAGAAGCAACGGTCTTAAATTACAGCACGGGAGGTTCAGCCTAGACATTAGGAAAAAATTCCTGTTAGGGTGATTAAACATTGGAATAAGTTGCCTCCGCAGGTTATGGAATCTCCTGCATTGGAGGTTTTTAAGAGCAGGTTAGACAAACACCTGTCAGGGATGGTTTATTGGGGGTACTTGGTCCTGCCATGAGTGCAGGGAACTGGACTCGATGACCTGTCATGGTCCCTTCTAGTTTCTATGGCTCTGTCTACACTTGCTAAAATTACTTCAAATTAGTTAGTTCGAACTAACTAATTTGAGTTAATTTTAGTTAGTTCAAATTAACTTAATTCGAACTAGAAAAAGTTAGTTCGAACTAAGCAAGTGCCATTCGGAAGTCAGGAACTCTACTTGACCACGGAGTGTTTGAGTCAGTCTCAGCCTCCAGCTTTGGTGTGCAGGATGCAGAAGAGGAGGACCCGAGTAAGTAATTTTTTTGAGCTGTTGCTGCTCAGTTACATGAGGTAGAGCTGTCCTTTGCTCTCTTGCATTATACAGCTGGTTGAAGGGATAGAAATGCGCCGAAGTAGTTGTGTTGGCATGTGCTTATTGTTCCCTGTTCAGCTAGGCAGTGCAGCAGAAAAGGGTTTTAAGGCACACTGAGATTTCACAGGAATCCTTCAAAGATCTCTAGGAAACTTTCTCTACCACAGATTCCTCAGCTGAGTCTACTTTGTTTCTTTCCCTGTTGTAGGAAACTTCCCCACACCAATTGGTAATCACTTGTGCAGGGATTGAAGGGCACACAGATGAGCAGCATAGGGACCCAGTTTGAAGCTGCTTGCATGGAGGAAATACACACTAGCTCCCTGCTTACTTTCAGGAGTGAGATATTGGCTTCTGTGGCCCTTGCGTATGGAAAATGGTGGCGCAATTTGAAATTTTGTCTCTACCTATCTGCATTACTACCCCCAAACAACCACGTAGAACCTTTTTTCCAGCTTGAGTACCCCTCCTGCTGGGCACAGCTCACCATGCCCTAGATGATCATCGAGCTGTGCGCTTGTCAGAGGACAAAGAGAAAGCAGTGTATTTTATAGTCATTAATCAATGCTGTTATAGCACTCTGTCATACTTCTGTTCATTGTTTATTGTGCTGCTATAAATGTGGCCCTGAGGTGAAATCCCCCAACATCTGATGAGCACCTGTGACTGATAAGAAAACAACTACGGAGAAGCAAAGAAGATATGTTCCAAGAACTCCGGTCTTCTGAGGTGGGGAAAAAAGGCCCCGGAGACACATTGTGTGTGAAAATCAGAGAATTGATAGGCAAGAGAGGAGGGAAAACCAGGAGTGAGTGATAGCAGCTCAGGAGTGCAAAACCCTGGCTGGGATGATTTAGTGGGAGTGGTCCTGCTTTTAGCAGGGGGTTGGACTAGATGACCTCATGAGGTCCCTTCCAGCCCTATAATTCTATGTCTTAATCCAGCACTGAGTGTCCTAATGCAGCTGCACCGTTATAAGATGTCGTGTGTAGTCGCTCTATGTTGATGGGAGAGAGCTCTCCCGCTGGCATAATTAAACCACCTCCAATGAGTGGTGATAGCTGTATCAGTGCGAGAGCATTTCCCACTGTCTTAAAGCTGTCCACACTGGCACTTCTGTTGGTCAAGGGTGTGTTTCTTCACATCCAGATTGATAAAAGTTTTACCGACTAAAGTGCTAGTGTAGACGTAGCCCAAGTGACTTTGATTGTTTGCAGTTTTATCTGAGGTTTCCTGATTAATAGTCTAGGGATGGAGCCTTGCATTACGTAACCAGAGCTGGTGAGAGCTCCCTCCTGTTTCAGTGGGGCATCACTGAGATATTAACCCCTGATGATTAACTTTTACTCTACGATCTTAAAGCGCATTTTCAATATATTTATATTTTTCCTTATATAGTATAAGATCATATGACCTTTCTGTAGAGACCTTACATATTACCTCTACTAGATAAAAACCCTGGCAGACATGAGTTTCGTGTAAGGAGTTTGTCAGGCCTGACAGGAGAGGAGTTTGCAAAGACAGGGGATCCTTTGTCAAGGGGCTTCTGTATCATAGAGGAACAATGCCTTTTTTTGTCTTGTCGTTCATTTTCTTCAATATATATTTCAGGCCTCTGGGAGAGCAAATAAAGAGACGAAGCCCAGTTGTCCATTGCCTTCGATCTGATTCAGTCTTTTGCACCTGTGCAAAGTGAGTGTAAAATGCTACCAGATCCAAATAATAGCACTGTGCACTCACTTTGCATCTGTGAATGACTATGCAAAGTGCAAGGCGGTGCACAACAGGGACTGTGATTTGTGCAGTGTGCTCACGATGCCCATTTCTATGTTTCTGTCTTGTATGGCCTACCTCTTGCTGTGGCACCAAGAATTTAGTATTTGCATGAGATGGGGGCTTGCTGGCTGGGTTTTGACTGATGTGTAATGCTTGTAGTTTGGTGGTAGCATCCAGGAGAGTTTGTGAGAATTGTATCAGTGTCTTTGATTGATGCAGCGCACCTGCCATTTGTAACATAGGTTAGGAATCTAGCTAGATCCTAGATATCCAGGTAGTAGCTGTGACTAAGAACATTTTTAACCATCTGCAGCTGGTGAGACACTCACCTGGCCACGTTCTTCCAGGTCTTTGTTGCCATAAGGCTAGACTGCTGAAACTGCTTGTTAAGTGGAGTGTCACACCTAGAGTGCATATAATGCCAGTCTGTGCTCCATGATCTGCACTGAATGACCATGCATTGCTTCAGACGACGCTTTCGATTTATAAAGCCCTAAATGATTTGAGTCCTGTGGTTCCCTGAGAAATTGCCTTTTCTCAATGGATCGTCCAACTGTTGTTGTTGTCAGCAGATCCATTCAAGCTAGAGACTTCTTAGTTTAAATGACAAGGAGTCTCCCGGAGGGCATTTTCTAAGAGGGGCCTCAAATTCACAATTTGTTTTCTCCCCTTCCTGCATGCACCTTTGATCCACCAAAGCCTGAATTCCTCAATCTTCTTAACGACTTGTGAAACCCATCTTTTGTCTTTGAGCATTTGGCAAGGAGGTGCACGGCGAGGGTTTTAGATGTTTGATGGTGATGAGAATTTTAACAAGCAAGTGCTATCTGGGTTGTGGGGCACTTCACTGTGTAGAGGTGTGTCACATGCATTTTAATTAGTCTTGTACTCTAGCTCCAGAGACATTGATGGGAACTTTCTTATAAATCCAAGTAGATTTGGACACTGTGGAATTAATTATATAAATGCATGTGGAATGGCCATCACTGGTCTCAAACCTTATCAAATGTGTGTTTCATTAGGAATGGAAAACGTGTTTCCCCGAGCTGTGCATGGCAGTTTTCAAAAGAAGCGTCTGAATCATCCCCCTGTAGATGCACGGTGTTCCCTACTGCTTCCCCCCCTCTTCCTCTACAGCCGTGGCAACTCTGCTCCGAGCTGGCAGTGGTTGAAGCAGTTGCTCTCTCTTCTCTGGTGTGGCTGCTCACCAGCTCCCCCACCAGCTGCCTGGTGCTCGCAGGAGAGGGAGGCCAAATTACTGCCAGCTCATCCTTGCCTGTGGGAGCTCAACTGGCTCATATGAGCATGAGGGAGTCTCTAACCCTCACCCCGCACAACCACCCAGGAGCAGGTGGGGGGAACGAGGAAAATCCAAGTGCTCATATGATCACCGTTGTCCCTTTTAGCCTTGGAGTGTATACAGCTGTGAGAACCCTCAGGCAATAACTGCTCCCTGATTCTCTATCCCACCCCCAGTACAATTAAAAGCATGCTCCAGCCTTTCCCCATCTCTGACACTTACCTTAAACCAGAGGCTTTGTGAGGGAAAGTCTAGGAACTAGCCATGCTAAGGGGTTTTTCCTTTGTGTCACCTGGGTGCCATGAGGGGAACAGACCAGTGCTGAGCCCCTGGGGATTGATCGTGGTCTCTTAACCCTCTGGAAATGACATTTTCCTTTCTGGAGGGTGAAAAAGCTGGACACCACTGCTGTATAGTGTCCAGGACGGGGGCCTTTCTTTCTTGCATGTAACATTTTCCCTTTTATGCCTTCACTTGGCATCTCAAAAGGCCTCACGCTCTTGAGTTGATAACCTTGCTTATGGGCTGTTCTTCATATTTATGTTTCTTCCTGTGGGGGGGAAAAATGCTTCCCTAGCATCTGCTCTCACTTTGTGTTTTACTCTCTTTAATTTTTATTCCTACCCTCGTTTTTTATCCATGTGGAGCTGAAAACACTAACTCAAACTGACTTTTTTATGTCATCCCTAGGTTTTTATATACTTCAATAAATCACTTCAGTGCTTTTTTTTATTGTTTTGTCATATATAGGTTGTTTTTCCTTTACCTCATCCTGGGATCAATTTTATTCTATTACATTTATTTAGTAGGAAGGGAGAAAGAATATCTCCTTTTTTCTATGTTGGTTTGGGACCATCTTCAAGATTATCCCAATTCTGCAGCCTGCCACCCCTCTTCTCACCCATCCGTATCAAAGGCTCCGCATTATGACTAAACGTCCTCTAAGTTTCAAAGGGGTAGCTGTGTTAGTCTATTGTAGAAAAACAACAGAGTCCTGTGGCACTTTTAAAGACTAACAGATTTATTTATCGCATGAGCTTTCGTGGGAAAAAATCCCACTTTGTCAGACGCTTTCAAAGCGTGTGACGAAGTGGGATTTTCTCCCACGAAAACTCATGCGATAAATAAATCTGTTAGTCTTTAAAAGTGCCACAGGACTCTGTTGTTCTTCCCCTAAGTGTGGATGCAGTTTGGCCTGGGACAAGACAAAGTTATTCCAAGCTTTGGGGCTGAAGGTTAGTGCCCACATGGCTATGTACAGTGCTTTTGCAATTCTCTTAGTTTTTGCTGTTTTGAAGAGTGAGGCATGAACTGTGAGCTGCTGTCACAGCAGCAGATTGGTTTTTGGGTAGGCCTTGTGCTGTTGCACCAATTCAATTATAGTGCTTTAAATCCCCCCTCCCCCCACTTTATATGAGTATAACTTTCCAATTTAGACCAGTCCTGAATATAACGGACTAGATCCTCAGCTGGTGCAAATTCTTATAACTCCATTGAAGTCAACATATTGGGCCAGATTCTCAGTTCATGTTATCTAATCTAGGAGCCTCCTAGTCTCATGCCCAGTCACTGCTCCATGAGAAAAATGTCGCTAGATGTATATCCCATGTAGGCTTTTGATAGCCTTCTTGGTCCCACAGTTCACCATTGTGGCATGCGTGCAGAGTTGTTTAATGTATTTCCCAACCTTTTAGCTTCTCCTCTTGATTGAACCTCTGTGCACATGATCTGCCTGTGGAATTTTAAGGAGGATCATTAGATGATTCATTCCAGTTCCCAGACCCAATGTCTTCATGCTGCTACTAACCGCTTCCAGCTGCCAGAGAAGTGGATTCCCCTGACTGTGTTACCACCATTACAAAACTGTACTGTCGGGTTCAAGTTGTTTGTTTAACTACAGGCTCCCTATCAGCTGAGGCGATCTCAGGTGAGATCAGCATGACAGACGGTTGCCTGTGTCTGAAAAATGACATCTCCTTTTGCCTTATCTCCCTATGTCCAGACCACAGGAAATGAGGTAACACAGGGAGCAATGGCACAGGTTAACTGTGCCGAGTCCACACTCTCCTAACCCCTGTGTGTACAAACTCAGCGTGGCTTGCCCATGTTGGCTGCTTGCCACTGTGTTGGCTACACTGATGTTTTTAGTGTGCTAACTCTTTGAGAGCTAGCATATATCTGTGGAGCCCCTAGCTCCTTGGGTAGACATGCCCCCAGATATGATTTCTCCCCCATTCAGTTTATCTTCCTCATTTATGGTAACATTGCTTTAGTCTCCTGGCTATTGCATATCAATGGGGCACTAGCACTGTGGCTGTGTTTTATCATCCCATTGCCTTTCTTCTCTGTGAATTTGGGGTGGGTTTTCTCGGTTTTTTTTTTTTTTTTTTTTTGCTTTTTTACCTCTTCTAAGCATTATAACCTTTTTATTTTCTCTTTCTGATCATTCTTGATAGATAAATATATTTACTTCAGAGACTGTTGGTTCATCCTCCAGTTGATTAGCTTTTTGTACAAGACAGTTGGCCAAATAAAATTCCAGTGTCATTTCATTGACTTCGGTGGCGTTATGTCAGGGAAGAGATTGTCCCAGTATCTTTTCTCATATATTAAAAAGGAATCTGAAATGTTTTCTATGGGTTTTTTAAAATCACTCTGTTACTCTCCATTTGTAGGAGCACCTTGCAATTTCAAAAAGGCTAGTTTTGCTTGGTAGAAATATTCTCCCTGAGACGTACTATCTTTTTAGTGTGCAGAAGGTCACCTGGGCTGTTGGAGTTCTAGGTGTGTAACTCCACTGTGAGTTGATAGGCAGTAGGAAGTAGCTCACATAGGAGCTAGAGAAGCAGCAACGGGGGAAATTAACAAAGTACAATGTTTGTCTGGCAACACTGCGAGCCTTCCGAAAGGAGACTTGATGCCCAGGACAAAATTAGAAACAAATACAAGTATGTAAGAATAAAATTAGCAAGACCAATGCATGAAATGTGATTAAATTAGCTAATGATATAAAGGATAACAAGAGAACATTTTATAAATACACTAGAAGCAAGAGGAAGAGCAAGGACAGGGTAGGCCTGTTACTCAATGAGGAGGAAACAATAACAGAAAATGTGGAGATGGCAGAAGTGCTAAATGATTTTTTTCATTTCAGTTTTCACCACAAAAGTTAGTAGTGATTGGATGTGTAACTTTGAATGGCAATGAAAATTAAGTAGGATCAGAGGCTAAAATAGGGCAAGAAGATTTTAAACATTACTGAGACGTGTTAGATGTCTTCACGTCACTGGAATCTGATGAAATGCCTCCTAGAATGCTCAAGGAGCTGAGTGAGGAATAATATGAGCCATTAGTGATTATCTTTGAAAAGTCATGGAGGACGGGAGAGATTCTAGAGGACTGGACCAGGGGAGAAATAGTACCCACCTATAAAGAGGAGTAATAAGGATAACTCAGGAATTACAGACCAATCATCTTAACTTCAGTACCAAGAAAAATAATGGTGCAATCAATTTGCAAACAACTAGAAAATAAAGTGATAAGTAACAGCATGGATTTGTCAAGAACAAATCGTGTCAAACCAACGTAATAGCTTTCTTTGACAGGGTACCACAGCTTGTGGATAGGGGGAAGTGGTAGATGTGATATATCTTGGCTTTAGTAAGGCTTTTGGTGCTGTCTCCCATGACCTTCTCATAAACAAACTTGGGAAATACAACCTAGATGGAGCTACTGTAAAGTGAGTGCATAAGTGATTGGAAAAACATTTCCAGAGAGTAGTTATTAGTGGTTCGCAGCCAAGCTGGAAGGGCATATTGAGTGGGGCCCCACCGGGATCAGTTCTGAGTCTGTTTCTGTCCAATATCTTCAATTATTTAGATAATGGCACAGAAACTTATAAAGTTTGCAGATGATACTACACTGGGAGCAGTTCCAAGTGCTTTGGAGGACAGGATTAAAATTCAAAATGATCTGGACAAACTGGGGAGGTGAGCTGAAGTAAATACGATGAAATTCAGTAAGGTCAAATGCAGAATACTACATTTAGGAAGGAACAGCCAGTTTGCACACAAACAAAATGGGAAATGACTGCCTAGGAAGAAGTACTGCAGAAGGAGATCTGGGGGGATCCTAGTGGATCACATATGAGAAAACAGTGTAACGTTATTGCAAAACAAACATCGTTCTGGGATGTATTAGCAGGAGTGTTGTAACCAGACACTAGATGTAGTAATTCTGTTCTACTCAGGAGTATTGTGTCCAGTTGTGGGCACCACGTTTCAGGAAAGATGTGGTCAAATTGGAGAAAGTCCAGAGAAAAGGAACAAAAAATATTAAAGCTCTAGAAAACATGTCTTATGAGGGAAGACTGAAAACAGCTGGGTTTGTTTAGTCTGGAAAAGAGAAGACTGAGGCGAGACATAACAGTTTTCAAGTATATATATATGGTTACAAATGTAAGAAGGGAGAAAAATTGTTCTCATGAACCTCTGAGGATGAGACAAGAGACAATGGGCTTAAATTGCAGCAAGGGTGGTTTAGGTTGAACATTAGGAAAAACTTTCTAACTGTCAAAGTCGTTAAGCATTGGAATAAATTGTCAAGTGAGCTTGTGGAATCTCCATCACTGGAGATTTTTTTAAGAGTCAGTTGGACAGGCACCTTTCAGGGATGGTCTAGTTCAGTGGTTCCCAACCTGTGGCCCAGGGGCCAAATATGACCCTCAGGGGTTTTCAGAGTGTCCCATTGGCTTCCCTTCTGCTGGCTGCAGAATGGAGCCACTGCCTAAGGATCCAGGTAGAGCATGTTTCCACGGGGCTAAAAGACCAGTGCAGGCTCCTTGCTGCAGCCAAAGGGATGGGAGATCAGTGTTTCCCTTCCCCTCACTGTTTTAGGGAGCATGCAAGGCGCTCTGCCTAGGTCCATAGGTGCTGGGGTCTTTGCTGAAGCCAAAGGGAAGGGAAGTACTGATCTTCCATCCCCCTGCCTGTGGAAGGGAGCTACTGTCTTGTGACCCAGTGGAGTGCACAGGGCTACAGGATGTGTGCAGTTTCCCGGCTGCAGTCAGAGAGATGGGAGATCAACGAGCGAGGAGGCAGACTTCTTTTTTTGTGGGGGGAGGCCTGATGGTGGAGGTTGGTGGCCCTTCAGAGATGTAAAAACTACATCTGTGGCTCTTGAGCTAAAAAGGTTGGGAACCACTGGTCTAGATAATGGTTGGTCCTGTCCTGAGTGCAGGGGGCTGGACAAGACCTCTCAAAGTCCCTTCCAACTCTACTATTCTGTGATCCCAGAGTTCTGACTAACTCAGGTGCCTGAGACGTGGATTGCCAGTTGGGGCTGAGGCAAGGATGAGGAAGAGTAATTCCTGGGCCAAGAGACTCAAGCATCCTTGAGCAACAGAAATGCAGGCCCAAGATAGCTCTGCACATGGCTGAGACTGACCAGACATATTCACTGAGCCCAGATAGTGTTCTGGGGAAGAGAGTTGGTTACAGGGAGTCAGCTTCCAACTGCAGTAGAAGGAAAGAAGGCATAAGAGAACTCAGAATCCAATGGGTCCTAAGGGTGTGGGGACGTTACCACTCTCTGAGGCCAGGGGTGCCCAGGTTGAGGGTACATATGTAATATTTATTATAAAATAAGTGATGACCCGAGGCTTTGCCATTCATGTTACTTTATGGTAAGTGTGAGTGGGGGCAGGTGAGTGTGTATGAGTTATGCTGAGGGACTTTTTGTGTTGATCTATGTGACGGGTAAATGAAGGGGATGGGCAGAGTTGAGGAGCTATGTGAGTTTGGGATTATTGCGTGTGTTGGTTGTCTTGTTTTGTGTCTTCATGACACACACACACACACACACACACACACACACACACACACACACAGAGGTAACAACTGTGGAATCTTATTACATAGATTGCAAAGAAAATAGGGCAATGAAGCATTCTGTTACAAATGATATGAGGGGTCACGGGTAGATCCGCTCCACACAGAGCCAGCAAGGATTAATGAGCGGCTATGGTCTCACTCAAGCTGGTTAAAAGGGGACAGGGCAGGGGAGAAGAACTGCACAGTTGCTGGCTGACCAGCAAGGAGAACAGATCTCCTGTCCTTTTGCTTCATGAGGGAAAGGCCCACCCCAAGATCTCTGCAGAGAGCCAGAGTCCCACCAGAGGAAGGTAAGCTTGGCTCAGAGCTGCTCAATTTGTTTTGTGACTCTCTTTCTTTGCTTGTTTATAAAAGGACTGTTCACCCAGGGAGACTGTTCACCCAGGCCTGGGAGGGAACTGAGGGGCCTACTAAGATTGTTGCAGGGAACCCCTGCACAAGAGGCGGGGTGGAGAGCTGCCTCAAACTCTGAAATTCTTGCACCCTACTCCAACCTGCCCTGTAGTTTCACTGAGATCCTAAAGAGCACTTGGTCACATAAAGAATTATTGCATCTAAGCAGTTCATTCTAGGAAAAAGTAGACCATGCTGTACAGTGCTCCTTCTAGCATGACTTTTCCAAACCTAACTTAGGCTTTCTTCCAACAGGACATAAAATTACTGGGGCAAACCCTCAAGAGATCTCAGCTGGGGTGTGTCCACTGATTTCAGGGAAGCTATGCTCATTTAGGTTGGTTGAGGATCTGGTCCCCTGTTAGTAGCCAGTCACTCCCATATCTAACCAAATCCTTGCAGTTTTAGGAATTTTGGTTTTCAGTTTCTAATCAGTTCTGATTTCTAGATTAGCACATAGTCCACCATATGATGAAACTAGCGACTCAACTATTTTGCATTGGTCAAAGCAGATATTCCTAGCAGTCGTTATTTCATTGTGCCATTGTTAGCTGATGTCTGTTGTTTCTGTTTCTGCCATGCTTTTTGTCAAAGATTTTACCCCATTATTACTAGTGAGGATGTGACCTCCCATACATAATCTTACAATCTAGTCATTCTCTTCTGTCAGATACAAACAGCTGAATTTCAGTTTCCTTTGTCTCCTGCATTGGAGAGACGCTGTCATAATTCTGTATTTTTGTTTTTTTTCTTTTATACAGGGCTTTTAAAATTGAGCACAACACAGATTGGACTGATTTAATACAATTTCCTGGAACCACATACTGCGGATTTTTATTATTAAAAATATTATTTTTAGCTTTTACAATTTCTCTAAAATAGAAATTTTTTTTTTCTTTTGGGTCTGTGTTATTTTATAGCTCTTCTTTCCTAATGTATCAACATGGTCTAATATTAGCCACTTCTCTGGATAATTTAATCATGTCTTTACCTAACAGTTTCATGATGAATGATGATGTAAACTATTAGGATGAGACTGTTGTTTGGCTTGGTGCATGTTTAATAATGCAGTAACAAAACTAAATGATTGTTTATGCATGTGTGTTTGTGTATAATACACATATAGGGAAAATATGTCATATAGCCATTAAGGGTTTTTAGGCACTGTATGTGACTCATTTGGTATCCTGTGGAATCCAGATTGTTCTCAGGAACACAGTATGTGCTTGCTGTGCTTTTTCTACCTTGATATAAATTTATTACAGTTGAGAAAAAGGAAGTGAGCCCTGATAGCATTGAGGACAGAGGAGTTGGGAATTGCGGGAATCTAATTAGAGGAGCACATCTAAAGAGAATGAATAATCTGGCAGGGGAGGGAGCCTTTCTTTTGTTCCTCTTATATCTCGTTAGATCTACATGGCGGTAAATCTGATTCCACTGAAGTTAATGGCAAAACTCCCCTTGACTTCAGTGTGACCAGAAATCCACCTAGACAGGATACAGAGGGGAAACAGTTCTGCAAACTCTTTACTCACCTAAATAAGGTAACTCAGTTGAGTGATGTTACACAAGCTTGAGTCCTAGATCTGTATATTGTAGAAATGTGTATTATAGAAAAGGTTGTCTGCTGTAAGACTCTATGTTCAACTGCTTCTCTCTATCTTCAGAAAATATCTTCAGAAAAGTAACCAGAATGGAGCCATATTTTTAATTTTTTTTTTTAATTTTTTAATTTTTAATTTTCTTTGGTATGTAGACACAATTTGGGTTATTGACTTCAGCTTTGCATGTTTACTCCACTGAAATAACGTTTAATAATGGTAAGTTTCTAATGATTAAAATATTCTAATAATGAAAAATACAAAGAAGTAGTACTGAAGTCCAGAGTGCTACATGAATATAGCACAAGAACAGGCAAACAAAACATCTGTGTCTGAAATTTGTGATGGTGTGCTCTGTACTGGAAACAGTCTAATTATTTTGAGTTAATATCAATGTACAACTAGAAAGGGAGAATGAAAGGAAAATATGTGTGTGACTTCCAAATACATTAAAAATAAAAATGTTGCACCCCAGAGCAATCAAAGAGCTAGGCCAAGATTTAAAGAGGGAAAATGTTATTTTTTTAAGTACCTCATTTTTGGATGCCTATTCTGAAATGCTTTAGAGGAGTCCTGATTGTCAGAGGGCTGCTTTAAGTTATCTCAAGTTAAGCACCCAAAACCTGAGGTACTCAAATCACTAGTCACTTTTGGAAGTTTTGGCTGTGGTGTGCGCAGTGGCACATGTGGTTGTGTATAATAGGTATAGAAATCAAATGACTTACTGATAGCTTTTATTTTCCCTTGGTATTTTGTCCTGGGAAAACAATAACAAATGACCAGATGTGCAGTTCTCCTGGTCTAAAATATGAGGCAGAAGGCAAAAGCTACATGAGCATTCCTGTATAATCTGACATCTTGAAGTGTGTTGACTTTTATGAAGTATTTTATTTTAATGATGGCAATGAAACTATTTATTACACTCATAGTTTTATTGTATTCCACCTATTTGCATATGTTTGGTATATATTTCCATGATAGAGCATTTTCTGCTGCTATTTTAATCTTCTGAACTTTTCCCAGTATCATTTTCCACACATGGTTGCAAACATTAGATTTTCCTTTTTGGCAGTTCTAGTAATACTGACCTGGCATTTTTAATCTTCACTTTTGCCCCACAACAAGTTCACATTCTAGATTATCTGTTATTACCCTCTGATCATCCTCTCTAGTCTGAATGCATATACACAGTCTCATGTCACCCTCGTGCATTCTGGAGCCTACCGGAGTATCGCTAACTCTACCGCTTTTCATTCTGACCTATTCTAATAGAATGCTCTAGAATCGAGAACATGCAGAATACCTCTGCTTTGTATGCACCCACTCTTTCCCCTCTTTGGCATCCTGTTATTAACCATTCTCTTTCAGTAATTATTACAGTGCTTGCCTCCATTTATTCCATATTAAATGGCTATATCCCCATCACTGTAATCTGTCTTGCTTTTTGTTTTTCCACCATAATTGCCTACTTGTCTTTCAAGTCCAGCTTTCATAGCTTCAAACTAGTACTAATGATACATCCTAACCAGAGCCTTTCCCTCCCTTTAACAATGGGCAGAAGCTGCCTCTGTTCTCCTGGATAATATGATTGTGTTATCTCCCCTGCAATCTTCCACCTTTCTTAACTTCAGTGATAACAATAGATAATACTGTCAAATATAAAAAACACTCATTCAAATCCAAACAGATAACACAGTCTGAATGACAATGAAACACATTTGAAGAAACAGAGGTAGATAGGTCAAGTGGTCTCTTGAAATCTCCCAGTTGTGGCTTTCTTCCAATATGTCTTGAGTCACCTAACATTTTGTTTTCCCCCAACACGTGGAAATGGAATCTTTTGGACTTAGACTATGTGTAAGGAGGCCAGACCTGAATGAAGCAATTCACACACTATGCCACAAATTCACAGAAAAGCAGGCCACAGAAATTTGCCAAAACACACAGGGAAACATCTGCCACATCATTGCATGGGTCAGTCAGACATACTGTTCAACAAGTGCAGGCAAAACAAACTTCATCCTAACTCAGTGAAAATGTTGCAGTCCTAGCAGGGGTAATGAAACATAGATAAATAAAACCAAGCTTGGTGGAAAACATGATGGCAAACTATTTAGAAATTCTTTTCTCCCAATCTTGCCAAGTTAAAGTACTACAATCATTTTCAGGTTTACCCAGCAGAAGCAGTGTGCTCCAAAGCAAGAGGGGCAACCTTGAATCACATTAGCATATATTGCTATTCATTTTCAGTTATATACTATAAAAGCACAATCCTGTGAACAGTTTTCATGTTGCATTAATGACATGGAATGCAGATACAGTTAATAAACAATAGTGCGTTCTCTCTCTCTCTCTCTCTCTCTCTCTCTCTCTCTCGCGCGCACACACACACACACACACACACACTCTGTAGCAGGGATAATCATTTTAGCTCATTAAACAGTATAAAAATAATCCAAAACAGTCTTCAGAAACTGAAGCCCTACAACTGCAGAATATGTTCAGCATCAGAATTGCATGCTTCTTTACATGATGTTGTTACCTGACCTTTGCAGCTGGGAGAAAAATAATCCAGCCTCCATGCCCATTCACTTCTGAGCTTCTCTCCTGAGACTACAAAACAAACAAGGAGTCCGGTGGCACTTTTAAAGCCTGGGAGGCGCACCAGGAAGTAGGTGTGGCCTCTATCCTGAGCTGCTAAGACCCAGCCCATGTTAGAGTTGCATAGGAGTAGCTTTAACTTACACCCCCGCCAACTGATCACTGAAGGGTACCATGATGCCGTTCCCCATGGAATACTCCCAACATGCCAACTTCCTCTCTTTATCGTTACCTGTGGAAATCTTACTGATAAAGCATAAGAGTCCTATACGGAGACCTGAGAAGATGGGTGCTACTTTAAGAGGAGTTATTCTTTAGCAGTGGGCTGGGACTAAGTAACTCCACAAGTTTCTTCTTTTTCAATTTTTTAAAAATACCTCAGGATGTTAGGTTTGGCTGGCAAGATGCAAGTTTGCATGGTAGAAGAGAACATTTTATTCATCTGGAGTACATGGACAAATAGATTAGCACCTAGAAATATGTACAAGTACATAAAGCATGTATAAGTGTGCATCTCATTACATGAGACAAGGTGGTTGAGGTGGTATCTTTTATTGGAATGATTTTTGTTGGTGAGAGAGAGAAGCTTTCAAGTTACACAGAGCTCTTCTTCAGGGCTGGGAGAGGTAATAAGAGTGTTACACATTCTTATCTGGAATAATTCAAGAACAAACATTTTATCCAAGTCATGGGAACAACCACTGGTACTAGGATGGCTTCCCAATATTCAGTGTCTTAATGGGCCACATAGAAGAAGAATTTCTGAACCAGTGCACCATGAAACCAATGATGTATCTGAGGTACATTGATATTTTTATTCTCTGGACTGGTGACTTAAACTCTCTTCTAGATTTCCACCAGAACTTCAACAATCACAATGTGCCCACTAAACTCTCCCTAGTACACTCCCACACTAGCATCAACTTCCTGGACACCACAATCAACTTCAACAATGGAGCCCTCCAGACATTTATATACAAGAAACCCTCAGATCACCACATCAACTTTTATAGATCCGGTGAACACCCCAAACACACCAAGAAATCTTTTATCTACAGACAGGCACTCAAATACCCAGAATATGCTGTGAGGAGAAAGTCCAGGAGACACCGTAACCCACTCAAAACTGCCTTCACCGGACAAGGACACCCACCAGTGAAGTAGATCACATCATGGAACGGGCCACCCAGATTCCCTGAGAGAACGTACTTCAATACAGAAATAAACCTCCCTCTGGCTGCACTCTCCTGGTTGTCACTTACCACCCCACACTGGAGCCATTATGGGGTATCATCAAACAACTGCACCCCATTCTAAATTGGGATGTCATCCTGAAAGAAATCTTTCCTGACCCCCTTCCTTCACCTGTGCTTCTGGCCTTCAAGCAAATCCCCAACCTTTAAAGCTCCTCACAGACTAGAACATGCCAGTTCAAAGTAGCACCAGACCCTGCGTCAACAACAAATGCAAAACCTGCAGACATACCTTCACTGCTACAATGATCACCACATCTTTGAAGATCCATGGGACCTACGCATCCCTATCACAACATGTGGTGTACCTTCTCTAGTACAGCAAATGCTCCAATAACAATTATGTGGGTGAAACCAAACAATCCCTACACTCTTGAATGAACTCGCCCAGGAAAATGATGAAAGACAAAAACACCCTAACCTCTGTTGGTGAACCTTCCCCCGCCCCCCCCCCCCCCAACAAAGCAATCACTCTATATCTGACTTCTCTTCTCATCCTCAAAGGAAACTTGCACAACACTTTTAAAAGATATGAGCCTGGGATCTTAAATTCACAACTTTGCTAGACACTAAAAATCATGGACAGAGCCACTGGATTTGTGGCTACAACAATCTGTAACCCACTAAACCCCGGACCTGCTTTTTGTCCTGTGACTATGGGGTGTCCCTTGGAATATATGCTGACTGCTGGTTCAAAACTGTCTGTTTGATCTTGTATTTCACTGTGATACTATTAGTACTTTTCACAGACCTGGAGAAGAGCGCTGTATAGCTCAAAAGCTTGTCTCATCAATGGAAGTTGGTCCAATAAAAGATATTACTTCACCCATCTTGTCTCACTAATATCCTGGGACTGAGGTGAATACAACAGTGGATATATCTCATCATGGGACATTTAACATAGTGAGAAGTGAAATTTAAAGGGTTTTTGGGGTGTGTGGGGAGAGACTTGTACCCCTTTGTGAAAAGAAATGGAGCTTGTGAAAAAGGAATTTATGAATAATTTAATTTTATGTAGAAGAGTCATCGTGGCTGTAGCTCCTCTTACAACCTGACGCAGTAGTATGGATTTCTTCTTGGAGCCTAGAGATCATTGTGTGCTGGGAGAGGGAATACAGGGGGGAAGAGGCAAGAGAAAGTGACAGCTAGTGCGTAGGCCAAGATATGGGTGTGTTGGCAGAAGAACTTGTTCGAAATTCCCTTTCTCTGCGCTTTGTGCTAGCAGCCAGTGCTCTCGATGCCTCATTCAGTAAGTTGTTCATCTGTTCTTTAGTAAGGCTTAGGCATGTAGAAAGAGATACTCACAGAGTTCAGATCTGACTTTACACACCTGACAGTGCTGTGCCATCGGCATTGCTATTTATACACATGCTAGCGGGAGAGCAGTGTATGTATTCCACACACTGCCGTTAAGTAGTGCCCAGTGTAGACAAAACCAAAGAAGTAATGGACATTTTTAAGCTCTCTAATCAAAGGAATCTTAGCTTCTGAGGTGTTTTACCCGAGTTCAGAACTTGGTTAACAGAAGAGAACAAGGGCTCAGGCCTTATACTGGGATGCAAGAAATCTGGATTCAATTCCTGGCTCTACCATAGTCTTCCTGTGTAATCCTGGACAAATTGCTTAGGCAAGGATTTTCAAAAACAAAAATAGCTTCTAGGTGCCTAACTCCTATTGAAAGTCAATGGAATGCAGGTGTCTAGCTACTATTTATACTTTTGAAAGTCTCCCACTTTCCCCATGCATGGATTTCCTATGTGTAAAAATAGATAATGCTTCCCTTTCTTCCAACCTTTATCTGTCTTGCTCTTTACATTGTAAGTTTTTCAGCACAGAGGTAGTCTTTTACTATGCTTTTATACAGCACCTAGCACCTTGGGACCCCACTCGCTCTTGAGGCCTCTTAGTTCTAATATACTACAGATAATGAGAAGAATCAGCAAGGACTCTCACTCTTCCCTTTCTTTTTCTTCCTCTCATTCCAGAGCAGCAGCCTCACCTTTGAAGATTGCATCTTGGGTTGTGGCTGTTAGACACATCCCATTTAGTACCATAGACAATGGGCTTCTCACAGCATTTGGATGAGGGCAGGATTCATGACAAATCAATTTGCTGACCTCTGAAATAATTAAGCCATCAGTATCACCCTTAAGCCTATTTTTAAATGAGTAAACATATTTTTCTTTCCCATATTTCTCTGCCTGTTGTGAATGAGCACCTTTAAAAATAGTAGAGGAGGAACAATCTATGCTGTTTCCTCTCTTTGAGAAATAGCTGTTAAGAAATACACATTCCTTTTGTATGCTTGCTTATTTCCTCTCAGTCTTTCTGTTTGTTCTCCTCAACGTGTTCTTTGTTCTCCCCTGGAAAAGGCGAGAGAGAATATTTTCTTGTTTAGTTTGGTTTTCCAGATGATCTTCGTCTGCTTTGCTACACTACATCCCAGAAAACAGAGCCATGTTTGTCGCCCAGCAGCATTTTTTTTTAATGAGGAATGTAATGCATCTGAAATGCATGGGACTGATAACAGATAAGAGAGATCAAAGCTTTCTGCAAGTTGATGGCCCAGCTGTAAGCAGGGTGATTGGACTGCAGGTATTTCCCACGCAGATGTTCTGCAAAAAAGTGCCCCTTCATCCATGATGTTTCATGCACACATCCCACTTGTCCTGTGAAGTGAGGCAGCAGGGGCCATCTTGCTAAGGGTGTGTGTGTGTCTAATGGCTTAGGAGCTATTAGCTAATAGGATGTTACTAGTGATAATGAGAGACAGTATAATGGAATGGTCACTGTCTGTCATCTTGGGTGCAGGTACTGGTGACAACAGACGTAATTAGAATTTCGGCTCCAATGTACACTAAGGCTGCGGTGTAAAGTCAGTGGAATGTGCCATGATGTAGCTTACGAATCCAAATGTTGGGTCTCAGGTCAGTTCCCAGCAAATGCTGGGATCACTATGAAGTCAACATCTGCAGGGAAGACATGATGGCATGGGAGGATGATTCAGAAGGGCCCCCTGTCTGGTTCATGATTGTAATGATGCTCCAGAAGGAGCCATGATTAGCCCTTCCCAGCTGAGGAAAGGTACTAGATGGACAGCCCTATAAACTGAAGTCCTTTATCTATAGAACAAGTATAGCACAGAGAGGAGTAGTTAAAAATTCACCTCATTCCCTTTATCAATTCTGATTTGTAGGGCCCTCTGGTGAAAAGATGGCTCAGTCTCTGTTCCATGCTCATTTAATCTTTTCTCTCTATTCTGAGACTGCTCTCAAAGGGAAGGAAAACGGAAGGGATGCTGGTTTTACTGATGTAGCTATTGTTTGCGAGGAGTTGGACTGATACCACAACTTGTTACATGTAGACTGCCGAATGTGGGATTGCCAGATGCTTTTACCTCAGTTAACTGACAACTTCCTTGACAGTGTAGGAGAGGTGGAGGTACGGTAGGCATAGCAAGAGTTTTTGCAACTTGAGGAGGAGCTCCTCTTGTGTGGCTTTTCTGGGTGTGATAGAGTGGCACTCTCCCCACTGGATGGGTGCCTCCTGGCGATGATATTTGGGGATTAGCTCAAGCTGTGCTCCCCTAGTGTCCGGTGCTATCAATATTTTATGCCCCTTTCAGGGCAAACCAGCCTTCCATCTGGGCTCCAGTCCAAGGTACCCTCCTTCCAGGGAAGAGTCCAGTCCTGGTAGCCCAGTGGCTGTCTCAGTTCATCGTTGCTCTTCAGCAGTGCAAGGGAGGTAGGGAGGGACCCGGGGCCACTCACTTCTCCCGGCCCCGGCTCAGAGACCCTATACGTCTTTCACTAGGCGTCTCCTCTACCTCCAGCCCAAGAAAGGTCCCCTGGGCCACTTCCCTATGGCACCTGTACCTTCTTCACCTCTGCCTCTTGCAGGCTTCCTTCTGGCTCCTCCCAAGCCCCAGCAGTCACAGCGTGCCTTCAGCTTCACTTCCGCCTCACCCGAGCCCCCGCAGTCATGGTCTCTTTCTCCCTCACAGGGCTCTTCGTAGGCCACCTTCACTAGTTCTCAGGCCCCGTCTCCCTCAGAGGTCTGCTGCCCACAGAGAGCTGCCCCAGGTGCTGATCCCACGGCCCCTGAGTCAGGACGACCTTTTCCCCCTAGCACCTAAGGGAGACTGCCCCTGCTTTGGCTCTGCAGCCAGCTTTTCTATTCTATCCTGTGCCGTGACTGGCCCCACAGCTATCCTGCCTGATTAGCTGCTCTCTCAGGGCTCGTCTTAACCCCCCCTTTTTTTTTGCCGGTGTAGGGCCACTGCCTCTTCACAGGGCGGGAGAAGGATTTTGGTCATTGTGTGATTAAAAGGTGAGAGGGACGGCCCAACTGTTCCCCTGTAGGCAGTGGGGGACTGGCAATCAGATCACCAGGGCCCTGTTTCCCACTCTGACACTGACTACGTGGGTGGCATGGAGCATGTACTTTAATTGCTCTGTGCCTCAGTTTATCCATCTATAAATTGAGAATCATAATACGGATCTCTGTAAAGTACTTTGAACCAGCAAAGTGCCTTTTATAGAAAGTGTTATGTATTATTAACAATAATCTTTAGCATTTACAGAAGTGTCTCTCACATAGGGATGGGATAGGCAGGGATAGCAATTCTCTCCTCTGCCTCTCTTGCTTCCATCCCTTCCCCCTCATTAATCCTCCCTCTGTGTGGCTTTCTATCTTCTACCCACACCCTTCAACTTACCATCCCTATCTTGTTTCAAAACTGGAGCCAATTGCATCTGTGCTGGGCTTAAGTTGACGCCCCATTCCTGTCACATCTGTAGCACCCCACACTGAAGCCTGCTTCACTACCGCATCAGAGCAGTTAGGGGAAAGCCTGTGAGATAGCTTAGGCCTTAGCATGGAAGTAAACACGGAGGAGTTGCAAGCAAAACCATAAGAATTCCTTCCAACCTGTTTGCAGATAATTCCTAAGGAGAAAAGAGGAGCTCATTTTTCTGAATAAATTATTGGTTGTAAACTGGCCAGTCATGACCATCCTGAGTTGAACTGAGAGGCAAAATAACCTCTTTGTTGCATTAACTGCTGTGTGTGTCTGTGTTCATTCTAAGGCCTTGTACACACTGCAAAGTTATTGTGCGATAACGCTCGTTATTGCACGATAACAGGCACAGCGTCCACACACAAATCACTGTTGTTGCGCGGTAACAGCCGTCTTACCGCGCAACATGTAAACCACCAAAACGAGGGTGTTAGCGGCTAACGCGGAACAGCTATTCTGCGATAGTTCGTGTGTGTATGGTTGCCGCGCAATATGAAACCTCTGGAAATGTCCCAGAATTCCAATTCCATCCCTTCTGCACTTCCTTCTGCGCTCTGTGGCTGTGACGTGACTGTACCTGCCCTTCCATCATTCCTGGGAATTTTTGAATTCTTCACTCTTCCTGTTTGCTTGGTGTGGAGTGCAGCTGCAGCTGTGTACTCCAAGAGCAATGGTGGCTCAACGCAGCAAACGTGCTCCAGTCTGGACCACAGCTGAGGTGCTTGATCTCATAGGCATCTGGGGAGAGTTTGCTGTGCAGGCACAGTTATGTGGCAGCCGGCGGAATTTCGATATTTTTGGCCAGATTTCTCGGGCCATGGCAGAGAAGGGGTACGAGAGAGACACTCTTCAGTGCAGGTCGAAAGTGAAGGAGTTGCGGATTACATACCACAGAGCCAGAGAGGCAAACCGGTGCTCCGGCTCAGCGCCGGCTACATGCCAATTTTACAAGGAGCTGGAAGCAATCCTGAGCGGGGATCCCACAACCACCCCAAAAGTTCCTGTGGACACATCAGCACCCCCCATGAAAAGGATACCGGACCAGACTGTGACGAGCAATTCGTCGACGAGGACTTGGAGGTGGAGGATGACCTGGAGGGTGAAAGCGGTGCAGCCGACCTAGGGAGCCAGGAGCTGTTCTCTACGCCACCTGACACATGCTGCCCAGATTCCTTCTCCATACTGTCTTCGGATGCAGCAGAGGGAGCTCTGGTAAGTTTCATCAGAAGTGGTTTCTATGCTAGCTGGATAAGCTTTGCGGGCAAATGAAGAGTGGGCGGGGGAAATAGGCGTTTTGAGTTTCATCCTTTCTTTTCTTTTTTGGATGGGGGGGTCTACTCCGCATTACATGAGCAGTGCATCAACGCATGCTGTAATTGTCAAGAAATCCTCTCCGTTGAGATCACTGAAGGTGTCCTCGATGTACTTCCACAGCCTCCTAGTTAAATTCGATGGGAGAGCAACTGTTTCCCCTCCCCCATAAAGGGATACTCTCCCTCGTCAGTTGCAAAGCACAGCAGCGGGAACCATGGCTGCGCACAAGCCTGCTGCGTACGGTCCTGGCTGAAAACCAGTGACATGCAGGATATGCATTCTGGCTTGCAGAGGCACTCTAAGCAGCGAGATATCGGCTTCCATGGCAGTGCCGTATGTGAACTAATCGCCCAAAGCACTGCAAATAGTTCATGGAGCTGTGTGTCTTGTCTCGGCAACCCAAACCTCCCTTTGCAAAAGCCCTTTCAGTCCCCAGCAATGCCCTGTCCCGTGGGCACAGCGGAATGTGGCGGGAGAGCATATTACCGGCTCCTTAACCAAAGTGAGAACAATAGCACTACTTATGATGTTTCATTTTTCCTTAGAAACGATCTTCGCCGGTCGGTGGTCTGCGCCAGCTGACTGGCTGAGACAGATAAGGAGGAGGCCTCACAGGAGCAAGGAGGTTGTCTTCCGGGAGCTGATGCAGTCCAACGAGGCATCAGCAAGGGAGACTAAACAATGGAGGCAGGAGTGCTGGCAGGAGCGCAAAGAAAACAATGTGAAGAGGCAGAAGCAGAAGGATGCCCTCATAAGCATCCTACAGGAGCAGACCCAACTGCTGAAGACCATGGTTGGTCTGCAGACCCAGCTGCTCCAGGCTCACCCCCCCCCTGCAGCCACAGCAATGCTTTCTGTCCCCCATGCCCCATTCTCCCTCAAAGCAGTTCTTTGAAGCCCAGGGACCCTCCTGGTACAATGTTACATCCACTCCTGCACCAAGCTATGGCATTGAGACACACACCTACACGCATCTATAGCCCCTGTTGCAGGCACTGCTTACTGTAAATATTTAATGTTTTATAATAATAAAATTGAATCACTTGAACTTTGCACAGTGTCTTTATTGATACACAATAAGATTAGTTGTTGCATGTTTAGTATTCACTCATTCAAGCATAGTACAGTACACACCCACCGGCACCGTCCCCCTACCCCCAATCAGCACCCAATAGTGCTTGGGAACACTACTGCACAGTGATGCAATGCATCCTATGAGTCTCCATCACTAAAATGCAGCCTAAGTGCCTCCCTTATGCAGACGGCTCTCAGCAGTGCCCCCCTGATACTCCTAGTGGCTGGCTGCTGGAAGGCAAACTCTAGCTGCTCAGCCTCCACATCCCATGAAGGGGGAAATTTCTCTCCCTTATTTTCACAGAGGTTATGCAGGACACAGCACGCCACAATGACGGCTGGAATGCTGTCCTCATTCAACTCTAGCCTCCCGTACAAACAGCACCAGCAGCCTTTTAAGCGCCCAAAGGCACACTCTACGGTCATTCAGCACTGGCTTAACCGGTAATTGAAGCGCTCCTTGCTGGGATCCAAATTTCCAGTATAGGGCTTCATGAGCCAAGGCATCAGTGGGTAGGCTGGGTCTCCTATGATGACTATGGGCATCTCCACATCCCCAACAGTAATTTTATCATTGGGGAAGAAGGTCCCTGCCTGCAACTTCCAGTACAGGCCTGTGTTCCGGAAAATGCGAGCATCATGCACCTTACCCGACCACCCCGCATTTATGTCCGTGAAACGCCCCCTGTGGTCCACGAGTGCCTGAAGCACCATGGAGAAGTAGCCCTTCCTATTAATATACTCAGTCGCAAGATGCTCCGGAGCTAGAATAGGGATGTGCGTGCTGTCTATTGCCCCTCCACAGTTCGGGAATCCCATAGCCGCAAATCCATCGACGATCTCCTGCACGTTGCCCAACGTCACTGTCTTCCCGAGCAGAACACGATTAATGGCTCTGCACACTTGTGAAAGTGCTAACCCGACGGTCGACCTGCCAATTCCAAACTGATTCGCGACCGAGCGGTAGCAGTCTGGAGTCGCCATTTTCCATAGCGCGATTGCGACATGCTTCTCCACGGTGAGGGCGGATCTCATTTTGGTGTCCTTGCGTCACAGGGCAGGGGCTAGCTCCTCACACAGTTCCATGAATGTGGCTTTCCGCATTTGAAAGTTCTGTAGCCACTGGTCATCATCCCACACCCGCAAAACGATGCGGTCCCACCACTCGGTGCTTGTCTCTTGTGACCAGAACCGGCAGTGCACCGTGTGTAGATGCTCTGTGAAGGAGCTCAGCAATGCGGTGCTGTTGTTCTGCATGGCAGTCACCAGCCCAGGGTCATCCGAATCCTGCTCTGATTCAGAGTTGAACGCATACTGTGCCACCAGCCGAGATGTATTCATTATGCTGAAGGTGACAGTCGAGATCAGACCTGGATCCATGTTGCTGCAAAAGGACTTCCGGGAAGCAATGCGCTACTGTTGAAAATGGGCGCGAGTTGCTAGTAGCAACTCTCGTGATGCAAGAGGAACAGAATGCACCATGGGAAACCAAGACTTTACCTATGGTGCTCAGCGCTACTCTCCTTCTAGCCAGGATTCTTAGCGCCGAATCAGGATGGATGGAACTGTGGGATAGGTTCCCACAATTCAATTGGGTTTCTTGTGAAATCGCGAATTGCGGGGGGGGCTCTGTTCCGTCACAAGCGGCAGAGTGTGTGCACGATCCTGCGCTACAAAAACCACGTGACTTTTAAAGCGCAACGGGCTTGTTGCGCGATTATTCCTGTAGTGTGTACATGGCCTTAGACCAAGCTGCAGCAAGAAATAAGAGTCTTAGATGAGTAGTTGTGTTTGCATGTGTCTATGGGTAGCTGCTTTAGTTATTAAATGCTCTAGATACTGATTAACTTCTTAGCTTAATATATCATCATTTCACTTCCCTTGAACTGCACATAGTTTGGGAGACATGCTGAAAGGTTGCCTGGTTTTCCTGTAACTCTGTTAAGTCAGTTTGTGTTCTCTCTTGAACAGCTGTAGAATAACTTATTACAGTAGTGCTCCTCAGAGGGCCATGTTTCTCACATCCCTGCACTTCCTATAGCAACAATACCATTTCTCCAGTAGGGGAAGCACAATCCTATCACTAGCTATCATAAATTAGGACACTTGGCCTCTCTACCATGACAGGTAATAGATCTTTATCTTCAAATTGTCAGCCTAAAAGTCTGTGTGTTGTGGGAGGGGCATTACTTAAGTGGGGAGGCTCCCAGTTAAACAGATTAGATTATGAAAGATGAATGTGGCAAAGACATAAACCTTACTCTTGTGTGGTATTTCTATCTGGAGACATTTAATAAAAGAAATTTAATAAAAATTAATAAAAATCCTCATTTACCCATTAATCCATGAGGTTTTCCTCAAACTGTTTAGTAAAACATGACAAGACTATGCTTTTTTTCCAATAACAAACCTAAGATAACTATCCTTATATAGTAATACTCGATGAATATATAGCAGAGATAAATCTGTTATTTATCTGGAAATAATGGATTATTCTTTGGAAGTTTTGCGCTTAATAGGGTATTTAAGAACAAATACAGGTAGAAAAATGTTTTTGAAAATACAAATACAGGTAGGGAAAAACTGTTTTGAAAACAAAGCCCTGATCCTGTAGAGATATATACACGTTTGATTTTAACTCTCATCCTTAAAACGAAGCATGTGCCTGTGTTTTTGCAGGATCTGGAGCCCTGTGTGTTAAGCAAGAAAGCTCATATGATCTTTTTTCTTTTCTTTTCTTTTCTTTTCTTTTCTTTTCTTTTCTTTTCTCAACATAGATGATGAGAATGAGCAGATTATTATTGTGACTAAATTTGCAACAGACTATTCCAAAGCGCTTTCTCATATCCCCACTTTTTTAAATTCTAAAATGTTATGAGGAACATATTAATAAATGTAGAGATTAAGGAAACAGTAAGGAGCCAGCAGGAGAGTGGTTTATGTTTTGGGGTGAAAGAAAACCGTAATACACTGACCCTGCTTTATAACCTGCCTTGTTTCTTAAAAGCAGATTGACAGCACAAAGGGAGCTCTGAAGGTTGCATAAAAGCAATTTTAACCTGTTAGTATTTTTAATCCTTGTGTACATTAATGGATTTTCTCTATCCATTCCCTCCTATGTCCCTCCCTTCTCTGTAACTGGATTCATCATTACATGCAATAACTCCGTTGACAGATGCTAATGACCACCGTGATTTCAAGTTGTCAATGCAAAAGTAGTGCCCCAGAAACACGGACTGTATCACAACATCTATTTTCAGTACAGATACATTAGGTTCAAATAAACAAATTATTCAGGTTTATGTGTTAAAGTAAATTTGGTCTCTCTGAAAAATGCTAGAATTGCATCTCTGGGGACTTAAGGTCCTCTCTCCACTAAACAGTACAGACAACATAATTGTTGGCTACCACTGCTGCCCTGCCAATGTGCTATACATCTTTTCTTGAAGAAAATCATGTTGAGGAAGGAATGAGGCCATTTGCTCTGTGATGTCTTTGCAGAGACTTCAAACTAATTGTGGGCAGAATTTGGAAAGTTCATCATTTCATCGTGGATAAGAATTCAGACACTTGTGTCTACCTCTCAGGCTTTTAACATGGCATGATCAGTTTTGCATCATGAGATTTTCAGTATTCCTGGCTGAAACTTGGTCACAAACACTGTACAAAGTGAGGCCACAAGCGTTGTTTGTGAATGCAAATGCCCAAGCTCAGAAGAAAAGTATGAGTATTAAGAAACACTTATTCTGGATATTTGGTCAGACTAAGGCAACTGATGTAGAAACAGTCCTATTTTTTTTCCTATGTCTGAAACAGACAAAGAATCTCTCAATTCTGTTTCTGAGAAGCTAACAGAACCATTGTATAATACTCAGTTACCTCTCACTTCCTCCCCAAAGCTATCAAGAGTAAAAATAAGACTGTGAGGCCTTATTCTTACTTAGAGGCAACACTGCCCTCCCTCTGCCCTCATCTGTCACTTGTTTGTTAGTGATAAAAACACCTCTTGGCTGGTCTACACCGGCATGCCATCATTGTTAGCAGGAGTGGTGCTGCACCATGGCCTGATCAACAGGGGAAGAATTTCTTTAAATGGTCAGAGTGGAAATGCTAAGTACAGGTACAGCCTAATGGTGGAAAGGCAATGAATCTAAGCATAATTGTAGCTATTCATTCCAAAAGGGTAGCCGTGTTAATCTAGTGCAGCAAAACAAACAAGGAGTCCTGTGGCACTTTTAAAGACTAACAAATTTATTTATCACATGAGCTTTCGTGGGAGAAAATCCCACTTCGTCAGACGCATGAAGATAGGAGCATCTGATGAAGTAGGATTTTCTCCCACGCAGGCTCATGCGATAAATAACTTTGTTAGTCTTTAAAAGTGCCACAGGACTCCTTGTTTGTAGCTATTAGGTAATGGTTCTAGTGATTTCTCCCCTCCCCCCTTTTTCCTTTTTTAAATTAGTGTTTTCTTCCCATTCTCCTATGGTTGGTCTTCAGTGATAATGTATTACATTATGTTATGATGCACTGAGTAGAGTATGTATCAAGCAGCTGTAACTAAGGAGTTGATTAACTGATTCTTTAATTAGTACTCAGTGAGTGTTTTAATCAGTGATGACAATGGATAAAAGGTTTTTAATTGGTTCCTTTAAATACCAATGGACTAGACAGCTTAATTTTTGTAAATCTTTGAGAGAAGTGGGGAGATACCGAACTGCCAAAGAGAATGGAAACCTGATATTCATTTACAAAAACCATGTTTCAGTCAACAGAGGCATCTTAGGGAAGGTGGCCATTCTCCTACTGATTATAGCTGCTAAAATGACTCTCCATTTCCTTTGTAGATATTACATTGGTCGCCGAATGTACGTGTTGGTGTCAGAGCCAGAGATGATCAGACATATTTTAGTGAAGGACTTCAGCAACTTCACCAACAGAGTGGTAAGTTTGGTAGAAAGACTCTCCATGTACTGTAAATTCAGCACGTGGAAGCCACATCCTGCATTCCTCAGGCAGGCCGAAGGTCACATGGATTTTGACGGGTTTTTCCTGCAAACGAAGTTTCAGATTTGTCTCTTACTATGGCAGGAAAGTCTGGTTCAGAGAGAGAGATGTGGATGAACTGGTGAATAAAACTAAGACTGCGTTTCTGACAATGCACATTGGCTAAATTACTTCACTGTTTTCCGGGGCATTTTGAGGGCTTGAAGAGAGTGCACTAGAGGGAAACTATATCGTTTTTTGGTAAAGGCACTGAACTGAGACTCGGGAGAACTGTTCCTGTTTCCCCTCCATCACTACTTCTTGTGTCAAGTCACTTAATCTCTTTGTTTCTCAGTTCCCCATTTGTAAAATGGGGACAATACCATTCTGACATTCCGCAGGGTGCAGCTTGAACTGCTGGGCTGCTGTGTCCCCTTAGTTCTCCAGCCAAGAATGCTTTTTGAACTGATTTGGTGGTGAATAGCAAACTATTCCAGGTTCTGCTCATTCACAGCTACCTGCATGTAAAGTCATTCCCAGGTGAAAAGATGAATGCTCCACCCAGCCATCCATGAATTACATAGAGGGTGACACCTGCATATTGCTCAGCTCCAGTCTTGCTCCCTAGAAGTGTGCATCTTGTACTGTTCAGGATCCTTTTGGTCAGTATAAGCTCCTAAATAGCTCAGCATTTCAACAATGAGTAATGAATATGCACCAGGCTTGTTGACCAAAGTAGAGATTCCCCAGTACTTCAACCAAAACACATTGGTTTAGATAAAACAATAAAACAAGTTTATTAACTAAGGAAAGATAGATTTTAAGTGATTACAAGTGAGTATAGATTATATAAATCAGCCTTGGTTACAAATGAAATAAAAGGATAAACTTTCAAACTAATTCCTGAACTTTATCAAGGCTAAAAGGCAAAATTGCTCCGTGAGCTCCAATACATTTCACAGGCTGTGTGTCCCTTTCCAGCCTGGGACCACTTGAAAGTCTTTGAAAGTCATTTTTATGAGCAGAGTGATGGAAGCAGGACAGGGTAGCTAGGAACATGTTTTCTCCCCTTCTTATATCCCAACCCGTTGTGCTGGAAAAATGTGGTGGGTAGTTCCACTGTGTGTACATGATCTCCAAACTGCCATTCAGATGAACTGTAAATTTCTTGTTTAAAACTCCTTGCCTTCCCATTGCTGGAGAATGTCTGATTAAGCTGGTAATTGCTCTTTAGCGCTTTGCTGGTGTGCTAGATGTCTTTGTTTCTGAGACATTGGTTTTTGAGCATTGGTTCCTGACAACTGACAATAATTAGATTCCACCCCATTTTCAGAATGCAGCCTGTTCCCAGTTGCTGATTACCTAGAAATCAAGGAGCATTTTTAGGAGGTTCATAAAATCAGTAATTGTGTTTTTAATTAGAATCATCCTTGACATTTGAACCCTAAACTTTCTTCCATTCTCAGATCACCTGTCTGTCTTCCTATTGCCACTTCTAATTGGCAGGCTTTATCCTTTACCCTGTCTCTCTATACATTCTTATTCATTCCTTAGTTCTCTCCAGTTTTCATTTCCTCCTTTCATGGTCTTTGTAAACATTTGTAGTATTCTCTAAACTCTTGAAGGTTCAGAACAGGTTATCAGTCTGCTGTCTTAGGGACATACTGTTCCTTATTGGCCTACGTACAGATATTGCACCTATCACTACAGTGATTGAGCAATCTCCTAAGTGCTTATGGATTTAGCCTTACAACAGCTCTTTGTACCACTATGCTCACTCTGCAGTGTGGAAACTGAAAAACAGATAAAGTGATTTACTCAGTCTCACACAGGAAGAGAATGAATGTAGGTCTCTAAAATTCCAGTGCCTTGTCCACAAGCCCACGCTTTCTCTACTCTTTGTCCCTATCACTGGCTTGGCAGATGACTGAATCAAACTGAAAATACCTTCCGTGGATTCTGAGTTATTTATTCACTGGTTCTCCTGCTTGCGCATGCACTTCCAATCTTGGAGGCTTCTGTCCTCTGTCCTTTACTTTGTCTAATCTCCATCTTCTTCAAACGATCATTCCTCACAATTTAGGATGGTCAGCCTTCTAATTAGGACTTGTCTACACAGGGACATGCAGGAAAATTGATTGAAATTAACCAAAGGAGTGAATTAGATGCAGATAGTTAAACTATAGTAAACCCCTGTGTGACTACTCTCATTCAGACTAAAAGTGGTCTTAATTTGGTGTAGTATAGTTCCCTTCCAAAGCATTCATACAGGGGTTTAATGCATTTCAACTAATACAATTTTACATTCATAACTTTAGTTAATTGGAATTAATTTTTCTGCTTGTCCCCATGTAGACAAACCCTTGTATTCATCTACATCTATTTGAAACTGTTTCCCTCTCATTTATTTCTTCTTAGGGAATTTCACCCAAGAAGCTTCCTTTCCTCTTTAGCTCACAATTGATTCTCTCAGAGAAGTGTTTTGTGGCATTGTGTATTAAGGATTCTAGATAAAGAGTATCGAATGTATGTAAGACAAAATCATTTGAGTTTATTCAAATGTGATATTGTGTGTGTGAATAATGGTTGCAGATGGAGAAGGACGAAAGCACTTTCCAAGTAATAGAAGCCTTTTTCTCATTGCCTGTACAGAGGTTCTTTTAAAGCTTTTAAGAGAGTGCTTCTGTTTATATTTCAGAAAAAGTTACTCACAGCAAGGCTCTTCTCTACTTTAACAGTTTCTATTTGGTAGTGTAGAAATTAAATGGGGTGTGTGTGTGTGTGTGTGTGTGTGTGTGTAAGAGAGAGATATTGAGAGAGAGACACTAGGTTATTTTTTTCCTGATGAAATCGAGAAACTAAAGCATTGGCTTTCAAGTAATACTGCATGCAAAACTTTGCTAATATACCTCAGTCCTGACATGAGGCATCCCTGCTATTTCAGTCCTCAGGCTCAACAGGCCCATGCTGTCAATCTTGTAGTGATTTTTCTGATGCACTCGAATGGGGAGTAGGACAAAATCACCAAGCATATTATATTTTTCACATGTTACCAAAACCAGGAAGTGAGTTTACCAGAGGCAAAATGTTAGTACATTAACCCAGCATGCCACAAAAGTGTATTATTAATCACATTTTGCAGCAGTGGTAGCTATGACACCTTAACAAAACCTCTCTGTAAGATTTTGTGTACGATTGTGGCAGCATGTAGGATAAGTGTAGCAACATGCTGCAATGAAAGGCTGACTACACCCACACTCACTGCAGTGTGTAGCTTCACATGTGGCAGTGAATGTCTCCAGCCGAAGAGTAACAGCGCTGAAGGCCTCTGACAGAGCCTTCGCCTGCTGCCTTCCCCATCGCCAGTCTTTCAGCGCAGAGGGAAGGGATCCTGCAGTGGGTTACTACATTGCTTGAAAGTAGCAGTGTAGATGGGGGAGCTCCTGACTGCCAGAGCCTTTCCCAGCTGCTTCTTACAGCTAGGCCCTTTTACTGCCATGTGTCACTACACATTGCAGTGAACGTGGATGCAGCTTGCCTTTCACTGCAGTGTGCAGTAGCCTGTACCCACAGGACACCCACTTGGATGCCAGTACAGAAAAGACCAAAGTGTTGTACAAGACCCAGTCTACACTTGCCGCACTTTTTGGCAGCAGTCAACGGGAGATACATAAAGTACGTAAAATACCTTGCGTATCTCCCGATGACTTTCTCAGAGCTTGCTACAAACTAGG
The DNA here is from genome assembly GCA_007922175.1 of Pelusios castaneus. NCBI lineage: Eukaryota > Metazoa > Chordata > Testudines > Pelomedusidae > Pelusios > Pelusios castaneus. The sequence continues at coordinate 5,835,295 of ML685838.1, forward strand.
GAAAGCCAACCGGAAATGCCTTCCGGTCGCCTTACCGATACTCCAGTTCTGCGGCTGGAGTTGCTATGGTGATTTCCAGATCGATTGTGTGTGTCTACACAGACCACTCAATCGAACCCAGAAGATCACGCTGACGGTGACCGTTTTGCCACCGTCAGTATAGACTTACCCTAAGACTGTACTCACAAAGTCAGTATTTTCCAAGCCATATTTCTCTCTTTCTTGGACCTTGAAGTATGCAAAGTATACAAAGAAGCAGTTATTATTTTCTATGAGAAACCACCTCTCTGTTCATGCTGGCCTGCTGCAGTTATGATTGGGAAAGGAGGAGGGACTCTTGTAGATTAGAACTTCTCCCTCAGTACAGAGGAGGAGGAGTTGCTTAGAAGAGTCTAGTGGTGGGGTTCTTCCCCTTAGCTTGATATAGCCTGGGTTTGTTATCCTTCCTGCATTCTTTCTTTCTTTTGCATTTAGGGAGAGGCTGAGATGGAGTTATTCATTCAAGTGGCATGATGGTTTTGACAACATCTCTCATTGTGATTTTAGGGGCATTAGCTATGGATTTAAGTAGTTTAATGTGGTATATTTTATTATTTGTATTTGTCATGGAATGCATCCTGTGCACCCCTGATCGGTGTATCTTTTCTGTTCACTTTTGCAAGTAATTGTGTGGTTTGATGCCAGATATGCCATGCAAGGGGTTTCCTTTTGAATGCCTATGACATACTCTACATTATTGTTATGGTAGCATTTTCCTGCAGTATCATGTATGTATACAGATGTGAAACATGTCCCAGTGGGGACATGGGAAGGGTGTGGGGAGACAATCAGAGCCATCAACCATCAGCATGTAAACAGTCAGGGCTGCAAGCACACATCTAGAGAAAATATGAATGACACTGGACTAGCTGAATGTCTGTAGTATTTTTGCTAGAGAGGGGCAGATATATCCTGCCCTTTCTGAACAAAGGGAATCACCTGGCCTTAAGGAGGAGGAGAAATAGTCACACTTTGAACTGTTAGAGGCCTTTGCCTGTGAATCTGTCTTGAAACATCTCCATCTATAACCAAGGACTGTGCCCTGCCTGGCTGTAAAACCATCATCAGGCAACCATGTGAGTAAGATAAAAAATGGACTACTACAATAAACTTTACCTTAGAATGCATCTTATCTTTTACTGGGTAGTGGTTAACTCCTGTGCATTGATTTGCTATATACTTACTTAAATCATGCTTTAATCAATAAATTAGTATTTGTTTTATTTAAAGCTGTGTGGATTCTAGAGGGTATGAAGGGGCAAGGACTGTTTGCATTTTTAGTTTCTTTGATAAATTGATGGACTGGAGTATCTGAGCCTACAGTGATCTGGGAAGGGTCCTGATCCCTGCAGGATGCAAGTTCCTGGTGTGGCGTCTGGGGGGTGGGGGTGCTTGCTGGGGAAACGACCCCTGAGTAGCTAGAGAGTGCACATCCACAGCCTGGGACTGATTACATGCAGAAGGCTGGTGTGGACTGACCTAGAGTGAGGGTCCACCTAGCAAAGTGGGGTAAGTCCTGGGTCCAGGAGTGGGTGATTGGGAAAGCACAGTGGCATGCCAGACCAGATAGCGGGAGGGCAACATCACAGTATTATTGTGGCGCTAGGTGCCCTTGTTGTTTTAATTTAGATGGACTGTCTGGATCAAAGGTGTTAACATAAGCCTGTCACTATCCAATATTAAATAGTTAGGAAACAAGATCGAGGGTGTGGTATACAGGGTCCTCAGTCTGTTCAGCACTACGGTAAACTCACCATTATGTTTTTTAACTTTTTATTGAAGTTACTGAAAATAAGGAAAAACAATTAAAATGTAAGCACTTCATTTTATTAACTTTGCTTGCTCTCTTTCCCTTTTAATTGGAGAGAGTTTTACAAGGAAAAAAACCCATGTCTGACATTTTCTGAAATGCATCAGAGATGACAATAATTGTCTTTTGGGATGGTATTATCGTTGAGATTTTTCTGGCCTGATTTGGTCAGAACATCTCTCAGGATTAGGATGACAAAGGCCTAGAAACCCAGAGGAGATGGTGGGGCTGTCAGCCATGATGGTTAAGTAGTCTCCACCGGTTCTTCCCCTCTCCGTTATTTCCCCCCCTCTGTTTGTCCCACCAACGATTGTTTCTTTAAGGATCCAGATAGGGAGTGATGGGTGAAATAGCCCATCCACTCATCACTGTGTCCATCAATTAAGTGTAATATTTAGCTGACCAATTTTGGTTTATTAATTTTTGGACCCATATTTTCTTGTTTACCAACTCTGGTTTTAATACTGTCCTTGAATTATATTAGTAGGAATTTTTGTTTAGACTAATTCATTTTTTTCTTTTTGTATCTTTTTCCATCAACATTTGCTATTATAGGTTATTATAAGATTTTATGAACCTTTACATGTTTTTTTACAGTTGAGCTCAAAATTAAATTAAATTTGTGCCCCAGTCATTGACCACTGTGCTAGGTGTTGTACTTAATTTAATTGTGAATTTTAAGTTTTGTAATGGCATCTCACAGTTTGGAAGAAGTGCTTCCCCTCCAGTACTACTTTGGACAAAGATTTAGTGAGCCGAGGCTAGGGAGGAGTCCCTGGAGCTGTGTTTCCACCAATCCCATCATCCTTGGACTCCACATGAGTGGTATAGAAAGAGCTATAGACTCTAGAGTCTAGAATAATAGCTGTAGACATGGCTGCAGTACAGACCCATGCCCTCTGTCGAGGTCCATAGGTAGATTTCATCTTCTGAGCTCTCGCTCACTTCTCTCACATCAAGACTGATCATTTGGTGTATATGCAGGCAAAGTGTGTTTCACCCTATGAACTGAAGCCGAGCAATATTTGAGTCCTTAAGCTGCCTTTTGATATAGGCCAGATCTTCAAGGAAATCGCTTTTGAATGTTGTTGAAAGGAGCATTTCAGGTTCCCTCCTCTTTTTCTCTTGCCCTCTTCATGGTGTTTTTGAGTGGCTTGCTAGGTAATTTTGTGCTGCATTTGTTAAAGAAGCTAAGAGCGACTATGGCTTCAAACTGCATTGAGGCTCGCTGTCAGCATCCACTTTATAATAGGTAACCAAGTATAACAAACCAAGTGTTATTTTCCTGCAGGGCTGCGGTACTTTTTATTCTTATCCATGTAATCACCAGGCAGGCAGTAATGACCTCATATTTTTCCACTTAATATGGAGTGGATTAAGAGGAGTGCTTAAGTCTTTCATTTATTTATTTATTTATTTTGCGCTGTTAATGAATATAGTCTTCATTCTTGAAACACACAGTCTTTCCCCTACATTTATAGTTACAGCAGGAGAGGAAAAAATGAGAAATACTGCACAGAACTTGTGCCAAGAAGTAAGAAATTGATTTTAATTTTGTTTTCTCATGGAACCTCAATAAGAATCGTAGCTGGGGACTCTGCTGTATTAAATGACACTTTCTTCTCACAACCATCCCGGATAATCATTTGAACTGAGTTTTCCTTATAAGACCACTAATGTGGTTCTTGAACCTTTACAGCTGCACAGCATTACTGTGTTCTCTGGAAGATGTGGTTATAATGTCTGTTGAATCATTTTAGGCAGGATAATAATGCCTAATGTGTTTGGAAATTGTTTTCAGTTTCTATGTTGAAATTTTTGAAAGGAATTAATAACTACAGATCATTAAAGTGTAAGCTTTATAAAGGACAATCAGGATGTTCATAGTTACCTGTTATAAGACAGATCCAGAGGTTATCCATGATACTGCAGGCCAGATCAGTCAGAGAGAATGCAAATTGGTGTGCCCTAGAACAAGGGTAAATACTGGATAATCTATGTTTATCTGACTGCTGGAGCAAACATTCTAAAAGGATCAGTGCTGTTGGCAAATGGTAAAACTAATGGTGGGTCCAGTCCAGAACCTCAAAACATCTGAATCCCTACAAATTTGGGGAAAGTTAAGATTGAAGTCCCTGAATCCAAATCTACTCTTACAACTTTGTTTCTGAGTTTGAGCTAAAAAGTTAGCCTTTCCTTTGCTACTATGATTTCTGATAATGAAAAAGCAAGACTAATGATCCCTTCGCTTCCAAGATGATCATGTAACATGTGAACACAAGTAGCTTACAGCCACATCCCCACTCAAAAAAAAAAAAGTTTCCTCACTTTTCATTTTTTGTCCGTTCTCTCCCCTCCCACATGTGTTGAGGGATTTAGTCATTTCACCTATATAAATTGTTCTTATCTTTATTTTTTAATCTGTAAATCTCCAAGCCCAACTATGATGTTAAAAAATCCCTTGGAGTTTGAGGATAATCATCTTCCAATAAAATGATAGCCCGTCATTGCTGGTGGATCCTCAAGTGACTAATGAGACCTATCTGGGATCCACAGAGCTTGTCACAGTTGGGGTAGACATTTCCTAATGGAAGGGGAAAATTTGGATTGTTAGGTCAGGCTGCACCATCTTCTTTCCTCCTTTCTCATTTCCCGTTTCCTGTTGTCTCAGTTGGATCTCCAAATACTGGCATCCTTGCCACAAAATCCTTTTCCATTTTGGTTGATCAAGGGCTTGGGCTTCCCATGGGTTTATGTCAAAATTGCACTCGTTCATTTTGGTTTTGACGGAGTCTTTGACATGCCTTTTTTTTTTTTCCTCTCCCCATCTTCAAAGCATCTGACGAAGTGGGATATTCTCCCACAAAAGCTCATGAGATAAATAAATCTGTTAGTCTTTAAAAGTGCCACAGGACTCTGTTGTTTTTCTGCAATAGACTAACACGGCTACCCCTTTGGAATTTAACCCATTACCATTGGTGGCAGATGAGCACAGCTTTAATGCTTGAGGTTTTGGCTTGGGACAGAACATTGATATTGGGTCGTCCCACTTGATATTATTTACATAGCCCCACAGGCTATCCCACTTGATGGGATGACCAATGCATCAAGTGGGTTAACCTGTGGCACTATGTAAATACTATATGATCATAAACCCACAGATATTCTGCATCATGTTCAGTTGTGGGCCAAAACTTTAGAAATTTTACAGGATCAATTGATCTAGTGACTTTTCTCCTGTTTGGGGACAAAAGCAGCTTGTGAGAGTTCAGTACTATCAAAACTGATTGATTAACCTGAAATACCAATTCTATGCCAGAACCTCGGCAGGTGTAGTCCATAAGTCAATGAAGGATCAGTAGAGAACTTGGTCAGTTGTATAGCACTTACCTAATATTAATTTGTACTATGGGAGCACTCAAAAACCTCAGCCAAACAATCTGGGCCCATGGTATTTGAGTGGATTTCCCTATATCCTATGAAGACAACTGAACTAGGCTTGTCCTAGCTTCGTGCCTCAAGCATCTAGCTAGATGGGGACTGAGGAAAGGGCCTTCTTTATTCAGGAACCTCACTGTTGAAACTACTTCCTTGAGTAGCTTTAAACAGAATCACTCTATGCCTGTTTTCTAAGTTAAGTACAAGGTCTTTCTAGGTGGATCAATTAATTCTTGACCATTTTTTCATCTCTATTTTTCAATAATTCTTAATTTTTTATTACTTTTATCTTTCCCCATCTTGCTGTGATAAATTTTTTGGTAGAGTTTTTGGCGGGCTGTTAAATTCACTTTGGTTTAACTCAGGGGTGTCAAACATGTGGTCCGTGAACCTCTTCCATCCAGCCCATGACTGCACTTGGCAGGACCACACTCCCTGAGAGAGAGAGAGAGAGGTTTCCCATACCCAGCACTCTCAGGTCTTGCAACATCAGAGCTCTAGGTATGTGAGACTGCACTACGCGAGATCATGCGCTCTCCATGGGGGGGCAGAGAGGGGGGGGGGGGAGAGAGGTATTGTGGAGCACAGTTTCCACGATGCCATGAGAGTGCTGTAGAATTTTGATTTATGGTATGTACGGCCCACTTGAAGAACACTTAAGTCAAATCTGGCCCGCCGTAGCAACTGAGTTTGATACCCTGGTTTAACTGTTTTGAAATTGTACTTCATGCCAAATGTTTGCAATGGCACTTTAGAAAATAATAAAATTCATTTTTAATTTTTTTTTCTGACTGGGTGGCACACGCTAACTAATTACCTGCTTTTCCCCTGTATTTCAGTTAAGGAATTTAACTAAAGCTGTCAAATGCTTGCTGCTGTTGGCTGTAAAAAGCTTTGACTTTGCCCTTACAGAAACTCTTGACGTATTAGCTGCATCATCGCACATTAGCCCAATCAGCACACAGCTGTAGCCCATGAAACATCCTCAGGGCTATAACTGGGACAGGGTGGGAGGAGCGCTTGCCCCAGGTACAGAGCTGGGTGGGTGGGGGTGGGACTTAGGAGATCTGGGTTCAGATTTTGGCTCTGCCACAGATTTTCTGTGTAACCTTGGAGAAGTCATTTAGGAAGCACTGAGTTGCATAAAAGCACTTCAGTGTGTGCTTAAGGCCATTGCTGTTCATGAAAGCACTTAAGTCCACACTCAATGTTAAGCATTTCCATAAGTTTTATTGACTTTAAAAGGACTTTAACACAGACTTACTTCAGCATCTGTTTAAATATCCCCCCACGTAGGGATGTTTTCTCAAATTGTGGCCTCAGACATTCTGTGCCTCACTCATGGAGTGCAAGTGATAATGCTTCTCCCCTCACAAGGGAGTCTGGTGAGGATAAATGTATTAGTGTTTGAGAGGGCACAGACAGGATAATAAGTGCCATAGGAGAGCCTATAAATAAACAAAGGCTGGCTGTAGTTTAGAATCCAGTTTAGGTGTACCAGAATGAAAGAAAGATCTGGTTGACTTGACTTAGAAATATCTTTTGTGCAAGCACAGAATCTTTAAATGACTTTTTGTTTCCAGTGTATGTCAGTTGTCTGGCTTGAGAGTGTTTGCTTTTCAAGCAGGCAACCATCCTTAAAATCTTATGACCTATGTTCCCTTTAAGCTGCGCAGCACACCCACACACCTATTACAGACTCCTGTTCAGCCCGATCCCTGTGTCCTTTCTTCTTCCTGGCCTGATCTCCCCTGGCTGTGGCTCTCCCCGGCCTGATCTCCCCCGGTCGCGGCTCTCCCCTTTTCCCCAGCCCAATATCCCCGGTCACGGCTCTCCCCTTTTCCCCAGCCCAATCTCCCCAGTTGTGCCTCTTCTTCTTCTTCTTCTTCCTCAACTGCAGCTCTTTTTTTTCTGACCCATAGTAAATTATAAAACTACAGTATTTCATTTTAACATTTTTATTAAAGTTTGAACGGAAAGAAACATCTATGATTTTTTTTTTTAAATTAAGGTACTTAGGCTTGCTGATGCTTCCAGTGCCAAAAAACAGTTGCCCATGAGGCACCATGCCTCCCAAATTGCCGCTCAACAAGTATGTTAACTTGCTTAGCTGCATCATAAGCTTAGCGGGAACATTGTCTGTGACTCATTAACTTCAGCAATCACCTGTGACCTTATTGGTTTGTTGTCGCAGTTAAAAATTTCTGAGCTATTTAGAACAGCAGCAAGGCATTCTCAAGGAGTCTGGTGGCACTTTTAAAGGCTAACAAATTTATTTATCATATGAGCTTTCGTGGGAGAGATCCCAGCATCTGACAAAGTGGAATCTTTCCCACGAAAACTCAGGCAATAAATAAATTTGTTAGTCTTTAAAAGTGCCACAAGACTCCTTGTTTGTTTTGCTGAACTAGACTGACACGGCTACCCTTCTGGAACAAGGCATTCTCAGCTGATGATCCTCATCTATGGAAACTGCTACTTCCAAGAATCTGCCTGTGCTATATTTTTGGTATGATATAAGGCATATATCTTTGAAGAAGCTTTTAGTTGGGTGTTGTTTTATTGTCAAGGCAGTTCCTGTGGATAAGTTTGCTTGAGATTTTTGAATTTCTTATTGAGGAGCAGACCAATAATTGTCTTGGCCCGGGCGCCATTTGTAAATGGATAAACAAGAACAACTCATTTGTCCACTGTGAAGCAGAATTGTTGTAGCATCAGTTTCCAGATCATGAAGAAATGGCCGGATGTGAGGTATGATGGAATGCAAGAAGGAATCCATTTCATTTTTCTAGGTTGTACTTCCACTACAGAATGGACATCCAGAAGCTGACTAGTTTTAGATGACATGAGATGTAGCTTCAGCAGCATGGTACCCTTTTTTCTTTTTTTATGATTGACTAGAGAGACTGGATGATTTGTAGGCCTTTTTTGAGTCCCTGTATCAAGACAATAGGGTAAACTCTATGGGTCAAACGCTGACGCCTTGACTCTTGCCAAGTAGCACCGTGGTCTTTTTGAGTTCAGTAGAATAAGTGGTGGATTAAATTACTTTTCACCATGAGTCCTTAGAATCACCACCTAAGTTTCAGTGGCACCTAAGTTTTTTCTGCTTTATTCAAGTTCTTAGATTTATCTCATCAGCTTCGCGTCTGGACATCTCTTCCTCTGTATAGATTATAAAGCTGAAGCATGAAGTAGATAAAGAATTTATACTTTTCCCTTCACATGTGTGTGTAACCAATCATTTGAAAAAAAACTAAAGGAAACAAGAATATAAATACGAGACACAAAGAAATGGTTAGGTTTGTTTGTTTGTTTGTTTGTTTGTTTGTTTGTTTTAAAGTTGTTTCTTTTCTGCTAATATAACCTAGCTGTTCCTGGGTCAATACTTGATCATAGGTAGATTCGGGAACACCTGCTGGATTAATACTGTACAGCACTCATGATAGTGGCTGACAATTTGTGTAAATATCCCTTTCTGTGGTTGTACAAAGCAGTTTAGAAGTGCTGAATACAGAACTGTGTGCAGTTACACCACTTTTGAAACTAAACCAATCTGTGAAATTTCTGTTCCTGAAAAATGGTCAAAATCAATCAATTTGAAAAAACAACCATGGCAACAGCAAGCCCACACCTTCTCATTTACCTAATTAATAATGAATTGTGCCACAGTGCTGCTTAGACACAAAACTTTCTTGCTAACTGTATAGTGGGGGTGGGGGGAGAGGGAAAGCAGGTACAGCACAATGAAGTTCAGAAAAGTGGTTTTACTGCAAGCGTAGGAAGACACGAAGTTGGGCGTGTGTGCATGTGCGCACACAAGAAAATGGGAATGGAAGGGGAGAAAGTGTCTCCCTTCACCGTCTCCCTATTTCTTTCTTCCATTCATTTATCTTTCAATCTGGGATTAATCTTTGGACTATTCTTTATCTACAATTTTTTTTTCCCTGGCCTGTCTTTTGACCCTACAATATTTTATATTTAAATAGATGAGAAAAGCAAGATCAGATTTTTATTAGGGCTCCTCCTTCTTTTCCCAATTTTGCCTCCTGTTGAAAATTTGCCAATCACTTTGAGAGCTCATATTTAGCTTTTCTGCTGCATAAAAGATATCATTAACACTCTAAACTAGCTAATAATGGAAATGTGCACTGCTTGAAGGCTTCTGCAATATTAAATACATCCAATTATGTTAGGTAAACGTATGAGCATAGTCAAAACAGGATGAAAGCAGATTTTTCTATTCAGGCCAAAAGCAGTCTTCTGAGCCAATCTTTCATCAAATTCACATTGGCTATTTATTTATTACTTTTATGGCAATAGGTTTGTTTTCTTTTATATTTGTTGGTAATTCTCTTTCAGCTCTAAAGACAAATAAGGTTACACAGGAATGAGTGGTCTATCCCCAGGTCTCTGTTCCTTATTTAAAGAGAACATTTTATTGCTGAGTAAACATGTGAAATCTTAAACTGCGATAAGATCATAATTTTTTCTGTTTAAAATTCAGAACTGCTTCTTATCTGATACGTGATCTTATTTTGTCTAGCTGTGTTAGAAGTAGCCATACTGTGTGGTGATAGTGGGATATGTAGCAGCTATGGGCTTGCTGTCAATAGCTTTAATTTCTGTTGCTTTTTAGAAGGCGCGTCATCTTGCACTGGTTATTTGGGGACTGGTTTCTTTTTTGTGAACATTGCTTTTAGGGTTTTGTTTTATTTTTTTTCATTGAGTGACAAAAAATTAAAATACAAGAAGAGGGATGAGGATTTTCTCCAATGCAGCAGCATCTAAATATGCAAAGATTCTTCCAGGGTTTTATTCCTCTTAGAACAGAGGTCTTCTTGATGCTACAGTCTTTAACACGGCAAGTGATACTTTAATTAAGATGGATTCAAAATTCTGATCTGCATTGCAAATGTCATGAGATGAGAGTGTTTGGATCCAGAGTTTTGGTGGAAGCACATCTCTATATTTGAAGTTCTTACCTAAAAAGATTGAACAGCCACACTGAACTCTGTGAAACCCAAGTCCAGAGGTGAACCCACTAAACTTCTTTCAGTGATATCTCAAGATGATCATATTGGTCCTTTCTGACCTTAGAGTTGATGATCTCTGTGTGCATAGAAGGTGACTCAGAATCTCAGCAGTTAGTGCAGTGGACTGGAAGAATGGTCTAGCTCTAGCTGGTATCAGGTGAGCACATGGTATTTGCTGGAGAATCTGGGTGTCTGATGAGCCACAAGAAACTTTTTGAACTGGTGCTTGTGTGTCAGTGTGTCAAGATCATTTCTGTGCATCTTTCTCCACTGAGAATTGTCTGAAGATCAACAACACCTCATGAGTATGGGTTGGATCTGAAGGATAGCTTGTAAATGAGTGTCTTGGTTGCCTTATTTTTAAAAACATTTGATGTGATTAAAAGGTGATGACAGCAAGCTCTTAGAATGTGTCTTGTTGAGCAATTAGTTGCAGTATGTTCCATCAGTGCTTCCCAGCCAATGGGTGGCAATACTACTGGAATGAATTTCCAGAGGGGTAGCCGTGTTAGTCTGTTGTACAGCAAAAAACGAGAGTCCTGTGGCACCTTATAGACTAACAGATTTTCTTCGGCATAAGCTTTCGTGGACTATAACCCACTTCGTCAGATGCATGAAGTGGAAATCACAGAGGAGAAGTGTATATATACACATGCCAGGATGGAGGAGGGCAAGTGTTAGCAAAGTCAGTTCAGAGAGCAGATGGGGTCTATTCACACCTGGTGATAAATGTGTGAACAGAACAATCACTTTTTGTAGTGTGATAACCATTCCAAGTCCCTATTCAGGCCCAGTCTAATTGTGTCAAATTTGCAAATCAGCTCCAGCTCTGCAGTTTCACGCTGAAGTCTCTTTTTGTTAGTCTGTAAGGTGCCACAGGACTCTCGTTGTTTTTACTACTGGAATGGAGGTTGGTATTACGATTTCGGATCTCCGGACTGGTACCCTAGGCCAGTGTTTCTCAACTGGTGTTCTGTGGACATAGTGAAGGTGTTCCGCGACTGAGCCTGACTCCTTCCCATGGGGTGGGGAGCAGGGAGCTGAGTGGGGAGGAGGTAAGGAGTAATGTGGAGAGTTGACACATCTGGGAGATTGAAAATGCCCCAGGCACAGCAAAGCTTCCAGGCATGTGTTGGCATTCGCTGCTGCCTTCCTCCTTTGCTGAGGCTGGGGCATTTTAAGTTTCCTGACATTTGTTACCTCCAGCATTGCTTGGAACATAACTTCCATGATGAGACTTTCCTTGACAAACCTTACTGCACGAATAGATGAACTTTGTTTGAACATGCAGGCCCAAAATTCCCATTAAAACTTGAGTAATACCATTTTCAGTTTTAAGTTGTGTGCTTAATCATTATGCATCAGTTTTTTAGGAATAAACAAGTTAGATTCATAAAATTGTATTTAATTCAGTTTCCTGAATCGTTTTTGGAGGAATGCATAGTACACAGATATTACAAACTTTACAGCTGGTATATACTGACTTTTTTTGAGAGAGGTTTCATCAGGTGTTCCATGTAAAGAAATTAATTCCTTTAGGTGTTCCCTGGTCCAGTAAAGTTTGAGAAACACTGCTCTAGGCACCTTCTTCACATGTTAATGATCAGCCTCTGTGCTGATCCTCAGTTCACAGTTGCTGGCTACATTTTCATTTACCAAGGAGGTTGGTGCTGCAGTGTGGAAAAAGGTGAGCACGTACTTGAAGGAGAGGTGGCAAAATGGATCTGTAAACTGGTACAGTTGCCTGAAAATATTTGGAACCACTATATTAGATTCTGTTTAGGAGCCATACATTGATTTTCTTCTCTTAGATTTATTTGCAACACAATTAACTGTGGTAGATTGTTCAATGTGTATTCTATGTTGCATTTGCCCTGACTATTTCATTGTAATAATAATATTGGTTGTTATTGCGAATGTGTGGCTGTTTTCCTAAAAGGACGTCCTTGGATATTGGCTGCTTTGTTCTTAAGTATTTCCTTCACTGTTTGATTAAATATGAACTAATCAGCCAGTAGAAGGGTAACATTTCATGCTCTTAGAGTGTAAAACTTTTATATTGAAAACAAATCTTCCAAAGTTTGAAATCAAGTAGTTTTTAAAGTAATGTTCTCATCTCAAAAACAGTAGACACGTTTGTTTTTATTCCTTACTCATTCCTTCACATAAAGAGCAAAAACATTCATCTGATTTTGTACTTATATTTGAATTAAAAACCCTAATGATTCTCACAGTTCTCAGGATGATACATTTATGTTTCGTAATGCATTAATCAGTCTGTCTGCAGTGGCTCACAACTCTGAGGGCCAACCTCAAGGCAGACTGTCAAGAGGCCAGGCAGAGACCCCACATGGTTTTATGTTCTATAATGAGATTTCACCAATTCAGTAACAAATGTGAACTCCTGAAGCACTATAACAAAGTCTGTGACTCTTACCATGGAGTCACAGACAGTCTTCCTGAGCACAGAGGTAAGCTGGATCTAGTGGGTAATTGGATGCTATATACCAATAAAAAATACTCAGGTTTCTCACAGTCCCAAGAGATTAGTCATTTACCCCAGGTCAATTTGTACTTTAGATCTAGACCAAAGACAATGCTTGTAGCCAATCCTGTGGTAGACTATCTAAGGATTTATTAACTAAGAAAAGAAATGAGTTGTTTCAAGTAGGCAAGCATATATAGGCAAATGAGTTACAGTCTGTGGTTTTAAAAGATGACAGAGTTGTGGTAATCTGTCAGCTTTGCATGTGCTTTAGGCTCACACAGGTTTAACCTCGGGATCTCTGCTTCTTTTTCATATCTTCAGCCCAGTGAGAGTCTAAACAGCAAAATATATGAAAAATTTTCCTGAGAGCTCTGTTCCCTTCTTCCATAATTCAGACTAATGGGACAAGTCCTTTTGCATGTAGCCTCTTCATGGGAGTAAGGGGCAATTAACAAAGTCTGAATCTGAGCCGAGCCGGGTTCCAGCTCACTCCCCTACCTCCTGAGCCCGCCTATGACCCGGCTGGCTCCTGAGCCCCCTGCTATTTCCCCTTTCCCCTCACTCAGTACTCATCCTCACTGCTGAGAGGTCAGCCCCACTGCTGGCAGAGATGCTGGAATCTGCTGCCTGGGACGCTGCTGTTCTCATGCCCTGGGGCATATGCCTGGTCATGCTGCAGGGTGGGAGATTTAAAAACGCCCTGACAGCTATGAACAGCCATCATTCGGGTTTTCAAACATGCATACACACATGAAATAACAGACACACACAGATTGGAAACAGCTGATCCTGGATCCAAAAAAAAGGCTGTTGATCGATGTTAATTATTTACTCTTGTCAATCTATGATAGCAGAAATGAGTGCAGCAAGCACCAGCCATTCTAAAATAAATATGCTTTCTACAGAACCAGGGTCTCATTCCCTCCTTCTTCCCTTCCATACCCCCAGCTGAAAATGGACTTGGGGCCATAACCAGTAAAAACAAGAAGAGTCTCTCACTGTTGTGGCCTGGTTGGTAGATTAATTGTAGATTTAAGATACAAGAGATGTTTTTTTTTTTTCCCTTTCCCAGGCAATTGCAAAGGCTATTCCCACCACTTCCTTTTTCAATTTTCAGTATGCGCATATAGATGAAGCTAAAAGTGCACTCTGGCATTTTTTATGCAGCTTTCCTAAAATAATCTTGAATAATTTAACAGTGTCTCAAAAAAATCCCAGTTTAACCAATAGATGCTCTTCCTTTTTGTTACCCTGGACCTGTCCCCGTAATAGTGTTGCATCAAAACTCCACTTTATTAAAACTATGCCTCTAGTTAAGATTGCTGATACTTTTCATTATAAGACCCTGTTTTCAGTTTCTTATGTCTTTTTGCCAAACTTTAACTGTTCATGCTGAAGTTTTCCATGCTAGGTATCTGGTATTTGTGTGGGAAGTTTCAGCTAAAACAGTTCAGCCATTTCCAAGAATAAGGCTCAATAAAAATATGCTGTTTTTGCCCATGTTAAACAAATTCTGATGACCTTTCTTCTTTCTTTGAACAGCGCTTTGGAGCAGGGACTTGAACTTTGATAGCGAGGGTCACTCTGCTGTCAGGGATGTGCCTTTTGCCATCTCTGTGAAAATTTCCCCAAAGTTGGCCTAATTATAAACCTTTGAAAAATCTCAGTTCACAAATGAAAGGAGGGAGGAACATGTATAGAGGGAAGAGATGATAAAATCAGAAATATTGGGATATACAGTATTGCCAACCCCAAATGTTCAAAAACCATGAGTCAGGCTCACCAAAAAATCATGAGCTTGGCTATAAAATCTGAAGACTGTGTAAAAATAATAGATTTGGTGTTCTTTCTACTTTTTGAGCCTTTAGGGTACACTGGGGTCACATTTTGAAGCTGTCTGCACAGTCACAAGGGCTAGAAACTTACCTTTTCTTTAAGAATGAAGGCTGAAATCATCACGTGTTTACTTGGCTCCAGAAGCTGGGGCTCTGAGGAAAACCATCATGAGACTCAGGACAAAATCATAAAGTTGGCAACATTGCTTCAAACAGAAAATGGAGGTAAAAGGGGCAGGAACTTGTGATGGGGGAGAATAGGAGCCCCAGGAAAGAAGACAGCCTAGGCCGGAATCGGGGACAGGGGCAGAGGCAGGAGCAAGGCCGTGGGGAACAGGAGCTGGGGAGGCAGGAAGGGTGAAGTCAGAGGAAGGGAAAGAGACAACAGGGGCGGAGGGAGGAAAGGAGCAGAAGGGACCGGGGAGAGGCTTGTGTAGGGGACAGGGAAGAGGGGTTTATGGCCTTCTCTATATGAGCACTTATGCCAGGAAAAGCTTTTGTGGCTCAGGGGTATGAAAAGACACCCCTGAATGATGTAAATTTTGCTGGCATAAGTACTTGTGTAGCTGCATTATGTTGACAGGGCAAGAGCTCTCCCACTGATCTGGTAAACCCACCTAACCGAGTGGCAGTAGCTATGTCACTCTCCCGCAACATAGTGCTGTCCACAGAAGCGCTTAGGGTGGCAAAATTTACTTCGCTCAGGGAGGGAGGGGGGCTTCACACCTCTGAGCAACAAAAGTTTTGCAGGCATCTAGCTTAGATCACTAGAACATGCTCCCCTCTGGAATGTGGAACTGAATATATTATTGAAATTCCAAAGGGGTAGCCGTGTTAGTCTATTGTAGAAAGACAACAGAGTCCTGTGGCACTTTTAAAGACTAACAGATTTATTTATCGCATGAGCTTTCTGGTGGGATTTTCTCCCACGAAAGTTCATGTGATAAATAAATCTGTTAGTCTTTAAAAGTGCCACAGGACTCTGTTGTCTGAATATATTATTGCTGATTCTCATCGTTCCTCTGCCATCTAGCAATACCTGTGAAACCCAACTGGCGCCATGTCTCTCTGTTTCCCTCTAGTCACTGGTTCACATAGAAGATAACAGCCTTTTACTGCTACCAGTTACTCTGTTAGTTCGAGTGGTAGAGCTGTGTTTCACAAACGGTCGATCCCAGTCCGCCAATGGGTCACAGGAAGGTTCTATATGGGTTACCACGTCCCAGGACAGCCATGGGTGGCTGGCAAAGCTTCCCCTGGGGAGGGCTAGCTCCTTGCCCTGCCCTACGTGCCACCCTTGGCTCAGCTCTGCCCCTTACCTCTCGCTGCAGCCACAGCTTGGGCCTTCCTGGTGGGGAGGATGGAGAAAGGTGTGGCCACCACAGCCTCATCCCAGCAGGGAGAGGGGGAGGGCAGGGAAAGGCGAAGCCACGACGACCCGTGCTTCCCAATGCTGTTCGGTGGCAGCTCTCAGGGAGGGCCCAGCCTTCCCTGCCCTATGATACAAATGACCCTCGGGGGCAGGTTAACCAATCCCTGGGTCTTAGCTAAAGCACATACCCTCCTTTCAGCTCACTCTGGCTGGGCCGGACGTGAGTGGTGCTGTGGGCCAGATTGCAACACCGGTACCTAAGCCCAGCCTCATGGCACAGGAGCCACTGTTGTGTGATGAGTGTGATGGGGGCTTGGTTTCTAAACTGCCCTCCCTTTCCCCCAAGCCTCTCTTTTGCACAGGGCTGAGGTTAGGGTTCTGCTGGTGCAGAGGGTACCTATTTGAAAAGATGCATTGCAAAAGAAGAGAAAATGCATGTGATGGCTCCCGTTAGTAACAAGTTTGGGAATCACTGTAACAGAAGACTGGGCTCTGGATCGGAAGGTCCTCACTCTGGTGATGCTCCAGGTGAAGTATCACTGTGCTTTCATGTGATGGATATTTTTTTAAGTTTTTAAAAAACCTAGGTAACTGCATTTAAAAATGATGTGAAAGGATCGTTAATGTTGTGATGTCAAGAGGTCCTGTGGAAAAAGTAGTATGTGATCATGCCTCTGCACGTGGGCATTGCCTTAATGCTGGCATTTCCTGACTTATGTGTCCCTGACCTTGCCACTTTAATATGCTTTTAACATAAGGTTTGTGAGTTTGGGGGGTTTCTTCTTTTTTTTTTTAGTTTTTATTTTGCTGTAATGGGAATGTAGGGCGTGGTGTTTTCAGTCCCAAGGATTTAAAAATCATGAATCAGACCTTCAAGAATATACTGGTTTTAAAATGATAAAATTAACAATAACAATAATAAATCACAATGGTTTTTAGGTTGTCTCAGTTATGATGGGCTGGGTGAAGCCTTGTTAATATAGGTTGGGTTAAAACCCCTTTAAGATTGGTAGGTGAGAAATCATCTTTCAGTTAACATAACTATAAACATAAGCCCCACCTAAGACAAAAGATGTGTTCAAACCAGCCCGGAAGTTTTTAGCTGAGTCTTGCTTTGGGAAATGGGAGAAGAGAGATCTCACAGAAACTGTGGTGAGGCAAGAACAGGGCAGGCAGTGAGCCTGAAGGAGCAGCTGAGAACTTAGTGGCTAACCCTGGAAGAAATCTGTGGAGAGTTTTTTGCCAGGGCAGGCCTGCAGGCTGAAAAGAGTATTTTTGGTGGTGTGAGCAAAAGAAGTTGTTTCCTTTATTTGATTGCTTCTGGGTTCAGAAACACAGGACTTGGTGCATTCTTTGTAAATAAACAAAACTGCATCAGGGAAATACCTGACACCAATTTCTGCTCCCAGCTGGAATGCTTACAGAGCCTCAAACTTTGCCTAGCCGCTCTGATAGAAAAGGACCTCTAGGGGAAAGCACCCTTCTCCAATATGCATGTAATCATGTCAGGTTAAAAATTCAACCGCCCACACGCACGCACAAAAGCCTTCCTGCTGGCTATCAGGTGGCACAGCCCCTGATTTCCTTTCCTTTCCTTCACTATTGGGGTGGAGAAGCTGTCATCTTTCCCTTCTCAGTCCCCACCCAAATGATTTTCTTGTCGTCTTCATAGCCGCTGCCCTCTGTGCCATCCTTATTGTCTCTTGTCCCTCTTCCACTTCCCCATCTATGTGACCCTACAGTCTCCTGTCCCATATTTGCCCTCATGTTCTCCCTCCCTTTCTTCTCACATGGTCCTAACCCCTCAAATTCTCCCTTTCTGCCCCTGAGTCACCCCTTCTGTTCTCTACAGTACTTCGTTCATTCACATGGTGTGTCTAAAGTGTGATATAAAAACTTGCAGCACCAGTCCCAGAGTTTGAGTCAGCTGATTCAGGCTCATGGGACTCGGGCTGCAGGTCTAAAAATTGCAGTGTAGATGTTCAGGTTGGGGCTGGAGGGAGCCCAGGCTTTGAGACCTCCCTACCCGCCAACTCATAGGGTCTCAGAGCTCAGGCTGACCCTGAATGTCTACACTGCGATTTTTTTAACCCTGTGGCCTGAGCCAATTGACTTGAGCCAATTATGACCATTCCATGGGTCTTTAATTGTAGCATAGACATTCCTGCAGTTTCCTCAGGCATTTATTTGCTGATGCTTGAGGAAGGGCAGAATGGCTCCTTTCTGGTCAGGTTGGCTCCTGCAGGGCATCAGTAATGCCAGAGTCGACTTGGGCTGCACAGCTCCAGGCAAGTTCCAGAGTCAAGCATCATCCCTGATGCTGGGAGTTGTGATTATAATTTTAATATCCTTTCCTTTTATTTAACAGAAGATATAATGCTACCCATGCTAGATGCTGATAAAATGCGGAAGTTGCAGACACATACAGTAAATGCAGTGTGTATATTTATGTGGAAGGCCCAGCAATCTTATGAAGATTTACAATAGTGGTCTAGACATTTTTTTTTCCTGAATCATGTAGGAAGTGATCCATTATCCTGGAAAGCCCTCTGTTGTGAGAACAGCAAGGATAACCTCTCCTGAAGTTACCCATTGTATTATTTATAGATCAAACTATTCAGGGATTAACACTCAAAGAAAGTCTGCAGGTGTTTCACTTCAGTGGCTGGCAAATGATCAATATCTGGTAACTCAGTAGATGAGGACCAAAATTTAAACTGTCTGTCTTACTGTATTTTTGTTGTGCTCAAAACTTGGTGTCAGTTTGTCCATAACGTTTATGCATTATATTTATTATGATGGCAGCCTGCTACACTAGATGCAGTTTTCTTTTTGCAGTAATTGGCAATCAAGCTGCCATTAGACAACATGTATTCAGAGGCTGACTCACTACCGTGTTACTCCTGTTTCACGTCTTTTAAATCAATGCCATCAAATTGAAGCAAAGCAGTGGTAAAAAAGGCCCTCAGAATGCTATCTAACCTAAAGGAATCTTGTTTTGTTGGAACAGAAACAATGAAGTCTTTTGTGGGGTCCCATCTGAGATCCACCTCATTTGTGCTTGTATCTTCTTGAGAATGCTTAAAATAATAAAATTTACCAATGTTTTGGCCCTTGTATTCCACAATGCTTGCTATTAGAAGGCAAACAGATTCAAGAAACCAACAGTAGCTGACATGGTTAACTTATTTTAAACAAGGTATTTCCTGGTAGTTCTGAAGAGTCCCCTGAAGGAATCCAGTAAAACTGATGTGAGTTATAGCTTGGTTACTAGTTGTTTCTGCAGCAAGGTTGTTAAAAGAAGGGCCAGAGGGAACATGTGGTAATATAACAGGTCCCATAATAATATCTGTATGTAATTAGGTTATAGTATTGTGGAAAACATAATTTTTAATTTATTTGTGTTTTAACTTTTAACTTCTTTCAGATGTGAGCCGTAATGACTTTTTAAACAAGGACATTCATTTTTTAAAACAAACAAAAATACCTTTGGTTATTCATGCATTCAGATCAGCGTGTGTAAGATTTAAATGAATATGAGATAGAATTGTATGCCACATACTGCAGTTATAGGTACTTGTATAGACAGAGATTTTTAATTGTTTTTACTTTATGCATTTGATGGTCTCTTTGTAGTAATGTTCACTACTTTTCTTATATAGTCGGAGCCTGGTCCAGAATAATGGGTTTTAAGGCCAGAAAGGACAACCAGATCACCTGGTTTGACTTCCTGTATATCCCAAGCCACCACTACCCACACACTAAATCCAACAACAATAATTAGACCAAAGTCTTACAACATACAGGATACTAGACTAATATGTGCCACCAGTAGAGAACAGGAGGGATTGAGGTGCACCAATGCCTGAGGCCCTCCTACAGTGGCAAGGAAATGATTGAGTGAGATGCACTTGGGTAATGAGAGCCCTGCAGATCCGCGGGTATCTACTTCAGATTCACAGGCAACCGCATTTGCGGGTGCGGATATCCGCAGCCCCATTGTTACGGATTGGCTGCAGCTGCGGATTCTATTTTTGTGATCGATCCCTGCAGCTGCTGCTATGATCTGCATCGTCAGCAGCACACAGGGGAACAAGGAAGCGCTCCAGCCAATCCCAGTTGAGGTCTGATTGGTGGTCTGCCAGCCAATCAGAGACTCAGTCACAACAGGCTGGGGCTTGGAGAGACACCACACACTGTCAAACAGTTAGTATGCTGGCCTTTGATTGGCTCATTCCCCATGCCTTCCCCGCCAATTTCTCCATTTTCTTGTTTGTGGTTTGTATGCCGTGCTATCAATCAGAAATTTCATTGGTGGCCATGAAAACTGATTGATAGCACAGCATGCAAATTGCAAACAAGGAAAGGAAAAAAATGGGTGGGACCCATGTGGCAAATGAGCCAATCAAATGCTAAAATGCTGACTGTGAGCCCAAGCTTGGTTGCTGGATACGGTTCCGGATCCACATAAAACATGGCTTGAGGATTGGATAAAGGCTGACATTGGGTGGGTGCAGTTTAATTCCAAATCCACATTTTTGTATCGCGCAGGGCTCTATGGATAATCCTAGCAAGTGATCTGCACTCACGTGCTATAGAGGAAGACAAAAATATTCCAAAGTCACTGCCAATGTAACCTGGAGGAAAATTCCTTCCTGGCCCACATTTGACAGTCAATTAAACCCTGAGAATGTGAGTAAGAATGAGGCGGTCAAACACCTGAGAGAGAGAGAATGCTTGCTGCCATCTCACAGTCTAAGCTTACCTAACCCAGTGCCCCATCTCCAGCCATGGCTGCTCCTTTTGTTTCAGAGGAAAATGAACCCTCAAATGTATTTGAGTGGAAAGGGGGTTGGTATATCCCTTCCTGACCCCTGCAGGTGGCTGGCTGAAACCCTAAAGCATGAGCTTTTAGAAACATATGACATATCCCAGAAGAGAGTGCTGGGGCTGCTGAGCCCTGTCTTCTACCATCCAAGCATAACCCCATTATAGAACCACAGTTATGAAGTAAAGTCAGTGGGATTTCTCACATATTTAAAATTAAGAATAGTTTTTAAAACTCTGTTGTACTGGGGTCTTCAGTCAGTTTCCCTTTCTCTGTGTATGACTTCTTGATGTGGCCATAGAGGAACGAAAAATGTTTTAGAAAACAGAGCAGCGTGTTTCTAAAACCAGCAGTCACACAAAAGTTGATCTGAGCCCAAATTAAAACTTTTTGGGTAGTTCATAAAATCCCTGCCTATTTTTTGTGTTCATATGGCTTTGCATTTCCTTCTTCCAGCTGAAAGTAGAAGGCTATTCACTCTATGGCCCCCAAAATGCTTAAACTCATGCTTAACTTTGTGTGAGTAACTCCATCATTCTTCAGCAGAGCACTTCAGCACATGCTCATCTTTAAGCACGTGACTTGTCCCTGTCGTGTTTAAATGAAGTACATATTTAAGTGCTTTGCTGGGTAGGGATGGGCTTATTCATATGCTTATAATGGAGGAAAGCTGACATGCAGAGGAGCACACAGTGCAGACAGATATATCCCTCTGGGAAGGATTTATTAAAGGGGACACTCTATATCCTAGTGGAGAGGAGAGGACCTAATTAAAAAGAGGTAGGAACGGAAGAGAAACAATCAAATGAAGACAGTCCTATTGAATTACATCACATGAAGGCAGACAACGAAATACTGACAAATTTTATCAGTGCTTGTATACAAATACTACAAGTCTAAATACTAAGGATGGGTGAACCTGAGTACCTGATATCTAATGAGTTTATTGATATAATAGACATCACAGAAACTGGGTGCAGCAATGATAATCAATAGGACACAGTGATACCAGAATACAAAATATGTAGGAATGACAGTGTAGGCCTCGCTGGTGGGGGAGTGACACTATATGTGAAAGAAAGCCAAGAATCAGATATAATGAAAAAAAACAAAAAAACCTGTACCATAAAAATCTTTATGGGCAGAAATTTCATACTTGGATTTAAAAAGGGTATAATAGTAGGACTGTACTACCGATCACCTGACCAGCATGGTGACCATGACTATGAAATGCTGAGCAAAATTAGACAAGCTACATAAAGAGAAAATCCAGTCATAATGGGAGTTTCAACTATCCACAGCCTATTGACTGGGAGCATGTCAGGATGGGATGCAGAGATAAAACTTCTCAACACCATTAATGACTGCTTTTTGGAGACCCTAGTCCTGGACTATACAAGGGGAGAGGCAATTTTTGCTTTAGTCCTAAGTGGTGCATTAGATTTTGTCCAAGAGGTGCATGTTGCAAATTGGTTCAGTAATAGCAACCATAATGTAATTAAATTTTCCCCCGTGTATGGGGAAAATACCAGAGAAACCCATCACAATAGCATTTATTTTCAAATAGGGAAACTGCAGAAAAATGAGGAGGCTAGCTAAATGGAAATTAAAAGTAACAGTCATGAGTGAAATGCCAGCAAGCTTAATGAAAACTTTTTAAAACCACCATAACAGAGGCTCAAGCTGTATGCATGCCCGAAGTAATTTTAAAAGAAAAGCCGATAAGAGGACCAAAAAAAGTCACCATGGCTAAACAGAATAAAAGGGGTGGCTAGAGACAAAAAGGCACCCTTTAAAAATTGAAAGTCAAATCCTAATGAGAAAGAGAGAAAAGAGCATAAACTCTGGCAAGTCAAGTGTAAAATATAATTAGGCAGACCAAATAAAGAATATGAAGAGCAACTAGCAAAAGACATGCAAACAAACAGCAAAATTTTTTAAATATATCAGAAGCAGGAAGCCGGCCAAACAATCAGCAAGGTCACTGGATGATCAAGTTGCTAAAAGAGCACTCAAGGAAGACAAATCAGTTACAGAGAACTTCAATTTTTTGCAGCAGTCTTCATTGTAGAGGATGTGAGGGAGAATCCAACACCTGAGCCATTCTTTTTCGGTATCAGATTAGAGGAACTGTCACAGACCAATAGAAGAGGTTTTGGAACAAATTGATAAATTAAACAGTAATAAGTCACCAGGACCACATTATTCACCGAAGAGTTCTGAAGGAACTCAAATGGGAATTGCGGAATTAGTACCTGTGGTATATAACCTAGTACTTAAATCAGTTTCTGAACTAAGTGACTGAAGGAGAGCTAATGGGATGCTCATTTTTTTTAAAGGGCTTCAAAGGTGATCCTGGCAGTTACATGCCAGTAATTCTAGCTTCTGTGCTGGGCATACTGGTTGAAACTGTCATAAAGAACAGAATTATCAGACATGTAGATGAACATGTGATGTTTGGGAAGAGTCAACACAACTTAAAGGGAAATCATGTCTCACCCAGTCTATTAAAATTTTTTGAGCGTGTCAACAAACATGTGAACCAGGATAATTCAGTCAGTGAACTTGGACTTTCAGAAAGCCTTTGACAAGGTCTCTCAGCAAAGGACTCGTAAGCAAAGATAGGAGTCATAAGATAAGATGGAAGGTATTGCCGTGGGTCAGTAACAGGTTAAAAAGATAGGTAACAAAGGGTAGGAATAAATGGCCAATTTTCATAGTTGAGAGAGAGAACTAGTGGATTCACTCAAGGCGCTACAGTGGGACCAGTGCTGTTTAATATATGGAGAAAGGGATAAACAGTGAAGTGGCAAAGTTTGTTGATGATACAAACTTTTTTACGATTGTTAAGTCCAAAGCAAACTCTGAAGAGTGACAAGAGGTTTCACGAAACTAGATGACCGGGGAATAAAATGGCAGATGAAATTCAATGTTGATAGATGCAAAGTAATGAACACTGGAAAACATAAACACCATTATATGTACAAAATGATAGGGTCTAACTTATTTGTCATAAAGTCTGGGACTGTTCAGCTTGATGAAGAGATGACTGAAGAGGGATATATTAGGGGTCTATAAATCCATGAATGGTGTGGAGAAAGTGAATAAGAAAGCGTTATTTATCCCTTCATCTAATAGATGAACCAGGGATCACCTAATGAAATTAAGAGGGAGAAGTTTTAAAACAAACATAAAGAAGTACTTCACACAACCTGCGGAACTCATTGGCAGGAGACCCAGAAGTGTTATGAAGACCAAAAGTGTAAGTGGGTTAAAAAATGAATTAGATAAATTCATGGAGGATAGGTCCATCAGTAGCTATTAGATAAGATGGTCACAGAAGTAACAATATGCTCTGTATATTACTGAACTTCTGACTGCTAGAAGCTGGGACTGATGACAGGGGATGGATCACTTGATAAATTGCCCTGTTGTATTCATTCCCTCTGAAGCATCTGATACTGACCACTGTCAGAAGACAGAATACTAGACTAGATGGACCTGACCCAGAAGGGCTGTTCTTAAATATATGCTTAAATGTATTTCAAAATCAGGGCTCATATTTTCAACTTGATTGAAATCAAAAGGTGCCTGGAAACAGAAATATACAATCTAACTGCTTTCACAGGATATTCAGCCCAACTTTGCTATCCAGTATGTTTTGGATACTTTGTGTGGGGTGAAAATAAAAAAAAAAAAAAAAAAAGAAAAACTACTACTATCAGGCAAATGCTCTCGGCTTTTGATGGACAGAATAGACTCTTTTCTTTTAAAAAAAAAAAGGCCTTTGAGTTTTCTTTAATGTGTAAAAGTATATATGCAATCACAAAGTTTTGTTTAATAATGGTCTGAGGCCTTAATGCTTCAATTACTCTGATACTGCGAATCTAACATGTTGCTATTGGGTCATGTTGCCCTAAGTGCTTATTGAGCATTTTCTCTTAGAATGATTTGCTGTTAGAAAAAGTAGTTTCTGCAAAACCAGTTTTTCCCTTGGGAAAATCTAGATTTTTGTCCAAAAATTTCAATTTCTCTGCTGTGAGTAGCAAAATTAAATATTTTGTTTCAGGTCAGTTTGTCCTGAATCAGAGTTTTTAGTTTTGTTGAACTGACTCAAAATCTTTAGGTTCAAAGTAATTCAATAAAACATTAACATGGGCTTCTTTATCTGTACTTGACTTTGGGAGTTATAGTTTGTTGACTTAGCTCCTTAGAGGACTATATCTCGCATAATACAATAACAATGTCCTTCTGACCAAGCACTGCAGGGTGAATCATGGGAGAGATGTATAACTCTGGGTGCATCATGGGAACTGTACTCCAGCTACGGGACCTGACCCATTAGGGAAAGGTGGGATGTTATGATCCCGAACTACAACTCCCAAAAAGCAACGTGCCACAATGGGAAAATACATTTGAATATTGAAATAACTTCCTATATTTTTAAGTCCTTCACAATTGGCAGGAGACTTTTACCCACATTGGGGTAGCAGAGTGAGGATGCATGAACATTCCACTGCTGTGCTATGCCTCTTCTTTGGATAACCAGAGGATCTCATCGGTGGAGTTTAATCTCTCGCCTCCCATCCCACCTTTCAGGGACACTACAGGCTTAGTCCTGTAAGGTGCTGAGTGCTCTGGCTCCCACTGAATTTGTTGGGGGTCACAAGGTGCTCAATGCTTTTGAAAAGCAAGCAGCTTCTTTAGGTGTCTAGATATGAACTTAGGAGGCTGACACTCATTTTAAAAAAACTTTGGTCCTTGTTTCTAATTCACCATTTATGCAGTTTGCTTACTTTTTGCATGCCACAAAGTTTAGACATCTTAAGCTAGATTGGCCTGCTTATAATGTTATTTTTATGGCACTTATTTCCATAGCACAGTATCTGAGCAAAAGAGTTTACCTTAAAAATTCTACCGGAAAATTAAAAAAAAAATTAAAAATCTTGAAATTATCACCATCTGTTTTATGTTATGAAAAATAAATTCCTTAATACAAAATCTATATTTTTTGCCTACACAATTTGTCAGTCTTCCTTTCACCTAGTTAAATGTAGGGATCCCATTAACAGGAAATAGTAACAATATCTCTGATATGTAGAAAACATTTGTTAAACTTTCCTTGAAAAAGCAGACTGTCCCACTCTACATTTCTTGCCATATTATGAAATGTGGCAAACAGTTTTGTTTTATATCTTAAATTCATATTATGCCTCAATTACCCTTTCCACATGTAGTTACAAACAATTTAAAACACATGAATAAATCTAATTGTCAAATGTTTTTTCCTCTCACCCTACACAAAGGAAATCTTCCTTTTCTAAACCATCCCAAAGGAAAAGCATGCATAAAAAGATAAGCTTTTAACAACATTATGACCTTAACCCACACTGGGCCGTACAACTGTGTCAACTGAAAACCAGTTCGAAACATTGCCTAGCAATGCAACACCTTAGTGTGGTGAGATTCAGCTTCCATAACACAAAATGACAATGCTGAAGTGTTGTTTCTGAAACCAAATGAATAGCAAATAATTTCTCTGTTGCCTGATTTATACCCCTTGTGCGTAAAATGGAGAGTGGATTCTGATTAGTGTGTTCATAAAAAGGTGTGGACTTGATCCTGATCTCACTTACACCAGGCTAACTACATGGAGCCATTGCTGATTTACACCATTCTAAGTCAGACGCACATGAGGCCCTGTGTGTTTATTCTATTGTTTATGAATGGTTGTGTTTATCTCATAGCAGTGTCTTGAATTGGTTTCTATTGACAAAGCTATGACTAAAGAAAATGTTTGATGACAAAAACAGATGTTTCCAGGCAGCTTGCCATAGCAAAGAAAATAAATAACTAAATAAATAATCTAGTGTTTACTTGTAAGCTGGTGCTGGCTGTTCTATTTTGCCAGTGAATAATGATGACCAGTGAGTAGTTTAAAATCCTGACTTGACAAGAAGGGAATATGTTTTTAACTGCCTCTTTGTGTAGTACAATCTGTACTATAGGCTGGAATACAATTGCTGTAATCACCTCCACAAATCTTACTTGAGAACATCTTTGCAAGCTGTTTATGCTGTGTCTACACGGCAATTAAACACTTGTGGCTGGCCTATGTCAGCTGACTCGGGTTTGGGTTGCAAGGCTGTAAAATTGCAGCATAGATGTTTGGGCATTACCCATTCCAAAGGGGTAGCTGTGTTAGTCTAGTAGTTCAAGCATCTAACAAAGTGGGATTTTTCTCCCATGAAAGCTCATGCAATAAATACATTTGTTGGTCTTTTAAAAGTGCCACAGAACTCCTTGCAGGCATTTCCTTGAGCCTAGCCTCTGGAAGATGCTGACAGACCCAAGCCCAAATGTCCATAGTGTAGTTTTACAGCCCCACAACCTGAGTCCTGTAAGTCGAAATCAGCTGACACAGTCGTGTGTGAAAGTGCCATGTAGACATACCCTCTGTGACTGGGATGGAAACCCGAAAGCTAGTAGAACAGATGGCCATTAATTGAACAACTGGCTAGTATTTTGACAAGTTTAAGTTCTCCATCTTCAAGCATCTGACAAAGAGGGATTTTCTCCTACGAAAGCTCACGCGGTAAATAAATTTGTTAGTCTTTAAGTGCCACAAAACTTTTTGTTTGTTTGTCTAGTATTTGTGAATGTTGTTGATTTTAATGTAAAGCTAGAAGCCTTTAGTAGAAATGTGTGAAACAGTCAAGTGACGAAAGCTGATTGGAGTTGGCAGCTGGATGGAAACTATTTGAACTACAGCCGTAAGAAAACCTCTAATTCAGCGATCATCTTCTGTCAGAGACATTCTCCAACTTCATTTAAACCAAAATGCTTTGGAAAAAGCATGCCTGGTTGCTTTAACTCAGGATTATCGGTAATTTGAAACGTTTTGTTTTGTTTTTGCTGGATTTTTTGTTTGTTTGTTTTTTGGGTTTTTTTGACAGACTTGAAGAAATCAGCAACCATATTATGTTTTAATGGACAATAGGGATTGGCATAATCACTCCTAAATCAAACAAAGGGAAGGAAATACCTAGCTTGAATGTCCTGGCAGAACTTGGACAGCTGGAGAGTTGTTTTTGGAAAGCAAATAGGCAAGAGAGAAGTTTATTTTGGGAGCGAATGTTAAAGTAGTAACTGGAAATCAGGAAGCTTGTAATTAGGTTGTTCTATGGGCAAGCTGCTTCTTCGTGCCACAGCAGAATACTGGAGTAGAGTTGAGAGATTGGAAAGGCTGATGAGAGTTGGGACTTTGCACTAATGCCATGATTGTGATTCTCGGATAAGCCATTCGGCTCCCAAGTCCTCTTTTGAATCTCAAAACTCGATTCCTCATGAAAGAAATGTTATGATGACTTGACAGAGATGTGCCTACAGTGTCCTGCTGCCTGACCGAGAACTTAGTGACTTTGGTATGAAGACAGTGTGTTTGGAAAATAGTTTGTAACATTGAGGTGATACTCTGCTCAGTCTACACAAAGTCTTTGAGTGTAAAACAAACAAGGAGTCCTGTGGCACTTCTAAAGACCAACAAATTTATTTATCGCATGAGCTTTCATGGGAGAAAATCCCACTTCATCAGATGCTAGAAGATGGGGAACTTACAATTCCTTGTTTGTTTTGCTGAACTAGACTAACACCGCTACCCCTTTGGAAATTGTCATCTTTGAATGTAAGGCACTCAAGTTGGGGAGAATTGTGTATATATTTTCATTTATTCACAAGATGCTGGGGAAGTAGGGGAATAAATGTGCTTTATCAACCATTAAGATTACAGGTTTCTAACCAATACATTTGAATATCTTTTCTAATATTGTGTTGGTATCCTACTTAGTCGAGAGTCAAAGAATAAAATCAAAACATATATAGTGATCTGTCAGCTTTTTTTAAACATGGGAGTGTTGAACTAATTTGTGGGTGTTGTACCACTGCCCTCTACTGGGTGAAATATTGTCAAATTGGTTTATGTATGTATTGGTTGCCTCTTGGCTGAGCTAATGGAGCTGATCTTTGGAAGACCTGGAGCAAGCAGGGCTTAACATGTGACTTCTAATAGGCCTTTTGCATGGTTCATGCTTCAGAGGGGAATGTAGAGAACTACTCCCTGTCAGGGGCTATACCTTCAGGCTATCCTCCTTAAAATTGCTTCTTAAGATGCCTTTCTTCAGACAAGGCTACAGAACCTCCTCAGACACCTGCCCTTACAGGAAGAGGCACGCCATCCTCTTTTGAAAATAGTACGACCACCCAATAAATGCTGTAGCACTACAAGATGTGTGTCAGACTCCACCTCTTGCTCATCCTATTTTGTGGTCTTCTGCTCTCTTTGCTGTGCTCTTATGTTGTTTGCTATGATTGTTATCTCATTGGATTAACAACTTTTAAAAAAAAATATGTCTATAACCCGCCTAGTATATTATGGCCGCTATGCAACTAACACCTTCCCTTTTTGAATTGTGTGTATCTCTCCCCCTTCTGGAGTGGAGGGGAAGGTCAGCTACCTCCACAGCAGCATCCCCCTGCCTTCACACACACATCTCTTCAACAGGGTTTACCACAGACCTGGGGATCTGCATTTGAGTAAAGGATGTGCAGTGGATGGGTTCAAGGGGGAGTTGGGGTCAGGCTTGGGGGGACATGTAGCATCTCCTGCATCCCTGCAGAGATCCTGCTGAGATCCACACCTAGGGATCTCTCCTGTAAGTCATGTCGTGTAGCAGCTGGGGGTGCTGCAAAAGAACAGAGTTTCTGGGTAGCTGGTCCCAAGTCTTTTGCAATTCCACAAGAACCCTGCAGACCTGAGTGTGTGGGGGCCAGTTTCTTCGCTGGGTTTATGCCCGATCCTCTTTTTGCTTGCTCTGCCACCTCCTCACCTCCACTTCTCTGAACAAAGAATTCAGAGGATGCTCTGGGAGGAGACCCTCTTTGAATTTTCCTTCCCCCCTCATCCTCAGTGTTGATGTTACCACCTGGTAGGAGTGCAGTCTAGCCCATGGAGTAGGGAGCCTTTGCACCAGTTCCAAAAGACATTACATGGCCATATGCTAAAGCCCATTTTGAGCCCTGGTGCTAAGGCAGAGACATCTTTATTTGAAAGTGAAAACCACTCCCATTCTCTCTCCCATGCCCAATTTTACAAACGTGATTGAAGATAGTAGCATTTTGTGTGCATACTGCAGAAGATTTCCATAGTAGTAGGCCTCCCCTTTGTCCCTCTCCCACACAAAACCCATTTCTGAATTCCAGGATTCCTTCCACTCTGTAGTATTTATTGTATCACAGTCAGAAGTGGCTGAAAAGGCAGTAACGAACAGTTGTTGAATCTGTAGGTTGTAATAGATGCAATATTAGTCTGATGGCATTTGACTTGAAAGCGAAAACCAGAGAATGTTACAGCAGCTTTGTCTAATAATTTTGTAGTGTTTTCACACGGTCAAAAATTCTCAGTTGCAGCTTCTACTAATTCCATTCTGTGAGAGGAGATACTTCATCCTTCATCAAGGTGCTTCGGGCTCATTGTCATACTAAACTCATTTTCATTCCTACTATGCGAAGCTGGAACACAGGTTATGCAATTAGCAGGGAGGTGTTTGCAGGAATGATAAGGAAAACTTGACAAATGAAGTACGCTCTAAAGGATCCATTCTGCTGCTGCATCTCTAAACAGAAGCATGCTTTAGTACCCAATTTAAAGGGCAATGTTAAATAATTGAATCCTAAAATTTGACCTTTCTTATTCAAAGCACCTCTGTATATATACGTATGTGCCCCAGGACTCCTTGTTTGTTCTGTGGATCTATCCATCCATCCATCCCTCCCTCCCAGCTTTGTTAAAGGAATGTTATTAAGGTTGCAAAGTCACGTGCTCCAAAGTTGGAAATATCAGAATTAAGCTTGCCCATGCAACCTAAATTCAGCTCCTTTGTGCATTGTAGTAGTCTGGGATTACATGATTATATGCATTTTTTCCCCTAGAACCCCTACCTCAGTCAGTACACAAGACGAGTGGAGCTCTCTTAATAAGCAGCAATTCAATGTTTTGTTTTATCCTCATTGTTCAATGTGTGGGTTCAGGCCTTATTTACTGCACACTATGCAAGCTATGCTCTGAAGGCAGAATTAATAGCTTCCTCATGGATTTTCTGTGGTGTTCATCACATTTTATTGGAATGCTTCTCAGATATTAACTCAGTTATCTTCACAAAACCCTGTGAGGTGAGGAGATGGTATTAGCCCCTTTTACAGTTTGAGAACTGAAGTACAGAGCGATTAAGCTAAAAAGTGTCCACTAATTTTGGGTGCACAATTTGAGACAACAAGGACCTGACTTTTTCAGAGTAGTGAGCATTAGATAGCACTGTATATGTTCAAAGCCCATTTCCCATTAATTTCAGTTGTATCTATGGGTGCCCACCACTTCTGCAAATCAGACACCATGGTCTCAAGACAGGCACCCAGAAAGTGAGAAACACACCGTTTAGTGACAAGCTGTGCAAAGTTTGATTCAAGGGACTTACTTCACATCACAAAGTGACTCTGTGGCACTGGTGGGGATAGAATCCAATTCTTCAGAGGAGCATTCAGCTGCATTAACCTTTCTCTTCCTACAGTTCCCTGTTTCATTCATTACATGCCTTCCAACTTTTGCAACAAATCAATCAGGTGTTCTACAGCCACGTTTCCTTAACTACGCAACCTTTTTTGATCCCCAGAGTGTGTCCATCCTGTACAGTGAGTGAGGCAGGAGCCTTGTGGAAAAAATAGTATGTGTTCATATAATTAAAGACTACCATAATGCGTACACACCAGGGGGCTTAATTAAGGTTTCAACCCAACCTGAATTTTGGCATGTCCTAACTTCTGAGTGTGTGGCTTTGCAACCTGAATACTGTTCTTTTAACATAGTTTTGTGTATGTGTGTTTCCTAGGTTTTTAGAAAAAAAATCAAACTGAAAAAACAAATTCCATCATGTGGCATCATATTGATAAGCACATGGGTGATTAGCAGGGTTGGAACCTTTAATCCACCACATAGACCTCTGCCATTTGAGCTAGTGTAGTAATGGAGAACAATAGTAGGTTGCCATTCACTATGACTAGGGGTGGGATATGAGATACGCGCTTTGCTAGCAGGTTTCACAGATATTTGCTCACAGAAGAGGCCCGATGTAATTCAGGACTCTTGGGTTCCATAACAGGTTCTGGATGGTAGTGTTCACTAGTGGTCACAGGCCTTCTGCCTATTTCCCCCAGGCCTGACCCCCTCTGTCCCAGTCCTGTCTCTTCATTAAGGTTGCCAAACCTATAGGATTGTCCTCAGGAATTAACTATTACTTTTTAATTATCATGTGATGAAACCCCCAGCAATATGTCCAGCCAAAATTGGCAACCCTACATTGTTTACTGCCCCTGTCTCAGTCCTATTCTCTTTGCCTACTCAGTTGCACTGTGCATTGGATAGTGGCTGGATGCCTTATCCTGTAGAGACCGTGGAGCCAGCATAATGCCTCCCTTGTGAAGGGAGTATACTTACCAATGGTTGTCAGTAAGAAAAGATTCAGCAAGAGTTTTTTCCCTGCACCTCTTTCCAGCTTCATAAACTGGGCCACACCTCCACTTTATCTAGTCATTAGAAGTGCCTCTTATGGGGTACTAAGCACAGATAGCAGCACTTATTTAGCTCCCCCCCCCCCACCTGTCCTTAAGGGAATGCAAAGGGCTCACAGAGTTTTCTGCTGTTGTGTAGGCGTGGAAAGGGCCTGCTGCACAAACGAGGAAGTAAATGAAAGAGCAGGGCCATGTTGGTTAATGGTGGATCAGAAGCTCAAGGTGGAGCAGGGGGTGGGAAATCAGTGATTTGCTAAGTCTGTGAAGAAAGAAATTTTATTTTCAAGGTTCATAGAATTTCAGGCACCTTTCTGAACCTTGAAAAGAGTTCTGCTTTCAACTGGCCTCATACAGAGAATGAAAACTATAAAAGTAAAGAATTACTTTCAAGATGATTTGAAGGGAACTGTTAAAACTTCCTCAGTATTAACTATGTTCTGAATGCCCCTTATTGCCACACGAAAAGAAGGTCCACATGTCCATTTAAAAGGTACTTCTATTTTGCCTTTTGATATTCATCCCTACTTGAATTGCAGCCTCTCCTTTTGATGCAGTGTCCCACTATGCATTCTTTTTCTGGTCATCAACCGAGTGTAGCTCAGGGCTGTCTGCGCTGTATTGGATTAGTGCCATTAGTTTGTATTGTGTTGCCAAATATATTTAAACTATAACTTTAGGCATTTTTGCAGTATAAAATACACTTACACTGCATAGTTATGTAAAATATGTATCAGGCCTCCTGCCAAACACCCCCTCCATTACTCAAACAACTAACTCACTTTATTCCATGTTGACTGGCACATCTTTCTTTGGTAGGATTCCATAGCTGATGTCGTATTACAACCTTAGTGGATGTCAGGTGTCACCTTGGCACAAAAGCCCATGATCACACTGGGGCTGGACACGGTGGGAACTAGGGAGGGAAAAGGACTGTTTTAAGCTAATATTGTGTTTGACCAGTAATGGTGCCAATCTTGAGCTTCTTACTTAGGCAGAATGCCCAATGAAAGGACACCTAACAAGGGGAGTTTTATGTTAAGTACAGACTGGGATTGGGTCTTTAATAAATATTGGTTAAATGTATATATTCCAAACATTCCCCAATCAGGTTTAACAGACTGACATATCACCTTGCTTTGAGGTGCACTTGAAACGCATTTTGGAAGGAATTGTGACAGTTCCCTTTAGTAGTCACCTTTATATGGGCACACTCAAGAAAATGGATTCAGTGAAAAATTAAATTAAATTAGAGGGCCAAAGATTACAGAATCAGAAAAGTCTGAGAAAGTAATTGCTAGACCAAAGCAGGACATTTAGAGGAACATGCTGAAGAAGAAATACAGGTATCAAGAAAGTAATTTCCCCAACTTCTCCTGTGTTTCACCGTAGTGTTTTAGAGCTGGATTCTAATCCCTCTCCCTCATTTTGGTTGGCTTTGGACTTCAGTGGGACGATCAGTGAAGTAAGATTATTCAAGATGTATCAGAAATTTATCAGAATCTGCCCCTCATAATTTTTTTTAAGTTTGGTGGTACAAAAATGGTTCTAGTTCCATACATTTTAATCCTTGTCTGCATTTTATTTTGATTCAGACCCCAGGCTTGGTAAACAAGCCAATATCTGACAGCATTCTCTGCCTGCGTGATCAGAGGTGGAAAGATGTCCGGAGCCTGCTGACCCCAGCCTTCAGTGCTGCAAAAATGAAAGAGGTAAGATGCAAGAAGTGCCACGGTTCTAATCCAAAGGACCAGATGTTTTGTCTTCTGCAAGCACTTTCCTTGTATCCTGCACTGCAAGGATATTTAAAGGACTGTCAACATGCCATTGACAAGGTGTTCCGGTTCCATTATTGCATATGTACCGACACATTGTGGGCCAGTCACAGTGCCTCAGCTAGTATAAATCAACATAGCTCTCCTGACTTCAGTGGGATTTTACTGTTCTATATCAGCTGAACATCTGGCTTTATAACTTGCTCTGGTAAGCAATCAGCTTGCCCATAAAAATGTAGTCGATGTAAATAATTAAATAAATAAACTTTTAAAAAGACACTGCTCTGATGGACTCAACTACAGAAATGATTAGTGCTCCATACCAGTCAGAACATAGCTTTCCTGTATATGCAGAATTAGTGGCTCTCCCTCAGAGGTGCACAAACCTCTGCTCAGTCTCTTTTCATTCCCCCCTTTCCTCCTGTAGTCTTTAATTCTGGGATACAATAGAAATGGAACATTGGAATAGAATGTAGTTGCAAGATAAGCAGAAAATAAATATTTCAGCATTGATCAGCTGCTAATTTTCTATAAATTTCTCTGCCGTCATTTAGCTGTAGGAGACCATTATCCTGTGACAAAGTTCTATTCCACTGACACTATTTCTCATAATTAAATGCAGAGTGATGATTGACAGGTTAAACTCGGCTTTAAATCAAATCTTCCTTTTTGCATTTATGCTGAAAAGGAAATACATTCCTCACTCTAGTCCCCAGTTCTTGGTGGCAAAATTTTCCACTGGGCAGATGCGCGTGTTATTTTGACATGCTGCTGTCGAAATCCACAGTAACGTCTCAATGCGTCTGGCTTCTTTAGCTCTATAGACAGCAGTTGCTTAGCAACGCCAGCTGTCACCTCCTTATTATGGTAAATTCTAATTGGCCATAAGCCTGGCAAGGGCCGTTGATTAATCAGAACTGACAATATCATTGGTTATGTACCTAGACACTGACTCTGCCACTAGCTTGATAGCAAATTTCATAGATGGGATTTTTAAATATTCAAATCATTATTCAGTAATGGTCTGGCTGAAGAGGAGAGTTTTTTGCATTTCCTTAGCTAAAATTAATCTCTCTCACTGCATGTCATCAGCGTAGTGCAGTTCAGGGCTTCAGTTTTTTTGCTGTTTAAGGTAACAAAAGATTTAACCAATCACCACACAGTTTGTACAGAGCAACCCCTGCTGGCACCAGTCAGGCATACTTTAGGGGGAAAATATTCTTTGAAGATGGTGCTTTGTGGTGATGCATATTAGCACTTGCACAGTTAATTTTTTAATGTTTGAGGGGAAGAATCCACACTGTTACATCTCATGCTGCTTGGCAGTGGAGGAACAACGCCAAAGGAGAGTAAAGCAGTATATGAACTTGATGTCTAGCAGCAAGCTCATACATGCAAACTGCAACATTTATACTTTAGCCCTCTAATCAGTTTTACTTTTCATTCCCTGTTCCAAACTGTATGTGCCAAGACTATTCATATGCTGTTAGTTACTAGCAAAAGGGGATGTTTCCTATCCTGCTGTACAAGATGAGGAGGGGAATGTGAGAGAGAGAGAGAGAGAGAGAGTGTGGAGTGCTCCTCTTTCCTTTGTTGAAAAATGTTATCTCCAGTTTAGGGGATCCCCACAAGTAATCTTAATCAGTTAATTCAATTGCTTCAGCAGCAGCGTTTGATAGCTATTCTGTTTCTGTTGCACTATGGTTGCTTTTTTCCAGCAAAAAAATGGTACGTCTGGGTATAGTGTTTTTCTGGTAGCGGTGTTCTTGGTTATTTTCGATGATTCTGTGTGAAATTAAATAACCTCTTTTGAATGTGTATGCTCCTCATCCTTGTATATCATTTTAAATCAAAAGCGGTGTTCTGTCCTGGGATTTGAGTTTATCATGATTTAACTCCTCACTCACACATGCTTCAAAATGCTGCTTAATTTAGAAGTCGTATTAGAATTTCTCAAAGAAAATCAATACTCATTCATTGGTGTCCGTCCATCCCAACCCCCCTTTTTAATCCTCCCACCTTTACTGCTTCCTGCAAAGCCTCTAAAGTACTGCAATGATAGAATTATCATCTTTTAGTATTGGCCATATTACAGTGAGGTCTGGTGCTCAGAGCTTTTCTGTATAATTAATCCTATTAGTGTTTCCTTTATAAAACCCTTTCCCCCTCCTTCCCCCCAGGAATTACAAATTGGCTGCTTTAGGTGTAAAATTTGGCATCTAAGAAGCCGGGTGAATTGCTTGTATTTTTTCCCTTCTGCACCCTTTTTCATTTCTATCATGCTCAATCCAGACATCATGGGTGGGAATTTGTTAGCTTCCAGTGCTGCAAGGTGGCACCACAGTTCAATAGTGTTTTGTACCATGTTGTCGTCATGTTTCGGTGCTACCTCAGCAGTGTCTGTCATCTGCGACCCTATTTCAAGAGTCAGAGTGGCAGAAAGAGGTTGCATCTGACAAAGTGGGTTGCACCCCACAAAATCTTATGCCCGAAGAAATTTGTTAGTCTTTAAGGTGCCACGGGACACTCGTTTTTATTGTCTACCTGGATGCTGGTGGATAACAGGAAGTTTGAGGCCTGCAATAGGGCAAGATTCGAATGAATCTGTGTGCTGAAGACAACCAACTCAGCTGCCAGATAAATTACACACACACTTAGAGAACTGTGTCTAGGAACTCCCATCCTTCAGCGTCAAAAACACTGCCCTCTGCCTCTGTAGGCTAATCTCTAGAGGGCAACATCACATTCAGAAAGCTAGAACTTTGATAGGATGCAGCCTTCTCTAGGGCAGTTTTTCTGTGGCTGGATGGGAGGCCCAGGCTGACCAAGTCCTCACCTCACCATGTTTTTCCACAAAGCAGGGAAATGATGTGATTGTGAAATTCACTAAGCAAACCTGAGGAATTTCACTTGACTCTCTGTTGTTTTCTGAAAAACAAACAAGGAATCATAAGTTCCCCATCTTCTAGGGTCTGTCTACACTTGCAAGTTAGGTCGACTTAAGGATACTTAAGTCAACCTAAATAAAGCCACATCCACACCAGGCTTTCATTAAATCGACTTGAGGGCTTCCTTAAGTCGACTTAATAACTACCAGTCTTTAGGTCGACTTAACCACTAGGTCGATTTGTTAAGTTGACCTAAAATTGGTGTGGATATCCTAGGTCAACTTAATTCCTTAATTCAGGTTACAGCCTGACCTGATGCTATGTCATACACTCCCCTGCATTTTATTTCCTCCCACTCTGTAACTTTCCTATCTTCAAAGCGTCTGACGAAGTGGGATTTTCTCCCACGAAAGCTCATGCGATTAATAAATCTGTTAGTCTTTAAAAGTGCCACAAGACTCTGTTGTCTTAATTCCTTAAGTCAACCTAGGGCTGGGGACAAGGGAGCCGCAGCTCCCCGGGACAAGGGAGCGGCGGCTCCCTTCTCCTGGGGACCTGCAGCTTCCCAGCAGCAAGGGAGCCACAGCTCCCTTCTCTCCAGAACCCGCAGCACAGCTCCCTTTTTGTTGGGAAGCTGTGGCTCCTTTCTTGTGGTTTCCGCGGCTCCCTAGTCAGGGCTCCAGAGACAAGGGAATCCCCCACTGCCTCGGCTGGGGTTCCAGAGGCTGGGAATTCCCTCGCCACTGGAGCCCCAGCTGGGGCGGTGGGGGATTCCCTCACCACTGGAGCCCTGGCTAGGGAGCCCTGCACGGCTCCCTTGTGCTGGGGGGAGCTGTGGTTCCCTCGCTTCTGGGGAGCTGGGGCTCCCCTTGTCCCCAGGAGCTGTGGCTCCCTGCTTGCTGGGGAGCTGGGCTCCCCTTGTCCCGGGGAGCCGCGGCTCCCTTCGGAGCTGCAGTTCTCCGTGCACCTAGCCAGTTGACTTAAGAGTCTAGTGTAGACTCTCTAAGTTGACTTAATAAGGTCGAATTTAAGTAGACTTAAGTCAACCTTGTTAAGTCGACTTAAGAGTTGACTTAGAGTTTCTAGTGTTGACATAGCCCTAGTGTCTGACAGTGTCTGACAAAGTGGGAATAAGTTTCTGAAAAAAGTCAACCAGAGGCAGACACCAAATATAGAAAATTTCAACAAAGCTGAGGGTTATTAATTGTTAGGTGACCAGGTCTGTGCTGCATGTACTCGAAGAATTGTTTTTCCGGTGTGTTTCAAAATTTTCTGTGTGGCTTCCACAACTCATTCACTCTGAATCTCCTAATTTGTTTACATTAAAAGTTAAATGCTATTAGAACGGTTTTTTTTAATGGAGTTCCATATGCTGTGTTTTTTCTCTTTTAATTTTCTTTATCTAATGAACATAAAAAAGCTAGTAAAGCGGCTCTCTCATTACAGAGGGTTTTAATGCTTGGTCGTGTGAGGCATTCAGGTATAATGACAAGCGTAGTAAAAGAACATTGATTCTTAGGCCTCGATTCTGCAGCCAGATCTTTTTCATGAACTTCTGTACTCATGGGGCGCCCCATTGGAGTTGCTAGCAAATTTGATTGCAGGATAGGCCATAGATTATAAATGGTTTGGGGCAGGGCACATATCTTTCCTTATGATTGTCCAGCAGAAGACTGAGGCCCCTGAGTGAAACCTCTGGGTACTATTGCAATAGGAGCAATAAATAATACTAGGAGAGGGAGCACAAAATGGGAAGTCAGGTGACCTGGGTTCTTTTCCCAGCTTGCAACGGATTTCTTGCATGGCAGTGAGAAAGGCATTTAAGAACTCTGTGCTTCAGTCTATTCTTTTGTTAAAAGGGGACGGCAATAAGGTTATAAGGTTGTTGTAAGATGTACTTCATTAATGATGTAAGTCACGTGCTTTGCGGTCCTTGGATAAAAGGTACGTTAACATATCAGAACTACCACTAAGATTCTTTTGAAGATCTCTCCAGATATAATATAATAAAGGGGAGAAAAAAAGTGTGAGAATGTTTTTTCATGCTGTAGTGATGCCCTATTTAGCATTTCTTGATAAAAGTAAAAAATGCACCTCTGATGATCCGGCGTTTCTGGATCCCTTGTCAGACTTGATAAATAACTCTGCTCTCTTTTCCCGCCAGCCCCAGCAGAATTCTGTTGATTTTTATTTATTCTGATTGTGCTGCTGTGCTCTTGCCATTCCCTATCAGTGTCCCTGTAACCCTCTCCACCACTGCCACTCATTAACATGAAAAGTTAAAGGTTGCAGCATAGTGTACCATTATCCAAAACCAGTGGTTCCCAACCTGTGGTCTGTGGGGCTTTCAAAGTGGCCCGCAGCTCCCCAAGGATCCAGGCAGAGTGTGTTTCTGTGGGGCTAAAAGACCGGTGCAAGCTCATGCCCATTTCAGATATTTGGATCTACCAAATCTAGCTAAAAGACAAGGTGTCAGAGTGGCAACTGTGGGTCAGAATTCTGCGTGTAGTCCTGTAACTCCTGTGTAGCTCTCCATGGATCAAAGATATTTTGAAAGTGCCCCTCAGAACTGGGCCATGTTTGCTGGGATTTTCAGTGAAATGCTGTTCTTTTGAAGTTCCTCACTGAAATATGCTCATGTGTGTTATCAGTTTGGAGAACTGGAGCAGTTGCCCCCTCTGCAGGTCCTTCATTAGGAAAAGCTCTGTCACTATGTTCACAACAGTCAATGACATACAGAATTGGAAAGAAGGTAAGTTAAAATAAGGGAGAGAAATTTTGGGTGACAGTGTATGAGTCAAGAAAGATAATTTGTGTGGTAGGTCCCTTAGTATCCCTTATGCCTCAGTGTTAAACCCTTCACTGGGGATCTGACCAGTTAACCTAAAATGAAGAGATGCTGTTTCCTTTTGTCTTCTCTAGTGCTTGAATATGGGAGCGATGAACACTGGTAGGAGACCCCACTTCACAAACGATCTTCTTTGACTCATATGCTGTCACCCACAATTTCTTTCCCTCCTCTCCCCCCCCCCCCCCCCCAGCTCTTGTAGACTCCTATTTCTTCAAGCAGCTGGATTAATGGGAGCTCTTCAGATCCTGTCCATATGCCACCAGGATTGGGAGAGAAAGACCCCAGAGTGGATTCTCCATTATTGGCCCAGCTGTAGCATAATGTGCCTGCTGCTAATGTTCCAGCACCAGTTCTTCATGAGATTCGTGGTTCTCTTCTCCCCCTCCTCATACAGGGCTTCTCTCTGTGGGTCTGATCAAAAGCCCTTCAAAATTAATGGAAAGTGTCCCATTTACTTCACTGTCTTTTGGATTAGGCCCCCTAGTTCCCTAAGTGGTGCCAAATGTTCCTCAAGACCACCAGTACCAGGGCAGGGATCCTGCTTAGAAAATTTATCTAACTGTGGGTCAGGCCAACAAAAAAGTGTCCACAGGGCATAATTGCTGAATTTTCTGTGTGTGGGAGAACGTGCATTGAGGCCTCAATCCAACAAAGTACTTAAGCACATGCTTCTGAGATTTGCTAGATCAGGGCATGAATAAAGAGGATAAAAAGAAATATTAACAGCTGTCTGATTCACTGAGCACAGTTCATCCTGGGCATTGAATGAGAGAGGAAAGTCTGTAGACCAAATGGTATGTGATAATTTAATTAAATGCCGTGTCATAATCCATACGCCGAATGAGATAGAATTAAGGTTACACAGGCCTTATTTCTGTCATTTCCAACTTCCTAATGCTTGTCTTTGCAACCTTAGTAATATTTTTTCAATATAGTATTTTTGGTGTAATATAAGTTTTATATGTCATGTGCACATTGTGCCATCTAGCTACAGACATTATAGGCTAGCTGGTAGCACCGTTTATGATAAAACATCGCATTTAAAAGTCCTGATTTCAGTGGCTTATAACTTTGGCAAATTTTAATCATTCAGACCGCAATTTTGCATGCTGGAGGTTGAATGTTTTTGGAAATCTTCAATGGGAATGTCTGCTTTCTCTGAGACTGAGGTGAGGTTAAAAATAGGAGGATTTTCCCATGTTTAAAATTCTGGCAACGTTTTTTCAGACTCTCTGGTGCCTCCATGCTTTGAAGCAGAGCTTGAAATTTAAAAGGGGGTGGCTTTTGTTATAGAGATTGTGCCTTTTTCTGTCCCTGTGAAAATCCACTCAAATCTGGCCAAGTTATAAGCCTTTGAAAAATTAGTTTACATGTGTTCAGTAGAGACTTGCTAGAGCTTTGCATCTAAAATCTCCTGGATGGCGAGGGGGCCCGGGAGGGGAGAAGGTATGTGCTTATATCATTAAAGATTGTATCATAATGCATAACCAAAAAGAGACTAAATCAATATTGCTCAGGCTCTTGATGTGCTCTAATTCAAACAGGAGTTAATTCAGGGAAATCTTATGGGCTGTTATGCAGGAGGTCAGACTAGATAATCACAGTGGTCATTTCTGGTTTTATAATCTGTGAATTACTGTGCACCAAACCATACTATAGTAACAACTGCTCTTGTGTGATACAATATGAAAATCTGAATAAGTATTACTGGTGATCCCACACATTACTGATGATCATCATTGGCAATCTTATTGATATTTTAATTACTATTTTTAATATATAAAAGCAAGGTTTTCAAACTATAGCAACAGACAATTGGTTAACCAGATTTGCTGAAGGGCGAGATGGTTACTATGGAAAATTTCTAATATGACATGATATGGCTAGAAAATTGAAACCCGTTAGGGTGCGAAGGATGTCTAGTGAGTCCTGTCCCCATGCAACAAGTCAGAAGTTTAATACGGCTTAACCCTCTTTAAAACTTTGTTGGCCTATCATCTTCCCAATTGAAGAAGTAGCTTCCCTCCACCAAACCTCTGTGGCAGTGAGCAAGAGTAATCAGTAGGCGCTGCCAATGATTGCAAAAGGGCAATGTACCATGCAACCCTTCCTTCTGGCCCCAGAGACCATCAGCAGATGATCTCCAGATGCAACCATTAAAATGGGTACCATGTGACTGGGTGAGTGGCGGTGTTCCACCCACCAGGTTCTCATCCTGATTCTCTGTTGTAGGGTGAGCAGTTTGGAAGGAGAGAACAGTGGGGCAGCCTCAGCAGAGCAGGTTGGAAAAGAGAGAGGGGACAGATGGTTGGTAAAGGGGAAAGCGGGTTTAGAAAATAAAACATTGCTTTAAAAAGTTATCTGACGTGGAACCAATTTTGCCTTAAACATTTATCTCATATGCTGTTCATCTCTCAAGACTATTTTGAGTGTAAGTTTTTTGTGGTAGGGTGTATGCCTTCCTATGGCATATTGTGGGGGCTAATAATAAGGCAGATGATAAATAATAATGATTAAATATGCAGAAATGTGGTTAATCAGAGGAGTGTGACTGTGATGCTACTGAGCAAAGTAAACATCTCTGTGTACTGTGCATACATATTATAAGAAATTAATTGTTCTGTGCCAAACCATGTAGTGGCAGGATTATACAAGGAAGGCCTTGGCAACAAGGAAAACCCAACTCCATGCACTCTTCTTTGGCAAACAGAAATAAATTTGGACACTGGGCTAGTATTGCCATTAGATAACTGGCAGATCAAATATTTACAAGGAACATATTGTTTCAATTTTACTCCATTATGTTACAACCAGCCAGTCAGAATGCACAGCAGCTGGAGTTTATTTATCTAACAGAAAATCATAGGTTGCGGAGC
Organism: Pelusios castaneus; assembly: GCA_007922175.1. NCBI lineage: Eukaryota > Metazoa > Chordata > Testudines > Pelomedusidae > Pelusios > Pelusios castaneus. The sequence goes on from ML685838.1 coordinate 5,878,147, forward strand.
TCTTGTTTTCTGATTGGCAAATGACAATGTATAGTAAGGTTGTGGTCTCTTGGCTGTAGCTGCTTAGTGTGCTTATTACTGTACTATTTTTTTTTAAGTTTTCTGTAATTTCTTACTCCTTCTTCCACCAACCACTATTTTATTTTTCTTGCTGTTTAAACAAAGGTCTTAAATTGCACATGAATGAATAAATGTGTCAGCTTGCGGTCTTTTTATTTATTTATCTTTGTCATTTAGGTCCCCTCTAAGACAAAGCTAAATATATATCCTCTATAATTTTCTTATGCAAATAATTGTCTTGTAAGTGTATCCCTACTCTGCAACAGTTCCTGCACACATTTACAACAAATCAAATCCTTGTGGATGTCCATTTCATTGGGCGGATTTGCCAACAAAAAAATTCTTATGGGTAGAAATGAGGTGTAACAATATTCAGAGATCTCAAGGGCTAGCAGAGTGTAGAAAGTTGAGAGTAATAGCCTGAGATACCTTCTCCACCCCATGAGTAACCCCCTCCTCTCTGCTATCCCCCATCAACTGTTGGAAAGCGGTAACAACCACCTGTGTGGCTGCATATCTGGTGATGAAGAATGGGGGAGAAAAGAAGGCTATAAAAGAAAATGTATGATGATCACCATATGTGTAATAATCATATCTGTTTAAAATACTGATTTTTGTTTTGCTCTTCTTGAATTATATTATTACGTGGCTGGGTTTAACCCAGCATTTGCAAAACAACATCACATTTCAGTTTGTTGAACAGAAATCTGCTAATTTCACAGAACCATTTGAGAAAAATCTCTTTGCCCGCAGCTTTCCTTGGGAAGCCAAAAGGGAAAGGGGACTGCAGTATAATACGGTATCTTAACTCCCTTTCCCACTCTGGTACTTTTGCAGAATACTAATCTGGCTTCATCAGAATTCACATTGTGAGATTTCCAGTATGGGGCCCAGATCAATCCAGCTAAGATCGTACTGTCCTGATCCTGTATGAAAGCTCAAGTGACTAACCATGTTCCTAACTCAGAATGTTGCCTTCAGCTAACATACGGGATTCTCATCCTCTGGTCTCTTGGCTGTTTGCACTATGGACCATATGTTCAAATGGCACTCTGCCTGTGTACAGAGTGTTATGCCAGTTTCACAAAGGGAGAGGTGCCAAGCAACCATGGACTTGGATGGGCAGCCCACATTGCTCTGTTGATGTAGCAAGGGAATGCAGTAAGTCATTTTTTGGTAAGGGTGTCATAATCGTGACACAAGCGTGTTTGCTTTTATCATGCTGGTTCACATCCCGTGTCTTAAACCGAATTCTGGATAGGAGGGCAAGGAGAATATGGGGCTTATGGGAATGGGCCACTTGTATTGCAATGGGTGCATATAATAGTCACTGGAGATGCAAGGAGGTATCAGATCATAAATTGTAGAGAAGGAGAATTCACAGTCCCTGTGAAGAAAGGGACACAGCAGACAATGCTGCCAGGGGATACAGATCACAGGCAGTGCACTAATCCAGAGTAGTCAGCTCACCCATGGAACATCATTGTGATTTGCTGACTGATTGTCAGGGATCAAGACCTGCAGCAGAATTAGACTCCTGGGACCTCAACAAGCGCAGCTGGCTTGCAGCAGCTACCTGATAGACTGCACCACCCAATTACTTAGTCAGGAAGAGCAGCCGACTGGCTTTTTGCCCAGCACCAGTTGCAGCAGTGGTTAAAGTATAATTTGACGGGCCCCGGAACCCTCCTAATCTCCGGGCCCCCTTCCCGTATAGTCTGGGCCCCCTTCATGTATATGCAGGCTGCAGCCCAGGTAGGGATTTGCATCCACTTCTCAGCACCACATGCATTGGTTGTCGCTCCATAAAAATATTTATAATTTTATATGGCATTTATGTCTAGAGCAATTATTGTCACAAACTAGCAAACACTGCATAACACAATAAGTATTGTGATTAACAATGGTAGGACCTGCCAGCAGCCAGGGCAGGGCGGAACATGTGTTCCACCGGATTTTTCTATTTTTAGGGGCCCCGGTACTTTGGCCCCTCAAATTTGTGGGCCCAGGAACTGCGTTCCGGTGCATTCCCCCTTACTTTAACCCCTGAGTTGCAGCTTCTAGTTGCTGAGTTCATTCACTGAGACAGCTGCAATCCTTCATGTGCTTGCTGCTCCTTGCCTTGTTCCCCCATCCTGCTCCAGCCCTACTCCTGCCTTGTTTTCCAGCCTTGCTCCGACTGAGCCCTTCTTACTACCTCAGTTTACTCCTGCTTCTGGCTTCCTTACCCTTAGGGTTGCCACCATTCTTATTGTGGGTAACCAGACCCCCGCAAAGCCCTACGCCGTGTCTTCTCCCAAGGCCCTGCTCTGTGTCTTCCCCTCAAGGTCCTCCCCTGTTGCTCACTAGATTGTCTCCTCCTCCCTCCCCACTCTGGGGCTGGGACAGGAGCTGCTCCAGCCTGACAAGGAACCTGCCTGCAGGTAGGAGACACCCCTGGCTGAAGAGGGACTGATACAGGTTAATTACTTGGTACCGCCCTCCCCCCCGCCGGTCAGAACGTCTGGTCGAAAACCGGGCACTTGGCAAAAAGCCGGACACAGAAGACAAAAATCGGGCTGTCCAGGTAAAACCCGGTGGGGTGGCAACCCTCCTTACCCTGGCTCCAGCTCTCACCTTGGCCTGGCTATTAGTTCCTGGTCCCAGCTCTGACTTCTGGTGTGATTACTGGTTCCTGACTCCAGCCCTGACCCTGGGACTGGGCCTACTTCTCAGTTCCTGCTTTGCCCACTATGCCTGACCTCCCACAGCCCAGTCCTAACACTGATGCCCTTTTCTGTGTGGAGGTACGATATTGGTACCAAATGGAGATCTGATGTTTATTGTTCTGCTTTTACCCTAGCTTGTAGGAAACAACAGAGATGGATTGCTCCTCTCTTAGCCATAGCCAGGCCAAAGTTAGCTACACGCTTGCCCATCATGTGTCAACACCTGGCAAGGACTGTAAGCAGAGTATTTTGATGAGCATTAATCACAGTTATATCCCTGTAGTGGCAATTGTTCCCATGGCAAGATAACACTGTTCTTTGCATACTGTGGTGGAGTACGGCACTAGACATTTATACCGAGCCTTGTTACCATAAGCTTCCAATCTGCAAAACTCACTGACTTCAGTAGTAAAGGTCCATGTATGCTGATCTTTTTTTCAGAATTGCAGCCATAGATGTTCCCTGCCTTTGAGAATGTGCCATCTAATTTTTAACATACCATTCATACTAGTCTTTGCAAATTACCCTCTGTACTGTGTTGGGGCACAATGGAGAAATGCAGTCTTTGACTGCAGTCTGAAGTGTAACCACAGCCAGCCAGGAACCCAAGTTCTGTGAACATTCAGTCAGACTTTCCTAACTTGCGTTTAGGCTGTGCAGCAGCCCAATGGTAGAGCTGGTGCATTCTTTGTGGACAGAAGTGAGAATCAAGGGGGTGTCTGTCTGTTTTTCTGTCTGATTCCTTCTTCCTCAGGGAAAATTACTCACCCATTTATACAGAAGATCTTATTCTACCCTTGTGTATTCCTTTTCAGATGACTCTGCTAATAAACCAAGCATGTGATGTCCTGCTGAGTAACTTCAAGGTCTATGCAGATTCTGGCAAGGCTTTTGACATCCAAAGGTACAGTCACCATACTACAAATGAGCCACCTTTTCAAAATACTAGAGTAGTCATGCTTACTCTAAATGTACACTTACTTTCCAAAAGGAATTCGCAGTCTTCTTCAGAGGGCGGACCACAGCTTAATGCAGATGTGTCTGATGGGACACCTCTCCTTCCCAGTCATCATGTCTGCACGGCAGAAACAACCCTGTGGTGCTGAGTCTCAGAACCTGAGTTGATTGACTCAAACTCGCAGGCCTCAGACTGTGGGGCTAAAAAGAGCAATGTAGATGTTCTCTCTTGGGCTGGAGCTCTGGTTCTGAAACCCAGCGAGCATCTTGGAGCTTGGACTCCAACCCAGGCAGCCAAGCAGGAATGTATATGCTGTTATTTTTAGTCTCGTAGCCAAACCTCACAAGCCCAAGTCAATTCATTGGTCTGTGTCCAGTCCGCACCCCCATAAACCACTAAAAACATATGAACACAAGACTTGCCCTACTGGATTAGACCCATCTAGTCCAGTATCCAGCTCTGACAGTGCCAGCACCAAAAGCTTTCGAGGAACCCTATGATAAGTGGTTGTAGGGTAATTGCCTCTGCATAAATTCTCATCCTCCTCAGGGAATAGTCAGAGACGGGGGCGTGAGATGGATGATTCCTTTCAAAATTTTTGTTGCCATTAGCTATTGTAACTCTGGTTATTCTTGTTATCAATGTTAATGTCCAATTTCTTTTTGAATCTTGTTAAATTCTTGGCCTCTGTAACATCCTGTAGCAATTAATTCCATGGTCTAATTATGTATTGTGAGGAAAAAGTATTTCCTTGTATCAGTTTTGTATTTGCCAACTTTTAATTAAATTGAATGTCCCTTTGTTCTTATGTTATGAGACAGGGAGAACAGAAGTTCCCAATCTATGTTCTTTAGACCATTTCATATATAAGTAAAGAGTTATTTTATATGCTTATATCATATCTCCTCTGTAATGTAAACAATCCCGGTCTCGGCAACCTCTCTTTGTTATGATCGTTTCCCCTTGTCTGTAATCATTCTCATTGCCCTTCTCTGAACCCCCTTTAATTCTGCGCTATCATTTTTATATGAACTTCAGAATTCTTGGATGTATGCCATCTGTTTCTTTTTAAATGATCGTACCTCTTCTTCTGACATCTTAATCTCTGATAGTACCTTATTTTAGTTAGCAGGAAAGAGCAGGTCTAGGGTAGTATCTCCCTAGTATCCTCTGCAATGCAGATTGATGCAAAGATTGATGCAAGTTAAGGAAGTATGGGTTGGACGAGTGGACCGTAAGGTGGATCGAAAACTGGTTAGATCAACGGGCTTAGCGGGTAGGAATCAATGGCTCGATGTCTGGTTGGCAACCGGTAACAAGTGGAGTGCCCCAGGGGTCGGTCCTGGGGCCGGTTCTATTCAACATCTTCATTAATGATCTTGATGATGGAATAGACTGCGTGCTTAGTAAGTTTGCGGATGACACCAAGTTGGGGGGAATGGTAGATACTCTGGAGGGCAGGGACAGGATCCAGAGAGACTTGGACAAATTGGAACACTGGGCCGAAAGAAACCTCATGAGGTTCAACAAAGACAAGTGCAAAGTCCTGCACTTAGGACGGAAAAATCCCATGCACTGCTACAGGCTGGGGACCGATCAGCTAAGTAGCAGCGCTGTAGAAAAGGACCTGGGAGTTATGGTGGACGGGAAGATGAATATGAGCCAACAGTGTGCCCTTGTTGCCAAAAAGGCCAATGGCATATTAGGCTGCATCAGTAGGAGTATTGCCAGCAGATCGAGGGATGTGATAATTCCCCTCTATTCGACACTGGTCAGGCCGCATCTGGAGTACTGTGTCCAGTTTTGGGCTCCCCACTACAGAAAGGATGTGGACAAATTAGAAAGAGTCCAGCGGAGGGCAACAAAAATGATTAGGGGGCTGGGGCACATGACTTATGAGGAGAGACTGAAGGAACTAGGCTTATATAGTCTACAGAAGAGAAGACTGAGGGGAGATTTGATAGCAACCTTCAACTACTTGAAGGGTTGCTCCAAAGAGGAGGGAGCTAGGCTGTTCTCCAGGGTAACAGAGGACAGAACAAGGAGCAATGGTTTCAAATTACAGCTGGGGAGGTCAAGGTTGGATATTAGGAAAAACTTTCTCACTAGGAGGGTGGTGAAGCATTGGAATGGGCTATCTAGGGAGGTGGTAGAATCTTCATCTTTGGAGATTTTTAAGGCTCGGTTAGACAAAACTCTGGCTGGGATAATTTAGGGGGAGTGGTCCTGCTTTTTATCAGGGGGTTGGACTAGATGACCTCGTGAGGTCCCTTCCGACCCTATTATTCTATGATTCTATGATTCTATGAAATAATTCAGTTTCTCAGCCATATCCTTTTGTTCCTTAGTTGCCCCCTTCAGTCCCTCGTGATCTGCAAACCACCAGTGGTCCATCGACCCCGGTTTGAGAAATACTGCTGTATGATATGAGAGTAGAAATTATTGGCAGAGTTATTAGGATCACTGTCCTGGACAGGGATCTGTTTTTGAACTAAAGAGGCAATATTTTCATGGTCAAAACACCAGGGAAATCTGATACCGGAATCAAACTTGTCTTTTATGAGATGACATGGGGGCTGTAACCATGCATGATTTATTAGCTGTTTGTGAACCCCTGACACACTGCATTTGTTTTATAACCATTTATAAACATAAATGTTAGTCTTTTTATAATTTAGAAGTACAGTTCCTGACCAAATGGATTATATAAACAATATTAAAATTTCCCACATGAACTTTGGAGGAGGCTGGAGGCTGCTGTTATTAATAGCACTTAGCCTTTGTTGTTTGGTGTTACAAGAATAATGAAAATATGTGCTATAGGTAAAACTCAAATCTAATGAAAATTGACTCCGATCTGAAAAACAAAAGGGGAAAATGTATAATGTAATATTTGGGGAAGCAGAGATTGAGGGAACAAGTTAAGAATTACTTAGACATGTTAGATGTCTTCAAGTCGGCAGGGTCTGGCAAAAGACATTTAAGGAAGTGTCTGAAGAGCTCTCCAAGCCATTCATGATTATCTTTGAGAACTTCTGAAGGCTAGGAGAGATTCCAGAGGACTGGAAAAGGACAAATACAGCACCTCTCTGTAAAAAGGGGAATAAGACAACTAAGGGAATTCCAGACTAGCCAGCTAGTCAATACCTAGAAAGATAGTGGGGCAAATATTCAAACAATACATTTGTAAGCCCGTAGAAGATAATAAGATGGTAAGTAGTAGTCAACATTCATTTGCCAAGAACAAATCATAGTAAATCAACGTAATAGCCTTCTTTCACATTGTAAAAAGCCTTGTGGGTAGGGAGGAAACAGTAGATCTGATATGCCTTGACTTTAGTAACGCTTTGATTGTCTCTCATGTGACCTTTTCATAAGCAAACTAGGAAATGTAGATTGGACAAACTTACAATAAGGTGGGTGCAGAAATGGTTGAAAAAACATACTTAGAGAGTAGATATGGTTCACAATCAAGCTGAAAGGGCATATTGAGTGGGGTCCTTCAGGGATCTGCCCTGGGTTGGGTTCTAGTCAATATTTTCATAATTAATTTGGATAATAGCACAGAGAATACACTTTAGAAGTTTGTGGACAATACCGAGTCTGGCGTGGGTGCAATCAGTTTGGAGGACAGAATTAGAATTCAGAGTAATCTTGAAACACTAGAGAAATGGTCTGAAACAAATAGGGTGCAATTCAATGAGGATAAATGCAAAAATACAGTGCTTAGAAAGGAGTAAGTAATCAATGCACAATATAAAATGAGAAATCTGAGCCGAAGGAGTACTGCAAAAAAGATCGGGGGCGATAGTAAATCACAAACTAAATATACATCAACAGTGTAATACTGTTGTCCCTCACCACCACCCTCAACCCCCCCCCCCCCCCAAAAAAAAATCCCCAAAAGCAAACATCATTATGGGTTGTATGAGCAGGAGGTTTGTAAGCAAGAAATGAGAAGTAATTCTTTCCCTCTAATGAGCACTGATAAAGCCTCAACAAGAATACAGTTTCTAGTTCTGTGCGCCACACTTCAAGAAAGTTGTGGACAACTGGAGGAAGCCCCAGAGGAGAACAAAAAAAGAGAGATTAAAGGTCTACATGACCTGCAAGGAAAGAGTGAAAAAACTTGAGTTTCTTTAGCCTAGAGAAGAGAAAACTGAGAGGGGGAAATAAGTGTTTAAGTATATAAAAGATTGTTATAAAGAAAAGGGTGATAAATTGGTCTCCTTATCCATTGAGACTAGGAGAAGAAGCAGTGGGCTTATATTGCAGCATGGCAGGCTTGGTTATCAATTAGGGAGAAATTCCTAACTTTAAGGATAGTTAAACACTCAATCAAATTACCTAGGGATCTGTGGAATCTCTGTCATTTGAGGCTTTTAAGAACAGATTAAACAAACACTTGTCAGGGATGGCTGCCTAGTTCTGCCTCAGTGCAGGGGACTTGACTGGATGACCTACTGAGATCCCTTCCATTGTTACACTTCTGAGATTCTGTGATTCTGTGGAGATGTGAACAACAGCTAATGAGGTCATGTTCTTAAATTCAATGCAGGAGCTACAGCTGCTTCACCTTAGATGTCGTCGCTAGCGTGGCTTTTGGTATCCACGTGGATTCTCAGAAGAATCCTGAAGATGCCTTTGTAAAGAACTGCAAAAAGTTCTTTGAATTTTCAATGCTTAGACCCATCCTAATTCTAACTAGTAAGTATAGCCCATCTTTGTTTGCTTGTTTTTTTAAACTATTCTTTTGTCACAAAACCTTGGGAGTGGGAGCAGGAAGATATACTGAAGGCTTTGTTTTAGAGGTATTCAAAGTGCAGCCCACACATCAAATACACCCGACTGATTTCCTGCTGGCCTACCTGTCCCAGAAGACAGTGTTTCACCTTGATCTGTGTGGAAGTCTTCTGGGGCCTGTAGTCTCTGTGGGCTCCACTATCATAGTAAAACTGAGTCACTGCCACATAATCCATGTTATGTAAATTAAGTGTGGTCTGGACTCCTGACAGATTCTTAGTGAGACCCATGCTTGAGCAAAGTATGGGTGCCCTCTGCTTACTTGGTAGGGGAAAAAAAAAGCCCACACCCAAACAAAATCACGTGGCAAGGGATGAGTTGTGAGGATAAGTGTGTCCTGATAGCATAAACCTTCAAAGGTCTCAGCTGCTGTTTGACTGGTGTCTCTAAAGGATGAAGATGAGAAATACTGGCACAGGGTGGCATTTAAAGAATGTGTTTATTTGGTGGTAAATAAATCGGGAATGCATTATTGGACTAGTTATGGAATATAAAGTCTTTTAGTTTTAGATTATAGATTCTAGTCATGTGTACGCTGATTGTGAATGCCTTGTCTATGCTTAGATACTTTGGAAACAGAATTGTGGAATCTGTAGTGTAGGCAGGGTTCGTGCATTTTTACCATCCTGTTGTTTAGATCTAGTCAGAGCAGGGTTAGAACATACAATGGCAGAAAGTCTCTGAGTCCATAGGAACTTTGCACTACAAACTGCATCAGTACTGTCACTGATGGACCTGATCCCATTGGGAACTGTGTGTCGGTAAAGTCCTCGGGTGAAATCCTGGCTCCACTGAACTTGCTGGAAGTTTTGAGATTGACTTCAGAGGGCCAGGTTTTCACCTTTCATGTCAATAAGGCCTTAGTGAGCCAACTCCTCTGTCAAAGAAAGTAAGTTTCTGCAGAGTATGGGTTGTGTGCATGGTGAAGGCTGGTCTGCAGCATTAACCTTGCCATTGGTGCATTGCACAGCTTGATCTGCAGCAGCTGGTTGAGTTGCATGTTTCTGTCACAGGAGTGTTGTGACAATTAACTAATGAGTGTTTGTAAAGCTGTTGGAAGATGCTCATGGTGCACAGTGGGGATAGCCAAGTAGCAAGCTGTTTGATGGCCTTGGGCAATGGGTCATCTGCCAGTTCAGTATACTGAAATGCAATACTGCAGGTTCCTAGTCACTGAATAGAAATCCTAAGGGGAAGGAGTGCACCCTTGGATCCTGCTTAAGTTTTTATGATCTCCTGTTTCAAGGTTCCCTCTGCCTTGGTCTCTTGTGTAAAAGAGTGCATAGTAGAGGGAGTAAAGTAGTCAAATAGCTTTCTATAGATAGGTTACCATCCATCCAGAGTTTCATGGGTCCACTCCATATCCAACCAGGCTAGGCTATAGGATTACAAACCTCAAATTTAATTATCTGAGTAGGGAGGAAGGAAAAATCCCTTTTTTTTCTTCCCTCACCATGATGCTTCGGCCTGACGAAGCTGCATTTAATTTTTCTGCTATGAGACAAACTGCAAATTGGGACAAACTTTGTAGAGCATGTAACTAACAGGAGGGTCCTAGCCAAAATAGACTGGAGGAAATGCAATATCAGTCTATAACGGAGGGATGAAATCACAAAAATAAGTGGTACAAAAATAAAACTTCCCAATAAATGAGAGCCCAAGGAAAGCTGGGATGAGGGAGATAAATGTCCTACATCCAACTTCATGTTCTCTTTTTTAAAATCTCTTAAAGTTGCATTTCCATTCATAATGATCCCATTGGCCCGGATTTTGCCGAACAAGAGACGTGATGAGCTGAATGGATTTTTTGTCAAAGCTGTTAAGAATATGATCACCTTGAGAGACTGCCAAGATGCAAATGAGGTAAGATATCGCTATGATACTCGTAAGAATGGACAAATGTATTCTGATAAAATCAGAACTGACTCACTCCTTGGTCTAAAATGCCAACTCAGCCTGCTTTTAATGTTCAAAATAATATTGGTGAAGTTTTTTGTCTAACTGTTTATGTGCTTCTGGGTGTGTATGGAGGGGGCAAGCGGAAAAGCAGAGCTACCAAAATACTACAAGAAAGGCATCTCTCTTACTATTTCTGCCCCATTTAAAACAGTGAAGTACAAAAATACACATAAGGAACCTGATCTCAGGAGGCTTCCGACCCAGCTTTTAGACATAAGAGGTACAAGATAGGCTTTGGGTGCTCATATGAACCAAATCAGCTCTCACCCATCACTTTGCTGCGTATTTCTTTTTCATCTATACATGGGACTTTTCTGACTATTTAATATTGTGGGTATTGTACAGTATCTATAGACCAGGGGTCGGCAGCTCGAGGACCCTGCTTGCCGGGCTTCCCCACTGGGGAGTGTGGCCAGCAGGGAAAAAGAAGCTGTGGCGCAGGGGTCCTGGCTCCTGCTGGCCTTGTCCTCTGCTGGGCAGGCCCGCTGGAGGGGAGCGGGGCGGGTCAGCCCGCCCAGATCCACCGCTCCCTGCAGGAGCCGGCCCCGGCCATGGGTGGGAAGAGGGTGGATCGGCCTGGCCGGAGCCACCAGTGCTGGCAGGAGCCAGCCCCTGGGGCCGGGAACCAGAGGCCACCCGCCGGCGGGTGCTGGCCCCGGCTGGGAACCGGAGGCCTTCGCCCCGCCCCCAGCATCTGCTGAAGGTGCGGTGGCTGGGGCTGGCATAGGGGCAGCAAAGGTTGCCGACCCCTGCTATAGACGCTAGGCATTTTAATAAAGGAACAGCTCAGCTCTTGTTCTGCAAAACACCTAGTCTATAGACATGCACTTAAACCCTCTGTCATAATAGCCCTTCGGGGTCTCTTCCTTTTGGACTACTCTTTAACATGGACTTTGCATATTAGACTTGTACGTCGAGCCTTAATTCTAGATTTATTGCCAGAGATGACTAGGAATGTAAACAAGATTTTTGTTTTATAGGAAACAGATTTCTTACTCTCATATGGCCTGATTTTGCTGTATAGTTTGACAGAGTATGAATATCAGCCAGCTTTTAATGGTGAAATATGGGTGTGTTTTCCAGTGTCCGGGTTTTACATCAATTGAATGGGAGGAAAAAAAATCACATTGAGGTCCATCATCCAATTATGATTTATGCAAGAACAACAGGCCCTCCCAACTGTCCCTTTCAAATACCCTAACCCTATATTGGCAATGACACCATTGAGAAAATAATAGATTTCAGCATACTCAGCAGTATATCAGAGATGCCATTTAAAAAACAGATGAATTTTCAGCAAGATTATTTTCTTTCTTGTTTTGCACTCTCATCCTTTTGACTCTAACTCTGCTTCACCATCTCGTATTCCTACATTTGCTATGCTTTTGACTTATTTTTCTTTTCCTCATTTTCTCCTTTGGCCATTCTTCTCCTTTCTCCCTGCATCTCTCTCTCTGCTCCCCTTTTTCTCTCCCTTGCTATCACCCTTCTGCCCTTCCCTGCCAATGCATGCCTCACTCCCCTGCATCCTTTCTTTTCATTTTTCCCTACCACAGTCAAGTGTCCATGCTTGGCTGCTGGCTCAGTCTGCATCACATAGGTGCTTTTGCTTGCAGGCATGGTGTGTCTGATGTACTTATAGACTTACCACTCCCAGCACAGAGCCAAGCCTCAGTGACTGTCTGGCTCTGTACTGATCTAGCTGTAGATATGTTGAGGGTTGGCTCAAAGATTCATGCAGAGTGGGGGGGTTATAAGGGTAGCAGGAAAGGGCATATTTGCAAATTATGGACTGTAACGAGTGGAGTGCCCAAGGGGCCAGTCTTGGGGCCGGTTCTGGTCAACATCTTGATTAATGATCTGGATGATGGGATAGATTGCATGCTCAGTAAGTTTGCAGATGACACCAAGCTAGGAGGAATGCTAGGTGCACAGGAAGGCAGGAACAGGATTCAGGGAGACTTAGACAAATTGTAGCATTGGGCCAAAATAAATCTCATGAGGTTCAACAAGGACAAGTGCAAAGTCCTGCACTTAGGATGGAAAAATCCCATGTACTGCTACAGGCTGGGGACTGATCGGCTAGGTAGCAGCACTGTGGAAAAGGACCTGGGGTTTATGGTGGATGGGAGGCTGGATATGAGTCAACCGTGTGCTCTTGTTGCCCAAAGGCCAATGGCATATTGAGCTGCATCAGTAGGAGTGTTGCCAGCAGATCGAGGGATGTGATTATTCCCCTCTATTTGGCACTGGTGAGGCCACATCTGGAATACTGTCTCCAGTTTTGGGCTCCCCACTACAGGAAGGATGTTAACAAATTAGAAAGAGTCCAGAGGAGGGCAACAAAAATGATTAGGGGGCTGGGGCACATGACTTAAGAGGAGAGATGGCAAGGAAAGGAAAGGAAATAATTTGATGAGCAAAAGTCAGCCTGTCATAGAATCATAGAATCTTAGGGTTGGAAGGGACTTCACAAGGTCATCTAGTCCAACTCCCTGCTAAAAGCAGGACTGCTTCTGCTATATCATCCCAGCCAGGGTTTTGTCTAACCAAGCCTTAAATGTTTTCAAAGATGGAGATTCCACCACCTCCCTAGGTAACCCATTCCAATGCTTCACCACCCTCCAAGTGAGGAAGTTTTTCCTAATATCCAACCTCGACCTTCCCAGCCACAACTTGAAACCATTGATCCTTGTTCTGTCCTCTGTTATTACTGAGAATAGCCTAGCTCCCTCCTCTTTGGAGCACCCCTTCTAGTGGATGAAGGTTGCTATCAAATCCCCCCTCAGTCTTCTCTTCTTCAGACTAAATAAGCCTAGTTCCTTCAGTCTCTTCTCGTAAATCATGTGCCCCAGCCCCGTAATCATTTTCTTTGCCCTCTACTGGACTCTAATTTTTCAACATCTTTTCTGTAGTGAGGAGCCCAAAACTGGACACAGTATTCCAGATGCGGCCTGACCAGTGTCGAGTAGAGGGGAATAATCACATCCCTCAATCTGCTGGCAGCACTCCTACTGATGCAGCTCAATATGCCATTGGCCTTTGGGGAACAAGAGCACACTGTTGGCTCATATTCATCTTCCCATCCACCATAACTCCCAGGTCCTTTTCTACAGCGCTGCTACTTAGCCGATCCCCAGCCCATAGCAGTACATGGGATTTTTAGGTCCTAAGTGCAGGACTTTGCACTTGTTCTTGTTGAACCTCATGAGATTTCTTTTGGCCCAATGCTCCAATTTGTCACCACAATTGCTATATCAGTAAATGAAACAGTACTTAAAGATAATCACGTTGGGTAGATAGTAATTTTATAGCCAGGTTTAGATCTAATGATGTGCTTTTGATGTTGCTTTTTCTTACCCCATCAGGTAGTGCTGCACAAGTCATTTAAATTGTATATTATTTTTCCATGGTCAGTAAAATAGTTTCAGTCCTGGATAGTTCATAGAATCATAGAATAATAGGGTTGGAAGGGACCTCACGAGGTCATCTAGTCCAACCCCCTGCTAATAAGCAGGACCGCTCCCATTAAATTACCCCAGCCAGGGTTTTGTCTAACCAAGCCTTTAAAATCTCTGAAGATGGAGATTCTACCACCTCCCTAGATAGCCCATTCCAATGCTTCACCACCCTCCTAGTGAGAAAGTTTTTCCTAATATCCAACCTTGACCTCCCCAGCTGTAATTTGAAACCATTGCTCCTTGTTCTGTCGTCTGTTACCCTCGAGAACAGCCTAGCTCCCTCCTCTTTGGAGCAACCCTTCAAGTAGTTGAAGGTTGCTATCAAATCTCCCCTCAGTCTTCTCTTCTGTAGACTAAATAAGCCTAGTTCCTTCAGTCTCTCCTTATAAGTCATGTGCCCCAGTTCCCTAATCATTTTTGTTGCCCTCCGCTGGACTCTTTCTAATTTGTCCACATCCTTTCTGTAGTGGGGAGCCCAAACTGGACACAGTATTTCAGATGCGGCTGACCAGTGTCGAATAGAGGGGAATTATCACAAACCACATCCCTTGTATTCATTGGCTTATGTACAGAAACATTTTAGGGTAACATTTTAGGGTAACATTTTGGGAATTTTATTTCCAATAAATTAAATTTATGGAAGGATGCAAATTATTATAAGAAATTTGCTTCCTTGTATTTAGGTCAAAATACATTCATCATTCTTCAGGAAGACCAGCAAAACTCCTATGCCACTTTGGGGCTTGCTTGGGTCCCTAGGGGGCAGAGTTTAATTTCTAGACAATTAGAGCAGTGATATAGACAAGAATGACAGCCCCTGGACAGCCCCTCCACCTATTTAAGGGGACACAGTGTCTATACTAACATTGTGTCGCCCTACCCCTGTCAACAAAAGCGCTGCGCCTTTTGTTGGGGTGGTTTTATTTTGTCAACAAAAAGGTGATTGTGGTGTGTGTATCAGGCTTGTTTTATGTCGACAAAGCTTTCTAGTATAGACCAGGCCTACATGCTTGCAGAAGAGTTTATTGTCCCCATGTCAGTTTTCAGTGCCTTAAAGGGATAATAATGCACTGTAAAGAAACAGGCATCTTCTAGTATCTTTCTGTGGCAATCATGACCTTGTTATACTTTTAATCTCTGGAGCAGTGATTCCCAGAGAACAATGCACAGAGCTCCAGTGAATCGTTTACTGAGGATAACGTGTGTGGGTGTGTGTATGGGGTGGAGAGAGGAATGCATGTGCACACATGGGGAGAGAGGGCTATCTGAAATCCTAGTTACTGTGGCACACTGTTCTCTTCTTGCCCTCCCCCACCAGATCCCCTGAGCTTTTCTTTTATATGAACTAATGAATGATTTGCTTCAAGAATTATTTGAAATTAGTTGATTAGAGGAAATCCTGCTGAAAAGGCCTGATCCATCCTTGTCAGGAGAAAACTATATAGTTACTAAGGAAACTTAGTTAAAAATTTGCTAAATTCTGTGTATCCTCCATATCAGTGTTTGAACTGTGGAAAATGCAGTGCAGATGTTAAAAAATAAATGCTGTTCTTAGGAGATAACAGATGGAAAGATTAGACGTCTGTGAGTTCATTTATATTAAATTGGGGGATGGTGTCCATACAGGCAATCTTTTTATAAGGATATATTAGATAATCCACATTTATTGATGAATTGTTCTCTGACTCTCTTGGGCTTTCTTTTAAACATATAGGATCGTAATAGTTGTATCTACTTACATGGGCCCCATACCATAATAACTGAGCGTGTTATATTCATTCATGAAATATCTTTGCAACATGCCTATAGTATAGGGGAAATATAATCATCCCTGTTTTTCAGCTCAAGAACTGGGGCATAGAAGAATTAAGTGACTTGCCAGGGCTGGGAATTGAACTTATATATCTGTCCACTGCCTGAACATCAAGACCATCCTTCCTCTTGAAGATGATAAAGACCTTTTAGATGATCATCATATGTGAGCAGAATATAATGCCCTTCTATAGGATGTGTCAGATGGCACAAAAAGTCAGACTCAATGTTCATGGGAGTTAAGGGCACTCAGAATCAAGCCAGTAGTAATTACTTCGGCATGTTCTGTTCTTCTCTAACTTTCAGGGAAGACATCATAAGTTTCAGGGTTTTCATGGTTTTTGGAAGACTTCATAAGTTTCCCAAATTGCTAGGGATTTCAGAGATGGCAGCTAAATCTCTCAAGCCTGAAGTCCCAGAGATATCCTGTTATGTCACCACTTTGAATCCACCCTTAGGTCAGTAGTGACCAAAAATGTAACCATCTGAGGATTGATTGTTGGCCTATGAGAAATGAGGTTGGTCATATCAGACCAGATCCAAGTGCTGGATACCATGAAGAACACTTTGAAGACTATCATCTAATATCAATCATGGAAGACAGCCACCATTTAACAGGTGTGGAGAATAAACTGTTTTCTTACACAGCCACAGAGGCACACTGGGGGTTAGTTGGGGGAAGTTTGCAATGTCACCAAATGTGTCCGGAGGGTAAAAATCTTCTATCTCCATTCTATGAATTCAGCACTTTTCATGAGCACTATGCTCATAGAAAAATTATCTCTGCTCAGCTATCTACTGGCAGCAGACAGGTATTGGGTTTGTTTGCTATTAGATATGTGTACTATCACCCTTGTGCTCTGTAGGACTACTCACATAGTTAGTTAGTGTATTTGCATGGGCAGGGCCATCGCTAACATGCCAAAGGACTAAAACAAAGCTGAGGTATCGTATTTTCCACAGTGAATAGGGGATTCTTCAGTTTTTAAGTGCCTCCCTGCCAGCTCTCTGGAGCAGACTTTTATCTTTGGAAAGTATCATGAGTCCATAAATAACCATGCAGAGTTAACTGAAGATTGCTTTTTAAGAACTTGTCCAAAAAATGAAGTTACAACTTACAGTGATGGAGTGCAAGCATCAGGATTCTGGTGGCTAGATGTTTGAAGTCAGTGTTGTATAGGATGCTTATCAGGTGGTTTCTTAGTTTCTTTGGCTATGTCTACACTTACAAAAGCTAGTTCGAATTAGTTAATTCGAACTAACTAATTCGAACTAATTTTAGTTAGTTCGAATTAACTTAATTCGAACTAGCATGGCCCCACTAGAATGCTAGTTCAAACTAGCCATGGCCATGCAGGACACTTGCTTAGTTCGAATTAGTCAGTTGCAGGAAGGTCAATCTGCCAATTAGTTTGAGCTAAGCAGTTCGTTCGAACTAATATGGCCACATTGACTTAGTTCGAATTAACGAATCGAATTAACTGTTAATTCGAACTAAGCAATCGAATTTATTAGTTCGAATTAAGGAAGCCCTTAATTTGAACTAATGAAAGCCTAGTGTGGCCAAGGCTTAAGTTAGTTTGAATTAAGCTTCCTTAATTCAAACTAACGTGCAAGTGTAGACATAGCTTTTGAGTGTGTGTGGCACCATCTCTCACTGTAGTTTGTGTGATATGTCGATCATAATAGATTATGTAATGTAATAGATGTTTGAAGTATACCAGTCAAGGAGGAGGATTCCTGTGCATAGGAGCAGGGCCCAGCAAAATTTGGTCTGATTTCATCATGAGAGTAATTCACTTTAGGAGTAATTTACCAAGGGATGTGGTAGCTTTTCATTCACTTCAAGCCTTGCAAATAAAATTGGATCTGCTTGTAAAAAGTCATTTATTAGGCTTGATGAAAGAATCACTGGGTGGCATCCTGTGCTATGCAGAAGGTCAGGCTAGATCAGTGGCTTTCAGATTTAGGGTCGGGACCCAGTACTGGGTCATAGACCCTCAGAAACTGGGTCGCGGTGTCCTCTGCTGCCACCACCAAAAGACTGGAATGCATTGCTCAGAAATGTAATTGTTGGGTCGTGGGCATAAATGATTTTTTTCGATTGGGTCTCAAGAAAAAGGTTTGAAAACCACTGCCTAGATCACTGTTTCACAGACAATGGATCCTGTGCCATCAGTGGGTTGCCTGTGTCCTGGAGGCCCTGCCCATTCTCATGCACTCACTTCCCCTGGGCAGACAGCAATGTGGAGAACCGGGATCCAGGCAGCAGCATGGGGAAAGTGGCCTGAGCCAATGAGCAGAAAGTCAGCAGCCTGGAAGTGATCATGTCCTGGCTGCAGGGAGAGAGGGGCCAGTTGGGGCTGCAGGAGAAGGCAGGGTTGGGAGATCAAGAGTAAGAGGGAGGGGATGCTGAGCAAGGAGCTTGAGCTGAGAAGGGGAGGGGGGGGAGCAGAGATCTGGAGGATGAGGAGATGGAATAGGGAGCAGGGGGCTGGATGGCTGAGATAGGGCAGGGATGGGAAGCAGGGAGTTGGTTGGTTCAGAAGGGGAGGAGGTGATAGGGTAGTCTCCAGGAAAGAGAAATACAGTTGGTGATTTGCTTTAGTTTAAAAAAAAAAAAAAAAAAGAAGTTGAAGCCCTTTGGGCTGGTCGAGCATAATGGTCCCTTCTAGTCTTAAAATCAGTGGGGGAAATCCTGGCTCCACTGAAGTCAATGGCAAGACTCCTATCAACTTCGTTGAGGGCTCTGGCTATGAATCCTGGGACACCAGATTATGTGAAAGCTAAATTTGTAGCTTCTTTCTCCAGATTACTCCTTTAACAATCCTCATAGCATAATAACATAGTTATGTTTAAAAACATTAAAAAGAAAAACCCTCCACTGAAGAATAAAGGGACAAGGAGGGATGCTGAGCATCCGATTTTTTATTTAACTGAAATATACACCTTTCAATAATGTAATCTCAACTAAAAATGTATCAATTACAGCCCACTCTTCACTGGTCTCCAGGGATACTGAGTCATAATTCATATCAACATGTAAAATTTCAGAAGCACAGAGGGCTAGGTGTTTTGTGATTGCCCAAATATTGAGTGATTTTAATTACAATAGAAACTTGATAAATTGCTTTGTGCTACAATCCATTATTACTAGCTTAATGAATACCACAATGGCCTGTTAAACCTGTTCTATAGCAAAAGCTGTTGTCGGTGTTTGAGTTACTACCACCTTTAATTACAGGTGAGTGGGTTATAACTCAGCTGTTTAAAAAAAAAATTAGGGTGAAACTCTGCATTGAAGGGCATGATGCTCAGATCTGGTCAAGCTGTGCTTGGGGGAGAACCTGAAAAGGGAGGAAAACAGTGGTTTTATTACTGGCTTTGTGCTCCTCTGATCTTAGGGTCAGCTAGGGGGTCAATTCTGTCCCAGTAGGATTTAGAGAAATCTTAGGGCTGCTTTATTTATAACAGGTGGTTTTGGGCCCCTAAACAGGCCAAGTGAGGGGTCACCAGAGCAAAGTAGCACTCTGTTCCTTTTCTCTTGGCCACATCCCCAGTACATCCTGTATGCTGGCAGAATCCTCTGAGAGCCAATCATGCCCACTTTATTGGCCTTTTGTGCCATCAGGGTGCTGCAAAGGGGCTGTAGTATTGATCTGACCTAAGCATGATTTTATTATGGATTGAACAAAGTGTTGACTGGTTAAAGAGAGAGTTTTTAAAATGAGTATGCAAAAGTTTGGATTTGCAATATTAAACTTCGAAATTGAATGCAGTGTTAGAGAAAATGAATCTGATTATGACCGCAGTCACTACTATGGATTCAAATTTATTAACTGAAAGGGGTCTGAAAGATTGAACTATAGTAAAACTCAGGCCATTTTTCTTTTCAAAACAAACTTAACATCTAAAAGTTTTATACAGCAATAGGAATTTTGAGAACTTCAGGTGTTACGAAAGGGTATATTGAGTTGACAGATCTGCTTGATTTTATAGGGTTCTATCAGAGTTTAAGCAGTCATGGTCCAGTTTCTTAGAGAAACATTTAATACATTTGCTGCATATACTGTTTTCCTCCATTTTCACTATGGCTGTTGCAATCCCCAGGGGGATTACAAAGAGGTGTCGGGGTCATGACCACCTTGCTTAAATACTGCTGAATAGGGAGGGAGTCTTGGCTTGATTCCAGCTAGATGAGAGGGAGGATCCCAGGACAAAAAGTAGTTAGGAGCAGTTACATACATTAGATACATTATTTGCATTTATACAGTTGATAGGTTTCAACTTAGTTAATTATTATTCTGTCATTCCATTTTGTTCTGGGAAATAGAAGTTGTTGTATAGTAAAAGAATGCCCAGGTCTGCCCACCACGTTAATTATAATATTATTCCTTAGAATGTTTAATTTGCACATTGTGTGAATACATGTATGGAATGCTTAGAGTCTTCCCGGGCTGTCAAGTCAACATGACCCTACAATATGATTTTTCAGAAAAATAATTAATTGGTATGTTAAAAAGTGCTGCCTATAACTCATGTGAGTATTGATCAGTCAGGGGCTTTGTAAGAAATAGGGCATGTTAAGATATTGTTGAGGAGGTAAATGGTTTGTATGCTGTATACTTTCAACTCAAGTGTTGGCATATTTCTGCAGTTGTATTGAAGAGCATTCCAGACAATGACAGACTACCATTTTTCATGCATACTTGTGTTCTTCTTCAAGTGCTTGCTGATGTCGATTCCCTTGTAGGTGCATGTGCACCTCTGTGCATAGTCCTGGAGTCCTGCACACATGCTGTGGTATATAAGGCATCACTGGCTTATATAAACTGGGGGGTGGGGGCAGGGAGGAGATGAAGAAAATCCAAAGGGGGTGCGAGACTGTGAAATTTTCATAGTGAAAAATTTTTGCATCAAGAAAACCTATTTGTGGTTATTTTTAATTGTACAATTACAAATTGAATTTTTGTTAAAGGGGGTCGGATGACGGTAAAGGAGAGCTGGGGAGGCGTGAGATTTTCTCCAAAATCAGAAAGGAGGTGTGATGCCAAAAAGTTTGGGAGCCTGTGCTCTACACCCCTCAGTTCCTTCTTTCCTCCACTGACAGTTACTGGAATTGCTTCTTTCCTTGCTATTGCAAGCGCCTCTTAGCATTTAGTGTCAGTATTCCTTAAGTGGCTGTTAATTGAGTAATTAGTGTGTTTTGTTAGTGAATAGTTGTAAATTGTTTAGTAGTTAAGGTTTAGTCCTCCATCCAGTGGTGGGGCATGCCCCAAGCTCTGGACTTTCGGGGCTTGTCTTCATTGACGGTGGCAAATTCGACTGAGTGGGTCTTTGAAGACCCACTCAGTCGATTGGGATCAGCGTTTGTGCCTTTGGCCACCTGTCCCCACTTGCTACTGTCATGGAAGGTAATCTTCCTAGTTGCCATCAACTCAGCTGGGAAAGTATCTGAAATTAGGGCACTTTCCTCAGAGCCACCTTACATGGTTTTTTATAAGGAGAAGGTCCAGCTGAGGCCTTTCTGGCTGTTCTGCTCCAAGTGGTGTCACTGGTCTATTCCAATCAGGATATTTTTCTGCTGGTATTCTTCCCAAAGCTGCATACTTCAGAAGAGGAATGGAGATGACACACACTGGATGTGCAAAGAGCCCTGGCGTTCTACATAGAGAAGACAAAACTGGTCCATAAATCCATGCAGTTGTTCGTGGTAGTAGCTGACGGAATGAAGGGCTTACTTGTTCCTTCACAGTGGATCTCCTCCTGCATTACGCTCTGCTATGAGTAGGCAAAGGTGGTTCCTCTAAGAAGCGTCACAGCCTACTCGACCAGATCGCAGGCCTCTTCTGGAGCATTCCTGATGTGAGTGCCTATTTAGGATATATACAAGGCTTGACATGGTTGTCAATACACACCTTTACATCCCACTACACCCTTGTTCAGCAGGCGAGGGACGACCCCAGCTTTGACAGAATGGTGCTGAGGATGGTCCATCTGTGAACGCTAAACCCACCTTTAAGGTACTGCTTGTGAGTCACCTACAATGGAATCGACATGAGCAAGAAAGCAAAGAAGAAAAGACGGTTACTCACCTTGCAACTGTTGCTCTTTGAGATGTGTTGCTCATGTTCATCCCATGACCCGCTCCTGTCCCTGCTGTTGGAGTTGACAGTAAGAAGGAACTGAGGGGTAGTGCATTGTATATGAGCAGGACTTCAGAGAGTGCCAAAGCCAGCCTTAAGGATATTGCTAAAGGGAAAAAGTTCTGGTACTCACACCTACAATGCAATGGATCTGAGCAACACATCTTGAAGAATAACTGTTACAAGCGAGTAACCATCTTTTTTGTGGAAGGGACATAGCTAGATACACAAAGTCCTCTTATTTTTCTTTCTCTGGGTGTCCCTCTCACACACAAACATACTTTTTGTATGTGTTTTTCAGTGCATGCAAAATGTGAGTGTTTGTGATATAATGGTTGTGCAAATACTTGAAAGTGAGATTGAAACACTCTAATGGAAAAGGGAGAATGCCTATTGCTACTAAGGAGCTATCTATTCGATGAAAACCATCAAATAAACTGAACAGTCAAGAAATTGCAGATAGTAAAACAAGTCATTATTGATTACCCTGTGCATTTCAATGTAATCATACTATTACCAGTTTTACCCACCACCCCACCTCTGGCAGTAGCTTCTTCCTCCGTGCACTCATCACCTCACCCTGCACAGGCTACTAATGTGTTTTAGAGAGAGGATAGTTCACTAAAATCTAAAAATGTGGAATAAGTCATAACTTAGAGCTAAGACCTATCTGATGACCAGATAGCTCAGTAGCACAGCAGAGCTCTAGAAGAAGAGATGGTATTGCTGAAAGAAGAAATAGTAATAGTGAATATTATTTGTTTGCATGTAGCAATAATTATGACAAATGGTGTGACTACACTATTAATTATTAAGAAATATCAATAATAAGTAGCTGCAATAATTGACAATTATTAATTTTGAGCACCCCAAAATGCACCTCACATATCTAAGTAATGGCATATTCCCTGCCCCCAAGTGTTCACAGCCTCAGTGTCACATGATACAAGAGGATCTTAAACTAAGAAGAAAGGATGAGGAAGGACAAGGGTAACAGTAATACAATCACATGGTAACCCAGTAAGGCATATATGCATCTTGATGGCTGGCTGCGCTAGGTAATTGAGGTAAACTGGCAAACGGATCTGGTGAGTCTGTGTTACGTATATGGAGGGGTACAGAAGCAGGCAGAGGCATTTGTCGGGGAATTTTTAAAGAAGGCTAAAGAGCAGGGTTGGGGTAGATCTAGATCTAGCAATCCTTAAAGCAGTAAGTAGCAACAGTACATTCTTGTACATTGGCGTTGAATGTCAAGCCACACTGTAAATATAACTGGTAATTAATTATGCATTCGGTCTAAGCTAATAACATTACAATCTATAAAGGAGAAAAATGGGCACTGAGCTTTTTGCAACAGCAAGCCAAATCATCAGTTCTGTAACTAGGGGCCTTCGTCAGGGATCAGAGCACAGTACAAACACAGAACAGAGAGGTGGTCCATGCTCTGCCACATCACTCAATGTGCCTCATTTCTGGCTTGGAGAGAACAATTCTTAGTGTGGGAGCAAAGCACAGTCTCCCTTTACCCGTTGCATTCATGGCCTGTCTTCTGAGACTGCCAACAATGGTGCTGATTTTGTGTGTTGGGAAGGGAATTGTGGTGCTTACATTGTGCCTTGGACTGGGACCACCAACTCAGCATTGATGAACCACCAAACAGCTGTCAGAAAGTGAATGAATTTTGTTTACTAGACTGGGTTTTCTCCAGTGACATGGAGATGTGGGAGGCTCCATAGCCTGTTACTAGTCCTCTTAGCCATTGAATCCATATTCTTTAGTTAAGTGTTAAAAAGAAATTCCCCAAAAGTAAAGGTGTGACTGAATTTCTTTTTGGGGATTTGCTACTGTTCATATAACTGTTCAAACTGCCATCACTCTCTTGGTTTTATGATGACAAAAAAAGCCTTAAGTGTAAAATTACAGCCTTGTATACACACTGGAGTCCTCTCTTTTGGTGCACATGTAACTGTTGATGCAAAAAAGAGGCGGGTATTCTTTATTCCACAATATCTATGTACTTAACAATATATATTCAAAGTGGCATTGCTATAAAGATAAGATGCCATCTCTTCTTTAAAAATTATTTCTGCCCCTTCTCTGTGTATTTAGTTGGCAGTGTGTCAAAAAAAGTAAAAATATCCTTTATGTAAATAAATAATTACTGTAACTGCGGAAGGGATTAGCACAGTGGCTTTAGCCAGCTGTAAACTACTTGGGACTTATCTACATTGCACCAGCAAAGCGAAATAGAGGGGTGTGATTTGTAGAGCCCTCTAATTGCCCCATGTTGATCCTGCTGGCATGCTCTAAAAGGTACTTAGTGATAGTGGGCAGAATTCAGTAGCTAGAATTTGTTATGGGTCTTTATTCTACACATTACCTCAACCCAGCTTGTAACTAGGAGTTTTATAGTTCATAGAGAACAGTTCTGAGTTAGGAAAAAGATACTCATCCTGCAGGAACCATAAGGACTTGTGTTAAATTTGTCTCAGATTGAAATAGCTCTTTGGATAGTCTTCCAAGTACTGAATCTAAAATTTAAATTTCAATTGTTATCTCTGTACTGTGTGGAAGATCCTGAGAAAGATACCTACCACAGGCTGGTACTTGCCTGTGTACTGCACAGAAATTTCTATATTTTTATTGCTTCACTGCTGTTCTCAAAACATGAGCAGCAAAATGAAATTGTCAAAATCCCTAGATTGTTAACCAAATGAGGAATTCTGGGAACAGGCATGGTGAGTGAGGAGTGTAGCAGCACCATTTTTCCCCCACCAAATTTCAAACATTGGACTTCTTTAATGTGGGCCACAAGAGGTATTTTAACTTCTCTGTATGAAATGGAAATTCCTACCCACTCAAAGTTCTATGGAATGTGAAAAGAGAAAGTCTCTGTCAACTGGCCTCTGAACAACATGGAAATATTTTTCACCAGTATGACTTTTCCTTTCTTAATTGACTCCATTGCCATATACAGTGAAGTAAACTACTCTTTCTCTATGTATATGTACTATTTTAAAAATACAAGTTATGCCGGAGTCGAGCACAAGTTATTGGGTTCAGTACAGGGATAACTGTGTGAAATTTCATGGTTAGTATATGCAGGAGGTCAGACTAGATGATCTAATATTCTATTCTGGCCATAAACTCTATATCTCTCTCTCCCTTTATGTGAGGTTCTTAAGTGCTTTTACAAATCTCAGTTAACAAAAGCCTCACACTATCCTATAAGGTATCTGTGTATTATACTGTCAAATTCCAAAGGGGTAGCCGTGTTAGTCTATTGTAGAAAGACAATAGTCATCAAGTCAGGCTGTAACAGCAAATCAAAGTAGGTGTTAGGATTCAAAAAACTGGGGAACAGCACATAGAGGAGGGGGGAGGTCGACTTGATGCTATGTCATACACTCCCCTGCATTTAATTTCCTCCCACTCTGTAACTTTCCTATCTTCAAAGCGTCTGACGAAGTGGGATTTTCTCCCACGAAAGCTCATGCGATTAAGAAATCTGTTAGTCTTTAAAAGTGCCACAAGACTCTGTGTATTATACTACATTCATTTTACAGTGGGGGGGATGGGTTCTATTCCACTCTCTGCCTTTGAACTACAATTAGCTTCCAAGTGTCCTTGCTCCCAATGAGGTAAATGCTATCTACTAAAACATACCTCCTCTTTCCAGTTGCTTGTGGCTGACTAATCCAGCCAATAAGGTAACATCTTACTAGGCATTAGCTGAATTCTTGATTTATTTGTAAAAAGGCAAGAGTCGTCACCCTCACAAAGGAGATTCAAGCTTCACTTCACTATCTAATTCCCTACATCCTCCAGGTGACTCCAAGAAATTGACCATCTTGTCTGTTCACTAATTGGGTCTTCCAGTGTCTCCCAGCGTCATGATTTCAGGGTAATATAACATCCTAGTCAAGCTATCATAATGATGCATCTGTTTTCTCTAGAGAAAAGGGCATCAGTCTGGATTCTCTCCCCACAGACAAGGACATTCATAGTTACTTTGACCACTCTCTAAGTACAGTGAGAATAGTCAGTGTGACGTTCCTGTAGCCAGGGAATTGACTAAACTCTTTTTTTATTTTGAGCTGTATGAAATTATCCGAGCTAAGTCCAAAATAGCATAAAACTTCCCTGATCTGGGGTTTCCTTACAAACTCTATGCTCAGACCAGGTTTGATCAAAATGTTCCTGAGTTTTTCAAGAGAAGCTGGGCTAATAATTTTCCTTTTAACTGGAAGCCTAATGAAAGTAGGAGCTTTATTCCTTTATAAGATGTTCTTACTGTCACTCTCAGCTTATTTATAATAAAAATAGCACAATCAGCCAGCCAGCCAGCCAATGTTAGTGAATGCAAACAAACTAATTTCCTTGCCAAGCCAAAAATTTCCATACCACCCTCAAACAACAACTTTAAGGATGGCCTGTGTCAAAAGATAAGCCTTGCAATATACCTTACAATTCAACAAACTCTAGTTCTTTTGGACGAAGAAGGGAAATAAATTCCAAAGTTGGGAGGCCTCCACTGAGAACTTCCTGCCCTCAACCCACAGATGTGCATATCTAGGATCTTTTAGTTCAAGCATGTCAATTTATTCCAACCTCTGGTTTAAAACATGTATTCAGATGAGACTCTCTGACTTACTGGGAAAACTTTTTTTTTTTTTTTTTTTTTTTTCCCCCCAAGAGGCTGAAGTTTGCATGGTTGTGATATGAAATGTAGTGGTTTTAATCAAAGGTTGGATTTGACCATCCTGTGTCACTTTGGTAAAGTGATACTCTTCCTTGAAGGCTTCATTTTGTGCTCTACACTATAGTTTCCAAAAAAAAAAAAAAAAAAAAAAAAAGTGTTTTATTCTCCACTGCTTTTCTGACGCCAGTGAAGTTACTCCAGCCAAAGATCCGGCCCCAAGTTGTTGGCTCTCAAGATTGCAACTTTAGCTTTCAAAATGTTAACTGGATGCAAACTAACATAGGGATGTATGTCTGAGTCTGCAGAGATCCTGAAACAATAGCTCAAAAAGTTGTGAACCATATAGCAGTCAGTTAACTCTGAATCCTAATGATATTTTACTGTCAACTTCCTTTGCCATTTCATTGCCAGTTAAAGTAGGCAGGAAAAAGAGGTATGATCATATTGCGAAGATCTGTACAATCTATTGTTAATGGCATTTCATTTTGGCATCTTGAGCATGGAAAACTGGTTTGGCAAGCACTTTAGTGGCAGAAACTTGGGGAGAGTTTCACCAATTATACTTTCCAGTCTAGCTTGGGTTTCATATGTATTTTGTTTTAGTATTTTTTAGCTCATTCAAGTCCGAAACCCAAACTGAATTCCAGGTGTGAGAAAATTGTGTAGAAATCTTTGCAGTTGAAACCATCCTTGTGAATGAAGA
Organism: Pelusios castaneus; assembly: GCA_007922175.1. Lineage (NCBI taxonomy): Eukaryota > Metazoa > Chordata > Testudines > Pelomedusidae > Pelusios > Pelusios castaneus. Next base: position 5,905,459 of record ML685838.1, read on the forward strand.
CTGAAAGGAAAATGTCTCTGGGAGTACTCTTTATGTACGTTTCCTTCACTTTCCAGGGGACTCAATTCCCCTACCAAAAATGTAATCCAAGAAGTCCACTTGGGTCACAAAAGCAGGGATTCAGAAGTTAAAAGTCATTCTATAATAGATATGCTTACCTTAAAAGTTAGGTAAAATTGAGTTTCCTCCTTCAAGCCTGCATGAGCTTGACCCTGCCCAAGACTCTTGACTGTCATGAGACGAATTCTGATTCATTGCACATGCAAGTTACGTATTTCTATATTCTTTTGACAGTTGTGAAGCTTAAAAGTGAGGACTGAAGAAGGAAATGATAAATTGTGCTGGTTATGCCTTCCCCAGAACTGCACACATCTATTCTTCTGCTACATGTCTGTAGCACACAGCTTGTTAGTTTCATGCAGAATGATTTTTCTGCATGGCCAGGTAATATTTAAGGAGACTAATGAGAGGAATGATATGGCCCAGATCAGAGGTGTCAGGAAGCATATCACAAAGTGTCCTTCACCGGGAGACTGAACACAGGACTTGTTCTAGTATGCTATGTCACCCACAAAGTTGAACTTCTACCCTCTCGCAAACCACATCTAAATTATAGTCTTTCAAGCACACAACTAACTTGCAGCTTTCATTGGTTTAATGATGTTTTCTTGGGTTAAAAAAAATTAAAAATGAAAGTCTATTTCGTTCACACATCTTTGTTTTGCTGCTGGCATTGTAGTTCCCTGTTATTCAGTTATAACCTAAGTAAGCAAATCGAATATAATATAAAAGCTACTAGCTGTCAGGAAAATCAAAGGACCTTCCCATTGGGAAGATTAAGCCAGAAGCTAAATGTGATGCCCAGAGTGTTTTCATGTAGTGGTGCTACCAACATTAGATCTGCTATCAAATTGAAAAATACGTGTTTTCTTCCCTGTGACTGTACCTGAGAGACTTCTTCCTCCCACCTCCGATAAAAGAAACTGATCCATAACCCAATATCTTTTGTTTCTATACCAATGTTTTTCCCAGTCACCACATTGTGTTTTTTGGGGAAGGATGATTTGACTACCTTTGTGATCCCAGGAAAAAAGTGTATCTCATTGTGATAGTTACTAGCCAACCTGCCAAACAGAAATCTCTTTTCTCTTGCTGAGCTGACGTTTTTTAATGTTGTATTCTGTACTGATGTGTAAAGTGAAGCTGGATGAACTATTCAGTGTGGCCAATTTGTTAAAATACACCACTTTGTTCCCTTCGTGTTGTGAAGATTTTTTAAAATAGTTTTACTCGTTCTTCACCATTATTCAAATAGTGTGTACAAATAAACTTACATTTGTATTGATTGTTCACTAAACTGTGGCTTTCAGTAAACCACACTAAATCATGGCTTTCCACTGTTCATGAGGGGACCAATCACAAGGCATAAATAAGTTAGAAATTATTTGCTACTCTTCTCTGATTGGATGATCTATAGTTTATAAGCGGGAAGGGGTGTCCTTGGATGACTTACAGTTCATAAGCAGGAAGAAGTGTCCTTTTCTGTTTTCATACTATATACAAAATGGTCAAAATGACAATAGCAATATTTTTGTACAGGACACCAGTGAATATATAACTTGTACTAGTTTTCATTTTGTTTTCAACAGATGTTCATGTGTACTGAGCTGCTCTCATCTTGTTATATTATTTGTTATAATTATTATTAGTTCAGCTAGTATGGCAGTGCCTAGGGACCTCAGACAAGACCAGGACACTAGTTTTGCTAGATAGTGGGCAAATATATTGTAAGGGATACTTCCTGCCCCAAAGAACTTGCATCTAAATTTGAAGTCCTGACTTGACAAGTGGGTCACAAACAGGTAGAGCTCTGCATGGATAAAAAAAATGTGGAACCGTAACCAAACCGCAACTGCCCAGTGTCAGTCTTTATCCGATCCCCAATCCACATGCCATGTTTTATCTGGATCCAGAACTGCATGTGCAACGAAGCTTGGGCTCACAGTCAGCATTTTAGCATTTGATTGGCTCATTCGACACATGGGTCCCACCCATTTTTTTTCCTTTTCTTCTTTGTGATTTGCATGCTATGTTGTCAATCAGATTTCCTTGGCCACCAATGAAATTTCTGATTGACAGCATGACATACGAACAGCAAACAAGAAAATGAAGAAGTGGGTGGGAAAGGCATGGGGAATGAGTCAATCAAAGGCCAGCATGCTAACTGACTGTGACTGGTGTGTCTCCAAGCCCCAGCCTGTTATGACTGAGACTCTGACTGGCTGGCAGACCACCAATCAGACCTCAACTGGGATTGGCTGGAGCACTTCCTTGTTCCCCTGTGTGCTGCTGCCGAGGCAGATTATAGCAGCAGCTGCAGGGATTGATCATAAAAATAAAATCTGTAGCTGAGGCCAATCCACAACAATGGGGCTGCGGATATCCACACCTGTGGGGGTGGTTACCTGCGGATCTGAAGAGGATACCCGTGGATCTGCAGTGCTTTACAAACAGGAGCTACGAATCCCAAGCAAAAGGAGCCAATGGCTTGCTTTGGAAGAATATGCACAAATAGATATTTGGCTGTATTTGCCTATCTCTGATTGATTGAAACTAAGGGCTTTTCTACACTAGAAGATTGTATTACTTTAAATTTACTAATATAGGCACAGCAGTACAACCGCTCTAGTGTGTACATAGTTATATTGGCAAAAAGATGATTTATACCAATATAGCTATTCCTGTTGTGACAGAGCCGGGCCTGATGGCTACAGGAGGGTGATCCTATTTGAAACCCGGGGAGGTGGGTGGGCGCTAGCCCGCCCACTACGAAAGCTCCTTCCCTAGCCTAAGGGGAGGAAGCGCTGGACCCAGCTTCCAATTAATTACGGGGGACAACAAATGACGAACAGGAACAGGTGTGAAGGTCAGAGGTTCAAAAGAAGGGATTCGGAGGGGGACACCGAGCAGAGAACCTCGGACAGCGCCCACTGCTCCCGAAAGATGTCAAGGGAGCTACAGGAGGGTGATCCTATTTGAAGGACCGGGAAGTGGGCGGGCACGAGCCCGCCCACTGCTAAAACTCCTCCCCCAGCCTAAGGGGATGGAGCACTGGACCCGGCTTCAATTGAATACGGGGGACAACAAATGACGAACAGGAATGGGTGTGAGGGTCAAAGGGCCAAAATAAGGGACTCGGAAGGGGACACCGAGCAGAGAACCTCGGACAGCGCCCACTGCTCCTGAAAGATGTCAAGGAAGCTACAGGAGGGTGATGGAAGGCAGGTATATTAGCCCTAGGCTCAGCAAGGCCCTATTCCCAGGGTAGCTGGGAGGTAGGCGGAAGGGGCTGCTTTGAGCCACTTAAGGCACCTGACTCTAATTAAGGCATCTAGCCTCAGTTGGAATACCTGACTCCAATTAAGGGTAGAAGATAAAAAGCACCTGTAGCAGTGAGGGAGTTTGGGTGTGGTGTTTGGAGGTGGAGGTGGAGGTAGGAGTAGAATTTGGTGTGTGGAGGAGAACAGAGCGAAGAAGTGTGGAGGAGATCTGACCAATAGCTGTTATTGACAGCACCTAGGAGGTACAGGCAGTTAGGAGAGCCCAGCCCCAGGGCTGGAGGGACTGAGGATCCATAGCGCTGGGGGTTTGGAGGTGGGAGAACTGTGCCTCAGCTGGCTGCCACTACATGAAACACAGGACCCACAGGGACTGTGTGTGCTCAGTTTGCCACACTGTGCAGGAAGGGGAATAAACTGTTCTGGTGTAAATCACCTTTGCACAAGTATAACCATACACACATGGTCATCTACCAGTATCACACACCTGATTGAAATAGTTATACTGGAAAATCTTTCAGATGTAGATCAGGACTAGAGCTGGTTATCTCTTTTTGTACAATGCATTGCCTGTCAAAAATAATATTGAATTAGCATGTGAATGAAGCCCTTCCTAAGGCTGTTGTGTGTGGCTGAAGACTGCCTTTAAGAGTTAAAGTATGCAGAAATATTGATTCTTCAGTTCACAGCAACAGCAGGGAAAGTAGATATATCACATGCTAACAGTTCAAGTATATAGTCACATCTCTTGTATTTCTTCATTATTAGAAGTGAGAGGTTTTATGCTAGTAGTATATTCATTTTCATTGCAGAACACAGGCCTGAATTTAGGCAGAGATCTTTGTTGTAAGTGATGGAATGCATTTCTGAGTGCAGTATACAATAATCTGACTTTCCGTACTTTGTTACCCTGGGAAATCCAGGCATGCAGGGCATTATGGTGGTGCAGGTTAGCTGGGCCAGTTTGCATAGCTACTGTATATACTATACCTCGCAGTGGCCATTATAATTTGCCTCTTGCTTTCAAGTACACCAGATTCACATATGGAATTACAAGCTTTCATTCAGTGGTCTGAAATTCCCAGGAGAAGTTAGAGAGGTTCCATGTTATCCCCTTTCCTTACCAAACACACTGAATTTAATTTCTCTCTGCAGTTTACTGGCAGCAGAGCTAGAGCCCAGGATATAAAATATTTCTCCCCTTGTCTCTTGCTGCTCCTTGTTCCCCATGTCTTTTAAAAATATTATCCGATTAAGTACTTTGACATATATAATTAATTGCTCCTTCCTTATCCTTATCTCAGTTGCCAGTCTGTTCTCTGGCTGCTTCTTTCTCAGTATGAACTGATGCAGAAAAATAATTCTGAATATTTTTATTGATTCTTTAATGAATAAATAAATGCTGATTTAATTCTTTTGAAGAAACACTTGATCCCTGCTTTTCATTTTCAATCCACTACTTGTCAGATCCTGGCACTGCCATCAGTCCTGGATCACTTTTGTGCTATTATACATCATGCTGGTATTTGAGGAATTGAAAATGAATCACGACCTCATAACTTTGATTCAGCACAAGAGTATTATATCCTGCTCTCAAAAGTCAATCCAAAACTTTTGGGTTACATTTAAAAGCCCTACCAAATTTGCTTTCCCAGCTGGCTTGGAGTCAACTCGCACTTGTGCATTGTTCTGTTCTTGTGGCATTTTTCTGGCAGAAACTGATGCTAGCAATTAGCTTTAGTAACAGAAAGATGGTTCAACAAACATTTTGCATGAACAAGACATACACACAAGTTTTGTACTGTTAGACGATCCCTCACTCTCTCAGGCCTTGGGCGGCAGACCTTTCCTTGCTTACAGACAGCCCCCCAGCCTTAAACAGATACTCACCAGCAACTACAGACCTAACAACAGAAATATTAAAGCAGGCATATATCCCTGCAAAAAACCATGTTGCCAACTTTCCCATATATCTACTCAAAATACACCATCACAGAACCTAATCAAGCCACCTATTCCATCACGGGTTCATTCACTTGCTCATCCACCAATGTGCTTTATGCCATCATGTGCTCGAAATGCCCTCTCCCCCTCCCCCCCCCCGCCTTATACATTGGACAAACAGGACAGTCTTTCAGCAAAAGACTAAATGGACACAAATCTGACATAAGAAATCACAACATTCAAAAACCAATAGGGGAACACTTCAGTCTCTCTGCTCACTCAGTTGATGATTTGTGTAGCAGTGCTCAAACAAATGGATAACAAATTGAAGCTTCAAAGAGAGAAAGAATTCATATGCAAATTTGACTCTGTAAAGTCAGGACTGAATAAGGACTATGAGTTCTTTTCCCATTACAATAGGTAATTTTGCCTTCCCTGTCCCCCACCCACCTCCCTGGTAATTGCTGGACTCCACTCTTTCATTCCTACCAAATACTTTGATTTTCTGTGATAGTCTGACCAGTTCCTGTGACTTTCACTTCCCTGCATTTATTTTGCTCCCATTCTGTAAGATCCCCATCTTCAAGCATCTGACCAAGTGGGATTTTCTCCCACGAAAGCTCATGCAATAAATACATTTGTTAGTCTTTAAAAGTGCCACCAGACTCCTTGTTTGTTTTGCTGGAGTAGACTAACACGGCTACCCCTTTGGAATTTGAATCTGACGAAGTGGGTTGGTGCCCACAAAAGCTTATGCCCAAAGAAATTTGTTAGTCTTTAAGGTGCCACAGGACTCTCGTTGTTCCTTCGGAACTTATTGCCACAGTTAGTTATACTAATATAAGCACTTGTATATCAGTAAAAACTTTATTGCTTTGACTCATTCTTAATCTATGTGCATTTCACAGAGGCGCAGAGACTTCCTCCAGTTGATGCTCGATGCTCGCAGCTCTACTAACTACATCGGTGTGGAACACTTTGACATAGTCAACCAAGCTGATGTTTCCATTCAGCACCATAAGCCTCCTGCCGACAAGGCCCTACCTAAAAAGGAGCAGAAGACATTGTCTGAGGATGAGATAGTAGCCCAAGCCTTCATCTTCCTGATTGCTGGGTATGAGACCACCACCAGTGCCCTCTCATTTGCCACCTACTTGCTAGCCACCAACCCAGAGTGCCAGGAGAAACTATTACAGGAGGTAGATGAGTTCTCTGAAAAACATGTGAGTACGTTCATTGGCTTCATACAGTTTTGTTCTTTGCATAACGTGAGACGAGTGAGCAGAGTGCCCTTCTTGAAATATGGACCTCGATACTTGAGACAGATATTAAAAATGTAAATTACATGCACAAAGCTATATTAATGTAACATGAATATTATGCCATTAAAATAAAAGTCAGGGAGTGCAAAATTTAAGATCCCAAGAGTAACATTTAAATTAACCACGTTCTTTCTTTGTATTAATGCACTGTGGATTTATTCCCCCACTGTATCATCTAATGCAGGCAGTAGACCTCTCTGCCGCAGGCCTGTATGCATTTCTTGTGTAAATACATTGTTACTTATGTAACAAAACCCCCAAAACATAAAATGCTAAATGTCACAACCTGGCCTGATAACACTTGGTATGGGTGCCAGACTGTTGCATGTGAGCCCAGCCACTGGGTCCTACATGCTTCTAAAATCACTCGGCCTTAGCAGTGTCTACTATCTGTTTCTAGCTCTGAATCTCTGTCGCGTACTACGAGGCTGAGACTGCAGGAAAGCAAGGAGCACAGATTTAGCATAGGAATTTCTTAATCATTATCATATTATTCTTGAAAGCATTAGAAAATTACAGATCTTTGAAAATAATTAACAGTATTGAGAGGGACACTCCACCTCGTCTCATGTCTATGAATTGAAGTTTGTAAGCATCCATGCTGAACATAGTCCTGCCTGCCTTCTCACTCTCCTGAGCATCTCGCTTACATGTAGAAATGGTCTGCCCCCCTACTTCAGACCATCAGCTCTTTGTAAATACAGTCATTTTCCTTTTGCCATATGTCTAGACCAGAGGCGGCCTTTGGCTATTGGGGGCCCTAGCTGACGGCCCATTGTAGGGCCCCCTGTAGGCCTGCAGAGGCCCTCCTGCCCCCCGGCTCCAGCCCCAGGGTCCAGCTTCTCCTTCCGCTGCCGACGGAGATAGACACTGCTTTTGGGGTAGTGAAGCAGGAGATGGGCCCTAGGCGTGTGCCTGCTTTGCCTACCCCAAAAGCCGCGTCTGGTCCAGACTGAGAAATTGCAGAACTTCCAGCTGTGCTGGTCCACCTATGTAGAACATCCGTTGTTCCATGAGTTGGACGGTAGTTGAGAGGCAATCAAAGCAGATAGCTCCCGAATGCTCTGTGACTGTTCTCAGTGATGGTCCTTCAGTAAGTGTCAAGCGCTTTTCCTGGACAGGACAACTGTCTGGAATGCAATTCAGTAACCTTGCCTTAGGTAAGATTAGGCGTGTGTTCTGCACATAACAAAATGGAGATAGATCCTAACACAAAATGAGGATTACAATGTAAAATGGAGTTCACAATTGGACACAGCCATATCCCATTTTGTCATACTAAATATATCCAATGTGGATGAGTAAAAGTTGCTACTGGACCAGAATCCAAATTTCCTGATATATTTTTGTGGTTTTAACTGTGAAACCTTAATACCGTTGTTGGCTTGCCATTACCTTCTTTTTCTTAAGATGATGACAGAGAAACTGCCTGTGTGCATAATAATTTTAGCAGTGATATCGGTCCAGTGAGATTTTGAAGGAAGCAATGTCCCAAATTTGCTGCTGATGTTGTTTGCTCAGAAACAGTGGTCTGCCAAACTACTTTATAGGGCAGCAGCATCTGTTTACAGCATATATTTTTGAAGTCAAGAAAGATAGCTAGGAAGAAGCAGATTCTCAGCTAATGTAAATTAGCGTGGTTCCAGACCAGTTCACCACACCAGCTGAGGACCTGGCTCCAAACTCTTTTTTTCATTAAGAAAACTTAAAATTAGCAGAATATTTTACAGTGCTGCTCCTCCCCCACACGTGACCAGCCTCTAAAATTGCACAGTTCAAGTTTTCTTCCCTCCACATACCTACAATTTTTTTTATTGGTATCAGGGCAGATTTTTATGTTCTCAATTTTCATAATTTTTTTCTTATGGCCTCAATAATGACCCACAGAGCTTTTGTTTAAAAATAGTAAGTTGAATTTATCCCAAATAGTAAGAGAATCTATGTGTAGACTTACACATTACAAATACCTGATTGTTTTAAAACCAAACATTTTAACTCAGTGCCTTTTTCACTTCTAGTATCTGCGCAGCCAAGTCCAAAAGTTCACATTTCCTTGGTTACAGTCATTGTTGGGTACACCTAACACACAGTGGGCTAAACATTTTCATCTCTTGAATTCTCTGCTCTGGTTATTAATTATTAAGATAGTGAGTAGCATGTGGTGTCTCTATTTGTCTTTGTCATGTTTTTCTTGGCCTTTTTAATAGTTGGGACTTTTGTGGGACAAAAATAAGAGAAGATACAGCCTTTTTCATTTCAGGTGGTGAGTTTGCATGCTCAAATCTCTGGTCATGCAATTTTGGGTTGCCTACTTCTTGTGCATCCTAGAACCCATCTTTGCACCATTTGTGTTCATGCAAATCAAATAATTCGGTGTCTGAGCATCTCATTTGCATGCATAGCCAGGTTATAGAGTATGCAAAAATGTGCTTGATTAAAATCTCCCAATTTTACGCAGCTTTGGCTGTGCAAAAATAAAGGCCAGGTTCAGACTATTTTGAAAGTTTGCTTCCATCTGCCCTGTATGCAAAACATCTTTTGAGTAGCCAAGGCTGTATATATAAGTGATAGCAGTGAAATAAATGCATTCATCAGCCTCATCCACTAGGTCTTTTCCTTCGCAAAATTACTTGTGTCACGTATGTGGTCTGAGCTAATCCATTGCGAGGCCACTGATTCTTTATGTTCCAATTATAAGACTCAGTTTATTAGCCTAGGTTGTTATTAGTACTGTTGCACTTCAACTGGAGCATCTTACACATTTCAATCAGATACAGCAGGAAAAATGCCGCACTCACAACCATTTCACTTCACTGACGACACTGGGGAGTTGTGACTGAGGGCGCACTTTGGCCTAGAGTGTTCATGATTTATTGATTAATATTTCAGTCACAGCCCAAGATCCAGTCAGGATTAGGACTTACTGTGATAGATATCATACTAACACATGTGAAAATAGAGTCCGTGCCCTCCCAAAGAACTAACAATCTTTAAGAAAACAAGTGACATCCCAAAGGTGTGGGGAGCAGGATATAATAAAATGTGTGGTGTGTGGGCGTGGGTGTGTATGTTCCTCCCCCACATATTTATTTACATATACAAGTACATTCTATTTTTCCATATAATTAAAAGTCAATATAGACAGACATTGTGGCACAAGGCATGATTCAATTATACCTTTGTCATCTTCAAGCTTCTATTATTGTGAGGTTTAAACGAGTAATGCTGGACTTTTGTGCCTATTACAAATGTATTTTAATTATGTTTGTGGTGTTTGGGAAAAGCTCGGTAGCTGGTGCTCTAATGGGAGAGTAGAGTAGAAAGGAGGAAGTAGGAATGGTGGGCACCCTGATGAACTGGCTGGTTTAACAGCTTACTAAATGGTTGGTTCAATATGCAGTCATATGCGTAATGGGATTGATGGTCTTCTCTTGGTTTCATAGTGGACATCAGTCTGGATACCAAGTCACTCTGTGTAATATGTGCACAGTTGTTAGTAGCTCCTTGCAGAGCATTTCCGCTGTAACGTCACAGTTCAGCTAGTTTTCACTACAGGTGATATATATAGGGCTGTATGACAATAGAGAAAGAGGAATAAAACTAGTCATTCCAGCTGTCCTCTTCAATAGCAAGAAGTTCATGATTCCAATCTGCATGGCCCCTGTCCATGCAGGTTTCCTGTTACTACCAAGATTGACCACGATTAATCTGTTTTATGTGTTAGAGAATCCCTGATACAGGAATTCACTTTGGGGTCAGGAAGAGGGTATAGCAGAGCTCAATCCTGTTAGCACTATAATTTACCACGTTTTGCCTAAAAACCAAAATCCTCACAGATAGCTTGAAAAGTTAAGAGGGGAAAAAACTGGTTTAGAACAGGGAATGTATTGATGCTCTGTGCATGTTATCATATTTGGGGGAGGTGAGAACTATGTGTAGCCCAAAGGCTCACTGATGTCAAAGTCACTGAGGCTATGTACACCCGATCAGATTAAAGCGCAACATGGCAATCGCGCTATAAAAAACACTTGACCTTTATTGCGGGCTAGCGCATACACATGTCGCTCCTCGTAACGCAAGAGAATTCTTTGCAATATCGTGGTGTAGCGCAATGAATTCTGGGCACCTATCCCACAGTTCAATTTTCCCTCAATCTGCGCTTGGAATCATGGGATGAAGGAAAGGAATGCAAAGCGCCATGGGTAAAATCTCAGTTTCCCGTGGTGCACTGTGTTCCCCTTGCGTCTTCCTCGTTGCCAATAGCAACTTGCGCCCATTTTCAACAGTGCAGTGATGCACTACTTGTGAGCAATCACAACAGCGACAGCATGGATCCTGCTCTGATCTCCACTGTCGCCTTCAGCATTCTAAATACATCTCGGCTTGTTGCTCGGTACGCAATGAGCTCCGAGTCAGACGAGGACGCTGAGGAGCAGGGGCTGATGGATGCCATGCAGAGCAACAGCACCGCTTTGCTCAGCTCCTTCACCGATCATCTGCACACGGTGCAACGCCGTTTCTGGTCGAGAGAGACGAGCACCGAGTGGTGGGATCGCATTGTTATGCAGCTGTGGGATGACGAGCAGTGGGTACAGACCTTTCAAATGCGGAAAGCAACCTTTCTGGAACTGTGTTCAGAGTTGGCCCCTGCCCTGCGACGTAAAGACACCAACATGAGGTCAGCCCTAACCGTGGAGAAGCGTGTTGCAATTGCTGTCTGGAAGATGGCGACTCCTGACTGCTACCGGTCGGTTGCAAACCAGTTTGGAGTCGGGAGGTCCACCGTCGGCTTAGCCCTCTCACAAGTCTGCTGAGCCATCAATCGCGTTCTGCTACGGAGGACGGTGACATTGGGCAATGTTCGTGAGATTGTGGACGGCTTTGCTGCCATGGGATTCCCTAACTGCGGGGGAGCCATAGACGGCACACACATCCCTATTTTGGCTCCAGACCATCTCGCGACCGAGTACATCAACAGGAAGGGCTACTTCTCCATGGTGCTGCAAGCACTCGTGGATCACAAGGGTCGTTTCACGGACATCAATGCTGGGTGGTCGGGAAAGGTGCATGATGCCCGCATTTTCAGGAACACTGGTCTGTACCGGAAGCTGCAATGGGGTACCTTCTTCCCCGATCAAAAAATTACTGTGGGGGATGTGGAGATGCCCATAGTCATCCTTGGAGACCCAGCATACCCACTGATGCCATGGCTCATGAAGCCGTACACCGGGAACCTAGATTGCAGCAAGGAGCGGTTCAATTACAGATTGAGCCACTGCAGAATGACTGTGGAGTGTGCCTTTGGCCGTTTAAAAGGGCGCTGGCGCTGTTTGTATGGGAGGCTGGACTTGGCGGCGGACAACATCCCTGCTGTGATTGCGTCGTGCTGTGTCCTTCATAACATTTGTGAAAGTAGGGGAGACAAGTTTTCCCCAGGGTGGGCTATGGAGGCACAGCGCCTCGAGGAAGCATATGAACAGCCAGCCACTAGGAGTATTAGGGGGGCCCAAGGAGAAGCTGCTCTCATTAGGGAGGCACTCAGGGACCATTTCAATGATGCCCTCCCCTAGTTAACTTCCAGGACGCATCAGGTGCACCTTATGAGATTTTCAATGTATATAAATAAAGGCAGTCTTCAAATTATTTGTCACTGTTTTTATTCAAACCTAAAAGGTGGGGGTGGGGTTACAGGTGGGTGTAGCTGCGGGTCTCTAAAAAGTAGCTCTAGGGGGGACTGAATGTTGCAGTGTACCAGGGGGACGGGTGGCCTTCAAAGAAATTCTTTGAAGGACTACGGGGTGTGGGAGGCAGACACGGCTGAACTGTATGGAGTAGAGCCCGGACATTAATCGCCTGGGTCTGCAAAGCAATCATGCTCTTGAGCAGTTCTCTTTGCTCCTTCATCACGCTTATCAGTTCGTCCCTGTGTTTCTGCCTCCTCTGTTGGGATTCCTTTCTCCAGGCTCGATTCTCCCTCGCGGATTCCTGTGCTGTTTTCAGCAGGTCCTGAAACATATCCTCCCTGTTTCTTCGAGCACGCCGCCGAATGTTTCTCATGCGGTCAGCTGGGGTAGACACCGGCCTTGTGAAGGTCGAATCTAAAAAAAATAAAATAAAATAAAGCTATTGTTAACACAGAGCCTAGATAACCAATGTAACCTTCCAGTAGCACATTCCACTGGAAGGTGGAGGGCAGTCAACATCCTATGCTTCACTGAAGCGGACAATGTACGTCCTAATAGAAAGCTTACTGGGGGCTAACATTCTGCACAGGGCACACAGACGAAACCCGATATCTCTCTCCTCAGAGTGCCCCTGCCAGCTAGAATACATATCCTACATGCCACCGGTTGCAAGCCAGGACCGTATGTTGCTGCACTGTGTGCTGCCATGGTTCCCAGGGCTGTGCTTTGCAACTGGCGAGGCAGAGTATCCGTCTTTGGGAGCATAGACACAAACGCTCTCCCATCTAACCTGAGTAGTAGGCTCTGGAGGTACATCGAGGAAACCTTTACTGACCTAAATACAGATGATTTTTTGACAAACACTGCTTGTGTTGATGCACTTCTAATGAATGCAGAGTAAAGAGCGTGCACAGCGGGGACTGAGACAGCAAGCACCCCCATCCTGGACAATGATAGTTTAGCAGGAGCCATAGCTGCACGAAAGAGAAACTTACCGGAACCCCCCTCTGCCGCCTCAGAGGACACACTGCAATTCATGTCTTGGGTGGACGTCTCAGCGGGGGTGCAAAAGAGCTCCTTGCTACAAGCTGTTGCGCTTTCCTCCAGGTCATCCTCCATCTCCTCCTCCTCATCGATCACGTCCTCATCCTGCTCGGGTCTGGCATTCACTGGATGAGGGGGGGCCGATGTGTCCACGGGACTCTTTGCAGTGGTTGTGGGGTCCCCACTGAGGATGGCTTCTATCTCCTTATAGTACCTGCATGTAGCAGGCGCTGATCCAGAACGGTGGTTTGCCTCCTTCGCTCGGTGATAGGTTATTCTTAGCTCCTTCACCTTTGATCTGCGCTGCACAGTGTCTCTATTATAACCTCTCTCTGACAGAGCTCGAGAAATTATGCCAAATGTATCATAATTTCGCCTGCTGCCGCGTAGCTGCGCCTGCACAGCGGCCTCTCCCCAGATGCTGATCAGGTCCAGCACCTCTGCCGTGCTCCAAAGGGGTGCGCGTCTTCCACGATAGGCCGCCATTGCTACTGATGATCGGAGCTGCACTCCCCTATGAGGAAGAGAACAGGAAGTGAAACAGACGAGAAATTCGAAAATCCCAGGAATCTGATCAGGGTGGGGACTGTTTCGTCATGGCCACAGAGCGGGTGGTGGGAAGACCAGAGAGGACGACTTTGGAATGCTGGGACACTTCCAGAGGCCAATCATTGCACGGTAAGCGTACACACGAGTGGAAAGGTGCAACAGCTGTTCCGTGTTAACTGCTACCACCCTCGTCGAAGTGGTTTTTGTATTGCGCTACAACAAGGCAGTTAACGCGCAAGAGCCCTATTGCACATGTGTACGCCGTTGTTGCTATCGCGCAGTAATGATTGTTAATTGATAATGCGCGATTGTTAATGCGCGATAAAGTGATCGTGTGTACAAGGCCTACGAAAGTTGATGAGGTTATAGCAGTTGAATGGTGCTCAACATTTCAGCTTAGTCCTTACCATTAATCAAGGTGCTTTGCAATTTAAATGGTGGAAGAACATTAGTAGGAAAGAACAGGCAAGAAGGGAGTAGCTGGCTAGGTTGCATCTGACTGGTAGATAAATAGAAGACTGTACTTATTCATAGATGCACACATATTAAACACTGTGCTGTCCAGTCAAATCTATACTCCTGTAATTGCAGGATGCCTACTAAATTCCTCTGGCAATTTCAGTTGTGTCATACAGTATATTTTATTGCCTTAACTGGTGTAGAGTTGCAGTATGATCTTCAAACAGCTGCTGTTGCATTACATCCCAGAGATAGCTGCACTTCACTGGTGAACAAAGCGATTTATGCATACATAGGAAGAGTCATTTGCTAACGTTTATAAAGCCTTTTGGAATCCATCTGAGTGAAAGGGCTCTGTAGATGACAGGCCCAGTCCTGCTCCTTATGACACTGGAATAAGAGACATCCATATTCCTTACTCTTACAGTCAGTGGCTTTATGCCAGCCGGACCTATCCTAAGGATTGTGAGGTTGGCACAAAGAGGGGAACAGAGAAGTTCCCTGGTGGCTCCAGGATTCAGACCTGACGAGTCCCATGAGTTCCTTATCCCCTGTGCAGGCCTATTGTCTATCCCCCTGGTACTGTGAATGCAGAAGCTATTGCAAACCTGGGCTGCAGTAGGACTTCTGGAGCAACCTGCTGGGGGAGACAGCCTTAGGATGGCGTTGCTCAGTCAATTTCCTTCAGAAAACAGTACAGGTAGTGGGTCAGTGTTACAACTCCTCCTTCACCTCCATTCCTCTCTGTTGCATACTCTGTTCTTTCCCTTTTGCTACACTTGGATTTGGACTTGTTCAGATGCTTAGCCACCTTTCCACTCAGCCACTCAGAATCCTTTGCCAGAATCCTTGCAGGCTGGGAAGACGCAAGAGAAAAAGTTAAGGCAGGCGGGATACAGCTGCAGTTTTGCTACAACATTTTCATTTCACGTTGCTTTGTCCCCTTCTACGTAAACCCATCTCTGCAAAGGGAAAAAGGTGATTAATCTAACTTTCTTGGGCGAGAGGGTGTAGTAAGGCAGTGTGGCCTCCCTCTGAGCCAGAGAGGAAGGAGTCACCCTCCCTACCCATGTAGGTGCAGCTAGACCAACCTCTCCCCTTCACCGGAAGTGGGTGGATAGGACAGGAAGC
The DNA here is from genome assembly GCA_007922175.1 of Pelusios castaneus. Classification (NCBI taxonomy): domain Eukaryota; kingdom Metazoa; phylum Chordata; order Testudines; family Pelomedusidae; genus Pelusios; species Pelusios castaneus. The sequence continues at coordinate 5,920,930 of ML685838.1, forward strand.
ATAAGAAATGAGCCCTCTCGCTCAGGTGGGTGAGAGCTGCTGGAGGAGTTGGACATCCCTCTGCCCCAGTGCTGGGGCTTCAAGCCTGACCTCTGCACCGCTGAGGGCTGCCTAGGACCTGGAGAGGTTACTTGACACCAAGAGAAGCCACCTGCCACTGGTGATGCTGAGGATCTGTGGGATTGCCACTGGGGAGACTAATGATGACCCCAAGGACCAGATAGTCCAGGGAAGGGGGTAAGAGGAAGCCCAGGGGAACCAGAAAGATGTTCGGTTGTGTCGTGGCCTGAAGGTGGATCATCATTTCGGCTGCATGACCGCTCGTGCAGTCAATGGTGGAATACTCTGCCACTGTTAGGGCCCTGGGCGGGGACATGGTGGAGTCGGGAGGGCCCATGTCTTCCTCCCCCCACTCCAGGGGTGGCAGCCTCATCTTGGCCTGGGATGACACCTTGGGAGTGCTCAACCATGTGGCTTGCATGCCCTAGACTGAATAGACTGCTTGTGAGCCTTGCCCTGCCTGACTGCTACTTGACTGACTGGCTAATTCTCCCTACCAATAGAGTGAGTAAGGTAGGTAGGTAGGTCTCCCTCTGACCCAGAGGGGAAGGAGCAACCAGTACACCTCTACAGGGGGCAAGAGCTGGAATCTAGACATTTCACCCTTGGAAGGTAAAGAGAGCCAAAAGAGGTGAGAAGAATGTATTTCTGTGCCAAAATCTTAATATTAGGGAGAAAGCATAATCTAGTGGATTGGGTTTGGAATTGGGAGCAAGGAACCTCTCCTGAGTTCTGAACCTGATTGGAAAAAATAACTTACAATGTGACCTCTTCACCTTTCTGATTTTCAGTTAAAAATATGGTCAAGAATTATGTACCCACTTGCTTCACAGAGATGTTGTGGGGATTGACTAATGTTTATATGCATTTTTGATGATATAAAGCACTGCGTAAGGCAAATGTAAGTAAATGCTTGATGCTAATCCTAGAACCATGCTGAAATAATGTGATAAAATCTAACACTGTACTAATGATTAAGTCCTCAGTGAGCCGATGCTAGCTATGAAGGCTATGGTGAAGCTCCACTTGACTAACAGCTCATTCGTTCTTGCTGCTGATACCTGTGAATATTGTTAGGATCAGACAAACATGAGGGAGAACACGAGGTTGGTAGGAATAAGGAAGCAAATGTAAATGTATTTTTAAAATGAATAGCAAATACTAATGGAAATATTGAAATATGGAAATTGAGCCCTCAAGGGTCTTCCCTACTAGTTTTAAAATAATATATATTACTAATTTTTATTTACATACCTAGAAACCACAACCAAGATTAGGGCTCCATTGCATTGGACATAGAATCATAGAAGATTGGGGTTGAAAGGGACCTCATGAGTTCATCTAGTCCAACTCCTCCACTCAAAGCAAGACCTACCTCAACTAAATCATCCCTGCCAGGGCTTTGTCAAGCCGGGCCTTAAAAACCTATTAGGATAGAGATTCCACAACCTCCCTAGGTAACCCATTCTAGTGCTTCACCACACTCCTAATGAAAAGGTTTTTCCTAATATCCTACCTAGACCTCCCCCACTGCAACTTGAGACCATTGCGCCTTGTTCTGTCATCTGCCATCACTGAGAACAGCCTACTCCATCCTCCCTGGAATTCTCCTTCATATAATTAAAGGCTATTGCCAAATCTCTCTTCACTCTTCTTTTATGCAGACTTAACAAGCTTAGTTCCCTCAGCCACTCCTCATAAATCATGTGCTCCAGCACAGCCTCCTAATAATTTTTGTTGTGCTCCATTGGAGACTCTCTAATTTTTCCACATCCTTCCTATAGGGGAGGTCTAAAACTGGATATGAATAGATGGGAATAATCACTTCCCTCAATCTGCTGGCAGTGCTTCTACTAATGCATCCCAATGTGCTTTTCGCCTTCTTGGCAATAAGGGCACAGTGTTAACTCCTATCCAGCTTCTTCTCTACTGTAATCCCCAGGTCCTTTTCTGTAGCACTGCTGCCTAACCAGTTGGTCCCCAGTCTGTAACAGTGCAAGGGATTCTTCTCTCTGAAATACAACACTCTGCACTTGTCCTTGTTGAACACCATCAGATTTCTTTTGGTCCAATCTTCCAATTTGTCTAGGTCACTCGGTGTCCTACCCTACCCTCCAGGGTCTCTCTCTCTCCCCCAGCTTTGTGTCATCTGCAAATTTGCTGAAGGTGCAATCCACTCCATCCTCCAGACCATTAATACAGTTGTTGAACAAAACTAGCTGGGGCACTATGCTTGGTACTAGCTGCCAACTAGACATGGCCAATGGCTCTGCAATACAATTAGCAAATGTCATTAGCACCCTCAGATGCATTGCATCCAGCCCTAGGGAAATGTAGTCCTAATGCTGTTCTTTCAGCACTGAGGGCTGCTCGCCTTCTCCCCATTCTGTGCTGCCCAGTGCAGTACTCTGGGAGCTGACCTTGTCTGTGAAGAGAGAGGCAAAAAAAGCACTGAGTACATCTGCTTTTCCATATCATCTGTCACTAGGTTGCCTCCCCTATTCAGTAAATGTTCCACACTTTCCCTGACCAACTTCTTTGTTGCTAACATACCTGTAGCAACCCTTCTTGTTACCCTTCATGTTGCTTGCTAGGTGCAACTCCAGTTTTGCTTTGGCCTTCCTGATTTCACTCCTCACAATGCTCAAGGAGTATTTTTATACTTCACCCTTGTCATCTGACCAAGCTTTCACTTCTTATAAGTTTCCTTTTTGTGTTTAAACTCACCAAAGATTTCCTTGTTAAGCCAAGCTCATCGCCTTCCATATTGGCTTTTCTGCACATCAGGATGGTTTGTTCCTGTGCTCTCAATAAAGTTTCTTTAAAACACAGCCAGCTCTCTTGGACTTCTTCCCCCTCATATTAGCTTCCCAGGAGATCCTGCCCATCAGCTCCTTGAGAGAGTCAAAGTCTGCTTTTCTGAAGTCTAGGTCCATATCCTGCTGCTCTCTTTTCTTTCATTTGTCAGGATCCTGAGCGCTACCATATCATGGTCACTGCTGCCCAGGTTACCACCTACTACTTCTCCCCCTATCAGTTCTTTCCTGTTTGTACGCAGCAAGTCAAGAGGTGCATGGCCCCTACTTGGCTCCTTTGGCACTTGCACCAGGAAGTTGTCGGTAACACTTTCCAAAAACTTCCTGGATTGTCTGCACACTGCTGTATTGCTCTCCCAGCAGATGTTAGGTTATTGAAGTTCTCCATGAGAACAAGGTCCTGTGATCTGAAAACTTCTGTTAGTTGTCTGACGACAGCCTCATCTACCTCATCCTCCTGATCTGGTGGACTGTGACAGATGCTCAACACAACATCACCCTTGTTGTTCTCGCCTCTGTACTTAACCAAGAGACTCTCAACAGGCTTTTCTTCAGTTTCATACTGGATCTCTGAACAGTCAGGTCTCTCTCTTACATATAGTGCAACTCCACCCCCTTTTGTCCCTGCCTGTCCTGAACAGTTTATACCCATCCACGACAGTGCTCCAGTCATGTGAGTTACTGCACCAAGTCTCGGTTATTCCAATCACATCATAATTCATTGATTCCTCACTAGGCTAGCAAGCCTGTCTGCAAAGATGCTTTTCTCTCTCTATTAGAAGGATCCTATCTCTTACTAGCAATCCTTCTTCCTGGAACAATATCCCATGATCAAAGAATTCAAAGTTCTCCCTCTGATGTCACCTGCCTAACCATTCAATTACTTCTGCAATTCAATGATCTTTACCTGGGCCTTTTCCTTCAGCAGGGAGGAGGGACAAGAATACCACTTGCACATAGTCTGCAATGATCTGCTCAAGGTTGTTCTTGACAGTGCCTTCATGGAGAAATAGGAAGGGGTAATGATCTGAGAGCTTTATAAGTCTCAGCAGACTCACCATCACATCCTGAATTCCAGCTCCAGGCAAGCAGCACACTCCTCCACTCTGGATGGCGGATGGATGACTCCATTCGCACTAGGAGGAAGTCCCCAACCACTGCCGCCTGTCTCTTTCTCTTCGGAGTGGTGGTTGTGGAACCCCCATCTTCAGGACAATGCGTCCCATGCCTTCCTGTGGGGTCTCCTTCTGTACCCATCCCTTAAATGACTCTTCCAAAAACCATTCTCCACAGTAGTGCCTGTGCAGAGAACCTGAAAATGGTTGCTTACCTCAATCTACAGTGAGGGGTATATGGGTTCTCCTCTTTCCTCTGGAGGTCACGTGCTGCTAATTTTCTTTCCCCATTTTTCAGTCATCCTTGCACTGCCCTCTTTGATTTTTTAAGCATGCTATACCTGCAGTAACAGATCATAACTTCTGTCCAGATTTACACTGTATTTACTTATAATAAGAGACAGTCTTGTCTCCAAAATACTTAGTCTGAATGTAATAGGTAAGACAAACTAAGGAAATATGCCCATTTTAAGAGTGACTAGAGAGATTGTGGGTATATCTAAACTGTAGCTAGGCACCCGCTAGCCCATGCCAGCTGTCTCAGGCTCTCGTTTGAGCTCAGGGACCCTCCCACTGGGCAGAGTCCTAGAGCTCAGCTTCCAGCCTGAGTCCATACACCTACGCTACAGTTAAACAGCCCCTTAGCCGAAGCCTGAGTCAGCCAGCCATGAGGTCTACTTACAGTAGACATACCCCCAGTGATCTGCCCAAAGTCACGTTAGATGAGCCAAGAATTCAACCTACATCTCCTGAGTCACAGTCCAACGTCTTAACGTCAAGGCATTTGTTCCTTTCTGTTGTGACTCACGAATCCTAAAGAAATTTGAGGTCTTGGGATTTTCACTTGCTGTTTAAAGGCACTTTGAAGGATTTTTTTAAAGGAAAAAACCCTTTCCCATAAAAACTTGTTTTTCTGTTGCTCTGGCATGTTAAACAAAAAATGTTGGTCTTGTCTGTGTTCAGACTGCCTTTACTGATCTTCATTGATGTTGAATTGTGCCTACCGTAAATTATTACTCATCATCCTTTCATTTATAAAATGGTACTGCTTAATTGTTGTTATAAATCTACTCTGCTTGGCGAGTTGTAAGTTATCCATGAACTGGACTGAATTGATACATAGCCATTCCTTTGCAGGTTGTGAACTTGCTATAGCAATTCATTGAATAATTTGGGCACAAGCTGGACTTTCTTTTATTGCCTTATTTGCAAGCTTTGGGCCAGATCCTCGTCTTATATAAATCATTGTAGCGCTATTAGCTTCATTGGAGCGATGCTGATGCACCTTTGCCTTGAACTCCCTTCCTGCTAGTGTAGCAATCTAACTAAATACTGCTTGATGTTATATTTTTCTCTTGTTAAAAGGGGCTCTTTACCAGATTAAAATTCTTCCCTTCCAGAAAGTTCCCAGAGAGCTGTGAGAGAGAAAAGAATTATTATGGCATCATTTTGCCTAATCAAGTCCTTTATATTTTAAACCATTTATGCAATGAATCTCTTTAGTAGCACAGGCTGCTTGCACTGAGTATTAGCAAAAACACGAGGTGAAAGTCATAGATATGCCACTGTCAGGGAATTACCCACAACAATTTGCATGTATCTTGTGCCTTTCATGAAATATCTCAAGGCACTTTACACTCAGAAGCTTGCAACTACAGAGACTAAACTTTGCTCAGCAAATATGCTGACGGTAAAGACTTGCATTTGTCAAGAGAGCCTGTTCTGTAAATAGGTTTTGGAAGAAGAATTCTGCAGATGAGGGACACTATTTTATACATACACACAGAATAAAGACAGCTAGCAAACATCATTTTGCTATTGGAGGAAAAAAACCACTTTGATTTCATTATTTGTGCGAGGAGGGGATGTTTCAGAGCAGCACCTTGTTTATTGAAGCATCAGGTGCCAGCCAGCAGCTTTGTTACTTAAAAATAAAAACCTTGTGCAAAATCCTTAGAACATAGTAAACGAGCCTATTTCTGCATTCCTGTTAAGGTGACTGGATATTTATATTTAAAAATTAATCTCTGTCTCTAGATACTTTATTTGCTGTGTGAAGATTGTCAGGCCAGGGGAAGAAAATGCATCTTCCCCTGCCATTTCTCCACTCTGCCAGTGTGACATACCTAGGGTATAATTCAGGCTAATGAATAGCTGGTCACCCCTGCCATCTAATCTGGGATGCCATTTACAGTGTTTTTCTGCTGTAGCATCCATTCTGGGCTGCTCACAGACAGCCTCCAACGTGCAAGTCAATCCCACTTACATCTATGTGCTGCAGCCAGTCAGACCTGGGCTCACATCAGCCTTGGTCATATTGCAGGGTGACCCCAATGCATCCCCCAATCCAAGATTTTCCCTCAGAAATATTCTGCTGGCCATCCATCACCTGGACAGGGCAAGCTTATAGAAAGTTCACCCATTTATTAATAGAAATGATTTGCTCGCATCTTGTTACCCCAAATGGAGTTTCTCAGACACAGTTTAATTTAAACACACTGGATTAGATAAAACAATAAAACTAGATTATTAACAAGGAAGAGATAGATTTAGAGTGAGTATAAGTAATGAAACATAAAAGTCAGAAATGGTTACAAGAAAATACAGTTAAAATGATACTGGTGCCTAACTTAATATACTATATCAGATTCAAGCAAAATTTCTCTCACCACATGCTCTTAGCAGCCCTTACTGACCAACATCTTAGGCCAGAAAACCTTATCAAGTTAATTGGAAGCTTCCTTTGTTCCTCCTGGTTCAGTGAATTGATGGACAAATGTGGGGAGGGGTGGCTTGGGGGTTATTGTCCCTCTTTTTATAGTATCGCTCCCGTTCTTGGAAAACATTTCCAGTTGAGATTCTGGAGACAAAGTCTGCAGAGAAGGGTATTCTCTGCTGCTTTTTTCCTTGCCTGTTTCAGGTTTCTTTATCCTTCCTGCTTGATGACTTTGTTTACTGCTTCAATGCAAATTAAGCAAAGCACACATTCCTTTGTCTGAGACAGACCAGTTTGCCAATTTCTGTTATGGTTAGGGACAGGTGTTAATGTTACAAAGGGAAATCTTACAACTTTACATACAATGTTGTTCCGCATATTTTATCAGGACTATATTGACTGGTAAATAATGAGTTTTCAGATGAAACCTCGCAAGGCTTATTCTGTACAAAGATTATTACGAAAGTGTGTAGGGTGTGGATATTGTGTTACAGTCAGCTTCTAGAGAAGAAGGATTTTAGGGACATCCAGGTTCAGTTCCCTGTTCGACCTTGGCCTAGTCTATACTACAATAAGGCCTGGTCTGCACTAGAGAGTTTTGTTGATCAAAGTCAGCTTTGGTCAACAGAACAGAGGTGGTGTGCACGTTGCAATCACCTCTCACCCCCCGTCAACAAAACTACCAAAAAAGCATTTTTTTCAACAAAAGAAAACCATCTCAATAAGAGGTGTGGGGCTGTTTTTTTTTGTTGGTTTTTTTTTAAGCATAGTCAGGGTGACACAGTGTCAATGTAGACACTGCATCTCTGGGCATGGTGGCTAGTTCTTGCTCCCAGGAGACTCATGGGGCTGCCCCAGTGGTTGATTGAATTTCTTATGCACAGGCTTTCTCCGCTGTTAGGTTCCTGGAACAGTCAAAGAGACAGAAGAATGTATGGCTTCTCCTAGGGTTTTTCGGTACCAAATATACTCATATAAACTAATAATATTCTCTTAAAAACACTTCCAAAACCCTTCTGATTTAGCAGTCAACCACCTTACACCTTTGCTAGTCTAGTCTGATATATTAAATAGACTGCAGAATCCGGGAAATAGCAAGGATTTATGGTCCAGGGAGTAATTACCAGGAGAGAAAGTATGGAGGAAGGTGGTAACTACTGAAACCTGCCAGTCAAAAATTATTTCATATATGTAACTCTTAATAGAATACATTGTATCTATTTAAGGCCATCATTACTGTAGTATCTGAGAACCTCAGAAGTTTTTAAAATATAATTATTCTCACATCAACCTTGCGACAGAAAATTATTTTTATCATCCTCATTTTAGAAATGAGGAACGAAGGCATAGAAAGACTAAGGCCTTGTCTATAATTTTAAAATGTCAACCTAATATAGGTTGACTTACGGCCCCTGCTGCAATTCACACGATGGCTCATGTCCACACTGCTCTTCTTGGTTTGGTAGAGTGCATCCTCTCTAGAAGCACTTCCACCAACCTAAGAGGCACTGTGAGCAACTGAGAACCCCATCTCTTGGCTCCTGAGTCCCACCCTTTCTTTCCTGGTCCCAGCTGGGAGCCTGGGGAAGCCACTGGTGACTTCTGACCTCTCCTTTCCTTGCCAGGAGCTGTGGGAAGCCACATGTGGCTTCTCCATTCGATGTTCTTCTCTGAAATAAGGAGCCATGTCAAGGTGGTTTGGAGTGAACTGTTGACGTGGCTGCTAATGCCCTCATTTGTCAAGGTTATGTTATTGTCAATTGGCTTTTGAGGGTATAATTTTTTTCTAATACATTTTTAATTTTCTTTTCCAGCTAGTTAATGCAGACTCATCAGTCTCTTTCCTGGGAAATGTAAACTTACCTGTTGGCTTGCAATTCCACATGTGGTTTGGTACTTCTACCTTTTTACTATTCCTGAGGTAAAGGGGATCTTGGGTAATTTCTGCTGTTGCGAGATAATTTTTGACCCCTTGATTTTCCTGGTATTTCCATATTAGAATAGTTGACCAGCCTCACTACAAGGTTCACGTTAAAGAATTCCAAAGGGGTAGCTGTGTTAGTCTAGTTCAGCAGAACAAACAAGGAGTCCTATGGCACTTTTAAAGACTAACAAATTTATTTATCTCATGAGCTTTCGTGGGAGAAAATCCCACTTCGTCAGATGCTTTGAAGATGGGGAACTTATAGAATGGGAGGAGAATAAATGCAGGAAAGAGTAAGTCATAGGATCAGGTCAGACTGTTACAGCAAATCAATGCAGTAATTTAGATTCAAACTCTGGGAAACAGCATATAGAGGAAGGTGAGGTCAAATCACCTGTTGTAATGAGAAAAAAAAATCCATAGTCCCTGTTTAACCTTGAGGCAACGGAGTCAAATTTACATATGAATTCCAGGTCAGCAGTTTCTTTTGGAAGCTGCTATTTGTTGTTCATTGGTTTGAGCACAGCTATTAACAAGTCATCAATGGAGTCATCACAGTTAATAGCTGTGCTCAAACAAATGAATAACAAATCGCAGCTTCAAAGAGAAACGGCTGATCTGGAATTCATATGTAAATTTGACTCCATTGCCTCAGGGTTAAACAGAGACTACGGATTTTTTTTCCCTCATTACAACAGATGATTTGACTTCTCCTTCTTCTATATGCTGTTCCCCAGAGTTTGAATCTACACTATAAAATTGTTCCTCAATAAGTTTTTGCGATTATAGTAAACACGTTATATTTATAGCGCAATTACTCGTTCAGTCTGTACTCCTTATAACACAAAGAAGTGTCCACACTGTTCTTTGCATTTCCGCAAGAAAGAGCATTGAATTGTTGGCACCTATCCCACCCTGCCACTCGTCAGCTTCCAGCGCTAGGAACCCTGGGTAGAAGGAGCGCTGAGCAGTGTGGGTAAATTTATACGTTCCCCTGCTTCCCTGTCATCATTCACTGTAGCTACTAGCAAGTTGCGCCCCTTTTCAGCATTGCCCTAGGAAAAGTTCAAAAGTTCCCAGGAAAAGAAGGGAGGGGGTAGTTACATCAGAGCAGTGGAGTCCAAGCGGAAGACCAGAGTGATCAGGCTTGACATTCTGAGATATTTCCAGGGACCACTTCTTGCAGAAGAAAATTCCATCAGCGTTCACACACACTTTATAATGCAAAATCTGTTCCACAAAAGGCGTTATGACTCTCGCACAGGTGGTATTATTGTTTTGGTATAACCGAGAAGTTGTAACGTAACAAAAAGCAATCAGGTGTGTATGGTGGGGTGGTTTTTCCACAGTAAGATGGCTTATTCCACAATAACTCTCTAGTGTGTACAAGGCCTAAACTACTGCATTGATTTGCTGTAACAGCCTGACCTGATCCTATGACTTACACTTCCCTGCATATATTTTCCTCCCATTCTGTAACTTCCCCATCTTCAAAGCGTCTGACGAAGTGGGATTTTCTCCCACGAAAGCTCACGCGATAAATAAATTTGTTAGTCTTTAAAAGTTCCACAGGACTCTTTGTTTGTTAAACAATTAGTTATTCCAGCTATATGGAATTTAGACGGAAATGGGTTATATTGCACTCATGCAGCATCTAGAGGATGATCAGCACCCTAGGAGTTTGTAGATTTGATTAGTTAGATTATTTTTAAAGGAAACAATGGAAAGAACTCTCCTGAACTTCAAACTTCTTTTGGAGGAGGAAAAACTGTAGTATATTTCTCTCAGGCTAAAAGAAAATTAGCTTGGTCAGTGAGAGTTGGACTCTGTGTTCCCGTATTGCATGTCCACCATTTTGGTAATATTATGGTCATCAATAACTTCCAGCGTGGACTGAGTAAGCCAAACCCACAACACTATCAGTGTTTTGTTTCTGTTTTGTAGCTACGTATAGGCCAGATTATTTTCAGAGAAGAACATCAGAACAGGTGGAGTAAGGGGAGAGCCTGACTGGAGTGAAACACTTGTCGACACTGATGAGCAGGGCAGTTTGGGAACAGATAGTATTTGAAAAGGAGTAGAGCATGTGAGCTCAGAGATGCCATTTTCTGCCACGAAAGCTCATGAGATAAATAAATTTGTTAGTCTTTAAAAGTGCCACAGGACTCCTCTCAAGAGTCACGACTGTATCTGAAAAGCTCAACGTTACCTGGAAATAGATTTTGGCAGGATGGCTCTCATCGCCTGGGGGGCATTAGCCAAACTAAACAATAGCAGCAAAAATGTTCTGGAAAAGGTAACTTCTCAATCTAGATGTTAATTAGCTTTCACTTAGAACAACAACATCCTTTCCTCTTCTCTGAATTAACCACAAGATTTCTCAGGGGATGAATAGTGCTTCAAGTATAGCACTGTAGTCTGCTCTATGCATAAGCACCAATCCCTCTTATTCTGAGATGGCTTCAAAGGCTCAGTAAGAAAAATAAAGCGATCATGATTGAAGTAGCTCCTTTCTTGACCAAGGCCACCCTAGGCTTTTAAGACTCCAAAGAAACAGGTACTTTTTTTTTAATCAGTAAAGACTCTCCTAGGGGAATGGGAGAACTCAAGTAACCAGTATAAATATAATCAGTAAATCTATTTGTCAAATATAACCAGTAAATAATCAGTAAAACATAACTAGTAAATAATCTGTTTGTGTCTGTTTGTAAATGAGCTATACGGAAAAAAGGAAAAGTCTATAGTCTAAAAGTCCAGCACAGAATCCTAAATTACCTATATTATACTTAGAAAGTCTGAATGCTGGGCTGATGAGAGTACATGTATAATTTGTTAAGAAATATTAAATCCCCAGAAGCATGCCATGATGAAATTAAACTTCTGTTTAATGTGTTAGCATCTTAAAAAAATGATCCTAGCTGGTATGAATGTTGGGTCCAAATGGAATTTTTCCTCCAGGTATGTACATAAATTAGGTAGTATTAATAGAAAGCAACAAGTCCATTTATTTGTCAATAAGTGTACAAAAAGAAGGCTGACTGACCGCTTGCCAGAAGGAATGGAAACTAGTTTGCATTTCATTATTATGTAAAGCAGTACTTTAATGCGGTGAACTTCATGTGACCTCCTCCTGTTGCCCAGTCTGTCCCCACCCTACCTGATGGGGATTTTCAATTTCTAACATTTTAATCATGCAATAATGCTAAGCAGCAGGAAGCTTTCGTATTGTGTGTTTCAGCTGAAAATACCTTTTTAATGTTCGATTAGAGAGAAAATTGTGTTTCGGGATTCTCTTTTCTTCTGTCTCGAAGTAGAATATTTGTGTAGGGTTTCATCCTGTGATGTGGGTAAATATCTCCCCATTAAAACAGAATAAAAAGGAATGGAGCTGAGAAGTCAGGGACATTTAAAAAAAAAAACAGTTTGTACACTGTTTATTAGTATACAGTTTTCCACTAATTATTAGTTTATTATAATAGAGCATTAAAGAACATCGAATTTTCACTAGCATTACTTTTCTTTTTTTTTTTAAAAAGGCCAAAAAGTGTCTAGTGATTTTGTTCCACTGTTAGTCTAGTTCAGCAAAATAAACAAGGAGTCCTGTGACACTTTTCAAGACTAACAAATGTATTTATCACACGAGCTTTCGTGGGTAGAATCACAGTTCATCAGATGCATTAAAAGTGTGTTGTGCGCTTTGATTTACTGGGTACCGAACCTGAGAGACCTAATAGAGGCCTGATTTTTGGAGGGCAGGACACAGATTTTTCTAAAAATTAGGCCTTTTTATGGTGCCTCAAATAGGGCAAGTAAAAACTGAGTCTCTGAGATTAGTTACTTTTGAAAATGTAGACCACTTTCCCAAAATGCCTCTGTGTGATTTCAATGATTGTTAGTAGGATCTGAAGCCTACCCCCTCTGCATCATCAGCTGAGAAAGGAGCCTAAGTCAATACAGACTGAGGGTAGTCTACCCAGTGTCTCTGCTATAATGCTATATGTGAAATGGATTAGCTGTCTCTTCCCACATATGGACAAGTGTCTACGTGCAAGAGAAACCACTTTACAGCTAAACAAATAAAAATAAAAAGGGGGAGGCACCTCTGGCACCTTTAAAGACTAAAAAATGTATTTATAAGCTTTTATAAATATGTATAATTTATATATAATTTAGAAATGCCACAAGACTCCTTGTTTGTTTTGCTGAAATAGACTAACACAGCTACCCCTCTAGAACATTTTATAGCTGGCACGAAGTTGGCAATGTGGTTAGTGGGGTCAAAGATTTAATGCACTTGAAATTAGGTTACAGTCTTGCTCCTACAAGCTGTTTCTTCTGGCTATCATGGAAGTATATGACAGGGAGAGCATAGAAAGCTTGTGCTGCTGCTGCACATGTAGAGTGCATCCCAGGAACAGAATAATTCATTCTTCAGGACTGTCGACCCAACACTTTTCACCAGCACTAAAATTCACATATTTAATATCCTAGAAAACCATCGGATTGTATTATATGTAAAATTTTCTGGTTTTACATGCAAGTGAGAGAGATTGAATTTCAAGGATATTTTTGTCAATGAGTAGAAAAAAGATACAAAGGTAATATTTTCCAATAAAGTGTTGCATTCCCTTTGGTCAGCAGAATGAACAAGTTAAAATGATTTTGACACACATCGCTTTGGCAACCGGAGTTGAATGTTTTTCATGTTAGACCTGTTTGCTGTCCAAAAAAAGACAAATTGTGTATAGTCAAAAAGTTCAGAGCAGTAGGTCCATTACCTCTTACCTCTCATTGCTCTTGATTTAAATAAACCAGTGGGGGGTGGGATGGAGGAGATAGAAGAGATATCAAAAAGCCTACATAACATAAAAATAAGGAGAAAACTCTCAATAGATGCATTTTTTTATGCATCAGTTTTGTATGCATTGAAGGTAAAATTTGATGGCTTATGCAGTCAGGAGCCAAGATTTAATAGCTTGATAAATAGAGAACCTTATAGCTAATGTCAAGGTGTTAATCTAACCTTGTGTTTTAATCTGTTAGTTGCCCGGGGAATGGAAAAACAAAAGGTAAATATTTTAATGTTCTGGAGTATTCAGGGAGAATATTTTCTTCCAGCAGAGTGGCTTTTAAATAAATTATTAAGATGTTTTTTTTTTCCTTGATGGGGGAAGAATAACTATAAAACAGATTTAGTAAATTCACTTTCCTTTAAATGTCCTGCATCTTTAACTCTCACTAATTAGTAAAAGTCAAATGCTCTTGGTCTGCTGACAGTGACTATGAATGTGAAAAAGACTGTAGAGCTGAAATAATTAGGCAATTTGTCATTTAGGGTAATTAGACTTGTGAGTAGCAGCATTGTTTAGCACAAGTTTCCATTTCTTCTAACTAGGTGCGAAAATGCAGTTGCATTGATTGGGAAGTACTCCTGGTGCTATTTCCAATAGGCATTATACCACAGTCTCTCTGTTCAAAGTGCAACGTTTTTTCCAGTATTTGTTTTTTTGTTTAAATTTCCCTTCACTGATCTTCAGTAATCTACAGCCTGACCTGATCCTATGTCATACACTACCCTGCATTTAATTTCCTCCCATTCTGTAAATTTCCCATCTTCAAAGCGTCTGACAAAGTGGGATTTTCTCCCACGAAAGCTCATGCGATAAATACATTTGTTAGTCTTTAAAAGTACCACAGGACTCTGTTGTTTTTCTACAATAGACTAACACGGCTACCCCTTTGGAAATTGATCTTCAGAGTCAGCCTTGAGCTGCTAGGACTTCAAGCCAAGATTAAAGCACCCTAAGTAGGGTCAGAGATGAGAGAATTGAATTTTGGGGATTATTTCCCTTCCACAGGTGATTTTTCACTGAAGAAATTAAAGTTTTCACTTCGTTTCAGAGGAAAGCTTTACCAGATGGAAGAATGTTTTCACCGCACTGATAGCCAACTGAGATGTCATGTTAACTTCCTAGGCATGTAGGCATTGGAGACAGGAGGTCTAAAACCCTGCCTCTAAGAGAGTATGTCTCTATTGCAATTAAAAACCAGGCTGACCGGCACCAGCTAACTTGGGCTCACGGGGTTGTTTCATTGCAGTGTAGATTTCTGGGTTTGGGCTATAGCCTGCGCTCCTCTAAGACCATGCAAGGTAGGAGGATCCCTAGGTTTGGAAGTCTACACTGCAGCTGCGCGTTTTTAATTGCAGCTTAGACATACTCTTAAGAGAAAAAATCATAAGCATGAGGTCTCCACCAGCAGGTAGATATTGCTTAAATATTAAAGGGACAGAGGTGAGCAGTGATTGCTTTATAAGATAAATAAGTTCATTATTCCCTGGCAGATGTGGCTGCCCTTTCACTTTGGTAATCCTTGTGGCCCTATGCATTTCAAGTGTCTCTAAATTCAGCCCTTCAAAGGTGAATATTCTCTTTGCTTTCCAAGGCAAAGGCAGGACAAATATCCCTTTGCATCCTTGTTAGATTTTCATCTTGTTTCCGGCTTTACACCCTCACCCTTGATACGTAATGATGCAGTTCCCAGCCTTTTGACCAAAGCAGACAAGATACAGGCTCCATTTGAGTTAGTTGATGCCACACCATAATAGGCACGCTATCGAGTAAAGCAAATAATTCCCACGCTGCCCCCTTTGCTTCCCCCCACCGCCCGCTTTATCTTAAGTGCTCTGCCATTTCATCACTGCCAACACCTGCCCAAGGAAGTGAAGGCTGTGTATGGCAAAGGCTAATACCTTTTGAAAATACTTTTTCTTTATATGATTGTGCTTCATCCAATAACCTCAAAGTGCTTTATAAATATTAAGCCCCACAGCATCCCAGTTTGTGGATTGTGTACGTCCTGTGATTGCTAGATTATAGAGCCCTTTAACATTATGTATCATCTCCCTATGGAAGTAATCATAGATGGCAATCTAGTCATGCCATACCCTTCTCTTTTGTAAAATAAATAGATTGAGCTCCTTAAGTCTCTCACTGTGAGGCATCTTTTTTGAACTTGAATCATTTGCAAGCCTCTTTTCTGAAGAATCCCCAGTGAGTGTGGACCCCAGAACTGGACATACTATTCCAGTAGCGGTCTCATCAATGACAAATACAGAGGTGATACCCATGCTCAAAGTTTCCCTGTTAATACAGCCAAATATTATTAGCCCTTTTTGCCACAGCATTCTTGTCTTGTGTCAGCCAGCTTTGTAAATGGGGAAGGGAGTATTGACAAACACCACATTATTTGCCCTAGTGGCAGGAGTATGATATTTTCAGTCTCTTTAAATCCCAGCCAGCCAAAATGTAAGAGCTGAAACTACTCACCTAACTAGAATTGGGTTTGTAGTTGCCTTTTGTGCTTGCGATATTTCAGATTGAAGAACTAATGAGATTAATTTGGGTAACATAATGACTTATATAAGCTAGTGCAGTAGCTGTTATGCACTCAGGGTCAGATATTTATAAGTATTTGGGTACTTAAAGATGTAGATAGGTGCTTCTGAAAGTCTTACTAGGTGCCTATCTGAATCTGTAGGTACCTAAATATCTTTTAAAAAATCTATTCCTCCATTATCAAATATCTTTGAACATTGGAACCTGCTGAGTTAGGGAATTTTGGCCAGAATGCCTGAGTAATGCATATTTTTCTAAAAGAGCCCCAGGGAATTTTAATTTCCATCTTGGTGGTGGGGAAAAGGGCATCTAATTTTAATGGATTATCCAAAGAAAGGCTTCTCTAAAGGTCCAGTACATCCCACCTATTTATCCAGTTCTGTACTACTGTCAGTGATGTGAGCCTAAGTCCTGGTGTGAGACTTTAACCTTCTCTATGGTGAGATCATAGTCAAGCCGAAGATGTCAGCAGGTCCTCTGAAATTAGTAGGTCATTCTTAAATGCAGAGAAATCTAACCAGCTGAACAGCTAGTCCATCAAGCCGTGAAAGCTCCTCTCTCTCACCAACAGAAGTCGGTCCAATAAAAGATATTCCCTCACCCACCTTGTCTCTCTCAGTCAATCTGATCTCAATTCCAGATGTTAAATGGAGGTGGCTGTTTAATACAGAATGTCAAGCGCCCCATGATAGGAATGCACTTGCTCTGTTCTTGATTGTGATCTAGGCTTTGTGTAGCCTGAAGCCAAAGAGAAAGCAGTGGGGTTTGCTGAAGTAACAAATCCAGGATTAGGGTCACCAGAGAAGTGAAAACTGCCCGGGTAATACTCAATTCAACAATCTAGAGTTAAATTTGCTGCATATTTAAAATATCTGATGAATATAAAATATTCAAACTGTCTGTGCCTAGCATATACTATTGCTGCATAAAGGAACACCTCTACATTTAGAAGCTTGCCTGTCAACACATTTTTTTAAAAAGTCAAATATTTTAAAAACAAAAATGGAATCATGTTGTTTGAAAACCAGTGGAAAGTAAACAGAAAAGCTCTCCAGTCTTTTATTTCTTCTAGAGGAAAAAATGCCTGACTCTCTGAAAATGAAAGTCATTTGCAACATCTCTCTGCTCTCTCTCAAATGAATAGCTTACTGAGTGTTGTGATAATTGTGCGGAGAACTGTTACAGTAACATAGTGTAGCTACAAACTGACTGGGAAATTGGTGCCTTGAGTCTGAAATTACATGTTGCAGTTACCAGGCGTCATTTCAGATTAGCTGTACCTGTCTCGTGGGCAGCTCATAAAGAGCCACATTGGTGACTCAGTGAGGCGTACAGTTTTCCTTGTTTAGAAGCTGGCATGGAGAATTCAGTTCAGAAATAAAATAAAATAAAAATCAGTGCATCAACAGTGAGCCCAGAGATGTGATCTGATTACAGGTGCATGTCATTTGAGCCTTAGCCTGGCTGCTATAGAAACTTTCAGCTGAAGTTAGGGAGCTAAATGCTCGCTCATCTTGAACAGCTTTCAGTTATTGGACAGACCCTGACTTTGAGGACTAGACACCTGTTTCTAGCAGGCAGAAGGCGACGTTTCTCTTGTGGCAGCTAAATATGGCACTTTTCACAAAAATAGGACTTTAGTTGTAGAGTCTTGGCCAAATTCCAGTTACACGCTGGCTGCCTGTAATTCCATCTGGAGTGTCAGTTGCAGGAAATAAAGAATACCGTATGCCCTAAACTGTTGCGTCACTGTGTGGCTGCATTTCAAGAGAGGATGACATGATCATCATATATGCTTTATCTGTCTGTGTAAGGGCCTGATGCTTCATACCCTTACTCACATGAGTAGTCCCTTTGAAATCCATGTGATTAATCATGTGCGTAAAAGTTTGCTGGGTCACGTCTTAAGGGTTTGATCCTGCAACTCTTATCCACAGGAGTACTTCCACTCATTCAACCATGCTACGTTACTCACATGGCTAAGTATATGCAGGGTCAGCACCTATGTTTCTAAAGTGCTTCAAGATAAAAGTTGCATAAGTGGCCAATATTGTTATTTATTATAAATCCTACATATCTGATGGCAGGTGACGGAGTGGAAAATTTTGTAATCAAAATTTATTATCCCAAGATATTTAATTAGCTGTGTTGATAATTTTGTCACACTTGAATATTTCAAGTTATTAAATATTTCAGTATTCGTGTAGTAGGAAGGCTATCTCGGTAGTATACAGCAGGTATACATGATATAATGCCATGTACCAATCAAGGTAGACCTGCTATGTACCAATCAAGATAGACCCAGTTGGCAGAGTGCTCACGTGCACGGCCTCTCTCCCATTCCCTGACTAATTTACTTGTAGCTATTAGTGAATGTTGATAAAGCATCTCACCATGAAAAGGGGCAGATCTAAGTAGAAGAGCACCTGAAAAGGAGCTGGAGAAAAGGCACCATTTTCATCTGACCATTCAAAACATTAATGATCCTCCCTGTCCTCCCACCTCCAACTTCATATCCAGCTTTAAGATGCCCATGTCAAATGCATGGGAGTCATGTTATTTGGGACATTCTCGCTCCTATGGGGAACTGTTAGGAAGCACATGTACTGTATTAAATGGATAGATTTTCAGACTTAAATAATTATTTCCAAAGAGGAATGCTTCTAGGATTCTTTTTGCACAGATAGTCTTTATTCTTCACCTCCTAGCTGATGATGTTGGCAGAGTATTCCTCTGTTGTAACTGGCGTTCTAAGGATCTCGCGTCTCTTTCTTGCATTTAACACATGCTGATTTAAGTCACTGTACATCCTTGTTTGCTGGAATTGGTCCTGTGCCTGACATAAATAATCTTACAGGGTCATAGGCTGCTATTCATGTGTTTACCAACACCTGGGAGCACCAGCAGAACACAACACCCCCTATTAATCCTATTTTTCCAGTATTAACATGGATCCATGTTCATGGCACAACTGTGTAGGTCCTGTATTACGTGCATTTCCAGCATGAACCATGGTGCATCCAGTTTATAAAAACCACCATTTAAAAATACTGTATCCCCCACTCATATTTCCTGGGTTGACTATAGGTCAGAATCTGTAGTGGTTTAAATTGGTGCAGCTTTGAAGTCAATGGCACTGAGCCAGTTTGCACTAGTGGAGATTTGGCCCTGTGTCTTGAAGAGACCTGTAAGAAAGGAATGCTTTAACCGAATGGTTAGAAAAATGTAGCACATTCATCGTATACTTTGTTTTAATCAGATTTTATATATTGTTTTTTCACAGATCTTGGTTGCTTGTCTGTTCCCTATAGGTGGAAAGTAATTAAACTCCACTGGCATCTCTCCCTGCTGGGACTTAGGCTAGGGACAGCTCTTTAGGAGGCATAAAACAAATACTGTGTAAAAGAAACCTTGTTAGAAGAGTTGCCAGAGAATCAGCTCTGCTCCATTTACAAGCTCGTAGCTTTGAAAATGTACTCTCTCTCTTCCTTTGGTGAATTGGTTTCCGGAGCCCGTTAATTAGCCATTTAAACACTGGGAGTAGGAGAAAAGCAATTTTCACCAGTTCAGAGTCTCTGGGAGTTCACATGTCAGGAAGCACCTTTCACCATATATGAATGGGCAGTTGTATTTGAAATGAAAATTGACTTTTGTTTTTCCAGAAGAAAATTTAATGCTGGGGGAAAGTGATAGGCAGATAGTGCTGAAAGCTGGAGTGTCTAACACACAGACTAGATCCAGGAATGGCAAGCTTCTGCCATGCTGTGGGACCATGCGCCTCAACTGTGTGACTTGGCAGGTCAACATGTAGTGAGGTAATATGGTAGTTTGTTCTCCATGCCCAGGCCAATCAACTCTTGTCCTCATGTCTGAGACTGCCAGTAGGAATGCAGGTTGTGTATGTTTCTCAGGATGTAAACATGACCCCTCTCACAGCTGACCCAGGATTACTGCCACATTTCACATAGCCTACGGGAGCCAACAGACAGTAAAATTATGTGGATCCATTCTCAGTTCCAGTGGTGTGAATATGGAATATCTTTGTAAATTCTGGAGGCACGGTGCTCTAAATGAGAAGAAAATCTGGCCAAGATATTGTTACTGCTGGTGGAGAACTTGTGGAAGGCCCTTGTATTCCTTAGGCACCCTTGAAATTCTCCCCTTTGGACCATATTTTAGCAAAATGAAAATGATGTTATCCCATAGTTAGCTGCCTTGCTCTCTGGGGCACAGAGGTGTGGAATACTGTGGGTAGCAAGCTGAGTCCCATGGGGAAGAAGTGGCTTTTGTTGCTTTTAAGTATTCCCCATGCCCTCTGGGCTGTGGATTGGAGTTAAGTTCCCAAGTGTATCCAGCCCTACTTGACATGAAAGGGAAGGTGCCTTCATGTGGGTCTTTTGAAGAGTGATGGAGCCAGGAGAAATGTAGGGGGATCCTGTAGGACCAATTAGGAAGAAATGTCAAAGTAAAATTCAAAGCTCTGATCATTCGTATCTCCATTTTGTTAATTGTGATTTTCAGGAGTGAAACTAAGCATGCTACTGTCATGCCCATTAACCCGTTTGTTCTCACCGTTGAAGCTGTCTGTGCCAGTCACTCTGGGATGTAAGTGCCGAATATACCAAGGATAGGCAAGACTAAAATTGTCCAAAGAGATAACTCAGTGCTCCTCCAAGCTTCGTTTGCTTGGTTTCCCCCATGTCTCGCCCCTGCCCCATCAGTGTTACTTCCTCTTACTCTTTCTTCTTCATCCTCCTCATTATCCAGCCAGGTATAAAGGTGTTGGCTTTCTGGACTACACCCTGCTTTTTAGGGGAGCAAGCTTTACATTAGCTGGCCTCCTGTTTGGAGTCAAAACAAATAGATGAAAATGAATTCTAGTAACAGCTGTGTCCTGGTTGAACAAGATGCCAGATAGTTACAAGGATGAGCCCAGCTGACCCCGGGTTCATTACAGAAAAGCCAACCCTACCTACATAGGTCTTTTCCTTTAGGATATTCTGTTTTCAAAAGCAATCCTTTGTTTTGTGAAGTATCTTGTTTTGTCAGATAGCCCAACAAACAAAACACTTTGAATCCCTTGAAGTTTTTAAAGGCATAACAGGTACTTGAGACATTGATACCTATGGCAGAGGGATGAACTGGCCTTATCAATTCCCCTTACTACATTTCCTGAAACCAGCAGAAAATGGGCATTGTTCCATTCCAAGAGGGCATCCCAGTGAGATCCTTTCTTCAAGTGTGAAAGGAGATTGCACTGAGGTGATAAAATGTAGCCTTTCAGTTTACAGAGATTTTCTGTATATAGTATAGAAACACTTTCTCATTCTGAATTGTCTATCCAGACAAATAGGTGTTTAACGCAAACAAATTCTGGTATTCTAAACATGGCTGAGAGTTAGGTGTGGGGTGAGGGGAGATTGGCTGAGGCCTGGACATATCCCAGAGCAGGCAGTGGTGGTAGTTGCAGTGTTTCAGAGGAAAGGATACTTCACTGCTGCAGCCCTGACGGCTGAAGAGCAGAAAGAGAAGGGACCGCAGTGAGCTTTGGAGCAAGCTGCTCACCTCTCCATCTAGCCAGAGATTAATTGCTGCAGTGATATTGTAAGTAGCTTCTTGGAAAGAGAATAGTGAAGTTGTTCCACAAAAGCATATGGGACAGAGGGGTGTGTGTGTGTGTGTGTGTGTGTGTGTGTGTGTGTGTGTGTGTGTGTGT
>ML685838.1:5942683-6043684 GCA_007922175.1 Pelusios castaneus
TGTGTGTGTGTGTGTGTGTGTGTGTGTGTGTGTGTGTGTGTGTGTGTTGAGGGAGGGCTGCCCTGACGTCTGCATTTTCACTACCCAGGTTTTAGATCTGCTATAATGACCACTGTAAATTTCTCTGTTTGTCCTGTTGATCTATGCTACCAGCACAGTAACAAATGGTCTTGGGGGAGGAGGAGGGTGGGATGCGTTTAATAAAAAAAAATTCTCTGCGCTATTGCAGGTGCAGTTGGATGGTATTAAGACAGTCACTCATCTCTCCCCAAATAAATAGTAATGACTGTTTCCTGTGCCTGTGCTGTGAATCATATTCAGTGCATGCAGGGGAGCAGAAAATAAAGCTGCATGCAAGCCACACGAGATGATGGCTCTTGTAATATTCAGCAGTCGGATCTGCTTAGAAGCGTTTCATTATCTCAGAATTAAGAGGGAGCTTCCTGCTGTTCCAAAAGCTTGTTTATTCCTCTGCTCTTATATATATATCTATATAATATCCCCCTTTCCTTCCTCCTTTTCTGAAATGTTGGCTTAACTGCAAGGTCCGATTTAGGGACATTCCTCCCTGAATAGTATTATTACTATTATAATTATTATGAGATCACTGTATGGTTTTTACTTTAATACAAGTGCACCTGGCTTTTTTTTATCTGATCTTATCCCATCTCTTACAGTCAACATTTAAATGAACGAGAGAACCAGAGCTTCCTTGCCATTTCTTGGTGAGCTGCAAAGCTTTGCTTCTTCTCCCCAGGGGCTTAATCCAAAGTCCTTTGTAGTCAACGGGAGTCTTTCCATTGGCCTCTCAGTGGGTTTTAGGTCAGTCCCTGCATGCCCTTGATTTTTAGAGACTGCAGTCATGTGGTCAGACCCACCCTCTCTCTAACACTGCATAAAGCCCAACTAACCAGGCTTCCCCCAAGGTAGATCCTGTCTGAGAGGAATAGGATTGTCTCTGACACACAGCACCGCTGCAGAGCGGTCACTCTGCAAATGTTATGCAATTAGATGCTTTTTGAAAATCTCATCTGAAGGGATTCGGTGCCGCTGTAACTCCTGTTGACTTTCAATGGGAATTGGATACCTAACTCTCTTAGGCACTTTTGAATTTTCCCGCCTTTATCCCCCTTAGATGTACCTGTGCTACAGAAAACCGTAATATAGCCCGAAACTTCAGTACCCTCAGAAGTTGCTGTGACCCCAGCTTCCAAGGGTGCAGCAGCTGGTGAATCCATGTACGGATGGATCCACTACCACTGCCTCCATTTCTTCTTCCCTCCTGCAAACACAACATCCATAGTGCAGAGATGCAGACAGAGTCTCCACGGGTGAAGGCTTTGTGCACCCCGCCATTTAGGCTCTTCACAGTCCTCCCCCCCTCTGCACAGAGGAACCATTCCCACCATTTCCATTCCCTCTGCGGTCATGAGAAGGGGGACAAAATTTGTCCCCATAGCACTGGAAAAGTTTGGGCCAGGTCTACAGTGGATGTTATCTTAAGAATCTCTCTCCCATTGTACTATTATTGGTATAGCAACATGGGAGACCAGCACAGACTAGGCACCAGTATTTTATCCACCATGACACATGACCCTGCTCAGAGCAAATGCAGATGGTGCAGTGGTAGAGATGGTGGCTGCTCGTGGCCTGCCTACTCTGGAGAGTCCATGGAGCTGCTATATTAGACCTTCCACTGTTGTTACCACTCACAGGGCTATGTCAGTGGAGGCACAGGATTGGAAATTTTAATGAAAAGCACATTACAGACAAGGCCTTATGAGCCTCTGATTTCTTGCCAAACATGGTGTGTGCATATGGCCTAGCCTTGTCTTAGCTTAAAAAGAACCCTGATTCAGCAATGAACAGCCAGTGACTGGGGCAGCTGTGCTGGTCCCTAAATGCAGACCAGGGCAAGCTGGCATTTGCATTAATTGAACCATCTCTTGTATTTCCATGTCTGCACTTAGCGGTCAGCGCTGAAGAAGCTACGCCGATTGCGGAATCAGGGCTGTTCCAGTATGTAGGCAAGGCCTTCATGTTCTATGGGCTTTCAAGCCACAGCTGGAGAAAAATAGCAGACTGTCTTTTGCTCCTTTCCAGCAGATACTGAGATTAGAAGACACTGCCTTAAGGACACTAACTTATATGGACTGTGAGCTCCTGGACAGGGAATCTATGGATAGCAATGAATTAATTCAACCTCCAAAAGTGCCTCTGGTTAGTTAAGTACAGTGTTTGCCTCAGCAGCCATCAAGATGGTTAAAAGGCAGTTGCAACCACTGAAATACGTAGCAAAACTATTATCAGAAGATGACATTTTTTGTAAATGTCGTATGTTGATTTTTTATGAGGATATGGTGACAGATAGTGAATAATTTAACATAAATTTACATAATATAGTGCAGCTGTTAATTTATGGCCATATTAGATTGCAAGGTTATGTATCTAATGGGGTTTGGTCTCTTTTTCTGAAAGTTAAAACTTTCTCTAAATTGTCTCACTTGACTCATAATTCACAAGACACCTCTCTTCCCTCACCTACTCCTTAAAGGAGGTTGTGTGTGTGTCATATCCCCTTTTGCTAGCCATGTGATTCACATTCTGTTCCTCTCTTCTCCTCCTCCCTCCTTCCCCCCTGTCCCCCTCTCTTATCTATTTCAGTTCATTTCATCACAGTTTTTTAAAGTAGCTACTGTGGTTGTCTTGGGACAGGGTGGTGGACATGCTGTGATGTTACTGAAGTGCAAAGGGGTTAGTTTATATTCTACCACCCATAATGCTGTGGTCAATGTATCACTATAGCAACACATCTCCTCTCCCATTGTGACACCAAACATGTGGCGCTCCTTTGAAGATCTGGCCACTCCACTATGGGGCCTACATGGGAACTCTGGAAATTCTAGCCCATGATGGGTCCAGGGCCCCTTCTGAAAACTCTGACCTCCATGTATACCTTACGTTAATATAAAATAGCTGTGACTTTAATCTCTTTAAGTAGACTGGATGTCTTTCTTGTGAGATGTGTAGAGTTCTGCTTGATTTAATTTACTCTTAATGCAGGGATGAATGAGGGGGTTTATTTTAAATATTTTAGGGAGGGGATTAAAGTGTGTACACATGCGTAAGCGTGCACATGGGAAAATTCCATTTGTGTCCAGCCGCCGGTTTCGGAAGGAGGTGTCTTTCTTTCCAAGAAGATTTATTTGTGTAGGGCAAGGTCATGTGCAAATTGCACATAGCCTGTGGTAAGGCTGGTGTGTGTAGTTGCACTATTCCAGCGGGAGCACAGGTATACCTGGGCACACAGGGAGAATGTGTGTGTAATCCACTGGTGTGTGCGTATTAGAGGTGCCCCTCTTGCTCATCTGCGGGGGGGAGGGGGGAGGGAGAGACTGTTACAGCCCCAGCTAGCTAGGGAGTTTTAGCTCAAGCAGTACCAGCTCATGCTTTTAGCTCTGGACGTCCACTACTCCCCCCACACTTCATTCCTCTGTGTGTCAGCCATGATTGTGTCCATCACATTTGCGCACTGTTGCATCCCCTTCCTAGTCACATACTCCCCTTCCCTTCTGCCTCCACTTTGCTAACCAGCTCTTGAACTACTGTGGGTATGTTGACACTGCACTTAAATGCCTGTTCCTGGTCCATGTCAGCTGACTTAGGCTCACAGCTCTCCTTTTCCTTCCGGGCGTGTGTCTCTGCTTGATTTACCCATAAAACACAGATCACTTTATGTGTGCTACTGCATGTCCCAAGCCTTGATGCTATGTACATGACATTCCTCAAGCTTTGGCAAAGAATAGAGTTAAATCAGATTACTGGAGCCGTAGAGATCATCTCTAGAAGTTCATGTTGGGGTATCAATGCTAACTTGATGTTTGTGTCCCCTTGTGGAGAAGGTGTCCTCCATATCCTTTTAAGAACTGAAAGTTTCCCAGTTTCTTCATGTTGATACTTCACCCCTCACCTTAAGGCTCTGCATTGCAGCTACTAACCACCCAGCTAAGAACAATTGGACATTAACACCTTTTCTGAGCATGGAATTGCCTGTCTCTTAATCATCTGGGAGGGAGGGTTGTCATTAAACAAAAAGACCTGCCCCCCTCCACCTTCCACTTCCCTATTCATATTCTCACAGAATACCTGATTTAGTAATGTACTAACTAGGGCAATTCAGAGCAAAATGTTTTGATGATCCACCCACCTCATTTTGTCATTGCAGAGTTTCCAGGGAGGCCAAATGAGAAAGGAGAAGAATTAGCACACAGAGAAATGCCTTGTTTCTAGAATATTAAACAGCTGTATTTTGTGTGGCCTGAACCCTAGCCTAGAATTCCACTGAGCATGATACAAGTGCTTAACAAATAGTAATTTTTTAAAAGTCTCGAGAGGTGGGGAGTGACTTAACGTGACTGAATCCAGGCAACCTTTAATAGCCTCTAGTGGGGGGTGAAGAGGGAGTGACGTCCATTGAACAGTTAAAATAGTTTTTTTTTCATGTTTATTATAAAGAATAATAGACAAAAGCTCTATTTTTGGTGTTGGAGCTCTACGTTCCAGGCGCGCTAATTGGAATATTCAGTGTTACACGGCTGTGATTCACTCTGGCTGTTAACTGAAGTCAAAAGCATAAACAGCACTTTTCAGATATTTACACCATGTCAGTCAAAAGATCCTGTGTTTCCTTTCCTGTCTGCCTCTAATAAACTTACACAGACCTTCAGCTGCTATATACAGGAAACAGCCCGTTGGTTATTGTGTTAAACTGATAAGGTCTCCTGGGATGCTCTGACTCTCTGTTGTCTGTGCAAAACTAGTTAATTCATTGTCTTATCTGACTTTCTTTTTAATGGCTAACAAGCAGTGTGGTAGTGGAAAATGGGACAAAAGTATTTGCTTTACCATGGTATGAGCCAAACTCAGAAACGTGAGACGACTTTGAAAAACCTTCCCAGAAGTTCTCACGCCTGCATCTCTCTTGCAAATAATAATTTTCTCCTATGCCCTGTTTTGAAATGCATACCTGTTTGTTAGCATATCCCTCGCACACCCCTTTTTTTACACGATTGTAAGCTGCAACAGACACGGGTGGCTGTCACTCTGATCTTGCACTCTGTGAACTGTAATGGGATTTACAGCAATATTATATCCCTGTCTGTGTTTGTGGTGGGTTATGCAGATCACTGCTGGGTATGGTGCTGGGAGATGGCAGCCAGAATTACCTTTCTTATGGTTCTTTAAAGAACATTTAAAGAGGCAACTTCCTACCACCAGAGAGCACTTCATACTCTCTTAAAATGGGTTGTGAACTTTCTGGAGTTTGTCACAGATTTCCTGGCTGTTTAAGTCAATTATTGAAATATGGACCAGATACTGGCCCATGCTAAGCCTGCTGTGGTGAACCTAAGTTGCCAGCTGAGAATTTCCCTAGAGGATATGGAATCCCTGAGTGGTGCCAAGTCAGTGCAGTTAGACCCTATGCCTCTGCCCTTCATGTTCCTCATGGTCTGGGGCATGTTGAAACAAAGGGGGGGGGGGGGAGCTGGAAGAGTGAGGGATGGGGATGCAGCTGGAGTGTTGCTGTGTTCTGGTGACCCGGACAAGCTGTACAGCCTCTCAGAGGCGAGTGCAGCCAGCATAGGTTGTTAGAGTAGCACTAAGAGGGCTCAGGCCTCCTTTAAGGTTCAATTACTACCTCATGTCATTCCTGAGCCATCTAAGAGAGAGATCCTCTTTCTCAATAGCCTTTGTGTAGTTATCTCCACTTGTGCTGCAATTGAGTTGGATTTGATAATGGGCTCCTCAGTCCAGCAGAGAAGGGTATACACAATCCAGCGGCAGGAAGCTGCAGTTCGGACTGGAAGTAAGGCATACGTCTTTAACAGTGAGAGTAATTCACCACTGGAACAATTTACCCATGGTTGCAGTGGATTTTCCATCACTTACCATTTTTAGATCAAGACGGGATGTTTTTCTAGAAGATCTGCTCTAGAATTATTTTGGGAAAGTTCTGTTTTTGTTTTCCAGAAGTTCAGATGATCACAGTGGGACCTTCTGGCCTTGGCATGGATGAGGGAAGTGGGCAGAGGACTCTGCTGTGGTAGCATTTCACATTCACTTTGCACAGGTATAAATGACTACAGAGGATTCCAGGCAATTGAGTGTTGGGCCAGTCGCTTCAGGGGGAGATTTTGAAAATCACAAATGCACCTTATGCTACATCTATGAAGGGATAAAAGCCCCATAGCACGGCCATAGCTGGCCTGGGTCAGCTGACTCAGGTTTGTAGGGCTCAGGTTATGTGGCATAAAATTGCTTTATAGGCATTTGGGCGGCTGGAGCATGAGATTTGGCATCCTCCACCCTCACAGAGTCCAGCTCAAATGTCTACACAGCAATTTTTCAGCCCCGGTGCCTGAATCTCGTAAGCCTGAGTTAGCTGACCTGGATCAGCTGCAGGTTTTTTATCCCCAATGGAGACATGCTCTTGATCTCTATTTTAGAGGATGGCCATGTAATTTCCTTTACTTCAAAGTAGAGGATGCTACTTCAGTGCTTCTGCAAAGCACCGTCCCTGGCCAGTTTTATTGCTTGCTGAATGCAGCTAGCGATTGTTGGTCTGTGCAAACACACTAGCCATTCCTTGCCTCAGAGCTCAGGAACAGATCCTCAAAGGTATTTAGGCTTCTGGCTTCCCTTTTGAACTGCAGCTGAGGATCTGACCCCTGGCTTCCCCATGTAGCTACTCAAGTGTATGGTGCTGCAGCCACTGGCAATTTTTTTCTTCCACCTAGGATCCTGCCTTCTGTCCTGTTATTTTCAAGGCTGCAGCCTAGCCATTCAAGCTTTGTCCTATCTTCTCAGATTAAACATAATTCTCCCCCAGCATTTATTTCCACTTCTTGGTTTGCTTTCATTTGACCCACTAACTGTGTCACACAGCATTAGCCTTGTAAATGCAGGCCCACGAAGTCCTGGACCTTGCTGAATGCACATGCATGTTTGATTGTAATTCTTTGTTCTTCTCTGGTGTGTCAGTACAACTAGAGAACTGCACTTCAGGCAGGTGATCCCAAGTTTGAAAAGGCTTATTTTGTTTTCTAATTTCAAGCAAAATGAACTACCTAAGGCAAAAGAGTTCTCAGTTAGTAAATGACTTAAGGCAGTGGTTCCCAACCTTTTTGGCATGAGGGCCACAGATATCATTTTTACAACCCTGAAGGGCCAGTCTCTGCCAGCAGGGCCCCTCCCCACTGCAGTCAGATAAAAGGAGTTCAGCAAGGAGGTGCTCCTCACTGATCTCCCGACTCCCAGGCTGCAGCAGGGAAACCGCACATGTCTTGTAACCCTGTGCACTCCACCTGGGTCCCTAGATAGTGGGTCCTTTCTGCAACCAGGGAGGGGGTAGATGAGTGCTCCCCTGTCTCTGACTCCAGGAGGGACCCAATGCCTATGGATGTAGGTGGAGCACTTTGCCATACTCCCTGCAACAGATTGGGGGAGGGAAGCACTAATCTGCTATCACTTTTGACTACGGTAAGGATCCTGCACTGGTCTTTTAGCCCCATCAAAACATGCTCTGCCTGGGTCTGAAGCCAGCAGCTCCCTTCTGCAGCCAGCAGATGGGGAATGGCAGGCCACTTTGAAAAACCCTTGCGGGTCACAGGTTGGGAACCACTGATTTAAGGGGGTAAATTACTTCTGTACTTTACCATTGTCCTACAACTTGAACATCACGGACACCTGGTTAGACCACAGACCTTTCTAATGTCACCTAGAAAATATAAAATACTGACATTCAGAGTAAATTATGCAGTGTGCAAGTTCTATTTGCATTGGTAATTGCTTTACGAGTACATAAAGGGGCCCTTCTGGGTAGCGTAGATCCCAAAAGTTCGCTTTCGTTAAACAAAAAACAAAGTAATATGATTAAATGTAATTTCAGTCTGACCTTTTTCCACATGGAGGGGGTCAGAACTGAAATGTTCCTTTGTGGTGTTGGAACACAGTAGTTTTGTGCTGGTCATGGGAACAGAAAGTAAAGCAGGCTTTTCTGGGAGAATGCTGCTTGCTGCTCTCCTTACTCACAATCAGGGCCGTCCCTGGGGGGGAAGAATGGGGCGATCGCCCCGGGCCCTGCAGTTACGTGGGCCCCGCGCTGTCCTGCTCGCAGCGGGGCAGTGCGGGGCCCGCGCATGCCGCAGCCCCACCTCCCATGGCCACCCCGCTGCATTTGGCAGCAAGCCGGGGTGGGCTGGGAGGACTATGCCTGGCTTCTGGGCTGACCCTCCCAGGGCGGAGCAGACTGGCCCAGGGGCGGAGCAGGTGGGGTCCGGCCTCTGGGCCGGGCTGCCCCACATGGCCAGCTCCCCCTCGTAGGAGGCCTCGGCCTCCTGGCCCGGGGCTGCCAGCTCCCTCCCACAGGCAGCCGCTGGGACCGGCTCCCACCCCCCCTTGCCTTGCAGGCTTCCCCTGCCAACAGGCGGCTGAGGCCTCCCGGCCCGGGGCCAGCTTCCTGGGGAGCAGAACGGGCTGGTCGGCCTGCCACGCACCCCTCCAGCATGGGGTCGGGGCCCTGTTTTGGCCAATTGGCCCTGCGCCCTGCTCCCCCCACGGGACAGCTCTGCTCATGATGATGCTAATCGTGGATTTATTTTTGTTGCAATAATGTGAGTCCCCAGTCGAGATCTAGACTCTATTGAAGTCAGTGCGGTACAAAAATATATTAAGATACAGCCTCTGCCTGTGAACATCTTACAGTAATCTGAATAGAGAAGACAGAAAAAGAGTAGGGGAAAGGAAATATTATTATTCCCATTTTACAAATGGGGAACTAAAGTAGAAAAACATAAGAAATACCATATTGGGTCAGACCAGTGGTCCATCTAGCCCAATATACTGTCTTCTGACAGTGGCCAATGCCAGGTGCTTCAGATGGAATGAACAGAACAGACCTTCATCGAGTGAACCACCCTCTGATGTCCACTCCCAGGTTCTGCCAAAGAGGCTAGGGACAGTCAGGGCATGCTGTTGAATCCCTGACCATCCTGTCCGATAGCCACTGATGGACTTATCCTCCATAAATGTATCTGGAACCCTCTTATAATTTTGGCCTTCACAACATACTCTGGCAATGAGTTCCTCAGGTTGATCGTGCATTGTGTGAAGAACTTCCGTTTGTTTGTTTTAAACCTGCCACCTATTAGTTTCATTGGGTGACCCCTAGTTCTAGTATTATGTGACGGAGTAAATAACATCTCCTTATTTACTTTCTCCACACCAATCAAAATTTTATAAACAGCTATCATAATGACCTTTAGTCATCTCTTTTCCAAGCTGAAAAGTCCCAGTTTTCTTAATCTCTCCCCATATAGAAGCTGTTCCGCACACTAATAATTTTTGTTGGCTTCTCTGTATCTGTTCTAGTTCTTGTATATCTTTTCTAGGTGATCAGAACTGAATGAAGTATTCAAAGTGTGGGCATAACATGGATTTACATTGTGACATTATGATATTTTTTGTCTTATTATCTACCCCTTTCCGAATGGTTCCTAAAATTCTGTTAGGGTATTTTTTTTTTGTTCGTTTCTTTGTGTTTTTTGACAGCTGCTGCATACTGATTGGATGTTTTCAGAGGACTGTGTACAATGACTCCAAGATCTCTTTCTTAAGTGTTAATAGTTAATTTAGACCCCATCATTTTGTATGCCTAGTTGGGATTATGTTTTCCGGTGTGCATTACTTTGCATTTATCAACATTTAATTTCATCTGCCGTTTTGTTGCCCGGTTACCCAGTTTTGTGAGATCCTTTGTAACTCTTGCAGTCTGCTTTGGACTTAACTATTTTGAGTAATTTTTTATCATCTACAAATTTTGCCACCTCTCACTGTTTGCCCTTTTTCTAGATCATTTTTGCATGTGTTGAACAGCACTAGTTCCTGCACAGATGTCTGGATGACATCACTATTTACCTCTCTCCGTTCTGAAAACTGATCATTTATTTCTACTCTTTGGTTCTATCATTTAACCAGACACATAGAGAAGCCAAGGTCCAAATCCTTCACTAATAACTATGTAGGTAGAGCAGTGTACCCATGTGAAACGGCATCAAATTAAATGGGGCATCATATAGGTGCAGAGGTTCATTCACACTGTTTTCAAAGCAGGGTCAGGGCCTACGTGATTTCCCAAGATCACCCAGGAAGTCTGCAGCCCAGCCATGATTTGAATTCAGATCTCATGAGACCCAAGCCAGTGCCTTGACCACAAGACCATCCTTGCTCATATACTTGATCCCAGTTTCAGTGTGAGTAAATGTGGGAGAACTTTAGATTCATTGTCTATGCTGAATAAGAGTGGAAAAAAAATAAGGAAATAGCATAAATGGTAAAAAGCAGATTAGTGTTTTGATTACCTTTGACAACCTACAGTGTCATTAGTAACACAGGTCTGCAAAGACACTTTTAAAAAATATTATCTTTATTTTGCTAGTGTCCATATTAACAGTGAGCCCAGTCTTTCTATCTTTAGACTATAAGAGAAGTTAATGCTGCTGTAGTTCACCATGCTGTGTAGAGCTCTGGAAATGACCTTTTCCCGTGCTAATTCCTTTGGAAATTGAATTTTTCAGTGGGCTTCCACAAGGCAGATGGGGAGCCTGCCTGTAGAAATGCACAGGGAGTTTTCCAAAAGCAATCCATTTGTGCATGGTTCCTTTTTGGATTCCTGTTGACAGCTGCTTCAAAGACATCTTGTCTAACTTCTCAAGGCTCCCATGTTATATTACCTGTTTTGTTGGTTTTTCAAAGCAGCCTTGACCCCCAAGGTTTTCAGATGGGACTAAAGTACATCACAACTAGAATATGCTTTTATTATTATTATTATTATTATTATTATTTATTATTTATTTTATGGCTCTTTCAGATGAGTGGATATAAATTGATTTGGGGTGGAGGAGGAGAAATAAAATGAAAGGGATGTTTCAGTTTCCTAAGGGAAAATGGATTGCTCTATATAGTTCTTAACCGATAGCTATTAACTCTTGCTGCTGTCGCCTGTTGTCTCTAAAGAAGGCCCTTTGTGTGTCTGTGGTGACTGCAGGGTGGTTTATAGCTTCCCGTACATCAGCTTTACAGAGTAACAGAAGTGATTCAGGCAGTGCTGCAGGCAAAGTCTTTTATGTTTTAACGGAGAGTGTTATCTGCTTTAAAAATGTCAAGATTAATACAGTGATCCAAAAGAGCAGGGCTTTCATTAACCCTCCCCAGCAAGGAATGATCCCAAGACCCAGTGGCTCTTTATTAGAGCAATGGGGTTTCCCCATAAGGCTTCATTTGTTATATTACTTCCACTTTGTAAATTACATTTTTTAATTATGCTCCCATGGCCAAAAAAAAAAAAAAAAAAAAAAAAAAAAAAAAAAAAAAAAAAAACCAACAAAAAACCCACAACCCAAACCAAAGGAAAACGAAGATAGGTCTCTGAATTTTGGATTGTGGGAAAAAATGCAAAAGGAATGCATTAAAAGCTTTTCCAATTAGCTTTTGGGAAGCAATGCAGACCTTCTGAGGGGAAAGTGTTCAACAAAAGCATATAAAACAAAAGAGTTTTATGAGGGACTTGGGTACACTGCATCGGGATTATTTCTGTCTGGCAAATTAAGGGCTCTTGGAAAACATTATTTGTCCCATTATTTTCTATCTAGTTACGCTTTCTTACATTTTGAGAAGGATCACATCATTCACTGTTTTGTATTGTATCAAACAAACTGTTGGCGCTCATTGAAAAATGATTTCAAGGAATGTTGAATAAAAAAATGAATATTTTACCTCCCTACTTTGCCCAAATCAGAACCGTTCTTCTTCTGTTAGAGGTTGAAATTGTGTGGTGAGGAATGTTTCCCCTCATCTGGAAATACACCGATCCCTGAGCTTATCAAAGGTTCCAAAAAGAACAGTGATTTTCAAATAGAGCTGAGGAAACAAATCCACAAAGAAAAGAGAAGTGCAGCCAACATCTATAAGCCTGAAAAATATTTCTTAATAACATCTTTAGTAGGCATCAGTCTCCCTTCACTCTCCTTTTTTGAGTAATTGTAACTGAAGTCAACAGGACTAAAGCCCAGACAGTGTTTTAGCAACATCTGCCTTCTTTAAACAAATGGACACGTTTTCACCTTCTTGTGATGGACAACAATCACCACTATGTAAGCGCTGCCCATGTGATGTAAAATGACCCATGCCTCTTGCAATCCCTAACTGATCACTTACACATTTATCTTTAAATATCCTTCTATACCAATCCGATCACTGTGTTACTTGAGGGCCTTACAAAATTAAATATCAGAGGGATCTACAGAAATTTGATAATATTCCTTCAGTGTTATTTATTGTTTTATCAAGGTAGCACCCATGTTACGCTAGGAACTGTTCATGCATAGAGGGCTAGAACCTCAGATGTCGTAATTCAGCATAGCTCTACTGACTGTTCTGATTTATGCCAGACGAATATCTGGCCCATGATCTCAGTGTCTGCTCCAGAGAACTCGCATACAATTTAAAAAGGAAACTAGGCAACAGACAAAGGGCCCAACTTCTCTGCTGGTGTAAATTAGCACATTAGTTTTAATGGTATTGATCACTCTTTAAATCAGTTACCTGTTATCAATAATCTTATTCTGTAGTTTGAAGATTAAACAGTTACACATTTCCTCTTATTTATCTCTTCATTATCAAGAAAATAATTACTAGGTAATGGAGAAATTCTAACCTGGTGATCTTGGATTAATGATCACTTTTCATCAATAACCAATTGTTGAACAAGATTCTTTCGTACAGTTTTGTACAAATATCAACTAATCATTGAACTAACTATTTTTCTATCATCAACAATATTGTTTCTGTAATTGCAAGGATCATTAAATGGTCAGGACGTGATAAAAATACATGCTCTGTAATCCCTAAATTAAATCAAAATATCATACGGAAGTGCAGCAATATAGGTCACTCTCTTATTGTCCACCTTCTTTCTATTTAAAATAGCTAACATAATGGGAAGGGGGTGTGTGGAAATCTGTGTCATGGTTAGGCCTGTTTGTGGGGGTTTGGAGCATGCCCTTTGAAGGGGTAACTTGTATAGGGTCAGCATGTTGGCAATTGCAGGCAAAAATAAGACGTGTTTGTGTGTTATTTTGGATATTAATATTTTTATTCACAATTCTACCCCTGAAAAGCCTGATTGAGGACCAAGCCCTTTATGACATTCCCTTATTAATGTATGAGTGAATAAAAGTACATGTTCTCCCAAGACTAGTAATACTTGATGGTTTGGGATGAGGGGTTCAAGTGGCCCGGGCTTTAGGAACAAGAGATCATAGTCCAAATTGAGTTCATAGGAAGGCATCTTTAGAAACAAAGCGGTGAAGAGTAGGAAGGGAAAGGAAAGGCGGCTGACACCACAAAGTACCAGTCTCAGCAGTGTAGACAAGAAGTTCAGACTGGTGCCAAAGACCTTTTAATTCCTTTGTGAAATGAAAGGCATTCCAGTCAACACTGCACTCTGGTGCTTTATTTTATTTTAATAAAACAACTTCCAAAATGTTCTCTTTCATTCAGGCTTTTTACTGCATCAGATTGGCACTGAGCAGTGTGCACGAGGCATTAATATACAGTTTTGGGGATGGGAGTGGGGAGATGCTTCAGATTAGACTAACCATTTTGTCACCACAATCCCTTGTCACCCAGAACTGCCACATTTTAAATACACCCAGCAGGTTGATGTGCTGTATCACTGTATTCCTGAAGAACCATGCCGTGCGTCTTTGCATCATGTTCTCTGTCCTGATCAGGGTACCTGCAGGGATTATAGAACTCAAAATCCTCCATTTTATACAAAGAAGCAGGGGCATTCTGTGGCAGAGTTAAGTACTGATGAAGAGGTGGAGGAAAGGCAGAGTGGGTTTTTTGTCTCTTTCACATCATCTGTATTTTAAACAGCCAGAGCTCATTCTGCTGTGGATGGATTTAACGATGTCTGTGACAGGTATTTACTGTCTTATTGGCATGTGTTCAGCCCAGCCGCTCTTGATTTAAATGAGGAAACACATTATTTAGATACTATTTAGGATTCTGACATCCTCTGTGTGTTGTTTGAGAGCCTTTCTTCAGCTTCAGTCAGCAGTCGCGAGGCTGCTAACAGTTTGTATCTCTGCTTAAATTTGATTGACTCTAAATCCATTACACAGGGTTGGTATGGAATGCACCTGGCCTAATACCACATTTTTCAAAAATTCACCCCAGCTGATTAATCAAGCCCCATATGCTACAACGTAGGTATGACGCTTTGTTTTTGGAGTTTACTAACTTTCACCAAACATCTCTCAAGTTTTACAAAAGCTATTTGGTTGTTTTTCATCTGAGTTTTGGATGCCGCTCAATAACCTGAGCAGACCCCAGGGGAACCCACCAAGACCTCCGCCTCACCCCGATGCCTGCCCCAGAAAGAGACATGGCAGTTTGGTAAGCAGAGTGGCCCAAGCTGCCATCTCCCTTCCAGAGAGAGCCACGAAGCAGAAGTGGAGGAGAGAGCATGAGGAGATGGCGCTATCACAGTATTAAACTGCTTTTAAATTAAGCGCTTTTTTTCTCTATTTTGTTGTTGTTTGTTTTTTCTGTCCTCTCATCTCCCAGCATTAACCACGGTAGTTACCCAAAAACTGTGAAGTTAAATTTTTGTACCAATTGATGCTCATTTTTTAATTTTCCTAATAAAGACAGATAAACTCCCAGAAAATTTTAATCAAAATAAAAACCAAAAATAAAGCATTTAGCACACCTGGATTTAATCTGTAGGCCCAGTCTCTGAGTCCCTGAACCACAGGGGCTACGACTGGTGTGGAGGCAGTACAAATGCTCTGTGATGGGGATGTCTCTCTTCAGTGACCCTTCTGACTGACCTGTGAGCAGCCTTAATGATCTCTGAAAGGAGTCCCATCACACAAAGCTCTCTTTGGAAGGTGCCTGTGACCTCTTTGAATACGATCCTGCTTTCATTCGTGGCTGTTTGATAAACTCTGTCTCAAACAGCTACAGTGCTGGGGGCCCTTACTTCAGCTGTATATCCACAACAAGTGTTCTGGAGGATCTTGGGCTAGGGGAGGAAGACATGGATCAAGAGTGTAGCCAGAGTGGCCATCTGCTTTGTTGATTTTGCACGCCTGCAGTGGTCCATAGGGACCACTGACACAGGGCTGAACCTCAGGGCTTCCTTAGCTTGTGCTGTGGGCAAAATTGACCCCCGCAGCGTCAGAATAGGAGAGGCACAAACTGGGAATCAGTGTAAGATTTGATGGGGGGGTGGGGGGGTGAATGACCTGGATCTCAAATTTCTGAAGCAAGGAGGAGATCCTGTAAATAGAGCTGTAAAGCTTTGGATTCCTGATGTCTCCACTAACTCTCTTCCCTATCTTCTCTGGCATCTTTCAGTATACACCCCTAAGAGAGAAAATTTATTTGGTTTTACAGCAGCCACGGCTGTGGCTGAAGAGACCCACTCGTGACAGACAATCTCTGCCTGTATTTGTCACATTTAAAGGTGGTGGTTCAGCCCTTCTTCAAGCTCTTTTCTCCTCTGCTAAGCTGGACTGCTTCCTCTCGTAGCTTGAGACACCTTTATTGTGCTCTTGTTTCCAAAAGCTGCGGTTCTGAAAGTGAGCTTCCCAGTTATCCATATGCATTTCCATGTCTTTGCAGTCTCCCTTGCACACATTCTTGAAACATAATTTTGGGCACTCTTTCGATCTTTTCCCAGATGCCAATGTGCAGTAAAGGATGTCTTTTGGGATGCACCCATCATTCATTTGGCCCAAGCCAGTGAAGGTAATTTGTTTGAGTGTTTGCATGCTGGTTTTACTGGACCACTTGAGCATCTCAGTGCTGGTGACTCTGTCACTCCAAGATATTCCAAAAAAACTCAACAAAGACAATGCATAGGAAAGCTGTTAAGCCTTTTTTCCTGATGAGGGTATAAGGTCCATTTCTCACTCCCATATAAAAGAGTACTGATAACACATGCACAATAAAACATACAAGGAGTCCTGTGGCATTTTTAAAGAGTAACAAATTTATTTATCACATGAGCTTTTGTGGGAGAAAATCCCACTTCGTCACATGTTTCAAGCACAATACACACAGATCTTTGTGTGTTCAGTCGGTTTGTTGTTTTCCATACCCTCTATCTGTCTAAATATTGTTGTAGTTGTTCTTCTGATGTGGATATTGAGATAGTTTCAAATGAAAGGTTGACTGCAGTAGTGGACCCTAAGTATGTGAACTGAACTTTAGGGTCATTTAAAGGTGCTGATTTTGTTTGGAGGCTGCTTCTTCATTTTGATTGAAGCATTTAAAGGTATTGATGTTGGCAGAGGCTGCTTCTTTAACTCCTTGGCACATTGCTAGGTTTTTTTAGGCTTGTCTTGGCAGACTTTGGAAAAACTGTCCCTGCGGTTTTGGAGATGGACTTCTGTGTGAATTGTCACTGCTGTATCATCAACAAAAAGGAGTTGGTAAGGGCCTCCCAAGTCTTGGTTTTAGATTTAAGTCTTGCAAGATTGAACAGCTTTCAGTCATATCTTGTATGCAAGTACATTCCTTCAGCTGAGGAACCGAAACCTTGTTTCAGTAGTAAGGAGAAGAAATTCAGAACAAAGTCGAGGCAAGTACACAGCCTTGCTTGACCCTGCTATGAAGTTGGGGAACCTTGGAGACTGAGCTCTCACATTGAATTGCACTGTATATGTTTTCATGGAAGGACCGAATCACATTTAAGAGCTTGCGGGAACATCCAGTTTCTTCTAGAAGCACAAATATTCCGCTTCTACTGACAAGATCAAAAGCCTTTGTGAAATTGATAAAGGCTATGTAAAGGGACTTTTTTTGTTCTCTGCGTTTCTCTTGTAATTGTCCCATGAGACAATAACGTCAATAGTAGACGTTTCAGTTCTGAAATTGCACTGGGATTCAGGATAAGTTCTGTCTGCCAGGATCTGAAGTCTGTTCAGGACAACTCGGGCAAAGGCTTTTCCCATGATGCAAAGAAGAGAAATACCATGCTAGTTGCTCCTATCACCCTTGTTTTTATAGAAGGTGATAATGATGGCATCTCTCCTTTCTTGTGGTACTTTCCCTTCTTTCCAGTACAAAGAAAACAACTCGTAAACATGTTGCAGTAGGATAGGTTTTCCATATCTGATCATATACAGCCTTTCCAGGGGCCTTCCCATTGGGAAGGCTATTTACAGCAAGGCTAAGCTCCTCAACAGCTGGTTCATTGCCAAGGTGGTTCATAACAGGCAAGTTTTCAATCGTGTTGATGGCTGCGTCTGTAACAATATTTCCACAAGAGCAAAGCTCAGAATATTATTCTCTCCAGCAATCCATCTGCTTGATGCAGTCGTCGTTTCCCATGTTGATTTCAATGGGACTGTTTTCTTTGAAATTGGATCCAAGACTTTCTTGAGCTTGTCGTGCATGTTTCTGAGGTTGCATGTATTGGTTGCTACTTGCATTCTTTCACACAGATGCAGCCAATAGTCATTGGTGCAGCACCAAGTGCTTTGTTGTACCTTGGTTCTCGCCACTCAACATTTGTAATGTTTTTTCATTTGGGTTTCTCTTATGAAATGATTTGGGCTGTATGTTTGACCTCGATAATTGGTGGCATCTCAATGAATTATGTATCAAACCAGTCATCAGTCTTCTTTCCCTTTTCCCCCCAAACTGACCAAGATGCGTCATAGATTGTGTTCTTCTGTTACTCCCATTTCAGCTGGGCACTTGTACAACATGTTCAAGTTCCCCAATAGCGCCTGATAACCCACATTTCTCCGATACTGGTAGCATTTCAAGGGTTTTGTTTATTCTGCTCCTGTAATTTTTTAAGTAAAAGTGCCTTTTTGAACATTTGGAACAAGTTAATTATGATAACCATACACAGTTAATCCTCTAGGGTGGCCTGACTTTGTTGCAGAGTGGGAAGCCAACGACTGGACCTATGATCCCATGCTTTAGTCATAGGACAGAGGAGTTTGAGTGGGTGACAGAGATAACATCTTCAGCCACTGCATGTATCATTGCCTTCTGAATTCCAGTGCTAGCTGGCTAACCCCTAAGGTTGGCATACATGTAAACCTCTGCAGCAGTATATGTCTCACCACGCTTCTAGGCAGAATAATTTACTGGATCCTCTGGCTGATTGAAGACAGACAAAATCAGTAAAGAAGAAAATCGGTGCTAAAAGTATGCTATTTACATGTTTAGTAGCTTCAGTTCACTCTAGTCCAAAAATACCATTCCTTTTTTATTACCCTTTGACCACCATGCAGGTATGCAAAATAATTTTAAAATATTTGATGTATGCCAGCTTTCGTCATATTGGACTTCTCAAAAGGATAACAGTGCGTTGACAAGTGGGAACTCAGTCTTCAGACAAAGTAGTATCCCCCTCCTCCCCATGCATTCTCCTCTGCATAAAGACAAAAGTGAGGCTGATGTTTATTATTTACAGAGGGAATGCTGTCTAGTGGTAAAAGAGGTGGGCCTGAAGATGGTACTTCTTGTTTCTGTTCCTGGCTCTGCTGCTGACTAGCTTTCTCACCATAGCAAGTCTCTGTGCCTCAGTTTATCCACGTGGCAGATGGGCACGTTAATTTCCACCACTTCTGGGTAAGTACAGGGCAGGCTTGCTCTCCAGTCCAACTCCCACCATCACCACACACCCCCTTTTGCAAAACCTGGCTCCGCCATCAGGACTATCAGGGCCTAGAGAGGCTATGTTGCTCTTTGGATGACCATCTGTCCATGTAGCAATCGCTAAGGTAGAATAATGTTCTCTTCTGTAGCATCTGATTTGCTGCGAACCAGTTTTCTCCGTATCTTATTATAAAAAACAATTCATCTCATTATAGAACATATGTCTAATTACAGCTTGTTAATGCCTATAATTATTTTTTAAAGAAGAACAAGTCTAGTTTATTTTCCTTGTACAGAGTAGCCAGCATTATCTAGCAACAAAGCAAAGGGGAACTGGTGCAAAAAAGGCTGAGTCATCTTCTAGACTCTGCCACTGAGTTGCTCTGTGACCTTGGGCAAAACACTCAACTTTCCTGAGCCTCAGTTTCTCAGTCTATAAAATGGGGTTAATAATCATACCTACCTTTTGTAAAAGGCTTTGATATCCTCACAGGAAAGGCACTGTATAATTATTACTTATTATTGTATTACTTGTTTGTAGTGATTTAACTAAATATAAACACCATTGGCATTCGGATCTTGAAATCTGTTGTAACTTGCAATACACCAACCACTTCAGGCTGAGCTAAACAGACTTTTGCCATGGCAGTCTATACAGTAGTAACCTCCAGGCTTGATTAGGATTATTGCACCATATCTAGGAATAAAGCCCATCTAGTTCAAAACATAACAGCCACTTAGTCAGCAACACGGATCCAAGAGCACCTTAGCTCCTTGCTGCTTCTTGTATAATACTGGGCCAGATTCAAGTGTTTGGTCCTCCCTTTCAAAGCCATCCCTGAGACTGGTCCAAGTTACCTGAGAGACCACCTCATAATACGAGCAGGAGGCACAGGCAGCTATCAGAGAATTATTAACATCCAGAGTTGAGGCGTGTGTGTGCAGGTTCTGAGGCGTTTTCAGTAACCGACCCACGGTTGTAAAACTTGCTTCACGAAAACATCAGAGTGACCGTAAAAGGAATGAAATACGTAACCCATTTCTTCAGTCTAGCTCTCTGCAATTACCACCTCTGTGCATACTTAAAAAAACAGCTCACTCCCTACATGGTGGCATAAGGAGAGTAAGAGAGAGAGAGAGAGATCTTGTGTCCACTTTAATAAACATCTGAGGTGATGAGGTTCCGCAGTAATGGAGCAATACAAGATCTAGGTAGATCATGATATTCAGTGACCTGGGTGAACCGAGTTAGTAGTCTCAGTCCTGTTCTTCATGGCCAAGCGTCCACACCACACCAACCACCACTGCTGGAAGCATCAGCAGAGAGGTCCAAGGTTTCAAACTAAGCTGAACAAAACATTGGAAAGTGTACTGTAAAGGATAATATTGCACTGGCAACAGGAGGGCATGGAGTAACTAGTAAGGGGAGTTTTTTCATTATCTCAGTAGCTAGTTCAGCCTCCATATCCCCTCAAACATAGACGTGCCTATGTAATCTGTCTTCTCAGTGCAGGGAGTCCTGTCAGGTCATGAAGTAGGTATGTTGGCGGGACATTGCGTGTGAATTTACATGGTTGCCCCCTATTCTGTACTTCTTCAGTGGACAGAAGACTTCAGCTTCCTGGTTGAGGATTTAAGTATTTAAAAAATCATGTCTGACTATATCTGTTTGGGATAGGAGATGGAGAGAGAGAAACATCAGCTTTTTCTCCAAAGACCAGCTCCGTCTCTCCGTCTCCGTCTCCGTCTCCAAAATGAAATGGCCTGCTAGAAAATCTAGACTGCTGTTGCTGAAGGCTACTGTGAATGTTCTGTCTGCAATTCCTTTCAGCACTACCCCAGTGGGATCCTGCTGAACCATTGACTCCAGGTGTAGACATCTTGGTGGTATTAGAAGGTGGACCTCCTGTGGCTCATAATGTGATGTTGGATGGGTACAATGGAGCAGAAAAAACCCTTTTTTCCCCCTTTCTTGCTTTCCAGTGGCCCAAATCTACATCACAGCATACAATACATTTACATATCATGATGCAAGTATGGTTAACTGTCATTGCAACAGAGAAAAATGTTTAATGTAATTCTCCACCCACCCACTCACCCACACAATTTGCCTTAAAAGACAGGCCTCCTTTCTAATGTTGCTGAGGATTTTTTTCTTATAGGCATAGTAACAGTGTATCCCTGTGTACAGCACTGTGTATCGCCATAGGAGATGTAAATAGCAGATCCTATTTAAACTGTATGGCACGTAACCCTGAGCAAATATGAGTGATTCTCTTACTCAGTGTTCCCATATCAAATGGTTTATTCCCATGCATCATTTGATTTTGTACTATTCTACCACAGATCCAGTAATAATGCCATAATCACCGTATCTGATCACTTTCTGCTGTACAAAAGTCACAGCCTGCCCACATGAAAAAAGAGATCTACTCTGAGATATTCCAAAGCTAGAGTAAGAACCACTCTTCCATACAGTCAGCTTCATAATAAGTTCTTCCCCTCATGTTCTCTCTTGCATAAAACACAATTAGGGGGAAATCTTTTAGTTTTTTTCTGGGGAAGAGGGGGGTGGAAAGGGGTTGTCTGATTATGGATTGTTTTTGTGATGTATTAACCCATGGCAGCTCAGCTCAAATGCAACATCTGTTTTTCAGTGAGTTTTTACCCAG
The DNA here is from genome assembly GCA_007922175.1 of Pelusios castaneus. Taxonomy (NCBI): domain Eukaryota; kingdom Metazoa; phylum Chordata; order Testudines; family Pelomedusidae; genus Pelusios; species Pelusios castaneus. The sequence continues at coordinate 5,964,106 of ML685838.1, forward strand.
CTTTTCAGCTGCACTGACTCAGGTCACAATAAAACCCAATGATCTGTGATGGGGAGAAATGGCAAGAGACTTAACTGGGTGAGATATTCTTCGAAACTCCTGAGTCTGGAAGAATTAGTTTGGAGATCTGACAATACCAAGTTTTCTCATGAGATTTCCAGCACTCCCAATTCGGGTCCCAGCCAGAATCTGGAAATAAAAAAGTATGCAAATATTTGCAGAAATTTGAAATGTGGGATGGTTCTAGTTTAGTTCTACAGATGAGCAGTGGCTTTGGAGGAATTCTAAGCTTTCCCAAGCCAGTTTGATTTATTCTAGCAATACGTCCCAAAGATGCATGGAGAATCAATGGCTTACCCTGTCCCAGAAGTTACAGTAACCAAAAGAACGAAACCTTAATTAAATCATAGAATCATAGAATAATAGGGTTGGAAGGGACCTCACGAGGTCATCTAGTCCAACCCCCTGCTAAAAAGCAGGACCACTCCCCCTAAATTATCCCAGCCAGGGTTTTGTCTAACCGAGCCTTAAAAATCTCCAAAGATGGAGATTCTACCACCTCCCTAGATAGCCCATTCCAATGCTTCACCACCCTCCTAGTGAGAAAGTTTTTCCTAATATCCAACCTTGACCTCCCCAGCTGTAATTTGAAACCATTGCTCCTTGTTCTGTCGTCTGTTACCCTCGAGAACAGCCTAGCTCCCTCCTCTTTGGAGCAACCCTTCAAGTAGTTGAAGGTTGCTATCAAATCTCCCCTCAGTCTTCTCTTCTGTAGACTAAATAAGCCTAGTTCCTTCAGTCTCTCCTCATAAGTCATGTGCCCCAGCCCCCTAATCATTTTTGTTGCCCTCCGCTGGACTCTTTCTAATTTGTCCACATCCTTTCTGTAGTGGGGAGCCCAAAACTGGACACAGTACTCCAGATGCGGCCTGACCAGTGTCGAATAGAGGGGAATTATCACATCCCTCGATCTGCTGGCAATACTCCTACTGATGCAGCCTAATATGCCATTGGCCTTTTTGGCAACAAGGGCACACTGTTGGCTCATATTCATCTTCCCGTCCACCATAACCCCCAGGTCCTTTTCTACAGCGCTGCTACTTAGCTGATCGGTCCCCAGCCTGTAGCAGTGCATGGGATTTTTCCGTCCTAAGTGCAGGACTTTGCACTTGTCTTTGTTGAACCTCATGAGGTTTCTTTTGGCCCAGTGTTCCAATTTGTCCAAGTTTCTCTGGATCCTGTCCCTGCCCTCCAGAGTATCTACCATTCCCCCCAACTTGGTGTCATCCGCAAACTTACTAAGCACGCAGTCTATTCCATCATCAAGATCATTAATGAAGATGTTGAATAGAACCGGCCCCAGGACCGACCCCTGGGGCACTCCACTCGTTACCGGTTGCCAACCAGACATCGAGCCATTGATTCCTACCCGCTGAGCCGGTTGATCTAACCAGTTTTCGATCCACCTTACGGTCCACTCGTCCAACCCATACTTCCTTAACTTGCCAACGAGAATGCTGTGGGAAACCGTATCAAAAGCCTTGCTAAAGTCAAGGTATATCACGTCAACGTCATACACGTATGATCACGTCAGATACACTCTGAAGCAGAGTGTGGTAATACAACTTCAGAGACAAGAAGTTACAAGGTGTTAGTAATTAATTATGTTTACCATTTCTAAGCAGTGCAGTTTACTAAGATAGCCAAGAGGCAATGATCACAGCTGATTAGGGCTGTGTTATGATACAAGAATGATAGATGCCATAGCTCTGGGAATCTTTTCGTGTGTGTGTGTGTGTGTGTGTGTGAGAGAGAGAGAGAGTGCACTGATCCATTTTAACTCGTTATCCTTAGTGCTGACAAAGGCAGTGATAAGGTTTTAGGAGCCTGCTTACAAGGAATGAAATTGAGGTCCCATCCCAAAAGAACATCTTCCTCTACTTCATGTAGTCAGGTGGCTGACTTCCATGCTTATCTAGATTTGTGCAGCCCTCATCAATTATGCTAGTGGCTCCCACTTTTAGGTATCCTTGGTGGATGTTTGTGCAGAGACTGCTGGGAGACTGTCATACCAGAAGCATAAATATGACGTAGTCCTTGGGAATCCAGGTAGATTGCTGGGATGGGGTGAAGTTATTGCTGAAGGAGATCATTTGAAATTTCTTTCTCCAAAATCTGCTTTATTGGCTCTTTGTGCCCCACTATTCCACCATATGAACTTCTCCTTGCACTCCTTTCCTCACTTTCCCACACTTTATTCTGCCCAAGTCTTTCTCCTGCACTCTCCCTCTACAGAGGCGTACTGAGGGTCTCTGGTGCCCTGGGGCCAAGCTCACATTTGTGCCCCCTGTGCTTCACGCCCCCAGCTGCCTGGGGGAGGGAGGGATCTATATCTGCAAGTGGGGGGGGGGAGGAAAGGGGGAGAGCATGAGGCTGCAGCAACCATGCAACCTGACCCTGGCTGTGGTAGGGCAGCCTCACCCCCATGCCTGCTGCCTGGATAGGAGGGGTGGGGTGGGCCAAGTTGGTCCTTCACCACATGTGGGGAGATCACTGAGGGGTGCCCATCAGCAGCTCTTGTGTCCCCCTGCTCTCTCAGGGGCTGGCCCATCCCCTCACCCCAGCACTCACCCTCTGCTGCTGCAGCCCAGCCCCTGCTGGGACAGGGCAGCCTTACCATCACCCCCACACCTGAGGAGGGGAGGGGACATCATGGTGCAAGGCTCTCTGCAGACTCAGGCCAATACCCCTTCATTAATTACACTTGGGTCACATTTTCAAAATTTTCTTCACAATTATGAGGACTAGAAACCATATTAATAAAAGCTGGGATTCTGACCTCATTATATGACTCGGGAAGCTAGAGCTCTAGGTACCAGTCTATGGGCCTTAATTCAGTCCTGAGTCCATTCAGGATGTGAATTCTTTTCTATGGCTGCAAAGCCCAGCCCAGCCACCTGGCTCCTGTTGGCTTTGCTCTGTGGAAGTGGCAGGATATCATCTTCAGAGCTTTACCTTTTTTTTAGTGATGATGAGGATCTCCCCCCTGCCAACTTTAATCACAAACAAAGAAGAAAGTAAATATTAAATATTAATGGTAAATATTGGAGACTTACACTGGTTCTCTCTCTAGGGCAGTTCTGTGATGAGAACTGTGATGTTGAAATAGGTTCTCTGTTATCACAGCACAAACCCAGTTCCAGTTGTTTGCACTGAAATAGGGAAATAATGCTGTACTGGAGTGTGAAACAAAGAATAAACTTCTCTCCTCATTTTCACTGATGTAAGCCCAGAGTAACACCATTGACACTGGTGGTATTACTCCAGATTTAAACCAGTGTAACTGAGAACAAATTTGGCCCATTGTCTGTCTGTCTGATTCTTGATGTTATTTCATCATATGCATTTTTCTGTGACTTGACTTTTCAGAAAAATTGCCTAGCTAAAACCCCAGCTGAACCCGTGAAAAATCAGTCAGAAGAGTTGGAACTATGGGCTTTTGAGTTGTTTTAGGGTTAAATTACAACTATTTTTAAAAAGTTAATTATTTCCTTCTCATACTGTTTGAGTTTAAATTTTCCATTTAAATCTGCTTTCTGTACCATCAGCCCACAGAGTAATGATCCATTCAGCATACCTGATAACAGTATTATGAAAAATTAATAAATCACTTGCTATTCCTTTTTCTTTTCTGCTGTAACTGGGTGCTGCTCTGTAAATTGAAGGATGTAACTTTGAGCAAGAAGTTTAAAAATGCTTAGACAGATGCCATTTTTTGGGAAAAAATTTACTGTAATTAAAATTGGCTTCCTGCCAAGTGACTGTAATTAAAATTATTCTTCATAGTGGAAAAAAAAAGCAAATGCAAAGAGAGGTTTTCTGTCTCCCGGTGTAGGAAACACAAATAACCATTAGTCATTGCCGTGTGTGTGTGGTGCACATGCATATTAATGTAGGACTTTATTGCTTATTTTTAAATTGGATCATGACTGAAATCTACACCCACTACTGTGTGGGTGTGGGTTGGTATGTTTTAAATGTGGCTTTTTTGTGCTTATTTTAAAATTGGATCATAACTGAAATCTGTAGTCACTACTGCATGGGGAGGAGTGTGTTTTTTAAGGCTGTTTTGGGGCTTATTTTTAAATTGGATCATAACTGAAAAATTATGTATATATATTCCAGTCGCATATCCAAATGATAGTTTATTCAAATGGTTTATTTAGATAGTTTATTCAAAGGGGAAATGATGCACTAGTGAGTATATGTTTTTTAAAGACCTGCACATTACAGCCTTACTCCTGCATGTGCTGCATACTTAACAGTTCCCACTGACATCAATAGCGGTTGCAAGGTGCTCTGCAACCTCTCGGGATCAGTGTCTCCACATGGCTATTGTGCCAGTACAACTAATAAGTTTAGAAACTGATGTAGATATAGCAATGAAGTTCCCAAGTGAGGATGCAGTTATACCGATATAAAAATGCTTATATCGATACAGCAGATTCCTTTACCAGCACCTGTATACCACTACAACTGTATCCACACTTGGAGGTTGTACTGCCTTCGCTACAATAGTTTCTTAAACTGGGGGTGGGCAAATTGTTTTGGCCTGAGAGCCACATCCGTGGCATGGTGGGCCACCCTTGGGGGGGGGGGGGGCGGGAATGGACAGGTGGGAAGAACTGGAAATTGCATAAAGTACACTTGCCGAGTTGTCTAGGAGTTTTCACTGGGAGCTGAGTTTTGACACCTACACACAGATGCAGTGGAAGAAGCTAGAGTCTGCATTTTTTTCCCCTCCATTCCTCAATTCCTTGTTTGTTTTGCTGAACTAGACTAACACGGCTCCCCCTCTGGAACTTAAGAACCTTTAGGAATCTTTCAAAGGCACTGGGCCCTGTGCTGGTTCTGAGAGATCGTAAGCACTTGGGCCTTCTTAAAAATTCCTTTGCAGGTTACTTTTGGAGAGCTGTATCCAAATCATGGGCCAAACCCTTAGTTGATGTCAGTTAATCTGGCTTTGTTTACTTCACAGGAGCTACATCTGTGGACAGTAGCTAAGGATCTGACCCTATGTGTTTGTCTATGCAATATTCATCCAGGACAGCTATCGTATCCAGGTACCACACCTTCACTTAGGCGAGGTCCACACTAGAAATGTTTTCCAGTATAGGAATAGCAGTCAGGAGATGGTTGTTTTTTTTAATAAATGACATTTCTGTATGGGCAAAAGCCCTAGTGTAGATACAGTTATAATGACAAAAAAGTGCTTTTGCCAGAATTGTTTATTTTGTTCAGGGTAATTCGTTTAAGCTGCATTGCCATTAGGAGGGCTCACCAGTATAGTTACACTGGTGTGGTTGAATTGGCAAACATTTTCTCATGTAGTTTAGGCCTTAGTCTCTCCTTCTATTATACAACTAGAGCTCAACCCTACCATTCCAGCCCCAATCAAAGAAAACATTAGATAGGTACTTTCATGCAAAAGGTCTTTGTATAATATTAAAGGTGAAGTGACAGGTGGGAGACGGTGGGTGATCTCTCCCAAGTATTCCTCCAGGGTTGGAAGGTGTGTCATTTGCAGAAATGCCTCTCTCATATATATACTATATATTACATATATTACAGATCATACAGTACAGACCCACTTCAGCTAACATGGGTGTGGTATTTGTTCGCTTTAACATCATACTCCTCTGGCCCCCACAAAAAAACCAGGTTCTAACGTGCTTCTGGAATAACCAGAGTCATCAATGTAGGACTGTGCAATTCTGATATTTATATGTGTAATCTCTCCACTGAACTAAATCTGTGACTAAGAGAAGCAGAAATCCACTGGCACCCCGACTGACTATGTATTGCCCTTCATAAGGAACTCCATCACAGCTCTTGGCGGCAGTGAGTGCACCTGGAAAAACTTCATTTTTGACAGGCCACTGATCCCAACCCTTTCTGTGTGGCCAGATTCTCTGGCAAGAAGCCTGCCCAAGAAAGGTTGTAAAAACACTTAAAAGAGTAGGCATCAAATAGTCACCTGGTCCAACTCATGGAATAACTGGGAACCAGGGAAATGGGGATGAGGAGGGTATGAAAGCCATGTGTAGGTCCTATAAGTATTTCAGGCCCAGGAAGCCAATGGGGGTTCTTATTTGCTCAGATAAATAAATAGAAAGTAGTCTAATTGGAACTGCAATTCAGACTTCGGGGCGGGCAAGATCAGGTCACAGAAACTATTTCAAATGACTTGTTTACAATCTCTTAAGAATGCTGTGTGAAACCATAGTAACCTCGCCAGTTACTGCTCTCTTTAAAATAAAAAAACAAATGCATGATCAACTTCACAACATAGCCCAAGGCCATGGGAAATCTGGATCTGGCAACTCTTCTGAGTTCAGCTGCCACCATCAAGTGTACTTTAAAAATTACAGTGTTGCGACAGTGCAGGGGCCTTGGGCATTGGTGCACCTTGGTCCCTCCTGTTTTCTGTGTCTGGCACAGAACAGTTTAGTTACCAGATGTAACTGTAATATTGTGGTCTAATTCTGGCTGGTAGATTGGGTGCGGGGTAGCTGGTGGTTTTTAGTGGCCTGTTATATAGAGGGATCAGACTAGATGGCCCATGGTCCCTTCTGTCCTTAAACTCTAAGTTTTTAAATCTAGTTACAGCCTGCAAAGTTCTCCACCCAAAGGTGACTCCCCCACCTGAACTGTGGTGAAACAAGCTGTTGTTTGTCTGCTGACAAGAGGCAGGAAAGTAGAGTCTATCAAGAAATGCCTTTGATCTCTCCTGACATTGTGTTCATATGGAAGTTGGCATTCCTACACTGATAGTTCCTATAATTAATTCCAAGGTGATTTGAAGCCCACAAAATAATGGCTTGTAAATCCAGTCTGCAAAGAGATCCCATTGGCACCTGAGAGAAAAAATATATTATCATGCTCATTTTCCAGATGAGGAACCAGGACACAGAGGAAGTATATGGTTTGTCTGTAGCAGAATCAGGAATTAAACTCAAGTGTCCTGAGACCCAGTTAAATGCCTTGCGTCCTGATACAGCAAAGCATTTAAGCATGGGGTTAACTTTCAATTCCTGAATGGTGCTATTGAAGCTACAAGATCCCTGTCCTTTGTGTTAGGGCTGCAGGTGAGCAATGCATTCTTAGTAGTGGGGGTTTATATTTTAGAAGGGGAAAAATGACATAGTGATTTTGGTCTTTGATTGGCCCCTCTTTTAATAAAAAACTCTGGTAATAACCAGATATTTTTCACTTCTGTGTTACTTTGTCATATGCAGTGTGGTTATAGCAGTGCTGGTCCCAGATATCAGAATGGCATGTAGGTAAGGTTTGTTTATTGGACCATCTTCTGTTGGTAGAAGGTCCTGAAGGAGAGCTCTACAGAGGTTGAAGGATTGTCTCTTACATCAACTGAAGTTGGCCAAATAAAAGATATGTCCTAACCTGCCTTGCCTTAATCTGAAAGGGTACATCTACACTGGAGCCTTAGGTTGACTTAAGGATGGTTAAGTTGACCTACAGACCACTGCGTCCACATTGGGCACTTATTAAGTCAAGTTAAATTTTTCCTTAAGTCGACTTAATAACACTACCTCTTACAGTCGACTTAAGTCAGTGTAGACGGGGAATGCCCTTAAGTCGACCTAATTGGCCTCCAGGCCCCGGTGCAATGTGGGACAGCTACTAGTGTGGGACAGTGTGGATGCTGGAGGTCGACTGGAGTGTTCAGTGTGGACTCTCTAAGTTGACTTAACAAGGTCAACTTAAAGTCGACCTTGTTAAGTCGATTTAACAGAGCCTCCAGTGTAGACGTACCCAAATAGACATCTTGTAAGGAAAAAGAAAGACATTATTTTCTCTTGGTGTTTTGGCTAAATATTTTTATAGTAATGGCTGCCCCTTGAAGACATCTGTTTAAAGTTCTCAACCTAGAGCAGAGCTACAGTAGTGGTAGAGGTTCGGTAATTTATCGGGATGTCTTAGAGTATATGCATGCTGTTCTATGAGCAAGTAACAAATGCACAGACCACATCTGATTGAGGTTTTTAGCTAAAATGCACATTTCATGATCTGTGACTTGGAATAGGAAGGAGGTTGCATTCCAAAGGTGTTTTGGGCTGATCTCAGTAAGTAACACAACACTCCATGGTTGTTTTTATGCTGAGAGACTTACTCAGGGTTAAAAAATATTCCATTACTGAAAGCTCTTATCTTTGTTTACCATATCGTCAAGGACACTGACCTGTGTTCATAGCCTCATACTAAATTGTCAGTGAGAGACAGACAGGAAATGCTGCCTTCTGTGTAAATTTAGCTTATGGGTTTAGTGAAAGGAATAATGCCTCAGTGGTGGTGGTGGTTTATACTCTAGTTCTTTTATTTTCATCTGTTCTTCTTCAATAAACCCAGATAATTTTAGACAAAGGCCTTTGTACCAGATTCCTCCGTTTTCCAATGTAGTAGCCTTCTGATATTTATATGTTATTAAGACCAAGTAGATCAGACAAAGAAGTCTGTATCGTTTTCATTTCCCATGGAGCTGAGCATGCTGTGTACTATCTGGAGCCTGTCTCATACAGCAGTGTGTGAATACAAGCCATCTTTCAGTGTGAGCAAGTATGTCACCACTGATAAAGAGCACTGGGCTTCCATCCGTTACTGTGGTAACACTGGGCTCATGGCAAGCCTGTTCAGTGCTTGTATCAGCTGATTAATAACCCCTTTAATGAAATAAGAAACACATGGTAGGAAAAAAGCATTGTCCGGGCCACTGCAGATATTTGCTAGTAACACAGTGTGTTAGGTTGAAGCAGACCACCATTCCAGGTAGCAGCCTCCTGTCCCACACTTATAGGGAGCGACAGGGTGATGTGCCTGGACTCTGAGGAGAAAAGGACAGCGGACTTATACTTGCCCCAGCAGTATTTCCTGTCACGTGACCTGGGAGCAGCATTGGCTAAAAAGAACTCAGTTCGCCTTGTGAGCTGGAGGAAGAATATGATAATACACTCAAAGTCTGAAGAGGGGATTGTGAGGTTTTAGAAAGGAAAGAACAGCAACAAAGATTCATAAGACCAAGTTTGCATCCACCATGAAAGGAAGCACAGCAAAAATGCCCCTCATGTACTCAGTCTTTATAATTAAGAGGAGTGGAGGTGGAGCCAGTCCCCATCCCGCTTCCTCCCCCATCCCTAATCCTATTTTGGAACCATAGTGTGCATAAATAAGTAAATAAATAAAATTAAATACGTGATCAAAGGAGATCCCTGAAAATCCCAATTACAATTATTCTCTTTATGCAGATGCAAGAACTTGCTTAGGCTTCTGTTTCCTTGTTTTCTTTCCAGGAACTGCTCCTCATAAAGCAAAGCTCTGGGGAAGGGTTAAATTTACTTCATAAATAAATAAATAAATAAATGAATAAATAAATGTGGAAACCTGTGCTATTTCTTCATCAGCAGCCTGTTCAAAATCTTGGAGCCTTTTCAAGATTTAACTTTCATCTCAATCTCCCTTCAGTTTAATATTAGTACTGGCTGTTAATAGATATTTTGCTGGTTCCTTAAAAAGGGAAATCAGTGGAATGAACAGTAAACCTTTATTATAATAATCTGAATTTTTATAGTGCCTCCCAGTTGAGTGTCTGGAAGCATTCTGAGATCACTAAGAAATTAACTCTCACTATTAAGAAGGAAAAGTATTATCCCATTTTACAGATGGAGAAAATTAAGCGCAAAGATATTAAAGTCACTCGGGCTGTGCTCAGAATTGAACTCAGATCAACTGGCTGCTAGCTCCATGCACAAGGTTGTCTTACATTTATAAACTTATACATACATATGCATGGAATCTGACCTCACATTTCCAATGTCACATTGGTAACTGCTGATGATAAGTTCTTTCAGAACATAAAAACAACTGTACTGAGTCAGACTGTGGTCCATTATGCCACAGTGTCCTGTCTCCAATAGTGATCTGTACCAGAGCTTCAGAACGAGTGTACTGAACAGGGCAATTCTGGAGTGATCCACTATTATCTTCTGACAGTCAAAATGCAGGATTGACCAACTTGGATATGGGCATTAATAGACCTATCATCCAGTTCTTTTTTTTTAACCCAATTATTCTTTTGGTCATCACAACATTCCATGGCAATGAGTTCCACAAGTTAATTGTACGTTGTGTTAAAAAAGCACTTCCTTTGTTGCATTAAATCTCCTGCCTATTAATTTAATCAGGTGACCCCTGATTTTTGTATTGTATGAAAGGATAAATAACATATCTTTATTCACTTTTTCCACACTACTCATGATTTTATAGACCTCTGTCATATCCCTCCTTAATCATCAAAAGCCCTAGTCTTTTTAATCTTTCCTTGTATGGAAGCCATATCCTTAATGATTTTTGTTGCCATTTTCTTAATCTTTTCAAATTCCACCATATCCTTTTTGACTTGGGGTAACCAGAGCTGAACTCAATATGCAAGGTGTGGGAGCACCACTGATTTATATGGTGGCATTATAATATTTTTTGTTTTATTTTCTATCTAGTTTCTAATAGCTCCTAACATTCTGTTAGCCTTTTTGAGAACTCATGTTCATTGAGCATACATTTTCAGAGATCTATTTATAATGATGCCAAGATGTCTTTCTTGCTTGGTAAAGACAGTTTAGAACTCTTCATTGTGAATGTATAGTTGCTATTATTTTTTCAAATGTGCATTACTTTGCACATACCAACATTGAATTTCATCTGCTATTTTGCTGCCCAGTCATCCAGTGTTGTGAGATCTCTATGTAACATCTTGTGACCGCGGCCTCCTAGGATACCCTCCTGGACGTGCAAAAATCAGGGCAAGCTGCAAAACCGGGACCCAAACTCCCCAAACACTGATGGGCAGTACACAAACCAATTTCCCTATCGGTCATAAACGGGCTTCTGGCACCCCACATCAGGTACCAAGAAATCTACCCAAAATAGAAACAGCCCCCTTTATTGCACTTCAGCTCCTCTGGCTCCCACCTAGGCGCACGGTCCCTTAAAGATATAGGTTCTCCTGACCCCAAAGGGCCAGCCACAGCACACAGAACAATATAGGTTTGGATCTTACCCAAAATACCACACTGGTAACCAATCCTTTAGTAACTACAACTAAAGGTTTAATGTAAAAAGAAAAGAAGCAAAATATGAGATATGTTAAAGGGTCAAAGTGAATCACATACATACATATGATTTAAAGTTCATGTAAAGCAGTTTGCAGGCTTGTTCCTCCGGAGTTTGCAGGCTTGTTCCTCTGGTAAACACCCAGCAGCTGGGTGGGCCTCAGTCCTTTGTCTAGTCGCAGAGGAATAGTTCCAGAGATGGGTGTTGGCTGTAGACTGGGGACTTGAGACAAGATGGAGTCGGGGCTGCTGCCTTTTATCACCTCTGGCCTTCTCCATACTGTGTGCAGTTCTTTCCAATCAAAATGGAGTTGAGTCACATGTTCAAGCCCTAGTAGCTCAACAGGTTTCTCCCTGGGCCAATTGTACCTGGAAGCTTCCTTAATGGGCCATTAAGGAGACAATGGTTGTAGACATCCTGTCTGGGGAGTTTCCCAGAATCACACAAGTTTAAGTATAGATATAGCAACCATATTCCTAACTTCTAATACAAATACAATTCATACACATAAACTATATACTAATTCCCACCAAATTACTACCTTTCTATTGATACCAAACATGGCATAGTTCCTATGGATTATAGCAATTATGAGATATTAATACAAAATAATATCATAAATGGTCCCCTCCCTTCATTGTGATAAAATTACCATTTTTCCCACGCTTTAAAAAAGACACAGCAGTGATATGGCATGGAAGCTGAGAAGCATCTTGTGCACACGTACACTTTGTGGCAGTGTATTCTTTTGTAATCTATTAGCTGTGTAGTCTACTGTTGTGGAGAAGAGAAAGGCCTTAGCTATAAAGGACACAAAGGGAATTTTTTAATAGAGGCCACTGGATACAGACAGGAAGCTATAGCCCTCCTTGGCTCTTTAGCCCTCAGAGTAGTGAACTTAGCCTATGCTTATTGTTCTGTGCTTGTATAGCATCTGGCACAATGGGAGGGCCTGGATCGTGACTATGGCTTGTCGGTGTTGCAGTAAATCCAAATATTAAATAATATCCTCAGACATCATTGCTCTTTGGTTCCTTTATATCAGTTTCCCAAGCTTTTTGGCTTGAGGACCACAAATGCCATTTTTACAATCCTGAAGGGCCACCAGTCTATCAACTTATAAAATATGTATTGATGTATACACTGTTAAGGACTACATATTTAAAGTAAACATTTTGATACTACTATGCTCATTTTTAGTCACTGGTTTACACCTACAAATTACCCACAGTATGTCTCACACACACAGACAATGCACTAGTGTAGATCAGTGACAGTCACTACACACTGAAGCACATGGCCTGGCAGCTAAGTCATAGTGGGTGGCCAGCTAAATGCAGGCCAGACTGGTAGGTACTGATTTTTAGAATCCTGCTCCTCTCTTCCAGCATGGGGGTTCCTCACTGTTCTGCCAGCAGCCCTACGCCGTCTCCCCTCACCACAGCCAGATAGAAGGAATACAGCAAGGAAGCTGCCTCCTTGCGCACCTCCCATCCCCCTGACTGCAACAGGGAATCTGCACATGTCCTGTAGCCCTATGTATGACTGGTGGTTTGAAAACCACTGCCCTAGTGGACCTTAATCAGAGAAGATCTGAGGCTGCTCTAATACGGGGGCAGGCAGGGCCAAGAATACAGGAGACGAAAAAGTGAATTAAATCCACTTTTGCCCCGTCTGCCTCAACTTCTTTCCTGTTCCAAGTAAAGCTTAGTTAAAACAAAGAATATGGCCCCAGGTTTCTTCTTTTCCTTGCTGTTTATTCACCCCAAACTCAATAGATGGTTTTTGATACAAATTATGCCAGTATTCTACAGAATGGCTCAGGCCCTCCTGTAAATTGCAGAGTTTTAGAGCATTACTGTAGAATATTGTGTGGTATACCTCTATATTTAAATAAGGGCAGTAGTTTTCTCATGGTGTCACTGGCCTCATTTCAAAAACAAGCCCAAAGCTAAAAATACTATTCAGCTCTCTGAGATAGTCCCATATTAGGCACATGATTATCCTGCTTGCTCACAGGAAAGAAACCTATATTTTTTCAGATGCATGAAAGTAAAAGAAATAATAAGCACCCTTCATCAGTCAGATAAGCTCTATTTATACATCATCGAGTGGGTTTTTTTCCTTTCTTGGTTTACATTTTGACTCTTTAATTTAATTTCCTCACTCACAGTCGTACTGTTGTCTGGGCTTCAGCCATAGATAACTGGATCTGAATATAATAGCAACCAGGATTTGCTTTTCTTTTTTCTGTTCTTTTTTGGTACCTAACAGAAGCAAAAGACTTGATATAGACTCAGCACAATTTTCCCCCAATTACTTTATCTACATGCTTGAATTTCATTCTGTATCAGGCTTTGCTAAGATGCTCAGCTGGGTTTTTTGGTGGAAACTGAGCACGTCCTCCTTTGAAAATCCTGGCCTAAATATGTTGTTCAAAATATTATATATTTTGAAGGGTGAAATACGATGGTTGATCAACTTTTGTAGTTACCATCATTCATCTAAAATCTCAGTTTCCTTATAGATTTTAAACAGCCTGTGTGATGTTATCTGACTGCTTCAGAACCAGATGGCCCACAGGCAGACCAAATGTAGCCCGTGGTGTTCCATAAATATAGTGTTGCCGTTGCTTGCCATTTTATCAAAAGTCTTCAGTTTTCATTTTTAAAAAATTAAGTTTTTAGCCCTTATAGTTGCAGAGAGAAACTTGAAAAGACGAACTCTGGTTTGAAAGCCACGAGGCAACTAAAAAAAGTTCAACATGTGGGTTTTTTTAAAAAAATCTTGTGATCTTTAAGCTAATCTCATGAAATTTTGGATGTGACTTGTGATATTTGAACAATTTGGGTTGATAAAACTGTAAAATATTGGTAGCTGCCTCTTTCTTTACTAGAGATGCTGTCCAGAGAGACTAAACAGTCTCATGGAGCACCTCATAATCTTGTTCCTCACAAAAAAGCCCTCATATCATGATAGAGCATTAGGGGCATGCACAGAAATTTCAGTTACACTGCTTTTGGGGGGCACGTTCTGCAGCCCCTGCATTAGAGTTCTGTGCCCTGCTGATTACTGGGGAGGGCCTTGGTCCTACTTGTTCCCTTCTCCCGAACCACCCCCGTACATGCCTCTGCATCTCTATTACAGAGGACATTGCGTGCAATGTTTTCGGAAAATCTGGGGGCTCCCAACAAGTTGCCAGAGGAGCCCCTTCAGGTTGCCATAATTTGGGCATAGGGTGGCTGGGTGGCCAGGTGTCCGGTTTTTGTCTGGAACATCCAGTAAAGGAACCAGGTGGCATCTGGTCAGCACAGCTGACTGAGCTAAAAGTGTTGGGTTCAGGGTTCTGTATCAAGAGATTCCTGAAATGCTGAAAAGCCTGCGGCTCCTTGTTTTGCTTTACGTGTCTGTGGCATCGTGACCTCTGCAAATACACACACAAAGCCCTTACCGGCTTTGAAAGTCAGGCCACTTATTTAGGTGTCTAAATATGGACTTAAGCATTCAAGTTGGAAAATGTTGGACTCAACCTTCTGGCCTCCCACTTTTTTCTCATCTATATGTGGGAATATTTATGGGCAGAACTTCACACAAACAAGGGAGGGTTACTAACTAATTAACATTTGTTAAACGCTTTGAAAATATCAGCTGGAAGGTACTATAGAAATACCAAGTATTATTATTCAACATTTATTATTGTACTTCATTTAATGGTTGTAAAGGGCTTTCAAGGCTTCAGGCCTTACATATCTGTGACATAGCATTAAAACTGTCCTGCCTTTGTCAAAGTGAATAATAATTACACTGAGTCATGGAGAATCTTACAATATTTGCCTACTTACTAATTCACAAAGGTCTAATGCCACTGGAAGACTCCCCTGGAAGTCAGAGTCGGGTCCATCATTTGGAATCTGCAGTAAGGTAAATTTGGAATCTGCAGTAGGGTGATATCAATGTTATTTACTTTTACGAAAAGCATTTCAGTGCTCCTTAAAGGTTGGACTGTTCCTAGGGCACGTTCCTGTGTCACGTTTCATCGGATCACCTGCATGGGACAATGTTCTCTCTCATTCCACAAGGCGGCCTAACATCCAAAGCCACAAATATGAAGAAAGATTGGGGAGGATCAACCCATGTAATGATCTTTATTTATAGTGTGGAAATTCACACCGATCCCTTTTAATAGAAACATAAATGTGAGGAAATGAACATTTGATTAAATTTAAACACCAGCCTTTTATATCCAGGACCCTAATTCTAAGCACTGTTTTCTCCATACAGAAAACACCAGTGAGAGGAGGAATTATTTAATGTAATCGTATGGCTCTTATATGAAACCTTGAATGTCTGCTGAGGGAAGGGGAGGAAAAGCTCTCCTCTTTATTCCAGTAACTCCCGAGGAACACTTCCATGGCAGGGAAGATTAAGTCCAGCATGAGCTACAGTGCTTAATGTGCTTTGGACTGGTGATATGCCCTTCAGACAGATCTACCCCAGTTTTATAATTCTTTCATTGAGCTGTTTGGACCTCTGGCAAGTCCTTTCTCCTGTTTAATTTCCTTTCTGCCTCCCTCCTGCCGGGATACTTCACCATTCAGAATTTCTGCCACCCAAGTTGAAATTTTGATAGTGTCTGACAAGTTTAGCGAGAGACTCTGAACCTCTGCAGACTGAGGCAAGCCTAGGGAGAGACCTGAAGTGACTTCCCCCTGTGTGTTGGAATGTTTTAAGGATGCCAGAAATGGGCTATCCCTGTACATTGTCACCTTGACCCAATGCAAGTGTAATGGCCATTGGTTGTCTCTAATGTTCAGCTAGCTGGAATTCAACTGTTTTTATAGGAGTAAAGGAAACAGTTTGTGGAGAAGAATGATTCTCTCTCATCAATCTCCAAGGAAAAAACATGCCAGTGGAGGTAGGACAAATTCTAAAATCCACTGATTGGATACTCTCCAGTTATATGAAGGTCTTTATACAATAAGGGTCCAATCCTGCTTTATCTCCCCATCTCAATGTTTGGTTGTTAGTATATGGGGGAGTACTGTCCTTTAATCCAGAAGGCTGGGGCCTACTGAAGTTCATGTGTGGTTGAAGCCAGAATTGGTTTATAGAATATACTCCTCTTTTGGTTTGTAACTTGTCTGACCTGCAGGAGAATTAACTAACTTAAAGACTCTGTCTTCTGCTTATTTTAAATAGGACTGTATTTTTCATTCGTTCACCCAGAATAAGTAAGGATGGGAAACTAGATGTTTATGCATTTTTGCCCGATTCTGATTAACGATGGGGGGATACATGTTTGTTTTTCTGTTACCAAAAAATTGTATATCTCGTTGACTATTTCCATTTGAACTATGAGATGGCGATAACCTTTTCTTACAGTAAAAAGGCAGTCTGCTGTAGTTCATACTTGTCCATTCTGTGTCAAGAGCTGAAGTCTTTGAGTCAGAGGAAGGCCTAATTGATGCTAGATGGAGTCAAAGTTGCTGTAAATTTACACTTTCTTCTGGCTTCTTCATCAGGAATGTAACATCCACTTAGATGCCACTGAACTGTCATACCGACACAATTACTTGGGACCATTTTTGCCTTTCACTTACACCAGTGCAGTTGCCTGGGCTTTAGTGGATTTACATCCATGTAGCTGAGAAAATTTGTCTCTTAGACACCGACTCTCATGTCAGTGTGTAACTTGCATGCCAACCATACACATCATCTCTGAATTCGGTCCACTGAATCTGCATCTGAGTAGGCCTATGCTGGTATAACTCACGTGACAATAAACAGGAAGAGAAGGGCATAGCAAGGAAAACAAGTAAAAAGGGGGCATAAGAAGGTGTGAATTACAGTAGGTCAACCCTTACCTTTCATCTACCTTTTTAAACTTTCCACTAGCTCTTTGGCATTTAAATTACACCAGCTCGCACGTAACCAGTTACTCGGGTGTAATTGACTATAAGAAGGTCTATGTGAGTATAAGGGTAAAAGCTAGAAACTGGACTGGGATGGCAGGGGATGGATCTCTTTAAATTGCCATGTTCTGTTAATTCCCTCTGAAGCATCTGGCCACTGTTGGAAGACAAGATGCTGGGATAGATGTACCATTACTCTGAGCCAGTATGGCCAGTCCTATGTCCTTATTCACCTTTTTTTAATGGTTTGCATTTTGTTATGACTGATTTTGATGTTACCACGACTGTATCCAAATCATAGCATAAATCAGGAATCCAGCATGAAATCATTAAGTCCTATGACAAATGAAACATATTTGACAGAGGCAAGAACACCTGTAATGGGTACGACACACTGATGAGTCACTTGGGTTGCTGCATAGAGTTTTTTTAATTCTATGCTGCTGCTATCATGAAGGCAAAGAACTTTTTTTTTTTCCCCCCTCCACCAATAATAGCATCCAGGTAGAGCTGCTGAGTTTTTCCAAATGGGTGACAATATGTTGAATCCAAATTGTAATCACGGGGAGACAAAATCATACGTTTCTTGCTATTAAGATGTTTCTCTTGTCTTTAGCAAAGAATACTGATTGAATTCTTTCTGTCCAGCTCAACTCCATGGTGACACATCTGAGTTTTTAGGGGATAAATGTGAAATCTACCTGTGTCAAGCAAGTCATCCCCGGTTTCACTCCTTGAGGCACTGAGTGTTATAGGAGGGCTTTGGTTTAGAACTTAACAGATGTTCCAGCTCTTCAATGCAGCTGGTAAAATCTAGTGAGGGGCAAGCTGCTTCTATCAAGCATGCCCTTGTTAGGCTGAGGCTCAAGCAACTATCTGTTTTCATTGGTATTCACACGAAGTGCCAACTTGTCTCTAGCCATGGCTTTCTTGATAAGGTTATTAAAAAGGTTGCTGTGGGCAGCTCTAACATTATCTGCTGTTCTCAGGTTTCTGTGACCCCTATCAGTCTGTCTATGGCACACAGACAGTTCTGGTTTTGTTGGGGAATTATCTGCCCCAGCAGCAAGCAAAGGTCAAGTGCCCAAATCGATTCTTTGATCTATTAACAGCCTTTGAGGCATATGATCAAAAGATGTTGGTTTATTTGTGAACGTTGGCTGT
This sequence comes from Pelusios castaneus, assembly GCA_007922175.1. Lineage (NCBI taxonomy): Eukaryota > Metazoa > Chordata > Testudines > Pelomedusidae > Pelusios > Pelusios castaneus. Next base: position 5,982,366 of record ML685838.1, read on the forward strand.
GGTGGGTAGGATCGCTCTTCACCTATTTTGCCCTTTCCTTTCCAAGGGGTTCTTGAGGTGACTCTGGCTTATTGTCCAAATTTCTGTGTCCCCCCACATTTATTGGGGTACAGTAAAGCAAAATTAGCTGCAGTGCTATCGGTATGCAGATGGTGCACAGAGTTATGTCTCTTTTTGATCTGACCTTAGATGGTGCACTTGCCTGGCTGTCTCAGGGCCTGATCAAGAGAGGCATTGGGATGAACATGAGATGGCTCTATTCATCCCTGACAAAATGAAGTGAATGCTGATTGGCAGGGGAAACCTGCACAGGGTATTCAAGGGCAACATTATCCCCCCATTTCTGTGAAGTGTGTCTACCTTTTGTTAGGCAGGTTTGCTGTTTGGTAGCTCTATCCTAGCTGGTTCGTGCTGGATTCACATTAGTGCTGGTGGAGAGAACCTCTGCATTATTAAACACGTGTAACCCGATCTGTCTGAGGTAAACCTCACCATGGTCATGCCTGCCCTTGTGACCTCCGATTTGGACGGTTGAGGCTAACTTTCTGGGCTCCTCCAAAGCTGCAGCAGAAGGAGATTAAGTTACTCAGCAGTGTTAGTTTTAAGAACTGTATTACCTGTGATCTCTTCTGGAGTCTTCTGATTCACTTCCTAATGTAATTCACTCTGATTATTTTATTGCATAAAATTCTATCTGATTTTTGTTCTTGCTTTCTACCCCAAGTATTGCCATGACAGTTAAGACAAGCTGAGGTGCTTTGTTCACAGAACTGACCTGGATTTGATTTCCTGCACTTTGGTGATATGACATTTTCAGAAGAGGGCCCTTTACTTTAGAAATCTTTTACTTTGGGGCAACAGTGTCTGACTAGGGGCCAGGTGTAAGTGAGCACCTGAGAAAATCTCATGCGTGCCCCCAGTATTGCAAAGTTTGGATGCCTTTGATATCGCTGTACATAAAAAATTACACACTGCAATAATACAGTATTAGAGACGATATGTACAAAATAATACACATCTATTTATTGTATTTTACACATCTGTCTTTTGTATTTATCTGTTTTGTATGTATGAATGTGTACGTGTGCCTGCGCACGTGTATGAAGTCTGTGGAGCTACAGTGATTCACGCAGGATCTAGCCAACAGCTCCTAATGGATGTATCACTAAAAATGATATACATCACAGCAGGCACTAACTGTCCCCTTTATTAGCCTTCTCCTTAGGTCCAACACTGAATGAATCGTGGTGACTGGATTACCCTCTCACAGCTAGAGCTCTCCTTCCAAGTCAAAGCGGAGGCACATTGGTAGGGCAGTGAGAGGAAAACTTGTACTGCATCTTCTGTGTTTGTGTAGACAAAGAGAAGACTTAAGTTTACACTGCTCTTTATCCAATTTCTTAAACCAATGCTAAATCCCCTTTCATTTTGTTTTTCCAAATCCTATTGGTTGCATTCCATTCACTTGGCCAAGGACTAGAATTGCTGATCTGTGTATAAAGAATCCATTTGCTTTCCACTAGTATTTGGGGTCCCGACCGCTCTGTTTATTTCATGTCTACGTTGCCATTTAGAAAGTATTTATTTCAGAATTTACTTTGTTCTAGGAGCACTCAAGATGCTTTCCGAAAAGAAGTAAGTTAAAATTCCTGCCCAGAGGAGTTTACAGTCTAAAGTCGGACTGGAGTTGTGGGGAGAAGTGCCAGGCAGTTAGAGACCCTGAATTCACGAGCTGTTCTGCACATGCACTCCTGTGCCCATGTGGAGTTCCCAGATTAACTGTCCTGGTGGCTTGGCCCTCTGCCCCCCATCGTTGGGGGCAGGGGAGGGGAAGATCGGGACCAGAGGGCACTCCCACCCCAGCCAGTCTGCCCAAGGGTAGGGAGCCAGCTGGTGCATGGCAGCCCTTGATGCAGGCCCCCACCCCCCCCCCGGCCAGGCCACGGGCCCTGGAAAGCTGTGCTGGAGTGGAGGCCATGCTAACCAGCTCCACCCCCCTGGGCAGAGCGAACTGGCGCTGGCCTGCCCTCCCTCCGGGGAAGGAACAGTTGGCTCAGGGACGGGCAGGAGCACAGAGTCTGGCCTCTGGCTCCAGGGCCCTGCACCCTGCCCCTCAGCGCCCCTGCCCTGCCAGTGCTGAGCAGGGTAGGCGGTGCCAGATTATAGCAGGAATTTTAGTGGCTGGAGCCCGGGGGCCCCCCTTCGGCCAGGGCTCAGGGCTTCAGCCCCTTTAGTTCCTGAGATAATCTGGCCCTGAGAGTTCCACAGAAGGTGTAGATGGTGGGGCTCCACACAGGGCTGGCCCAAGGGTTTTTGGTGCCCTAGGCAAACTGTGATTTTGGCGCCCCCGCCCCCACGTTATAAGCTATAACATATGTAAGAATTTCTCTTCCATCTAATTTGGTGTCCCTTAAAGCCTGGCACCCTAGGCGACTGCCTGGTTCACCTATATGGTTAGGCCAGCCTTGGCTCCACACAGGCCTGAGTAGAGCGACTTTCAGCATCAGGAGCTGAGATTGCATTAGCATTAGTGCCCAGAATGTGTTATCTATTTATATGGCCCTCATCGCTGTATTGCCTGAGCACTTCACCATCATTAATGAGCTTTGTCTTCACAACGGCCTTGTAAAGTAGGGAAGAACCATCCCATTTTACCGGTGGGGAACCAAATCATAGGGTTGATTAAATGACTTTGTGTGAAATTATACAGGAAGCTTGTGGTCAAGCTTGAAGTTGCATGTAGATCTCTTGAGTCTTAATCTACTACCTTATCTGGAAGACCATTCTGCTTAGTTTTTCGGTGTTTGGCAGCTAGGTACTTTCTAGCCACAGAAAAAGGGTTGAAAAACCAGAGGGAGAGATGGTAATAGACTGTGTTGCCCATAAACATGAAAAACAAGCCAGTGAAATATGCTAAAAAATAACTCACTGGATTACACTCACTTCAAAGTCAGCAAGGGGAAAGCTATAGAAAAAAACCTGTATAATTTATTGAAGTATAAGGTAATCTAAATCTCTGTGTAAGTCAATGGTCACAAAATTAAAATATAGGGTGTTTTACTACAGTATGATGCCTCATTTTTTCCTGCATGTTGCAAAAAGGAATCTGTTCCTGGACTAAAACTTACCCAGCACTAGGTAACGTTCAATGTACAGATGTGTTACACAGCGACTTAAAATGGCATTTTAGCATGACAACCCGTCACCCTCACAGACATACCTACCAGTATTTACAAACAGTAATTAGGGATATTTGGGGAGAAAAGCATATTTCAACACCTTTGAAATACAGTGGGCTAAAAGAATTTTTTGAGAGAAGGAGTCGAAAAACAAATGGAAAATATTTTGTTTAAAAAAAATCAGGAATGTCCCTCCTAATAAGAGATGTTTGGCTTGTGTGTGTGGCACCTCCAGCCCAGATCAGGTCATCCAAACAGCTGCTGAAGTAAGTTCAGCTGCTTTGAAGTGAGAAGCATGGAAATGGCAACAATTATATAGCATCTGACATACGAATTCACTGATGTACGAGTGAAAGTTGAGCTCACACTCCACTGCCATAGGCCTAGCTCTTTTTTCTTATGTAAACATAACCAGTTTTCTTCCATGGAAAATGATCTGTTTGTGTTTCTTCATTTTGTTTTCTAAGCTGCTAATTCCCTAAAGGAACTGAGGCTATTTAAAATACCAAAAAAATAGTTTTCATAATTTAATATTATAGTATTCCTTTATGTATGGTTTGGATTAAAGCTTACTACTTATATCAGATTACCTTATAATTATGTTAATTAGTGACTACAGAAGTAAACAAGGGGCACACAGGAGGGTCACCATGGACTGAGTATGGCTCTAGAAATCAGAACCAACCGAATTTTAGTCTTGACCTCCGCTGCTTACTTACCTTGGGCCTGATCTTAAATTCTTTGCTCCCCCGAAACATTCACTGCAATCAGTGGAAGATTTAAGCATGCAAGGAATGCAGGAACACGCATCACTTACCTACAATTCACCAAAAAAAAAAAAAAAAAAGAGAGAGAGAGAGAAAGAGAGAGAGAGAGAGAGAGGAAGGAATTGTGTGGAAAATATAGAGGAAAAGATAGTTTTACAGGACAGAGAGACAGTCTGTGGTACAAAATTATACATATTACATATATCCAAAGCTCTTTGTTTTCATTTTTATTTTTGTTTAAAATTTCCCTGGAGCTTATCAGAGTTAATGATAACCATTAAAAATGGGTGAAGTTAACTTCATTTTGGGTGGGGTAGGGAATATCAGGGTTAATATTGGGGTTTGGGAAGTTAATAATGGGGGACAGGGCAGGAAAAAGCAAGAAATAGAAAAAAGAGTATTGAAAATAAAAGCCGTGCAATGCTGTTGTTTAATGTTGTGAAGATGCCATCTACTTATGCTGCTTTCTCCACCTCTTCTGCTTCTAGCCCATTTCAGAAGAAGAGATGGCAGCTTTTTTTCCTTCTGGAGTGGGTAGCCCAAGGTCAGCCCAGGTTACCAAGCCACTTGCAAAAATCAGGGGAATATCAGTAAAAAAACAAACAGCCTTTCTAAAACCTTGGAATGTTTCAGTAACAATTAGTAAAAACCCGAAACAAAAGGTCTTAAATAAAGTGTATCAAATTGCAGAATTATTTGCATAATCATAGAGAGGAAGAGTGATCTTGTGGTGTACTTGGACTCAGGACATCTTAGTTCATTTTCAGGCTGTACCACAGGCTTCCTGTGTGACGTTGGGCAATTCACTTAATCTCTCTCTGTCTTAGTTACTTGTCTGCAAAATGGGAATAATACTTCTTCCCTCTCATCCTTTGTTTGTTTTTGTTGCTTAAACTGTCAGCACTTACTGTCTGTTTTGCACAGCACCTAGCACAAAGGGGCTTCCAGTCTTGGTTCCAGCCTGTAGGTACTATTGTAATAGAAATAGTAAGAACGATTATTACTGAAATAAGGAACAAAATGCAGATTGAATTGACTAGAGATAAGAACATCCTTTAACATAAATAAGAGTGGTAGCTAACTGTGCCTGGAATGGATTTGGATAAATTACGTAGCCTCTCTGCTTGTGTTTCCTTTCTTTAAAAATGAGTGTAATAGAACATATCTCCCTCACAGACAGATCCATCCGTGTTTGTACAGCCCTTGGAGGATATAAAGTAGTACATGCTGTCTTCATTCTGAATAAATGGCATGGTTTAATCTCGCCGACCATTGTCATTTTATTGTACATATTGTCTGCACGTGATATGGAATTGTTTTCTGCTTAATATCGTTAGTATGTAACATACATTTTCACATAAAAATTCAATAAAAGTATGCATTATATATGAAGAACAGACAGAATCCTATCCCTTTTCTGAACCTCAGAGGCTCTGAATCTTCGTAGGGTTTAGCTAGTCTGGTTTAAATGCCTCTTGCTTCTTACTTCCTGTCTGGTTTCAGAAGAGAGACAATTTAATTTAAACTGTACTCTGCGTTACTGGGGAAGCTATTAGATGTACCTTCTCTGCCCTCTCCTGACAAAACTGAATAATGGCATGTGCAGTCTCTGAGTTTTCTAAGACAAGAAATGGGGAGAGAAAATTTCTCTCTCTATTGCAGAGCTGGAACTTTGTTTGTTTGTTCTATTATTGTCCCCTTTGTTCCTTTTTATAATGTAAATTCATCAGGGCCAGGATTGTAATCATTTATCTATGCTCTCTATCAAGTGCATGGTTGCTTTCAGGATTATGTAAATTAGGGCCAAATCAAGGTCTCCCACACAAAGAACAAATGAACTAGCTTTGCACAAGAGATCATCGTGGCAGGAAAGAGAATTCTTCCGACTGCAATCCACCACCACAGTCCATTGGAACAGCACAAGTTGCTGCACGGTGGGGAATTTTGTAATGAAGGTCCCACTGGGTACACTGCTGGCCCACTCTCAAATGCCACAGCCATGGGAGAGAAATTCACCACAGAGCGCTGCCATAGAGTCTCCAAGATGGCTTCTCCACAGCCTGCAGCTCTGGCTGTTTCCCTGTGCTTAATTATATCTTTCTTCCTTTCTCCCAGGATGTCCCTGACTATGAAAACATACGAGAGCTCCCGTACCTGGAAATGGTGATTGCAGAAACATTGCGCATGTACCCACCTGCATTCAGGTATCTTCTTTTCCGATCTAGCTCCTAGAGAGCACATCATTAAATAAGAACCGGTGCAAATCTCTTTGAAAGCCATGTGCTCTCAGCCACCATGTACGCTCTGTAGTGTACGTGGACATGAGAGATATATTGGGGCAAATGAATGAAGACTGGCTAATGCTGGTTTACCTAATGCCGCCTTTTCAAAGCCAGTTGGTCAGGAATCTCTTTTTGCTGTTCTTCAGGTCCTCCAAGCCCAGGGAAAGCAGTCTCTTTGAAGCAGACTGGCTTTAGGAAGTAAGATGGATCTTGTTTGCTCTGCTTCAGGCTTCAGAGATCTGTGTGTGGAATTTATGTAGCCTACTGGCTGTGTAGGCCAGTTACCTCATTACATCCCTGATTTCCTGAAGATTTTGCATGTCCCCTGCTACATTAAAAAACCTGAACTGTACTATGTGCCATATGTAGCTAGTATAATATTCTGCCCTAATACTGTACTATACTGTTATAGCTAATTCTAGTGACCCCATCCAGGGGCTTTTAGAAATTTTTACTAACTGAGACTAAAAGAATTCCACTTGATAATAACAGGGAGCTTAGAAGTGTTTATTTAAAAAAGATGGAGGGGAATAAAGAAATGAGCAAACTGTGTAAAATCACAAAACTGTAACAGAACACCAGTCTAAGCTGTCAAGGTGGGATTTTTGAAAGCAAATCAGCTTTCACCTTCTATTGAAATCAGTGGTAACCCTCTCTTGGAGTTCTGTAGGAGCAGAATTAGGCCAATGCTGAACACTTTGTAAAATCCCACTCTCCAGTTACAAATACCTTAAAATACAATAGCTGAAAATCAGCCCTTCTTTTAGTTGCTCGCCAAGACTTGAGGACCTGATCTTTCAGGAGTTTCTGTGGGATTTCACAGGGCATAAGAATTAATTATGCTTGCTCATAAATGACATTTTACTCTGAAATATACGGTATATAAATGGAAGTTATTGTGCCAGTTAATAATCAGGCAAATTTGGATTTCAACTCCATCTGAAACACTGGGAAACATTGTTTGTCAGAGGGGAAACAGAATCAGAAAAAAAGGGAAGTTATTTTAACGCTTCCTTGGGTGTAATTTATAGTTATTGATATCTATTTAAGGCCCTATAAACTGGAAAGATTCCAGATACATAAGACAAGAATAGATAATAGAATACAGGGATATAGTGAAAATTCAATAGCAATCAAAGAATTTCACTGCCATGAGTGAAAGAGATTTCAAAACAATGTGAATAAATAGAGAACTTTATTCTGCAGAGCTGATGGGGTCCAGTGCCTTTCACCAACACCCTATTCACTTTTCAGCAAAAGGGAGGACTTTGACAATATTTTTCTCCAAGTTTTGGTTCTTTATCTATTTTTGTTTAATGCCATGTTTGTGAGCGTGTGTGTTTTGTGAACATAACGATGTGAAAAGTGGTGAAGTGTCAGTCCTACAGATTGAAATCTTCTATTTATTCACTAAATACGTACCATGCAGACTAGTGCACTGGGCAGCACAGATGGAGAGGAGGTGAGTAACCCTCAGTTCTGAAGGAAGAGGGTCAGAGCTATTTAGGAAGGCTGGACATGCAGAAGTACATGGGACCGGGTGCAATGCATCCGAGAGTGCTGAGGGAGTTGGCTGATACAATTGAAGAGCCATTGGCCATTATTTTTGAAAACTTGTGGCGACTGGGGGAGGTCCCAGATGATTGGGAAAAATCAAATATAGTACCTCTCTTCAAAAAAGGGAAGGAGGATCCAGGGAGCTGCAGACTGGTCAGCCTCACCTCAGTTCCTGGAAAAATCATGGAGCAGGTCCTCAAGGAATCCATTTTGAGGCACCTGGAGGAGTGGAAGGAAATCAGGAACAGTCAGCATAGATTCACCAAGGTCAAGTCATGTCTGACCAACCTGCTTGCCTTCTATGATGAGCTGACTAACTTTGTGGATGTGAGGAAAGTAGTGGATATGATATACCTTGACTTTAACAAAGGTTTTGATAGTCTCCCACAGTATTCCTATCAGTAAGTTAAGGAAGTATGGGATGGATGAATGGACTATAAGGTGGATAGAAAGCTGGCTAGATCATCAGGCTTTAACAGGTAGTGATCAGTGGCTCGATGTCTAAATCAGAGGTGTCAAACATGTGGCCTGCGGGCCACGATCTGCTCTGTGTGCAGCCCACATTGGCTGTGCCAGCCCAGGATTTCCCCCACATAAATCTGTTAAGAATGAGTTATATTTGATCAAATCAAATGAAAAATACATAAAGATTTATCCAACTTCATTAAAGTAACTAGTTTCCCCCCCCCCATACCAATGGTCAAGAGACTACAGACCATGTGTACAAGTAGTTGCTGTGAGGTTTATTTTTCCTTTTATCATTTTGTGGCCTGCCAGACTGAGTTCCTGACAGAAATGGCCCCCAAGGCTAAATGACTCTGACACCCCTGCTCTAAATGAACAAGACAGATGGAGGATGAGAGAAGGGAAGTAGTATCTCTAGTTCACAATTGGGAAATTGAGGCATTGAAAGATGAAGGGTAAAATTTTCGAAAACAGCTGAGTTTCAGTTTCAGACATGATTTAGGCACTTAGATGCTTTTGAATTTTTTATTTTTCATCTTCTAGTGCTGAAAATTCAGTTGGATGTAGTCACCTAAGTCACTTAGGGCAGTGATTCTCAAACTGATTTGATTGTGCCCCCCTACCCTTTATTTCTGGAGTCGTTTATGCCCTCCCACCCTGCTCCCACCACACCAGGACACGTACTGCTGCCCATCCCTGAAAGCAGAGCGAAGAGCAGTGGCTGCTGGCCAAATGCCCAGCTCTGAAGGCAGCACCACCACCACCACCAGCAGTAGCTCAGAAGTAAGGGGGGCACAGTACGGCATTGCCACCCTTACTTCTCTGCTGCTGGTGGTGGTGGCTTGCTGTCAGAGCTGGCTGCCCAGGCAGCAGTCACTGATCTCCTAAAGCTTCTCAGTTCCCTTCTCCCCTCCCCGGAATACATTCCACGCCCTCCGATATGAGAACCTCTGATTTATGGTAAAAATCTGTAAAAGCATCTGACTTGTGCAAGGTCACACAGGCAGTATGTAACAAAACTAGGAATTAAACCCGGATCAAAGACCATCCTTTCTCTCTAACAAGGAAGCCAGGTCTGGTAGCAGATTCTGTGCTTTCCAGTGGCTAATGAATGGAGACCATCAAACTAATTTACCGTATAGGCTACCAAAGAGCCACTGGAGGATGATAATGCACAATAGGAGCTGGAGCCTCTAGCTGCTATGGTAATACAAGCATTAAATTACTCATAAAAACCTATGGTAAAAGAATACTACGAAGGGTTGCAAAGTCAAGCTCTCAAAAGGTAGGAAATGCCAGGATTAAGTTATGTGTATGCATTGCATTTTCTACTGACATGATCACATACTATTTTTTCCATAGGACCCCTGCCTCCTTTGGTGCAGAAGATGGATGGTGCTCACGTAGTGAGCAGTTGTTCAGTATTTTTCTTCATGCTTTTTGTTCAGTGTGTGGTCCCAGGTCTCATTTACCGCACCCCATTTAAACTGGGCTCTGAAACCAGAGTTATTAATTTCCTCATGAGTTTTACTGAGGGCTCATCACTATGTATCTGAATGATTTGCAGACAATCTTCACACCGTCCTTGTTAGGTGAAGAGGTGATGTTATCCTCATGTTTCAGGTGGGAAACTGAAGCACAAAGAGACTAAGCTCAAAAGTGCCCTCTAATTTTGGGTGCCTGGTTTGAGAAACCAAGGAGCTGATTTTCCTAAGTATTTGTGTTCAAAGCTCAGCTCCCTTTGACAGTAGTTGAAGCTGAGTGCTCAGCACTTCTGAAAATGAGACCCCACCATACCAGGTTGGGTGCCCAGAAATAAGGAACACAATAGTATCCAGCATGAAAATTTGGTTGATGGGACCTGTCCAGAATCAGGTAGGAACTCTGTGGCAGAGGCAGAATCCAGTTCCCCAGAGCATCATTCAGCTGCCTTAACCATAAGACTGCCCTTTCTCTTCCTGCAATCCTCTGCCTCATTCACTACACACATTCCAGCAACAGCAGCAAATGAAGGAGACATCCTATAGACAACAGCCTCCTTCACCCAGCCCCAATTCATTTCCAGAGGACCATCCTGTGCAGTGAATGAGACAGGGGTCCTCTGAAAAAAATACTAGGTCATCATTAATGAAAGGCTGTATTATAATCTGCATACTCACACGAATACTGAATTAAGGTTGCCCAGGCAACCTTAATACTGGATTTCCTGACTTTTGACTTGGCAGACTTAATTTTTTCAATGTGTACTTTCCTATGTTTATAGAAAAGCAAACTGGGGGGAAAAAAGAACACCCCAAAACAAATTCCATCATGTAGCATCATATTGATATCCACACAGATCATCAGCATTGTTGGAACCTTTGGATCTACGGCACAGGCCACTGCACCTTGAGCTGAGAGATAGTAGTAGTAGGTTGTCATCCTGCCTGTGAACTAACACTAGAGGGGATGAGACATTTTGCTGGCGGGTTTCATAGATATTTGCTGACAACAGAGGAATGGTGAGGCTCAGAATGGAATCTCTGGTGCCAAGGTCTGGAGGGGATAGTATGTTCTTGTGGGCACAGACTTTTCTGCCTATTTTCCCCCAAATGTGATCCCTTCTTGCCCCTACCCATAACCCATCCCATCCCACTGTCTCTCCTCCCCATTCCTGACTCCTCCAGTCCCATTCACCTCACCTAGCCAATCCTAGTCTCCACTCCTCAGGTTTCTTATCCAAATCCTGCTCTCCTTGCCCAGCCACCTCCTCATCTCATCTGCCTGTCTCCCAACTGTCTTGGCCTCTAGTTCCTACCCTCTCCTCTCACTCACTTCCACCATCCCCACTGTTTCTCAGTCTGAGTCTCTTTGGCTATGTCTACACTGGCAAGTTAGTTCGAATTAAGGAAGCTTAATTCAAACTAACTGAAGCCAATTTAACCAATGTGGCCATGTTAGTTGGCCCCTTGAACTCAATGCAATTCGCTAATTCGAACGAAGCAATTGATTAATTCGAACTAACTTTAGTAAGTGTAGCCATAGCCTTTGACTAGAAGTCCCAGTTCCCCCCCTCCCCTCCCACATCTGGGCTCCCCATGAGATCTGTCTCTTGTACACGATTGATTCCCAATCTCCTTGCCTAGCCAGTTTCTGCATCCCCTCCCTGGTTGTTTTTAGCCACTCTGCTTTCAGATCAGAATGCTTCCTCCCTCTCATTGCCTGAGCCCAACTGGGAGGCAGGCAGGCATTGAGAGCACAGAAAAGACATGCCCCTGTTCTTAGTCCCAGTGCCTGGAATCAGTCTGCAGCAGCCCAGAGCTACAACTGCAAAAATAGTCCTGGCTCAGGCCTGGGTCCAAATCTTTGGAGATTTCAGCTGTTGAACACTAGCAAGTCTCTACTGAGCATGTGCAAACTGCAATTTTCCAGAGATTTATACTGTGACCAAATTATCATAAAGACAGTGAAGGTACATCCCCAATGCAAAGGGCAACCTCTGCCAGATTTCAGTCTCTGCTCCAGAGTGTGGGGATACTAGTGCTTCTCAAAGAAAAGGTGACAAGGGTTTTTTAACACAGGCAGAACAATATATTTTCTTCCCTTAGCCTCATTCTCCGAAACAATGGAACTATTTTTGGCTGAAAATTTCCAAAAAATTCAGCTTGAGGCAGACACCTAGCATGGGACATTTTGGTCCAAATGGTTAAAGTTTGATCAAGTTATAAGCAAGTGAAAACAGGATTTAATAAAGAAGCGTCAGGCAACCTTGCTAAGTAGTGCTGCCGGACCAGCCCTGTCACAGCAACAGTTGCCAACTTGGGGTGAATTCTAACTGCTGTTCTAGAGCTGTAAGAATCCATTTGCAGTTCCCTGAAAAGTCCAGGCTCTCTATTTTTATGGTGAAGATTATTGTAATCTTTGAAAAGGTAAATGCCCTTTGTGCTGCAAGTAACTGATTGCTCCATTTATGCTTCCCAGTCAATCAGCTGCTTTCAACACCTTGCCTTTCTACTTTTATCCTTATTTACCTGGGGTGTGTGACATTTAATTGTTGCAGGTTCACTCGGGAGACGTGTAAGAACTGCATAGTGATGGGACAGTGTATTCCAGCTGGGGCTGTAGTGGAAATTGCAGTTGGACATCTACATTATAACCCTGAGTTCTGGCCAGAACCTGAGAAATTCATCCCTGAGAGGTATGTGGGATAACGTTCAGCATACTGTGCAGGGATATTCAAATGAACACACCATACCTTTTCTGCATAGTTTCTGTGCTCAGCTCAGCCACAACAATCAGCTGTTGAAATGGAGCAAGTAGACAATTTAAATCCAATATCACCTCCCCCAAAGTGGTGGCTACTTGTAGATGAGCCTTAGACAGACAGCAGTGTCATATCTCTGGTTGCCTACCTGGTGTGGGTGTATCCTGGTCCTAGTCAAATCTTGCTACTTGTACCACTCCTGGATAAAGAAATTCTGAAACAAACTAGGCTAATTGTGGTATTCATTTGCATGTAACTACCCGGAATGCTCTTCCAACCCATGACTGTTTTGCCGCAGCCCTTCTGTCTGAGATCTTGAAACAATTTGGATGTGCTGCTAGGTGCTTCACCCTGTATCCTTGAAACCGGTGAGAGTTTTATCTTCAATGAACACAGAAATAGGATTTCAAGTTCTTTATTCTGCTTACAGGACAGACTTTCATGTAAAGCTTTTCTCACTTTCAGCCTCTGGATCTTAATTGAAATGTACTTATATAACTGCATGTAAAGGAAACTGTCCCATAGCTACAGAGGTTAGCAGACAAAAAGTGCTCTTGGAATTTGAGCAGATCCAAATCTCTGTACAAGCACTTTTGCTTTGTGGACACAGGTGCTAAGACCTACATCCCAAGCTGCTATCTTGTGAAAGTTAATGTTAATCTATTTCAGCAAAACACACAAGGAGTCCTGTGGCACTTTTAAAGACTAACAAATGTATTTATTGCATGAGCTTTTGAGGGCACAATCCCACTTCATCAGATGCATGAAATGCAAATGGTAGCATGGATTATGCCCATGAAAGCTTATGCAATACATAAATGTGTTAGTCTTTATAAGTGCCCCAGGACTCATGTTTTTTGGGGTTTTTTTCTAATATAAAGAAGTGATAGCTTCCCAAACACATTGGGTGATGCAGAAATTCTAAGACTGGCTCTGAAGGACTAATGTAACTATAAATGTAAGTGGGTGTGCATAGAGGAATCCTTTAAAAATAGCCTATCTTGTATGCCAGTTGCCTGTTTCCCTTAGCCCGTAAAGAGGAGCCACAGCAAGGTCAGGGGAAAAAAGAAGGGAGCATTTGTTTTGTATTCTCAGGGACAGATGAAAGGACTGGCCATGATGTTTCTACGGGTAGATGTTATGTCTGGGTCTTCTGTTGACCATTGGACCATTTAATCTACCCCACTTTCTGGAAGCATCCAGTAAACTGTGCTTTAAAAGGAAGAGTGTGTTTGAAAGATGGGAACTAGAAGGCATTCAACCAGTTTTGTGGTGCTGGGTGTGGTGAAGCTGAGGTACTTTTCTTAAAGTACTAGGTACAATTACTCATAGACTCATTTTAGCTTGCATCACTGCTAGTATTGTTAGTGGTCATAAAATTAGCCATCTCTTTCTTCGTAAAATCCAACTGTGCTATTTGTCCATCTGACATTCTGCTGGTGAGCCGGCTGAAGAATTTATTCCTCCAAAAATGGGGAAACTGGCAAGTTTTCGCTACACATACCATCATTCTGAACACCTTAGTCAGGTCCCTTCTTTCTTGAGGCAGTGGCTCTCTCTTACTCTGTGTTGTACAGTGCTTTATACAAAGAGGTCCCATTCTCTCTTTGAGGCCGCTAGGTGCTACTCATAAAACAAACAATACATGAAGATCTTTGTTTCCAGGCTAGGTAATCACCATCTTGAAATAGCTATAAAAGGTCTCATCATAAGGCCTGCTGTGTTCATTGCCTTTCAAGTGCGGGGGCTGCAAGTGGTCTCAGCTCAGGGTTATGCAAGGCTAAGAGAGCTTTATTTTTTCTAATGTGTATTTCTAATGGTTTTGGTTAAGTGGATTAGCCATCCCATTCTATTCTTGATGCCACTTTGGTCTTCACTGGGGATTGAATTGGGGAGCCTCCAAAATGAAGAGCATCTGGGCACAGTCTGAGCTAAAAAATTCTTAAGTTTCCTACTTCGTCTAGGGATGGAGACACATACAAGAGTGGGATACACCAGTGCAGGCAGAGCCTTCTTCCTCAGCCAGTCACCCCTGCTTTATGAGGTTGTTTAATTTCACATTGTTGGTCGCGAACAGAATCCCAGTCAGGCCTACCAGTTTTTATTGATTCTAGGCCAGGGTTCGTTCATTTGCTCTTGGCCTATGCAAGGAGTAATTTTGTCATTATTTTATGCAGAGGACCTGGGCTGCTCTAATCCCTGAATTACTGTTTCCCTCAGATAACAAGTGTTTAGTGAGGGCAGTTCATGAAAGACGCTTTTAAAAATGAAAAAGAAAGTCTATTTGTCCTGGTGGGAGACAGAGGCGTCGTTGCCATTGGGCTGGCAGGGCGTCGGCCCCGAGTAGAATAGCCTGAGCCCCGGATCTATTTTCCCCAGCAGGCAGAGGTTAAAGGGGGAATGCACCGGAACGCCGTTCCGGGGCCCCCAATTTTTAGGGGCCAGCATTCCGGGGCCCCTAAAAATAGAAAACTCAGGCGGAACGCTGCGTTCCGCCCAGGGGCCCCAGCAAAGCCGCAGACTCCTGCGGCCAGGCTGGGGAGATTCAAATCTCCCACCCTGAGCATGCTCAGACAGCGTGTGCTCAGGGTGGGAACGGCTTGGCCCAGAAGCGGCTCTGCCGGCCGTCCCTGCAGCTCCGAGCCTCCGGCCAGGTGAGGGGGCTGGGAGTAGGCGGCGGGCAGTGGAGCCAGGAAAGGAGCACGGGGGAGGGGGACAGAGGAGCTGGGAAAGGGGCCCCAGGCCTGATCTGGCCACGCTGCCTGCCCGTGTTGGTGGCGCACGGCGGCGGCAGAGGGGCAGGATCAGGCCCGAGGGGCCGGCGTGCAGCGGCAGAGGGGCTGGATCAGGCCTGAGGGGCCGGCGTGTGGCGGCGGCGGCGGGAGCAGAGCGCGGCGGCCGGCAGCATGACCTGATCCAGCCCCTCTGCTGGCTGCCCTGCTCCGCCGCTGCAGGCCGGTCCCGGGCCTTTGTATCAGGGGTTAAGGTAAGGGGGGAACGCGGAGACCGGGGGGTGGGAATGGAGGGGTCTGGACTCGCGAGTCGGTTGAGCAGGGGGTCAGGATGGGGGGCTGGGGAGGGATGGATGGAGTTAGAGGCCTGGGGAGAGGCGAGGGGGGCATGGGGACAAGGAGACTTGGTGGGGGCTGGGTCGTGGTGGGGGGACTGGGTGGGGGTGGGGGCTGGGGGTGTGGCCTAGCTGGGGGGCGGAAGCTAGCAGGGAGTGGGCTGGAGGGCCACAGCCCCGGATCTTTTTTCTATCCAGCAACGTTCCTGGTGGAGAACTGTTCATTGACAAAAGATGTTTTAGTTTAGAGTGGATTCTGCTGTTACTGAGACCATTTTAAATGCAGCTTTCTCAAGTGTGAATAGAAAAAAAATCACTTCAGTATGAAAATCATTTCTTGAGCTGCCTTCCAATTTACCCACCTCGCAGGTTCACAGTGGAGGCCAAACTTCAGCATCACCCCTTTGCATACCTCCCATTCGGGGCAGGCCCTCGCAGCTGCATTGGCATGAGGATGGCTTTGCTGGAGCTAAAGATAACCCTGCTGCGGATCTTGCAGAAGTTCAAATTTGAAATCAGTCCTGAGACCCAGGTGTGTATATGTGAAAGCTTATGGACTACAGCTGTTACCGACCATTCTCTGGGGGGCCAATGATGAGTCGTGGGAGGACACTGTAAAAGGCACACATGTATAATAAAAGTTGCGGTAGTGCTGAATCATATTATTTTAATCAAAACATAACTTATAATAGGTTTTGTCATTTACTGAATAAGACAAATTGCTATAAACCATAAAGGCTACAGCCCAGATCTTCAGCTGGTGTAAACAGTCAGTCAG
This sequence comes from Pelusios castaneus, assembly GCA_007922175.1. Taxonomy (NCBI): domain Eukaryota; kingdom Metazoa; phylum Chordata; order Testudines; family Pelomedusidae; genus Pelusios; species Pelusios castaneus. The sequence continues at coordinate 5,998,704 of ML685838.1, forward strand.
TTTATACAAATGTGTTTATCAGAGTACTTGTGTGCACGCACGTGTGTGCACCTGCTGTATATTCAGTAATTCCATGGTTCATGGCAGTTTATTTTATTTAGTTTTTTTAAGATATCTGGGCATCCATTGTCTAACCCCCTACTTATAGATTATTTTTACCATTATACTGCCAACACCTACCTGTAGAAAGGACATTTTACAACTTCCACAATTCGTCTTGAGTTAATTTTGCCAACGGAACTGAAAGCATCATCAATTTGTCCTTGTGATTTTTACATATACTGGCCCACACTGGTGAAATATATAAAATATGTAACTTCTTTTCTCTTTTTCAGATTCCTTTGCAGCTGAAATCTGTATCTACGTTGGGACCAAAAAATGGACTCTCTGTTAAGATAGTACCTCGGTAGAGCAAAAACCCCATTATGAAAGCCTCTAAGGATCCAGTGTTCAAAGGCTTGATTGTTTGGGGGTAACATTTTCAAAAGTACTTAACTGACTTGGGGGGCCTCAATCTCATTGAAAGTCAGTGGGACTTTAAATGTGTGGGTCAAATCCCCTTGACTTTCAGTGCGATTCAGGCCCCTAAGTCACTTTTGAAAAAGGGATTTAGGTACTTTGCAGATTTTTACCCAAGTAGATTACTGTGAAGAATGTCAGAAAAAGTTTCTCACTTTTCATCAGTCTGAGTGGTCTTAGCAGGGCCCACTTCATTTTACTGATCTACAGGGGAGTTTGTCCAGGCTCCAATTTGACCATCTTAGCAGGTACTACGTTTATACTGCCTCAGCTTCACTAGATTTTTATAACACGTTAAATGGTAGCATGTTGGCTAACACACTTTAACAACATACCTTTAAATCATAGTCTTAACCTGAAAGGCAGCCTCTGTAGTGGTTACAGCAAGGCATATGAGGCAGGAGACCTGGATCCTACTCCAGATTCTGTCACTGCCTTGTTCTGTGATCTGAGCAAACAGCCTAACCTCACTGTATCCGTCAAATGAAGATAATGCTTATTCAGCTTTTGGAAAGTGCTTTGAGACATCTGGATGAAATGTGCGAGTATTGTTACAGTAGATTAAATAAGAGTAAACATCTGTGCAACAGTTAAGATCCATTAACCGGACCTGACCGAAGAATGATGTACACTGCTGTTGAGTTTTGTCTGTTACTGAATATAATTTAAAGAACCTTGGACTATACAAGTTTAAAGGGCTCAGGGGGACTAGGGGAATTTTAGGGTTGCTCTAAAGATGCTGGGAAAGCAGTTTTCCCAGCATGCCCTGAAGCTTTTCCTTTCTATGCATTTCAGTTGGCACCACACTCAGCCAGCTCATTGGTGCAAAGAAAATAAAGGAGGTTGCAAAAGCTAGTGCATAAAGCCAGGAAAAACTCCTTCTGTGACCATGCAGGAAGTCACTTCACAGCCTTATGCTTCACTCAGCACCTCTGAGGAAAGAACACGTGGGAATGCGAACCCCAGAGGCTGCTTGTGTCTCTTCACAGTCAAACCAAAGGCAGCACTGCCCACCGCATCTGCAGGAGCTAAAAGCATTTTGCCATGTTTGGAATTGTTCCACATCTGCTCATCAATTGTTGCATCCTGGGCCACCCCAATCATGGCTCAAACTACAGTTTTGCTGGGGTTATGTGATAGCTAGACAGAGAGGGGCAGAAAGTTCGCTCATTGCCCAACCCTAAGGGGAAAAATTGAGAAAGGACAAAAATTGTCCTAAGCCCACTTTTTTTTGTATTCCTCATGCAGGGCCCTGGCTCCTTGGTGAGCTATTGATGTCACTACTGGTGTCTTACGCCTCAAGGGATGGTGGCGTGGCCCAGATCCGCAAAGGTATTCAGGCTCTGATCTCAGTGGAAGTTACGGAGCCTAATCACCTTTGAGGGTGTGGGCCCTTGTACTTTCCCAGGCAGACTAGCACCATTGATGACATTACAGATCAAAAAGGTAGGTTGCTATGGGAGGGGAGAATTGGCAGACTTGCAGGTGTTCGGGGGTTTTCTTTAGTTCCTAAGGCTGCAAGTCTGTCACCGATTCTATTACTTCTGGGGCCAGCATTAGGGGCAATCCTAGAGGGCATTGGAAAGCAGTTCCTGGGGGCCTTAGAGCAGTGAGCAGCCAGGGGCAGTGAGCCCCTGCTGCTGGAGCAGGGCCACCCATCAGCCCCCTGGAGGCAGCTGTGATTTAGTAAGGAGTATTTAAAGCCCAAGTCATGGACAGGCCACAGGCTGTGAATTTTTGTTTAATGCCTATGACCTGTCCATGACTTTTACTAACAATACCCATGACTGATGAATGAGGCTCAAATTTAATTTCTTTAATCATCGGACCCTAGCTTTCTTTCCTCTGCCATATTTACTAATTTTGCCCAAAACATTTTACTTCCTCCGCTGTAACACTTAATTTCCTGAAGCTCCAGCCAGCAGTTCTCATGAGTACTTTTATCAAAAGCTGATTACACTTTATATAAATAAGGTGTGTGTGTGTGGGGGGGGAGGTTAAACAAACACCAGTAGCTAGTTGCCATGTATGGAGGGAAAAGCCACACTGGTTCTCTTCAGGAATTGGGCTTCTGCTGATGGTCATATTTGCAACACTTCCTCTCTAAAGCTATACTAGAGGAAACACCGTCTCTCTTCAATGGCATAAACAAAAACAGCAGTAAAGTTTATTAGCAGAGAACTGCCATGCAGCAGCAAAAAAGATGCTCAATACCTTTTGTGCCGGGTTCTGGTCCAGGCCTCCCATCTACAGTTTCTTTCTTGCACATGGCACTTTGAAGCTGGCCTGACTGATTGGCGCATCCTGCTTTTGTCTCTTGCTGGTCATGTGACCACACTTTTAAAATTCTTGCTTTCATGTTGCTTACCAAGCCTTGCTTATTTCTGTGCTGCATTTTCTTCTAGCTCAAATTCTACAGTAGGAACTGCGGATTATCGCTTTCATAGTTAATGCTCCATCCATACTTTCACTGCTCTACCTCACCATGCTGGAGTTTGTGATTTAATATGCCTCTGAAATGAGATACTGAGTGAATGGTCTTTTCTATGCACAAATTTTCATTTTGTTTTGTTGTTCAGTAGCATATTTGCAGTTGCGATAATTATACTTATATAATTATACTTGTAAACTGGAATAACAGGGTAGTTCCCTCATTAAAGTCCCCCTTCCCCTTTGACTTAAAAGAAGTAGTGTTGGTCATTTACTATCTTCTTGCTGTCTCCATCAGACACAGTTCACCTCTAAAAGTGTTCTGCACTGCTTTCTTCACTTTTAAACATACACTTCAGTGCCTGAACCCTGGGTGTGCAGTTATACACTTTACCGTAGTCTATTTATTGCCATATTTAGAGACTAGAGCTAACATAACGTGCACAGTAGTCAAACAAGTCGTCTTTCAGTTTCTGGGAAGGGCACTACCTGTCTAAATATATACTATAGAAGTGAGGTCTTTTTTAAAATATTTTTGAGTTAACCACAGTGTTGCAACATGAAGAATGTAGCCGGATCAGATGACAGACACAGAATAATTTTCCTCTACTCAACTAGACATTGGTGCTGTTGTGCGAGTGGGCAGAAGGGGTCAGTAAAAGAGAGCTATTGATTGTCCCTGAGAAATTAGATGCAAATTCAGTGTCTGTCAGTTACCACAGGACGGCTGTGGCTTCCTCACATTTTCCAGCAGTCATATTCCGATATTTTAGATGGAAAAGGAATAGATTAGATTTTCTCCAAGTGAAAGGTTAGTCTGTCCATCGCAAAAGGCGATGACTGTCACTTATCTATTTTACATTCATAGGGGAGTAGAGTAGCAGATTAGATACCATATGTTCTATTAAACGCACGTAGCCATGGTCATATGTTTTCTTACTACAGCATGCCAGGGTGGAAGGTGTAAAAACTGAGATGTCTGTGTCCACTGGAATTTAAAAATTATTGTGGCAAACCAGATCAGCTGATACTATGCATTAAGTTCTAAGTCATGGAAACAGACATCAGTGAAGGGACGTGACTTGGCAGATATTGATAGGTATATTTTTATTCACAGCCATTCAACTGCAGTCTAGTTGCTCATTGGTTGACCTGTCCTGCAGGGCTTTTCCTCCACCCCACTAATAGTAACTTGCCATTTTTTGAATACAGGGCTGATCACAAAGGAAGTAAGTGCCAGCTGTCGTGACTTCTCCATTTTTAGTGGTATCCGGTTTTTGCTTTATTATACAACAGCACTTAATGATCCTCGCTCTGTCCCTGTCTCTGTAGTGTTCTGCATCATAACTGATGAAGCACAGGGGGAAGATGAGCTCATCTTTGCCATCGAACTATTCCCCAGGGGTCTGACAAGGATTAATAAATGACCCTGCAAGCTGCCCTGCTGATGTTGCTCCCTCCCCTCAGAGAGATGAGATATAGGAAGCTGTCCTTCTCCAGTCTTACCTCCCACCCCCTTTTCCTGACCAGGGAAAAGGGGCTGAAGGGGGCTCTCTAGGACTGAGCTGTGAGGGGAAAATGGAAGTTTGCCTCTGAAGCTGAGCATCCTGTCACCTCTAGGCAGACAACAGAAAGCAACAACTGTAATAATGAGACATCTTCAGGGAATTCACATTTTGCAATCTACGCTAAAAGTATAGTTTTATGTAACTGTGTTGGGATAGAGAAGCTTTGCGGGGCAGTAATTCACAAAGCACTTTTCGGGGAGGAGGGGGCAGGAGGACAACATCACAACTTCTCTGATTACGATTGTGAAATTTTATCTACTTTAAGGAAAATTCTACAGCACGGTACAAAAATCACAATAAATATTTTATATACCTCTGCCGCTAACGGAATTTCCATCTGAGCCAAGACTCTACCTTAGATGCTGATTTGGTTCGCATATATTTACTGGTCCCTCAGTTTTAACAGCACCAGTACTGGAACGCTTAGAGGTCAACTAATGAAGCTGAATCGCTCTCCTCTTGTTATTGAGCAAAGTTATGCAGCCGGGTAACAGGAAATGAGCTAACTTTTAGACAGACATTGTCAAGTCAGCTCTCAAGAGATGTTTGCTCCATGCCCTGCTGTGGTTTGGCTCTCTTAAAGCAGCTGGCAGAATTTCTTTAAAACAAAGCTGCCTCCCACAGCAATCCTCACTTAAAAATGGAGATGGCACGTGGCAACCATTCAAGGCACTTTTGAAGAAGAGGCAATGCCTGTTTACTGTTCAGTTTCCATGAAATGCACTGATACAATGGTTAATTAACTACTCACTAGCTTACTTGAAACTATCAAACCTTCAAATTTCCCCGACCCCAGCCCCCCAATGAAATACTTTTAACATCATACAGTTCTCCTGTTACCTCCACTTTCATGATGGCTGATGTGCTCTAAGTTTCCCATCTTTAAAGCGTCTGACGAAGTGGGATTTTCTCCCACAAAAGCTCATGCGATAAATAAATATGTTTGTTAGTCTTTAAAAGTGCCACAGGACTCTGTTGTTTTCCTTAAGGCTGTCCTGCAAACATCTTCTAGGCCCTCCCTGCATGAGAGTCTGACCACCTCCCCTGGAAATCTTTTCTTAAAAACCCCCACTTCTACGCCAAACATTAAAAAAAAAACCCAACTCTACACCACACCCAGAGCTGCCTCCCATATATAAATTCACTCAGCCTTCAGAACATAATCTGACTGCAGATACTAGACTTGAGAGTAGCATCAGAAGAAACGCTCCCACTTCTCCTATCACCTCCCCTATGGTACTTAGCTTACAGCTAGGATATGGCTGTGTTATCAAAGCCCTACAAATCAAGGCAGAAGCTGAATATTATTGCAAACCTGAAACACTAAGTCAATAGAGAGACAATTTCCATAATATATCCAATACTTTGGTCTCCAAATGCTGAAATACTCTCCTGTACTGCAGACAGCATTAGTGTCAAGCCAGTTTTTGTTTTAGTCTACCCCCCATTAGCCTTCAAACTTTAGTGCCATTGGCAGAAATCCATGGAAAATTGAGATGAAGGTATCTCTTCATCATACTTTTTCTCCCCATATAACCTAAAACCTCTATACCACCATTCATGCTCAGTTAATATCACTCCTGTTCCAAACAATCAAGAGATATGGCTTTCACTAGACACAGTAAACAAAAGTCTGCATAAAATTTAGGTTTCATATGAATTACCTTTTACAAAGTCTAAAAGCCAATATTTTCCAAGTGCTCTGGAAACAAGAGAACTCTAGAGGCTTCCCTAGTTTGTAAGACCTTGACTGTGAAAGTAAGTCACTAAAACCTATGCTATTTTCAACATCCAGCATTTCAGCTATGGTTCAGTAGACAGGCAGAAAAAGTAAAACCTGTTTTTCCCTGGGAATGCGGGAAGAAGCTTCCTCAATTTTTTAAAAACTTACTTACAATGGCAAAATTGGTGTTTTATTTTACATTTTGCCACTCTAACTTTTCCAATGTTAGACAAGTTTTTAGAAGCTATCAGTGGAACGAAAAGAAAATCTGCAACCTAAGCATTGTACATTATATTACGGTCAGTGGCAAAAAAGGAGATTAATTCATACCTTTTCTTTAGTTTTCAAACCCCAACAAGTTTCAAGTGAAGAACAAAATCAAACTGTTTTTCACTGAAAATAGGTCAAGATGATCTGGCAAAAGCATTTTCCCCACAGGACATTTGTCTTGAACAAAAACCCATTTTCTGGGCAGACAGTTTTTTGTCCAAAAATTTTCAATGAGGTCCAACAGCAAGTAACTAAGGAAAAATATTTTAAGAGAAGTTTTAACCTGACAATGTACCAATCTTTGACGTTAGAGTGAATGTATTTTCTCTTTTTTATTGCTCTCTCTCTCTCACACACTAAAACTACCACCCTCCCCATAGGTGTGGATAACTATCACTAGTTCCTTCCGAGAAAAAGTCACTTTTAAACTGTTCCCCACAGAATACTCTCCATTTCTATGTATTTTAAAAAACCAAACCAAACCACACAATTTGCTGATAAACTGCCATCACTACAGCAGTGGAGTCATTCATGTGGTTTACCCTACCCCATAAATCTCCCTGCTCACTCCATTGATGACTTGCTAATAGCTGTGCTGAAACAGATGAATAACAAATCACAGCTTCAAAAAGAAACTGCAGAACTCAAATTTATATGCAAAGTTGACTCACTTTCCTTAGGGTTAAACAGGGACTACGGATTTTTTTTCTCTCATTATAGTAAGTGATTTGACCTCACCTTCCTCCATATGCTGTTCCCCAGTGTTTGAATCCTAACACCTGTTTTGATTTGCTGTTACAGCCTGACCTGATCCTATGGCATACACTCCCCTGCACTTAATTTCCTCCTGTTCAGTAAGCTTCCCATCTTCAAAGCATCTGATGAAGTGGAATTCTCTCCCATGAAAGATCATGCAATATATAAATCTGTTAGTCTTTAAAAGTGCCACAGGACTCCGTTTGTTTCTCTGCAATAGACTAACACGGCTACCCCTTTGGAATTTTACTTCAAATGCACATTTTAACGTATGTTCAAATATTAAAAGTAGGATTTAATTAAATCTTACCGGATCTCTTCCATTTCTTTCAGAAACAAGAACACAGTCACTTGTCTTTCAAGGGGATAATCTACATTAGACAATTTAATCAGGTTTAAACACAACAGAACAGGTGTGTTATAGGCTATGGGAAGTTCTGTTCAGTATCCAATCAGCCAGTCAATGCAGACTATAGTTCCCTACATAGTATCTAAACACTAAGGCCCAATGTACACTCCTGGAAAAATTCAGCGGCAAATCAACAGAAGTTACACAAGCTACTCCGTGTAACTTGTGTAACTCCCCTCAACTTCCTCACTCCCCTTCAGACCAGAATCTTCACTGCCCTGAGCCATTTAAGGGGATGGTTTTACTAAGTCAACTTCCAGATCAAATTAGCGTGTTTTTACTGACCGCTAAGTTGATCCAGAAAGATCGATCGGACAGCAGCAACTTTGCCGCCATCATGTAGACGTGGCCTAAAAGTTATCCTGTGGAGATCATCCTTTGGTTTTGCAATCATTTAAAAAGAAATAAAATACACACTTTGGGTATAATACAAGTGGCTCTGCTTTGCATGAAAGTCAATCAGTATGACGCTACTTAGTTGCTGCTTACCACAGTAAGAAATCAGGATGCACTGAGGTAGGAACATTAAAAAGGGTTCAATGAGGCAAAGGAGAAAATGTTTGATTACAGTCTTAATCACTTTTCAGTTCAAAATATTTTAATTTGCATTAAAAAAGAGGAGCCGTACATATTGCTACAGAAGGTATCATACATATGATTGAGAATAAGAAAATTAAATTTCATATATGCCTGAGAAAAAGAAGATTAAAATTTAAAGTCCAGACGTTAAAAATATCAAGAACAATGGCTTCAGACCATTTCCAGTCAGGCATTTTTTCTTCCTGGGAATCCGGCAGCATTTGGAGTACATGACTAGCCCATGTGTTTACTAGAACCGAGGGATTGCGTTAAACCCACCATTCCCAGGAACTCCAAAGAATAGTAAGGATCCTCAGTAATCGTGTCTTAACTCCAAGCACTGCAAACGTTAAACTTCAGTCACCAATACCATGACTGTAAATAGGAAGTATACAGCTGCTTCCATTTCCAGGTACCAGTAAAAGCCATATTAAAGCCTTCCCTACCAGGACAAACCAGGACAGACAGAGAAAGTTATGGAAAGCTTTAGTGGTTAGTCCTGAATTCTCACAGTTCTACAGTAAAACATTTATTTGTTAATTGCAGCAGCAGCAACTTCACAATATTCAGTGCCTCAGCTGTTCACAGCAGTAGGCAACATCACACAAAAACTATCATTTACACCTGTCTAGGTCCCCTAAAAAATAGCGGGTTTGTACAGATGTCACTGACAGCCTGATGTGACCTATGGAGCCTTTGTTACTGGCACTGACAAACAAGGAAGAAAGAACCTTGAGCAATGCCTAGATCCCCAAGTTGAGTATGCAGGGCTCGCAGCGAGAAAAAACCCAAACTTTTAATCTGGAATCACAAACAAACATGATCCCTACACTGATTCTCAAAATGCAAACGTGTATCTATATACCACCGCTGCCAACTACGAACAGAGAAGAGCAGCCACATCTCACATATCATGCCAGAAAAATGTCAATCCTGCAGGAAAGTCTAAAGGGGAAAAAAAGGGAAGTTCTTACATGTTTTGCCAGAAAAAGTTTCACTGGAGAGGAGGAAACAACACACTAACTACGATGGTGTCTCTTCTTACACACACACAAACCTGCTGCTGTTCCAACCACAACACACAGCTCTTATTTGTTTTAATATCACAAAGCCTTAGTCAAAGTAATGCAACTGTACAGCTTCTAAAGTTTGCTGCATTATTTTATTTGTAATCCACATCTGGGGTTTGGCAGGCCTGAGGCACTAGGAAGAGAAACCCTTAGCTAGCTGAGGGTTGTAGGAGGTCATGCTGATGTGTGGGCAAGTGAACCCAATGATCCCAAGAAAACAATTAAATAAATTGCCTGCCCACAAGAAATCTTGTGCAGACTCTGCTAACTAGTTTCACAGCTAACTTCCCTAGGTTAGCAATAATAAAAACAATCACTTGTTTACCAAAAATTTAAAAAAAAATAATCTCATCACAATCATTAGTTCATGTCACACTGCAAGAATCAAATGAACATCTACCAGATTTATTAAATCCTCCAGAACAGACTAGCAGTGGGGAAACAAGTTAGTCCCAATTTATGAACAAAGACTAGATTTTAGAAACTCATAAAAATACTAGGTCTTTTCTAAAATATCTTAAGATAGCCACCCCTGCTTACTGCTACAAGGAAAGGGCGGAGAATTTAATTGCGTATAAAAATGTACTGGGCACATTTGTATTGAAGAAAAAAAACCTTCTCAGTTAAATCAATTCCGAAAGTAAGTAGCATGTGCAGCCATTGACAGAGACATTGCCATGTCCATGTATTCAATCAGATATTCAGGATAAATCTGGTGTTTCTCAAAGATGACAAAGATAGATGGATTCAAAAGGTTATTCACGCAGCTGTCATAGAAATTGTTTTCGTTGTCCTTGGGAGGAGGACGAAGATAGGAAGAGCAACCAAGGGAAAACTCCCCCACCAAGACCCGAGCCAGAAACATGGTCTTGATATGTGAGTCAGTCTTGCTATAGTTATCAGAATAAGATGCATCCCTTGCAAAGTAGCTTCCTGCAGTAGACAGACAAAATAAAGTTGGTAAGACTGCTGGAATCCTGTAATACAACTATTGGAACTGCAAAGAGAAAAAACCATAATATTTACTGAGACTCAATCAGGAGGTGGTGAGAGATTTGTAAATAGGTCCCTGTGCGTTTGGAATTTTCCCTTCCAACATAAGTCAATTTTCACAAAATGTGTTAGATATGACCAGTGGGTTTTTTTATTTTCTGATTTCTATTTCTATTTCTTAAGGGTATGTTATTTACCCACTACCCATCCCACACCACACACACACAAAGCTAACAGTAATTTTGGAATCCCGAAACTGATCTATCTTGCTTGCCTTCCAAAGTGTTCTAATTACCCTAAGCAACCCATTGGGTGAATAAGGTCTGGAATGATGGCTTACGTGTTGAAAAAATTAAAGCCTGTTTTGTTTCACTTTGATATGTTGATCCTTTGCTGTAAAAAGGGCAGGGGCAGGGACTGTATCACTTGCCAGTAAGGGAAGGAATACCGAAGCAGAGTGAAGTTTACTTGCATGGCCTCGGAGACCAGTTAAATACCACTTCCTCCTGGAGTTCGGAGAAGACAAGCAGCTGGTGACAGGGACAGGCGAGGTCTTGGAGTCTAATAAAAGCTAAGGATATGTGGGTTGTGCTAGGTCCAACTCCACAGATCCACAGTTAGTACAGCTGGACAAGGCTCATTTCCATGCTCTTCCCAAATCCTCCCCATTTTCATCACCCTCTACACCCCTTTTAGCAGCATGACCTGCTCTGGATGGCAGAACCATCATGACACCCACAAATGGCTGTGCTCTGGGACCTCTGAAACAGAGGTATTCAGGCAACATGCCACACAAAATAGCTAAGTTCTCCCGCTGCTTGGTCATGCCCTTTTCCACGTTGAGCATTGTGAAGGGATTCATAGATTTATAGATTTCAGGGTTAGAAAGGGCCATTGTGATCATCTAGTCTGACCTCCTGTAGACACTGGCCAGTGAACTTCCCCACTGTTAACTCCGAGGGCATATCTTTATAAAAAAAACCCAAAAAACCACACCACACTTCACACCTAATCTTGATTTAAAAATTGTTCCAATCATTAATTGCTCCCACTCTTACACCTCATATTTGGGTTGGTGACAGGTATGTTAACTGGAAGTATTCCCTGTCCTTTCTTCAGCACATCTTTCCACATAAATAAAAGGATTTACATTGCTCAGAGTACCACATATAGGCCAAGTAGCAGGGCCGGAGCTCCAGCCAAGTGTGTGTTTGTTACACTGCTACATCAAGTGGTTAAACATTAACACTACCCATCTAGGCATGCAAGTAACACCAGCTCAGATCAATGCCTCCTTCCTCTAACAGTCTCAAGTTCAAACTTCTGCTGCAGCTCCTTTTTGGCTGAAGAAAGTTCTCCCTAAATCAAGGGTAGCAGAGCAAGAGCTAGAGAATTACCTTTGCCATAAGCTGTACCATGAAGACCACAGATCCTCCAATCAAAGTTCTGCTGGCAGATAGCATCAATATGCTTTTTACTGGTCCCATGAAATAAGTATCTTTCACTCACATCCTTTCCTCCATTAGACTTCTGCATTTGCGCTTTCTGCCTGTAATAAGAAGCATTGCCAAAGTTTCACAGAGCAGTGCCAGATAATTTTAGCCAAACAGGTTACAATGAGGCAGACACTCAGATCATTTCTGACAAACGTTGCAGAGTGTTCCGATTTCACAAAATATTTTAATAACTTATTAATTACACAAAAATATTCTCTTAAAAGGCTTAGTTTAAACAGAAGCAGAAGTGAGATGCACCATGTATTCAAATATGCCTATGTAAGAAATTATAAGGCAGTAGCCAAGTGCTTTCAAAATATTTAGGAATAAAAGCATGTGACTTCCTTCCCAGTCTGTTGTGTGTTTTCACATGTGCACCTTACAGAAGGAAAGCCTAGTCAAAGGTAAGTTTGCACGCCTTGAGTTTGTGGTCATTTTGAACTCTTGCAGAAAATCCCACAGCTAGAATTGTGAAAGTTCTATCATTTGCACTTAAAAATTTCCTTCACTGGCTGCCAAATTTCGTAGTTCTTGGGGAATGCAACTCATGGGAGACAATGCCTCTCCCTCTCTGCAAGCAGTATTTTGGGGAGATGAGCCACTCCCACAGACGGTCCTGAATATCAGAGTAACCTCCATCTTGCCTGAGTTCCACTTCAGTCAGCTGCTCTTCAACTAAATGCAGATCTCAGCTAAGTAATGGTAAACCTGGGAAATCAAACAAGTTCTAAAAAGCAATTGTGCAACAGTATATGTGGCTGCATATGTGGCTGTGTATCTCACACAGGACTCTGAAGGTAAGTAATAGCAGCAAGTACTAAGACCATAAAAATGTAGTAGGAGCAATGTTTTACACTTACCACTGATACACTGTCCAGAGATTGGGGTTCTGGATTCTCTGAATCTCCCGAATGACAGTTCTGGGCATTGTGCGCTGAAAGTCAGCCTGGACCTTCTTGTACTCCTCAGAAGAGTTGAGAAGTTTGATCATCTGTAAAATAAAATGTATAAACTAGTCTCCTATCTTTTATAGAACCATCACAAATCACTGCACTATTATTGCTCAAGCCCTAAAGAGGCCTGAGAGTAGGTTTTTTACTGCTTGTATTTTACCTCGGAAACACCAGGAATATCAACTTTAGCCTTCCTACTTTTACTACTGCAAGATTTCTTGACAGTTTAGTGGGTGACTATTGTGACCTCTTATACTTTAAATGAAGAGATCAGAGGAAGAAGTGTTGAATCTTCAACACAAACTTCCTTTCTCCAATATGTCAGTGTAGAAAAGGACCCTGGCCTTCCTCTGAGTCTGGGCCGGAGGATAGGCCTGAACGCCCCGCCCCCCCCGGCCAGACATTAGTACTACAGGTCTGCAGCCCCGAAAGTGGAGGGGCGGGGCCCAGGCAAGAAGGGGAGGTATAAAAGCCAAGCCAGACAGCTCAGTAGGGCTGGAGCAGCCGTGGAGGCAGGATGTGCTGCCTGGGAGGCCACGGACTAGGCCAGGCCTTGACTGAAGGGCGGCCACGGGGGACCCAGCGACTGGGAGGATTCCTGAGCCTAGAGTCTGGAGAAAGCCTCTCTGACTCCCCTAGGAACCAAGCGTGGAGCTCCTCTCCCTGGAGGAACCTGAGGAGCTGCCCTCTGCCGAGGAGCTGCAGGAGTTCCCGGACCTACCGCCTATGGACACAGAGGGCCTGGTTGGGATCCCCCGAGCAATCTACCCTGAGGACCCGGAGGGAGACTCTGCGGATACAGGTACCCCAAACCCCAGGGGGGGAGGAAGTGGCCCAGGGGCGGCTGGCTGCCACATAGTGGGTGGCGGAGCCGCTGGAGATCAGTGGGTTTCGGCGGGAGCCCCGCTGACCCCAGTGGCAGACCACTCTGCCACTGGATAGGGCCTTGGGCTGGGATGCAGTGGAGACGGGTGGTCCTGCGTCCCCCTCCCTCACCCCTTTCCCTAACCACCCGGAGCGCTCAAACCCCCTAACGACCCTATGAGGAGGTTTGTGACTCTCTACCTGCCCCGCCCCGCCTGAGGGGCCGGGGGCAATTGACTCTGTGCCGAGAAGGGTGCCTGCCACTGCTAATTCCCTTGAGGCCCACGAAGGGGGCGCCCTCCGAGCCAGCCAGTGACTCGGAACGCTACAGTCAGTCACAGTAGTCAAACAGAGCTGGGGAGGAAGAATTCACAAAAAGTTTGTCAATATTTTTCTTATTTCAAATTTTCAAAGAGTGAAAAATTTCCGCCCGCTCTACTAAACAGAAGTTAAAAAATAAAATTAAATTAAATTAAACAAAAACAAAACACCTCATAGAATTTAAGAAACTACCCTTTCTTTTCCATTGCTTGGCTTTATAATCAAGAAACCCAACCTTCCCTCAAGCCCCAGATCATCTTTAATGTCCTGCCTCAGGAACAACATGCTTATCACTGCCTGCCAGTACACCCCACGATAAGAACAAAATGCTCCACTCCCACTTGCTCCTCCCCAGAATAGGAGTAAATAAGTTTGTCTCACCACCCGAGCAGCTATCTTGCATTGTTGAATTTGTGCCAGTCCCCAAGAATTCATGATCCCTTAGACCACAACCAAACAGAAGAATAAGATATACGAAAACAAAACAAAATAAAAAACTGAAAAGCCTGATGTGTCTTTCCCCCCTTGACTGCTAGGCATCAACCTATGGGACAAGGACTGGGTAATGTAGTCACTGCTTCTTGATTAGGCCAACGCCCTGATCCTTAGTAAGGGGTGCACAGGTGAGCTCTTGGACCAATCCCAAGCCCCACTGACTTGAGCAAGATTCTTGCAGCTACAAAGAACCACCTTCCCCTATCTCCATGTAACAGCAGGCCCAAGATTACAATTACTGGTACAGTACAGCAGGTCAGGGATGGTCATCTACAAGGGAGCATGCAACACTGAAATAAAAGTTATTGCCCTGTCATAGGAGCTCACGATGGCTCTGCACATTCACAGATGAAATAATGCACCTTGCAGAACCTTTTTCAAGCAGTCCCCCCGAGTGCCTTCAACCCCCCACCATTCCCCTCAGTCTCACTGACATTCTATCGGCAAGACTGTCTAGGCAGCAGGCCACCTCACTTCCTTCCACTGCAAAGCCAGAGACAAAGACTGTGACAGAGAGCGCAAGGCAGGAGGGAAGTGGGGATATGCAGTGCCATCTCAAAGAACTCCAGTTACAGGTAAGAAACCTTTAGTTCATCTTTGGGTGGCTCTGCATAATTCTATTGATCAGACAGGTGGATAAGAAGTGATGAAACTCACCTGGAGGTGGGAACAGAATCCTAAAGACTGAAGCTCCACTTTGTCAAAACCAGCGTCACCCTTGCAAGCTAGAGAATTTGGAAGTGGAAGGTAACTTAGGTGGAAGTGATCATGAAATGATAGAGTACGTGACTCTTAAAAATGTTAGGAGAGAGAATACCAAAACAAAGGATTTTAGGAAGGCAGACTTTAGCACACGCAGGGAAGGATACCATGGGAAGAACGACAAAGAGGAAAAATGACTATAGACAGTTGGCAGTTTTTCAAAGAGTCGTTATTAAGAGCACAAGAGCTAACCATTCCGCCGCTTAGGAAGGATAAGAAGTATGGCAAGAGACCACCTTGGCTTAACCAGGAGACCTTCAATAATTTAAAAATAAAGGGAGAGTCCTACAAAAAGTGGAAGCTTGGTCAAATTACAAAGGAGGACTATAAACAAATAACACAATTATGTAGAGGAGAAATCCGAAAGGCCAAGGCACAGACAGAGATCAAACTAGCTGAAGGCATAAAGGGTAACAAAAAGACATTCTTCAAATACATCAGAAACAAGAAGAAAACCAAGGACAGCGTAGGATCCTTACTCAAAGAGGGTACAACAATAAATGAAAATGTGGAAATGGCAGAGAAACTAAATAATTTCATTGTTTCGATCTTCACTGAGAAGGTTGGTGGAGATTGGATATCAGATGTAGAGGAGGCCAAGAAATGTGATAGGGTCAGAAGCTAAAATAGGGAAAGAGCAAGTTAAAAGTTACTTGGACAAGTTAGATGTCTTCAAGTCACCGGGGCCTGAAGATATGCACCCTAGGGTACTCAAGGAGCTGACTCAGGAGATATCTGAGCTATTGGCTATTATCTTTGAAAAATCATGGAAAGCAGGTGAGGTCCTGGAGGACTGGAAAAGGGCAAATATAATGCCCCTCTACAAAAAGGAAAATAAGAGCAATCCAGGGAATTATAGACCAGTCAGTTTAACCTCTGTTCTAGGAATAATAATGGAATAGATAATTAAGGAGTTCATTTGCAAACATCTAGAAGAGAATAAGGTGCTTAGGGCTAGTCAGAATGGATTTGTGATAAACAAATTATCCTTTCAGACCAGCTTGATAGCTTTCTATGATGGGGTATAAAGCCTTGTGGATGGAAGGGAAGTGGTAGATGTGGAATATCTAGACTTCAGTAAGTCATTTGATATGGTCTCACATCACATTTTCATTAATAAACTGGGGAGGTACAAACTAGATGGAGCTACTATAAAATGGGTGAAAAACTGGTTGGATAACCGCTCCCAGAGAGTAGTTAACAACAGTTCACATTCAGGCTGGAAGGACATAACAAGTGGGGTGCCGCAGGGATCTGTCCTGGGTCCGGTTTTGTTCAACATTTTGATCAATGACTTAGATGATGGCATAGAGAGAGAACTTATAAAGTTTGCAGATGATACCAAGCTGGGAGGGGTTGCGAGTGCTTTGAAGGATATGATAACAATTCAAAATGATTTGGACAAACTGGTGAAATGGTCTGAGATAAATAGGATGAAATTCAATAAAGATAAGTGCCAAGTACTTCACTTAGGGTTGAACAACCCATTGCACACATACATAATGGGCAATGACTGCCTAGGAAGGAGTACTGCAGAAAGGGATCTGGGTGTAATAATGGACCACAAACTAAATACGGGTCAGCAGAGTAATACTATTGCAAAAAAAACCCCAAATGTCATTCTGGAGTGTATTAACAGGAGTATTGTGAGTAAGACATAAGAAGTGATTCTTTCACTCTACTCCACCCTGATTAGGCCTCAACTTGAGTACTGTGTCCAGATTTGGGAGCCTCATTTCAAAAAGGATAAGGAGAAACTGAAGAAAGTCCAGAGAAGGGCAACAAAAATGATTAGAGGTCTGGAATATTTGACCTATGAGGGAAGATTGAAAGAGCTGGGTTTGTTTAGGAAAAAAGGAGCCTGAGGGGGGATATGGTAACAGTGTTCAAATACCTAAAAGGTTATGAGGAAGGAGGAGAAAATTTGTTCTCCTTAATCACAAATGATAGGACAAGAAGCAACAGGCTTAAATTACAGCAAAGAAGGTTCAGACTAGACATTAGGAAAGAATTCCTAACTGTCAGGGTGATTAAACACTGGAATAAGTTGCCTCAACAGATTGTGGAATCTCCTACATTGGAGGTTTTTAGAGCAGGTTGGAAAACCACCTGTCAGGGATGGTTTAATGGGAGTACTTGGTCTTGCCATGAGTGCAGGGGACTGGACTCAATGACCTGTCATGGTCCCTTCCAGTTTCTTTGATTCGATGATTCTAGGCACAGAGCATACTGCTTAGTGAAGGTGTTTACCAAAGTCCAGGCAGCAGCTCTACAGATGCTGAATGCAGGCAGAGGAAATAGCCACAGCTCTAGTAGAACGTGGCTGAATTGCAGCAGGTACAGGAACTTTTACTAACATGCAACGTTCCAGCAATACATAGCTTAGTCCACTGCAAAACAGTCTGTGAAGAAATTGTGTAACCCATGTTGTTCTTAGCATAAGATACAGCCTAGGTTTATAAAAACTCAGTTCTGTCCAGATAATAGGTGAGAGCCTTTCTAGCTTCCAAAGGACAGATTTCCCTTTATTAGAGTGAGGATAAGGGAGACAAAGCAGAAAAATTAATATTCTGATTACTGTGAAAGTCAGACATCACTGCTGGCAATAATGAAAGTCACTTATATAGATAAACAATAGTATGAACACTCAGCCAGGGGCTCAAATTAACCAGTGAGGCCAAACTAAATTAAAGCCGCAGGAAGGGAAAGGATCTCTAACAGGGGGATACACATTTGATAAAACCTTTCATGAATTTCTTAACTGAACCATGAACAGAGATCTAATAAAAGTGTATGATATGGAGATGAACTCTTAATAATAAGTTAGATAACACCTAATTCTTTAAATGCATTAACATTCCAGAACACAAAGAAAGGAAGTTGATACAGGTGAATCAGAATTTCTCTTCATGCTATGCTTGAAATCTCTACTTTCGACTGTAGCAGTTTCTAGTAGACTGCTTTCTAGAGTTAATTAGCATGACATGTACAGGCAATGAACCTCTCAAGAGCAAGCCGAGTCGAAGTCTGATTTCTTATGCTACAAGGTAAAGCAATCAGGTCCAGATGAAATAGTCTGTCCTTCTACTGAGGCAGCATATTTGGAGACAGAGGAAGATGCTCAAAGACTTGATGAGATAATTTTAGGAGAAAGGGGGGGGGGGGGGGAAATCACTACTGCCAGCGTAATGGGAATCATCTTTGCCCTATATCATGTTATATCTTCCTCATTATTTTCCGTATCAAGGGAATGGGAGGAAAAGCATACATCAGGCCCTTCCCCCAGCCCAGAAGGAAGCGTGCCTCCTCTTAAAACCCTCGTGTATTGTGCTTGTACCCAACATCAAGAGAAGAGCTTGAGCTGTCAATGAAAGAACACTAAGAAACTGAGGATGTAGCTGGAACTAGAACAGCATCAGAACAGGAACCAGCAGCAGATCCAAGGGTTTACACAATATCGGATCCAGTGTGATACTACAGACCATCTCCCCGTGCTGCAGAAGCTGATCGTGGAACAAGTCTGTGCTTCAGAACCATAGTGCCTTGTCTGAACCTGATGAATCGGACAGCTCTGACACACAGTGCCAATAGTGGCTGCTTTGCCTCATTTTCTTTAGTGCCACAATGGTTGTAGCTGAAGGCACTGACCATCCCCATTCTGACAGACTGATGAAATTCATCTTCCAGGAACCAGTAGACAACACCAAAGCCAATTCTGGTCCTACAGCTGAAGAGTTGGAAAGCTGAAGGGCAAAAGATATGGATGGCACTGGGCAGAATAACTGAACTGTCACCCATCCTTTCCATTACAGCTGGGGCAGCAATATCCAACCAGGGCACCCATGGTTCAGCCATATAAATAAAGCATTACAGGCTTAACTGAGGGAGCCACAGAGACCAGATCTGGCACCGACAAAGGATGAGGTTTCCTGGAACCCTTCAGTCTTCCTGCCAGGTCTGAGACTAGTTTTATAGATTTCAGTGCTTGGATACAGATGGTCTGGTCTTGAGGGCTTCTTTCAGGACATGGAAATGCAGGCGAGCGTCCCTATCCTTCCATACTCTGGGAGCTAAGTCCCATCCGGAAGGTAAATGTTCTTCCAGGCACCACACTTGGTCATCAGATCCAGGAAGACAGCCAGACAGGAAGCACTTCTTTTAAATCTCAGCTTCATCTGTTTCCTCAATTCCACCGTAACACAGAACCAAAAAAAGAAAGGATCACTAGCCAAATGGACCACTAACTCTAACTATCGAACAAAAAAGCAGCTTTGGTTCCAGAAAGGTTCACATCCATCCAGGCACACAGTTGGAAGGAAATGAGGTGGTGATACAGCCTCGCCCTCAGTACGTGGTGATGCTGAGGGGACGGACAGGGGACAGAGAACGCTCTAACTGATAGTTAGAAGAAGGTTCTATTGCAAGTTACCACGGGGTGGTGCAAGATGGTTCATAAGTAGGAATATATGCAGAGCCTCTTGAAGGAAAGTTTATGTTTTAAGAAAGTTGTAGAGGGTCAAACAAAAAAAGCCCCTTAGAGCTCCATACCTTATATCCCAGTTCTGGTAAAGCTGATTTATCCCAGTAAGCTGGAATGTTCATAGAATCTTCTTCTTGTGAATAATCAGCACCACTGTATATTACAAGAGAATCTTTTTTTAAAAAGAAATCATAATATTTACATACATTGGAAAGAGGGTTTTGCCTAATTTAGGGAGAACAGATAAAAGGAAATCCAATAAAACCAGGCATTTCAAAACAGTATCTTCAGTTCAGCTTATGCAACATACCCTGTCAAAAGTGTTCCCAAATTCCGGTCGGTTAATTGGGGCCTCGGACGCCAAGTCATCAAAGCACTTAGGTACATACCTAACTTTAAGCTTCAGAGAAGCCCTATCAATTTCACTGGGAACTACTTGTATGTTTAATAGTTGAGTATGTACCAAAGTGTTTTCCTGAATTGGAACCTGAGCACATAAAATGACAGAAAAGCCATCAGTATCAACCATTGGCATGAGTTGTGTCACCAACCTGAGCTCAAACTACTAACAGTTCTGTTGTAGGACACCGGTTCTCACACAAACCCAACATTTAGGGGTTAAGTCCCTTTTGTTACCATTAAGTTCATTCTGCTCTTTTGAGTCCCAGTCTCCAGAAGGTGAGAGGTTATGGTTTCCTTCTTACTGATTATAGACAACCTGGGCCATTACATGTGTCCCATTCAGCTTGCCGACACAGTACTGGGCTAATCTATGAAGTTTGCAAAGAAAGCCGGTTTCATATTGAGATCAGAGTACTATGTGAAAAGACTGAAATGCTGAGCCAATAAGCTTTCCCCCACCACCCTATGAACTCCTGTATTGCTTGAAGATACCAGCATATTATCTTCCAGTCCCTAACAGCCACAATATCAAGTTTGTCTTCAAATCTAGCTTGAATTTTATAGCAACAAAAGCCTGATTAGGGCACATATTATGTATGCATCAGAGTGACTACGAAACATATCAGGATCAGAAATGCATTGTGCTTTACTTCTCATGTACAAAAAACTGAACCATGTATCTCCATCATAAACCCAATTACCCAAAAGAGCATGTTACTACACTATTTTACCTTAGGAGGTACAAATGTCCATCCTCATTTTTTCACCAGGTATTTCTAATCCTCCCCAAAACAATGATCATTTCCAATTTGCTACATAGATTGTCAGTTAAAATTTTATGGCATAAAATAAGTCAGCATCTGTAAAAAGGCAGGCAGAACCCCCAGCTCTTACTTATATTTTCATTAATTACCTAGGCACAAAAAAGCAAGAGTGTACTAATGAAATCAGCTGACATCATAAAGCAGAAGGCATGGTCTATTCAGAAGAGGCTCAACATATTCTATAGGCAGAAATGGATTATCTAGAGGACTGGAGTAATAGAAACTTGATGAAATTTAATAGCACAGCATGGAAAGTCATGGACTTAGGAACTAATAAGAATTTCTGCTATAAACTAGGGGCTCATCAGTTGGAAATAACAGAGAAGACAGAGCCAAGTGATCTCAGTATGACTATAAAGCACCAGTGAAATGCAGCCATAAAAAAAGTGAGTGTGATCCTAGAATGTATCAGATGAGGCATTTCCAGTAAAGATAGAGACATTTTAATGACATTGTACAAGGAACTGGCAATACATCTGGAATATTTTGCATAATTCTGGTGAGCCTTGTTCCCAAAAAATTGATTCAAACTGGAACAGGTACAGAACAAGGCTAGTAAAAGAAGGGCAGGGGTGGGCTATTATGGGAATAGAGAGAGAGCTTATCTTACAAAGAGGAAACTAAGAGTGGTTTGTTTAGCCTAGTAAATCAAAGGCTGCAACATGCTTACCAATCAGTTTAAATAAAAAGAGATTGGTTAAATTTCTAGTAGTCTTGGTGAGAAGAGGTAGTGAGCTTCCCAACAAGTTACTAACCTGAATCCTGCTGGTGGGCTCTACCTCTGCCCTCCCCTCCTCCCCATCCCTCCTGCAATGACGGAGCTATTTTTACAGTCTAATTAGAAAGTGTGAACAAAAAAAATATACATTCAACTGACCCTGAAGCGCTGCCCAAAATTAGAGCCAAGCTTTTTGGAGGCTTGAGATAATATATATTTAGTATTACTTTCCCCTCTAGAGCTTTTCAGTTTTAAAACATGCCATACTAGTTTTAATTGGGACTGGACAGAGATACTTAAATAACAGTTAGAAAAGCCATTTCCATTACTGATGACTCAAAGGTTTGTGTGTTTTTATAGGCACCAAGTACTATATAGAGATGGCTATCTAAAGAGAGGTGGGCTATTACATAATTAATTCTTGCATACCTTCACATTTTCTGAATTCTATCTGAAATTCCTCTAATAATTTTCAAACACATTCCACCCTACCTACTATTATTATAATTAGCTTTTATAGTGCAGTAGTGGTAAGATATCTCAGATGGTTCAGGGCCCCTTTGTTTCCAGGTCCTTTACAGACTTGCCCCAAAGAACTGATCTCTCTCCCATCTGCTTATGCAACATTTTTCATCTTAATCCAACCTATTCTCAGTTTCATATGGTGCTCAGGACACGTGGGTTCGGCTATATCTGAAACACTTTCCACTTCACATACACTCCTCTCTTTCTCTCCAAGAGTGTCCATTACTCTTAAGATTACCTTAAAAACAATCTTTTCACTTTTGCTCACAATTCACACTGTCTCTGCAAGGCACCGCACAGTACTCCATGAATACATACACAAAACCCTTCTCAAAGAAGAGTAGCCGTAGTTTACCTCATTCTCCTCTTTTCCACGTCTTGCGGAGAGATGAATTTGGGTCTCCTGCAAACATCTCTCTTTGTCTTAAAACGAAGGTTTCTCTGATTCATGGCTGAAAACACAGCACAGACAACAAATTTCTCTTTGAACAATCTTCACATTTGGGGCAAAATTCTCCATTAAGACACTCTGCCAAGATGGCTACTAAAAGATGCCAATGTCCTGCTCTTGAAAAAATGCAGCAAACTCCCATTTGCATCACAGACTACAGGGAGCCAAGGTCTACCATATGGATGAGACAAGGAGAATTCTGACTCCAATTTTTGCTCTTAAATGGAGAGGAAATGGCAGATACATTTATTCTCTCCATAGCCCTGGAAAGCAAAGTATCATAAGGCAGCAGCTGTAGAAGTGCATGCACACTGTTCTGCTAGTGTGCTTCAGTCTTCACCTAGAAGGACTACCACTACAGAATGAGTAGTTGTCTTCTTCATACTCAGGTTTCAGCCACTCCCTTAACACTGTTAACAAAGGAGACAATGGACATGGATACCTCTCTCTCTCTCCTTAAAGTTATACCTGGATCATTAACTCTGAAAACAGGCTGCCCAAAAGTCATCACAGGGCACCAACTTTCTCACTGACAACGTACGGTAGCCTGGATTTGAACTGATGACCTAGGCCCAGTCTACACTGCCAGCAAAATTCAGCGGTCGTCGACAGGAGTTATGCAAGCTACGCAGAGTAGCTTGCGAAACTCATGTTGACTTTGTAACTCTCCTTTAGTGCACCACCTTCATGGAGTTGTGCCGCCAGGAAATGTGTTCCCATCAACACCGCCCTACATCACTTGAGTGGATGGTTTTACATAGTTGATTTCAGGATCAACTGAGTGTGTCTCTACTGACTGTTCAGTCAATCCAGGACTGTGCTGGTGGGAGATTCTCTTTAGCAAACATAGCCACTGCCACTAGTTTAGAAGATTTTATCAGGACTGTGGAGAGCTCTCTCCTGTCAACAAAATGCAGCTACACAGGCATGGTATGGTAGCACAGCTGTACTGATAAATCTGTTCTGCTGTAAGTGTAGACTTGCCCTAAGTCACTGACCTACAGTAGCTTAGTTTGTTGCAGAGGTAACAGGCTGTCATCAGACGCTGTTAGTATACTAAGAATACACATACACTGCCTCTACAAACCGAATGATTTGCACGATACATGCAAGAATTTGATGATGCTTTCTAATAAATGGTTTTAAAGGAAAATTGCGCCGTTCTGCATCATGCTCAAAGTAACTTTCTAAAAGGTGGTCATAGTTCCCTTTTTTAATTTGATTTTATTTATTCAGTTAGAGTAGAGAGGTCCAATTGCATTTCCCATCTTGCTCAGAATTTTATATTTTGGCTTACGGTTCTCAGCCACCACTTCCTGAATGAAGAATGGTCTGGTGATGCAAGACCCAGAACTAGCAGAGCTTTACAACATGACAGCAAATTCTCCTCCCAACCGGCCCCAGTGTGGGAGGCAATCCAGGAAGAGAAAAGACACATGGCAGGGAAGAGGTAATGAGGCTGGGGAATTTATAATACAGCAATTCAGACCACCACATTAGCACAGGGACACCTGTTAAAACAGGACTGAGGTCTATCCTAACCTATGCCAGGGGCCAAATCAAACCCTGGCAGTCCCTGATATGGGGAGCTGTAAGCCACCTCCCCTTTGTCCACATGCTGGTGCCAGGCCAGCAAAGAGATAAACGCTTCCTCAGGGGCCTGCAGAAGGCTACAGGATTTGGCAGAGTTCTCCTGTTATCAGGGGCTTGTACTTTACCTGACCCCTGTACAACTGTTGCCAAGTCATACCAGCAAATAGATGAAATCATCCTCAACCAGGTAAAGGCAAGGTGCCTCTTTTCAGGGAACACAAGAAAAAAAAAAGGCTCTGTAGGGAAAATCCTTAGAAATTCAGCACTCAGGGTGGAGTATCAGAAAAGCCATATCTCAGAAAGGGATTTAGGGAGGACTTTATACTTTCTTCAGGGCAGGATGGGAACTCCACCCTGTTTATAGGCTTATCAACATAACTCCCAACAGGAAGTTCACACTTCCCTTCTGCCTATTTTTCTAGATAGAAGGTGATGGTAACAGAGATTCAAGATCCAAAGGGGTAGCCGTGTTAGTCGAGTTCAGCAAAACAAACAAGGAGTCTGGGTGGCACTTTTAAAGACTAACGAATTTATTTATCGCATGATAAAATCCCACTTCAGCCAGAATGGTTTGTGCTTCAGGGTGGTTTGCCCTTCTCCAAGTGCATGGATTGTGGGACAGGGAAAGAGGTGACACAGGGAGAAAGTTCTCATAAAAAGAGTGTTAGCTTCAAGTTTGCGTATCTGGACACTTTGGAAGCACTGCTTTGAGTCCTGACGTGATTAACCCCCTACTTCACACTCCCCAGTCAGACAGAGCCATGTTCTGGCCGCTCTACTAGCAAACTACGCCCCAGCTCTTCTGGACTAAAACAGTCCATTGCAGCTGTGGGAAAGCTGCTTTAAGTTAGGGCTTGGAGCTGCTCTAATTTATACTGGATGTCATGCTAGACTCTGGAACAGACCAGAATCCTGGAAATGCAGAAGTGGCATAAAAAGCCCTGCAAGAGGTATACAATCTGGCCATGAGAAACTAAGATTCTTCTCACACCTCAATCTTCAGACTCCGGGAGAAAGCAGCAGAGGGGAAGTTTATTATTTGTGGCAATGGTTCCCCAATAACCTCCTGCTAAAGCACTATGTAATGACTGTCTGGACTCTATGCCAAACCTATCTTCAATTAAGAAATGAATGCATGATTTAAATAAAGAAGCACATAAAGAAACCCTCCCCCCACGTCTGAGTTTGAGCTAAATTCTGGAACTGGCTGTCTTGCTGTAAATGACATTTGTGACATTAATCTCTTCCAATCTCTTTCTCTGTTAAACAGTGCCCAGCCAGCCTAATAATGATTTAACAGTGGTAGGAGCAATACGTAAAGTGTTTGAGATTCCCAAACTAAATAAAGCAGTCTTTCTTCTCTTTAACGAGTACTGAGAGAATCTTGAAACTGGTTTGCAGTCTATTCCTTAGGGCTCATTTCTTGCTATAACCAGAATGAGAAATCTCTGGGAAACGACTAAGATAGTTGTCAGACTCCCTCAGTAGTGATTAAAGAAAAGCTAGCTTTGCCTAAGAATTCCTCTTCTAGCTGTTAACCTGTCATTAAAAGGAAGTCGGAAGCTGGTTTACAGGTTCTTCCATGACACACTCACATTGTAAGCATCAAAAAAACAATTCAACTTTTCACAAAGTCAGCTGAATCTTGCAGTAGAGTTTTCTATTTGTTAGTTTGTTTGTTTTGGGGTTTTTTTAACTATATTTTAAAGACAGTTCCAGTCTGAGAAAACAAACAAGGAGTCTGCTGGCGTATGAGCTTTCGTGAGAGAAAATCCCACTTCGTCAAACACTTCGCCACAAAAGCTCATGTGATAAATAAATTTGTTAGTCTTTAAAAGTGCCACCAGACTCCTTATTTGTTTTGCTGGACTAGTCTATCATGGACACCCCTTTGGAATTCTTCAGTCCAAACAGGCACACCAGTTTATTCAGAGTGACTAATTCTTGTGTTGAGAGCTTTAATGGCTGCCCTTTTCCTTTGCCCACCACAAAGTAAGACACATATCTTAATTTCTCCTTTAATAACATAGGTGACAACAATATATCTGACAAGAATTAAAAATACCCACCGTACCTTTGAAATTGAGTTCATAGTCATGTCTCCCAGCTTTGAATTGCAATATCGGAGACTCTTTTGCTAGATAAGCCATCTCCAGGTCACTGCTGCGTACAGTGGAAGCATCATGATCATCGTCCTGTCAGGTCAGAATGAAAAAGATTAAGAAAAATCTTTCATAAGATGAGAAAGTTTAAAGTATTTGTTCTGTGACAGCTGGGGCCTGTACAGGCCTAAGTGTGTGCAACTGGCCTTTAAAAGACAGGCCATCCATTATCATGTACACAGAGAAACCTTCCTCAACTCTCAAGATGGGGTAGGAATAGGGAGAGGAGGAGTGTGCTATCGAATCTGGAATGCCAAGAAACACTGAAGAAGAGAGGGTTAAATTTCAAACAATGAAAAACAGCTGGAAATACTTGTCACCTATTCCATACAATGCATTGAACAGAGGTCAGTCAGCAATGACTTTCAGTCACTACTGACTGCACCTAATCCGGTGAGCCCAAATTCGATCAAGAGACTATTAGAATAAACAAAAAAAGACAGCTCTTGTAGCTCCCATTAGTTTCCACAGATTTAATGCAATAGGGTTTGAGAGCTGCTTTTCGTCCACACACTTACCTCTTCTCCATATTCACGCCACACACCATGTTCGTCCTTCCAGTACCAGAGCCAATCTGTTGTAAGAATGAAGTGAGGGGGTTTGGTCACAGATGATGCTGTGGAGAGGCGTCTAACTTTGGCAGAGCCACAGGTCATAGTCTGAAAACATATATATGGCAAGCCACTGCCAGCACTGTATGAAAACCTGTGTGAGAGGGCCAAAGGGTTTAAAAAAAAAAAAAAAAAAGTTAGCCTAGGACAGTTGAGCACACTTGCGACTTCTGAGTCAGAGATCCATAAAAATAATGCAAAATATTCCTTTGACACTGGGCATAATATAACTGCCCCCAAGGGCGAAGTGCAAATTTATGAGTCCCACAACAACCACTATTCACCCCTCCCACTGCCCATATATTTGTATTATTGTGTACATGGTACCGAAGTTTAAGACATAATATTGTAAATCTGTTTGAAACCATAACTTACGAGATCACAGTCATGATCACAGAGGTTTTTGAACAAGACATAAAATGGATCACTTCTACTAATCCCTTAAATTCTGACCTAGAACACTTCCTTCCTTTCAATCCTTCTAAAGCAGGGACAGAAAATTCTTGCCCATACAATGCTTTTGTGATATGAATTAAAGGATGAGATCCTCTAGACTCATTTTTGCTTGTAGCTTAAGTCAGGCTTTGAATAGCCTTTGATCCAGCACAAAAACTGAGCTAATGAACAGATGTGTTCATCAGTTCTAATTGTATCTTTACACTTTCCAATGCTTAGTGGCCACAGACATGCAACTCGGGAAAAAGAACTTCAACAGTTAGTTCCAAATGTTCATCATCACTACAGATACCAGGGAATCTCCTGGCTGTTAGTAGCAACAGCGCATTCCTGTCCTTTTTTCAGGCCATCAGACATTAGAAGCCAAGACCACAGTAGGTAAAATGTAAGAGCTTTTTAAGTAAGTGGCCTATATACGTATTCCAGTACAGCAAAAACAATAAGAGTCCTGTGGCACCTTAAAGATTAACAAATTTCTTCGGGCATAAGCTTTCGTGGGCTCTAACCCACTTCATCAGTTCAACGAAAGCTTATGCCCAAAGAAATTAGTTAGTCTTTAAGGTGCCACAGGACTCTCGTTGTTTTTTGCTGTCCACAGACTAACACGGCTACCCCTCTGGCTATTCTAGTACATTATACCCTACACTGGTTCGCGTCTCCTCCGATACCTTCTTTGCACTACTATAGCAATTCCTAAGATTTCTGAGGTTATTCTCACCTCTGCCATTGCTTCCTATGCCCTCAGTTGTCTCTCTCTCCGCTCCTACTCCCTACACCTCTCCTACATGACTCCTCACTGAAATGAGAGAAGAGACATGCACCACCCCACACGCTACAACAATGGTAAAGGAGAAGCACTCTGTTGTATAAGGCAGGGCTGAGCCAGGACAGGAGTTAGTCAAAACAAGGACAAAATTTCCAAAATATTTTAGTCTAAAGTTTTCCCACCATCTCCATTGTAAATAACCTATACATGCAACAGCGCAGAACAACAAACATGTGAGCTAATGAATCAGCTCTATAATGTAACCCACAAATGCTCAAGATGGACCCCAGGCTACAACAAACAACAAAATAGGGGGCCAGGTTCCTCAGCGGGTACCAATCAGCTAAATCCCACTGACTTCGGTATATAAAATGCAACAAGTTAGATACCGGCTTTAACAGAGCTGTGTCAATTTACATCCATTAAGGATCTAGATCAGTATTTTCAGTATTTTACATTCAAAAGGAAAGCCCCAAATATTAGTAAATAACTAATAGTTTATACCTGTGATTACTGGGGTCACAATATGCTTTTTCAATTTTCTCCATGTCTTTCAAGTCCTTCCAGAGGGTACCTTCCAAGACCTGCCATCTATATGGCAAATGAAAATGAACTCTGATACACTTATCTTAAAAAAAAAAAAAAATGAAATGAAGCTATATTAGTGCTCCAGCCTAACAAAAGATAAGGTATGTGTATTGGAATCAAATGCTCGTGAAGGCGCCAGTTACACAGCACTACAAAGTGTATACGCATTGAACATGTACAGCACAGATCGCTCAGTTCAAGCTTCCATACACTTCCTAACTAAAGTGATTCAACCGTGACCAAGAGGACCCCTCCTCTTAACTGAGAGGATAATTTAATATCTAGTCCCACTTCATTCTTTGCTTGTGTTTGAAGGTAACTATTAAAGATGCAATTGTGATGATGGATTTGTGTGCGCGTTTGTTTTAAAGCTATAAGAATATTTCCTTAGTATGAAATCAAATCCACACACTGGATTAAATAAATATTTTTTTCAACCAAATAGATTATACTGGTGGCCTTATTATCAATGACTAGGTGAGTGGGAAACCTAGTTCGATTCCCAAAAGCTAATATATTTTACTCCCCAAACTGATGCTGATGAAATAATACAGTCCTCTTTGCCACTGTGATGCTGGTACACCAGGTGCCAGATCATGTCAAGACTCCTACGTCTCAACTGAACATTGACAAATATCATACTAGAACCTGTCTTTAGTTTTCTTAAAATAGGTATTAGATTATAAAAACTTGTTTAGACTTTCAATAATGTTTGTAAACTGCTGTAATCTCATTTATAACATCTGTGCACCATGTTATAAGGTGATATTAAGTATTTACATTGCAATCATCTGTAATTGTGTAAGTCAAACAGGAAAGGAACGTTAATTAATGTAAAATGCTGGTTTTCTACAGAAGGTGATAGAACCTGCCCCCCATGAAGGCCTACTGAAACCAAAATGAGCCATTGTGAAACATCAAACAAACAAAGAATTTGTTAATTGCATCCTGCTCTTCCTCAATGAAGAAAAGACGCAAGCATGAACTCACCCCATCAGCTTGAACTCTGGGGAGAAAGATATAAAAGAAGAAATCATAACTCTATGCTGCTTGGATTTTGCTAGGGCAAGATTTCTAAGCATAAGCAAGGGATCCCAGCTGCTTAGTTTGCCTTAATGACATAAAGAACGTAGTTAGTTAGTTAGAACTTGAATATTACAAGCAGCTTCTATCACCTTTTGTAATCTAAGACTGAACTCATTTATGTACTTATGTTTACCTGCTTTAAACTTGTAAACTGCTCTTATCTCCTTTTCTTAGTTAATAAATCTTTAGATACTTTATTATAGGATTAGCTACAAGCATCACTGGTTTGAGATCTAAGGTGAAATTGACCCGAGGTAAGCAATTGGTCCTTTGGGACTTAGAGTAACCTGAATATTATTGTGATTTTTAGTGTAAGGAACCACCTATCATAAAAGTATGCTCACCTGGCAAGACAGATTAAAGTACCCCAGGGGACTATCTGTGATTCCATGTTAAGGCTGGTATAGTACCTGAGGAGTTTACGCTTGATAATAGGTTGGTAAAATCTAAATATACTACTCAGAACCAATCTGTGCCCTGCTTCTTAATCTGCTCCAGGCTATATTCATGTTCAAGCCATCACTATCTCCTTTAAGGTGTTTTGTGACAGAAAGCTCATACTAAGAAACGCAGATATGCACAGTTCCTGAGTTAAAAGCAGACCCCTTAACAAGACAATGTGAAGACCAAATAAAAAGTCTGCATGCACAAAGTTCAAGCTGTTTTTCTTTCTAATCAAGAACAACAGGCAAAGGACCTTGAATGGCAGCTGAAGTCCAAGAAACCACACAGCAGATTATGAGAGGATGCACCATGGGCAGAGATGCAGCAGGGTTGAGACCATGAGCACGCAAAAGGATGAAAATAAAACATTACAACAAAGAAGACAGGCTACCACTCACAACAGCAGCATCAGCTACTTCTCTGTGATAAACTGAGGGTAAGAGGAATGAGTGAGAAAAGGCTGAGGACAGACAACAGCTCAAACTGCCTTACAAAGACTAGCAGTGAAAGGGAGCAAGAATCTCGTGTTGATTTAGGAACACAGATTCCTACATTCCTTCTAATCTAGTATTCCGTCTCTGACAGAGGCCAGTACCAGTGCTTCAGAGGAAGGTGTAAGAATTCTGCAGCAGGCAGATGTGGGATAATATGCCCTCCCCCACCACTCGATTAGATATTAGAATGAGATCTAATCAGAGACTGGCATAAGCCCTGAAACAAGATGTTTAATATCCCTTCCAAAATTTATTAACATTAATCATGACAACTCTGGATATTCTTGTTAACCGTATCAATGTCCAATCCCTTTTTGAATCTTGCTAAACACTGGCTTCAATGACTTTCTGTAGCTATGAGTTTTTAATTGCACGCTGTAATTACACATTGTGTGGAAAAATATTTCCTTTTATCTGTTTTGTCACTTTTTAACTTAATTAAAAATCTCTTTGTTCGTATTATGCAATAGGGAGAACACAAGCTCCCAATCTACCTTCTCTAGACCGTATTAACCCTACTCTATACTGTTCGATAATTTTATACACTTTTATCATGCTCCTCTTTAAGAAGAGGAAACAATTTTTTTAGTCCACTCTTCATGAGAATTTTCCCACATCCTTGATCATTCTCATTGCTTTTTTCTGAATCTCCTTGATGCTGCACTATCTTCTTATAGATGGGAGGGCCATTACTATACACAGGATTCCAGATGTGGCCACACAATTGAAATGGCTCATTATAATGTTCCCCATATTATTCTCCAATTCCACCCTAACTTTCTATTTTTGATTGAAAACAGCGCATCAAGTAATATTTCTTGAGCTGTCTACGACACCCAGGTTCCTATCCGGAGCTAATAAAGTTAATTCAGAACCTTGAAAAGTATGCTAGAAGTTTAATTAGTTTTCCTTCAAACATGCATTAACTTTCATTTATCAAGTTTGAACTTTTATTTGCCACTTTATCATCCATTGATCTAGCTTAGTTAGGTCTCTCATAAGTTCCTCAGTCCTTCTCGGTCTTGAGAAAAAGGCCTTACCTACACTACAAAATGTCAACCTAATTTATGCTAGCATACAGCCAGCACAGTTGTTAGATGGCTTGTGTGTGTGCAAGGGCTTTTTGTGTCGATATAAATGCTACTAATGAGGACATGCACTATCAATTTTACTGTCAGTGTGAGGCACTGTGGGATGGCTTCTGAAAGCTGGGATCAAAGTAAGCGCCACAGTGCCTGCGCTGACACGGTGTCGACCTAATTACACAACTCTCCGCTGCTCAGCGAGGCGTTGGTAAATCAGTGTAGAGGCACTTAATCAGCAGGAGCCAAATTTAAGCATAGACACTTCCACACTTGCCAGGCTGATGCAAGGCAGATTATATCAATCTAGCAGTGCAGTGTAGACAAAGTTTAAACAACTTGTGTCATGTGCAAATTCTGTTACTTTGCTCCTCTTTCCAGAGCATTAATAAAAATATTAAATTCTATACCCAGGACATAGCCTTGAGGCATCTCACTGTTAACCTTTTGCCAGGATGAAAACTGACTATTTAATCCTACTCTGTTTTCTGACTCCAAGCCAGTTTTTATCTATGGTAGTACTTTTCTTCTCACCTCATGACCATTTTGCTTCTTGAATAGTGTGTTGTGAGGGACCTTGTCAAAGGCCTTTTGAACATCTAAATAAATTGACTGCCAGTGGATACAGAGCTTCTCTGACACAGTCAAAGAATTCGACTAGATTAATGAGATACTGTTTTCCTTTGCAAAAAACCAGACTATGATATAATGATCTCCCAGGTGTTTGTCATCTCTTTTTAAACTATCATTTCAACCAGTTTGCCAGGTAAAGATGTTAGATTTACTGGCCTGTAATTCCCCTCATCACCCTTGGCATTTTTTCTGAAATATATATACATACATTTGCTACTTTTCAATCTTCTGGAACAGTAGTTTTAAAAGAAAAAGAGAGAGAGAGAGAGAGAGAACGAACACTTCAGACATAAGGTCTTTCAGAACTCTTGCATACTGTACAGCTCTGATTACTACTAAATCTACTAATAAGTTAAGAATGTTTTTAACACCATCTGTGATAAAAAAAAAAAAAAAAAGTACTGTATGATGCCAGACAATAAATGATTACCAGAATAAGAACCACAACAAGAGAAAGGGTATCTGGCAGAAGGCAGAGTAACTTTCACATGCAATCCATATTGTAACACTGACATAAATGAAGGGAGAGTCAACAGAATCAATGGCAATTTTAGGGATCTGGAAAGAGAGCCAATGTGGATTGACTCAACTGATGTTTTCAGAGAATTTCAACAATGGCCTTGTGTGCAAAGTGCACAGAGGGGACAGTGGGGGAAAAAGATCTTATTAGGAAGTGAAGACCAGCTTCTAGTCATTTATACTGAGTAAAATCATTATACAGAATATACCACAGAATAAAGCACGCGTGCGGGCACACACCCCACATAAAGGAAAAATGAGTGAGACTTTCTAGTATCATGGTTACTTACCTTGAAAGCTACAACTTTTCCTTATGTAGTATAAGCAGATCTGGTCTGACTCTTCATTACAATTTGTATTCAGGGATACCGAACTAAGACTGTCTCTTCTCTCTACACAGGGAGAAAGAGTGTTATCTTTTATAACTAGCTTTTGTATGTTTAGTTTCAACAAGTTCTCCTAAAAAATATACTTATGTTTCGAGAAGACACACAAAGGCTATGTCTACACTAGAAAATGTTAGGTTGACTTTGTTAAGTCGACTTAATAAGGTCAACTCTAAGTCGACCTTATTAAGTCGACTTAAAGTGGACGAAGTCGACTTAACTTTAAGTCGACTTAGTCCACTTCGTTAAGTTGACCTAACCACCCTTAAGTCGATTTAATAAAGTCAACTTAAGGGTTACTCCACATCCACACCATCCTTAAGTTGACTTAAGGAGTCGACTTAAGGCTTAAGTCGACCTAATGGGTGGTTCTTATTAAGTCGACTTAAGCTTTCATTAAGTCAACTTAAGGAATTTCTTAAGTCAACTTAATGAAAGTCTGGTGTAGACAAGGAATAATTTAGGTCAACTTAAGTCTCCTTAAGTCGACCTAAATTGCTAGTGTAGACATACCCAAAGACAACTCTGGTCCCAATTCAGGGAAGCCTCCACATCACAAACAACAAAAACAGGTTGAGGAATATAGTTGCAGCATATAATAAAGTGATAACATAGTTAAATTTTATAGCATAGACTGGGCTTTAACTACATACCACAACCAAGCTAAAGCCTTTGTCATTTTGTGTAAGCCGTTAATTTGATTACGGAAGCCTGCTTTTGTTTTCTAATATAACCAGTCCTTAATTTGGTACATTTACATTTTCCACATCCTTAGGATGTAAATGACACTTAAGTTAGATTCCCTTACAGATGTAACTTAGATATCTTTACCGATCATCTCTGAATTTGACTTCTGAGTCTTTATTTAGCTTCTATTATTCAGTTTTTAGGTGCATTGTAACAATACAAGAAAAGAATCAAAACAGAATTTTGAAATGAAGGCAGAGAGAGGTTAAAACAATTGACAAAGGTTACACAAACGAGGAGTCCTGTGCTACCTAAAGACTAACAAATTTATTTAGGCATAAGCTTTCGTGGGCTAGAATATACTATGTCAGAAGCAGAGGTTACACAGTAAGGCCATGTACACAGAATCACTTTATCACGCAATAAGGCTCCTTACCGCTTGATAAATCTTCCAGCATACACACGAGCATTTTCCCTGTTGCGCGGCAACACCCTCTTGCCCCGCAACAGTTAAACCACTCAAATCGAGAGTGGTTAGGCTTACTGCGGAACAGCTGTTCCACGATAGAGCTCGTGTGTACAGGTTTTCCGATTTTGACAGCCTCTGGAACTGTCCCAGAGTGCCAAAGAAGCCACTCTTGGACATTGGAGCTGTCAAATATGTCAATTTCACTGCTCTAGCAGAGCAGTGAAATTGACAACTCTTGGAGCCGCCAGGTTCAGCGGCTCCTGGGGATTGGCCCCCTGGACTGGGGGCTCCTGCTTGGGAGCCCCCAAGCACAGGTGGCTTCAGCTCCTCTGCCTGCTGCCAGGGCTGGGGGCTCCCACCCGGGAGCTGTGGCAGGCAGCTTCTCCCAGACCTGCTCCCTGCGAGCTGTCCTGGCAGGCAGCAGGAGCTCCGAGACCGGCACTCTGCTGACAGGGGAAACTCGGGGATCCCCTATCAACTGGCAGCTGCCCTGGCTCCATCTGACAGGTGATCCCCAGAGGTTCCCCTGTCAGGGGAACCCTGGATCTCCGAGCTCCCGCTGCCTGTGAGCTGCCTGCGGTGGCGGCCCCCAGGCAGTGGGTCTCTGCCGCCCTGGCTGCGGACTCCCGATTAGGAGCTCCCAGCCCAGATGGCAGCCAGAGGTGCTGCTAGGGCCTGGAGGAGCCCAGGCCACATCCCTGCTGCCCCCGCAAGTGGGGCAGCAACGACTCAAGCTGCCCTGGTCTCTGGGGCTGCAGCCCCCGCCGCCACCCGAAGCCTGGCAGGTGGTGGAGGGGGCTGCGACATTGAAGCGCCAGCCCCCTCGCTCAGCTGTCGGACTTCAGGTGGCGGCGGGGGCTGCAGTCGGCCCCCTCCTCTGCCCACCAAGCTTGGGGAGGTGACGGGGGCTGCAGCCGGCCCCTCCACCACCTGCTGGGTTTTGGGTGGCGGCAGGGGCTGCGGCACTTCAGCGCACAGCCCCCGCTGCCCTCGGAAGCCCAGTGGCTGAGCTAGGGGGCTGGCGGTTCGGGAAGAGGTGGAGGGGCGTGCTGGGGGTCAGAAGCCTGGCCCTGCACTCCCACTAGTGGCATAGCAAGGGTGTCCGGCACCTGGGAAGCAAGCACACATTTGTGATACCCTGGGCACCCCACCCCTTGCAGGCCTCCCTCCCCTGCACACAGGGCAGGAGGGGTCTCAGCTCCACCCTGCTCAGGGAGAGGAAATCTGTAGCCCCCAGGCTCCTGGGCCCCATTGAGAGGCTGCAGGGGTACCACGCTGGCCCACACTAGGGCCAGATCAGAGGGGCCCTAGCCCGGCCTGCAGAATTTTGCGGTTTCACCTGGCACCCCTGCCCTCCTAGCGGGCGGCTGTGAATGGGGCCATGGTCCCTTGGCACTGGAGGTGGGGGGAGGGTTCCTTCAGCGCTGAACGGGGGCCAAAGCCAGAGGCCGCCCTCCCTCTGCTGCTCTGCACAATGTTTTGGCCCGCCCCACCCCTGGCCAGCTGGTCTGCCCTGCCCAGCAGCAGCCACATACCCACTGGAGGTTGGGGCGGGCATGGAACACTGCGCGAAGCAGCCTCTGGCCCCCGTTCAGTGCTGGGTGGCCAGGCAGCACCCCAAAACTCAGCAGCTTGGCCTGGGACCCCTCTGACTCGGCCCTGGTATGGGCTGGCCTGGCGCCCCCCCTGCAACCTGCTGCCCAGGGGGCTTGGCCCCACTGCTACACCACTGGCTCCCGCCTAGCCGCTGGGCCAGCTTAGCACCAGAGGCAGCAGAGGGCTGCATGGGGCCCACTGAACCTCGGGGTCCTGGGCAGCTGCCCCGCTCGCCTCCCTTCCCCAGGATGGCCCTGCCTGAAACCATTGTTTCTTCCCTACAAGAATCTCTACCCAAGTTCAAAACTCTGTCTTAATGCCTGGATCCAAATGCTGCCTCAGTTCCACCAGGACTTCATCTTTTCCTGACTGATCGTGTTAGGGGCTCGCCTGCCTAAAGTGCCCCAGACCATAAGCTGAACAGCCTGTCTCCTGGGAACCTCTGACTGGTTCAAGCTGTGCTGAGCAGTGAGACCCCAACTCTCCATCTCTCGCTCTCTCTGGTGAAGCCCACTTTTCCCCTTCAGACCTAATTTGAACTTTCTCTCTCTGTCCAGGTACCTCTTTCTAAACCTGACTTTTGTAATCAAACTTGGACTAGATTTCCCCAATAGAAAGAGTGTAATATTGTAACTGTTTGGTTGTTTTTCTCTCCTTGTGTGGGTTATTACCACTAGGATCAGTTTTATACCCTAGCAATGAAATGACTTTTAAAATCAAGCTGGTAGCCAGACTCTCGCAAACTTCAATTACCCCTTTGTGTTCCTGGCTTCTCTGTGGCAATACCTCTTTTACCTAAGCCAAGGGTCCTTCTAATGCCCCAAAATCTTGTGGGGTTTGCTCATCAAGGGGGTTACTACCAGAACAACTGTAGAGTGAGAGTGGGGATACCGACGTGCTGAACCTATGGCATACAAAGGTGGCAGCTGGGAAGTGCTGTATTTATCCAGCCTACTGAGGATATATGAGTCAATTGAGAGTGCTGACAGATCTGGTCTGCTCAGATACACTGTGTGTGACTGTGTATATATTTGAATTTGGGGGTGGAGGAACCCAGCCCTGAGAAACTTGGTTCCTTCAGGGTAGCTCCACTGGGAGGGGACTTAGCCCCCCAGCCTCTCTCCTAAGGAAAGTAACTCTAATAAATGATTGTATCCCAAGGTGAATGACAAATCTGGTAACACTATAGAGTAATAGCCTTATTGTTTCAAAACATACAAATTATGTGGGCATTCCAGACACCTATTCACTGTGCCATATTTTAACCCAGAATCTGCAATTTAGAACTGCTGTGGTTCCAAAGATACATAAAGATGACTGTGTGAGCAGGTATGCAGTCTGTTTTTCCATTCTGCAGTTCTTCAATTAATTTAGCATACTTTAAAAATGTGAGTGGAAAAGGCACAGAAAAAACACTAAAGCTATTAAAAGCAATTAGGTTACTACTTTCCATGGCTTCTCATGCTGGCCACTGCCTACATAAGAGAACAGTGGAGAAGGTAATGTATTTAAAATCTCAGAAACAAAAGCCTGTCCTTCGCTTAATGTGCTCTCTCCCTCCCTCCTTAAACTACCTCTACCAAAACTATAATAAAGAATCCCTTTCTTCCCATCTCCAGTCCTACTCTTCAATTCTAGAGAGATTTTTAATACCACGCTTATTACTAGACTATCTGACTGTCTTCCACTAATGCACTAATTAAGCACATCTGTTTCATCCTCTCTCCAGAGGGAGAAGAACATGCAGTGGAATGCCTTGGTTTTTGTGCTGAGTGTGTCTTTTTCTTTTTTTAGTTTAATATAAATATATCTCTTCCTCTGTGTTTATGTTAGAGCAGGAAAGATCAAAGAAATGCACCTGCCACTTGGAGTGGAAAGAAGTGAGGTTTGTAATGGTTGTTAGTTCCTAGTGAGGATCATTCTGTCCCAGAATCAAGGCTCTTGCATCATGGCAATTGTTTTATCCTTCAGAAACCTATCTAGGCCTCAAAAATTGACCAGTGGGGTGATTATAAAGACAGACAAGGCATCTCACCCAGCATTGCCAATCCACCAGGATTGTCCTGGAGTCTCCAGGAATTAAAGATCATATTTGCAACGAAATCTCTAAGAAAACATCCAACCAAAATTGGCAACCTTACCCAATGACTTGGGAGCAAAGGCTCATACAAGAACTCGAGTCTCAATTTCATTTTCTCCTAGCTAACAGAGATCTGTGCTAATGCTATGCTTGCTAGGTCAATTCATTCCCTAATGATTTTAAAACGATAAAGTGTTTTACCTTTGCATGGTGAAGAGGTGCCATTTTTGATGTCATACATGTTCCTGAAAATAGAGGGCAGTTTGGTAATCAGATCTGGCCTCATTCCCCGCCTCTCCAGTTTTTCATAGCACTCTGAATTAATAATGTCATGTGATCGCTTGCAGTTGCTGCCAAATCTGCACTCTCCTTGCAAATAGTACTGGCAGATATGTAGTTTGGTACAGATCTTCTTGAAGGTACAAGATCCATAGAGTCCTTCACCTTTGTTATAATGCATGCATACCTGGGAGAGGAAGGGGGGGGAAAAAAAACACTAGCACAAATAGTATATTTTGGCTACTTCCCTCTTCATATACACCCAAAACGATAACAGAAGCTATAAGGAAACTGGTAGGGATTTTTCTACTCCACTGCTACTGTTTAGTGGTGTCCAGCCTTATTACACAAGAGGGCCACGTAAACTTAAGCACAACCTTGTCTGCGCCAAACAGATTCTACATATTTTAATAAGATTTAAAGTTGCCTGTACTGATTTAGCTGATTTACTGTATTGATATAGCAAAATCAGTATGTTTCATATGGATTTAGATAGAATCAACCTATGTACAGTATTGTCTATTTACACACTTGCGTAAACTAGAATGATGTAAACTGGATGACAAAATGCTAACAAATTGGCAGTTAGTACATTGAGTTGAAGCAGGCCGCAGGCCTCGTGAAATGCTCTAGTAGACCAGCTGTTCCTGTGGTCTGTGGGACTACTCCAGCGGGGGAGGGGAGGGAGGGGCAGAAAAGAAATATAGTGACATCCTTACCAAGGAAATTACTACTGAGTGCCTATTATTTCTTCGTTAAAAAATTAGATTGCCATTAAAAATGAAGATTAAAAAACATTTAGTAGCATATGGTGGTCCATTTGAAGGTTGAAAAGACCTTGCCACACTAGCAAAATCTGGGAACTGCTGCTCTAGAACAGAGGCTCTCAACCTTTCCAGACTACTGTACCCCTTTTCAGGAGTCCGATTTGTCTTCCACACTCCAAGTTTCACCGCCCTTCCTCCACCGCTACCGAGGGCTCCGATACAACCGGCAGCTCTTTTATAACCACCTAAGAGGTGTTCCACGAGACCTCTCCGAGCTGCTGGTCTTCTACCAGGACCTCCTCTGGATCTGGAGGCTTGTCTCAGCCTCCAGGTCCCTTGTGTCCACCGAGGGGGAGGACCTCCTCGCGGACCCCTGCTACACAATCCCCATCTTGGTGTGCAGGTGGTGGAGGCCCCCTCTGTGAGGCGGATGTTGGTCCTGGCAGGTGTCACCAGGGTCGGAGACCTCCTGGACCAGCTCATGGGGCTCTCCACCCCTCGGCGCCTATGCCAGAAGGTGAAGGCAACCGTGCCCCCCGCTGCTTGGCTTTACCTCGAGCGGGTCCTGCGAGAGGGTGCTCCCCGCCCTCCCCTCAGTCCTGGCCCTCTGGAGCTTCTCATTGGGCCCCAGCCCCGCGAGTCCCCCCGGCCTCCCATGCTCCACGCCCTTAGCTGGCTGCTAGACTGTGCAGCCGGCCTGCTTCTGAACCGCACCCCGCAAATATCTGTACACGCTTGTGCTCCATACCATCCACTTCCTCGCCCTTGTGTCCCATCGCAATACGAAATGGCACGGTTCACCCCTTGACCTGACACCCGCCCCTTCTGCGGCACGATGGAGACCCTGGCGCACACCTACCTCGAGTGCGCCAGGCTGCAGTCCCTTTTCCGGCTCCTCCAGAACTTCTTATTGAGATTCTGGCCGCACTTTTCCCCCCATCCGTTCCTATATGCACTCCCTATCTGTGGCCCCACAAAGTCGTGGGACCTCCTCGCCAACCTCCTCCTGGCCTATGCCAAAGTGGCCATCTATAAAACCAGGGAGAGGAGGTTGGCTGAGGGAAGGGCCTGTGACTGTGGGGCCTATTTCTGGTCCCTTCTCCATTCACATCTCGGGGCAGAGTTCCTCTGGGCAGCGTCTGCTGGCCCCCTCAACACCTTCCAGGAAAAGTGGGTGCTGTCTGGGGTTCTCTGCTTGGTATACCCCCTCAGAAACCCTTGTTTTGAACCTATGGCCTCACACCTGCTCCTGTTGTGCATTCGTTGTCCCCGACACCCATTGGTTCTGGGTCTAGTGCCACCTCCCCTTAGGCTGGGGGAGGCGTTTTAGTAGTGGGCGGGCTGTGCCCCCCCACTACCCAGATGCCAAATAGGGTCCAAGTTTCACCGCACTTAAAAACTACTTGCTTACAAATATCAGACATAAAAATACAAATGTGTCACAGAGCTCTATTACTGAAAAATTACTCTCATTTTTATCATCTAATTCTAAAATAAATCAATTGGAATATAAATATTGTCCTTACATTTCAGTATATAGTACATAATAGAACAGTACAAACAAGTTATTGACCGTATGGAATTTTAACTTGTACTGACTTGGTTAATGCAAATATCTAGATGAGCTGATGTACCCATTGGAAGACCTCTGCTTACCCACAGGCTGAGAACCTCTGGTGAGGTATGCGCAGGTGGTAGTTTGGGCACCCTGGTTTAGAATGGTCTTTTGGGCGGACCCAAACAGCTGCATCAAACACATTCAGGCCAACTTCTATGACAGCAAATGGAATTTAACTCTAACTTGCTTCCACTGAGCATGGTTGAGTTTATGTTGCTGTAGGAACCTCAACTCCTTTGGTTCCTAACTTTGCTGTGCTTGATTGCTCAGCTTTAGGGTATTAAGAAAACAGGTTTTGGATTTAAATGGCCTTGTAGATTCTAGTCATGCAAGATGAGATCATTTGAGTTTCTCTTTTGTTAATCTGTCTAAACAGGTAACACCCAGTACCACAGGTTTATATTATGGATGATTAGATACTAAAGAACATGAAGATGTATAGAAAGTCAATACAAAAATCATCATATAAATACATAAGAACATTTCAAAAAGATTCAAAATCTGTCAAATTAGCAAGTTTAGTTTCTTGAAAGCCACTAGACCTGTGTGTATAGGATTTATTTTTTGTTCTGGGTGAACCTGGGTCTCATGAAAAGCTAGATTGTACCCGATAGTTCTGCTAATTCACGTCAGTCTTAAATCATAACTCTCCTGATATTCTGGACTCGATTTCCCATCAAGCTCTGTCAATACACTTCAAACTGATCTGCAATGTCCATCTTTTAAAAAAGGGGTTAGAATAGCAGGGGTGTCGTAGGTCAGTAATGAGGCACAATGCTAGAGCTGTGAAGGAAATGTGTGCAAACCAAGGCCGTGATCCTGCGAACACTTCTGCACACGCTTGCTTTTACTTCAGTAAAATTAGTCACAGTAATAAAGTTAAGCACATTCACAAGCATCTGCAGGATCAGTGCCTACACAACGCGCATCACCAGAGTATTTAACAACGCCATGCCTGGTTCTAGCCAATGCCTTTTATTTCCCTTCTTTTCACAATACTAATTGTATACTAATTGTATTGATAAATTACTCCAGTAGTACTCACCAGTGTTCCCTCTAGGCTGCATGGGTGCGCGGCTGCACAGCGGCCGTCGCACCCCCCGCGCAGCACTGAAGGACCCCCGCGCAGCCCGGGAGCCCCCGTTGCTCCCTCCAGAACCTCGGGGCTGCGGCTTTGCCACGGCAGACCTGGCCTGCGCCCGGCCTCTGGGCTGGTCCTCCCCACCCTCAGGGTGGAACAGGCAGACTCAGGGCCGGGCCAGGTGCGCGGGCCTGCCTGCCTGCCCCACGCGGCCGGGGCAGCGGGGTGGCTGCGGCCGGGGCGGGCTGCCGGGCTCCCACCCGCCGACCACCTCGACTTCCCGGCCCGGGGCCGGGCTCCTCCAACGGCCTCGGCCTCCTGGCATGGGGCCGGGATCAGCCTCCGGGGCTGGGGTCTGCTCCGCCCCACCGGCGGCTTCCCAGGGCCGCAGTCGGGTCCCCGCCACCAGCAGCCTTGGCTTCTTCTTTTCTCTCTTCCTTCTTTGCTTTCCTTTTTCTTTCCTTCTTTGCCTTCCTTCTTTCTTCCTCTTTTTCTCCTTTCTTTCTTTGCTTCCTTCCCTTTTTTCTTTCTCTCCCTTCCTTCTCTTTTTTCTTTCTCTCTCTCTCTTCCTTCCTTTCTCTTTTCTCTCTCTCTCTCTCTCTCTCTCTCTCTCTCCCTTCCTTCCTTTTCCTTTTTCTTTCCTTCTTTTTTTCTCTCTTCTTTCCTTCCTTTCTTCTTTCTCTCTTCCTTCCTTCTCTTTTTTCTTTCTCTCTCTCTCCCTTCCTTCCTTCTTTTTCTTTCTTCTTTTCCTTCCTTCTTTCCTCTTCTTTCCTTCTCTCTTTCTTTGATTCCTTCCTTTTTCTTTCTCTTCCTTCCTTTCTCTTCCTTCCTTCTTTCTTTCCTTCCTTTTTTTAAATAAAACTTTTAAAAAATTAATTTTAAATAAAAACCTTTCTAAAAATTAAATTTCAATTCAAAATTCATTCAAACTGAATTAAACACAATTAATTAATTCTATTTACAATCATTTTAACTTCAATTAATGCCTATAATTTCTTTCATGTGAGTTTACACAAAAATTTTATTCAAACCTTAGAGGGAACATTGGTACTCACCTCAGGTAAGAGTGAAGAATCATTCTGAAGCAGGAGTTGGCGCAACTCATCATCATTCAGGTGTTCGAGCCCATGTCTTTTGAGGACAAGGAGGTTATGCTCTGACTGAAAGTTATGAATAAACTTGCATTCTTTCCTACAAGTTAAGGAAACCAATCGTAAAAAAGGACTTAATCAGCACAGTTTCCCACTACTGGATATACATTACATTTAACCGTTTACCAACCACACAAAGTTAGCTAATCTGAGAAAAAAATCCATAATGTTTCTTTTCAGAGTAAGTAAATGAGTATGCCTACTGCATTATATAGTAATTACTCTGAACCTAATTATCATTCCATTTCTAATTTACTGCTTCCAGGTTATTAGGTAATTACAGCAGCACAGCAACATTGGCACTCACGCCCTCCAGATTACGTGGTAGTTACACTCAATTAATGAGGAAAAAGCAGGAAAAAAGGTGTATCATTTTAGCTGACCTACCACAAATACAGTGCTAAACTTGAACAGAATAAAATATCAGATTCTGTAGATATATGATTATTTCTATAATGCATTTAAATTGTCTTTGTGGATCTCCATGACTCTAAGTAGTCTGCCTATCAGGGGTCTTGTGAATAATGTAACCACACAATTGAAGATTACTTCTAAATTCCTGCTGCATGTTTGTCCTTGAGTCGTCCCCCCACCCCTTGCATTTAAATCAAGCTTCTAGCCCTCATGGCTGCAAAGAAAGTCTTTGTCTATAGAAG
Source organism: Pelusios castaneus (assembly GCA_007922175.1). Taxonomy (NCBI): domain Eukaryota; kingdom Metazoa; phylum Chordata; order Testudines; family Pelomedusidae; genus Pelusios; species Pelusios castaneus. The sequence goes on from ML685838.1 coordinate 6,042,516, forward strand.
ACAACTTACTGTGTTAGTAACATTTGCTTCTCAACAGGCTGAAATGCACCCTGCATGCGCACACACCCTCCATCTATTGTTTAGGTAATGTTGTGGACAGATCTTGAATTCTCAGGGTAAGCAGAAACTGAGCCTGAATGACATCAGTGTAAATTATTTGTGAGCTAGTATAGGTGAAGGTATAAGCACAAACTTTTAAGATTATCTCCTACCAGAGGGGTGTGTGGCAGAAGTGCAGTGGCTCAGTAATATTTCATGAGTACTGTATGTTGACGTGGTTATTGGGATGTTTACTGTATGAACAGACTGTTTAGTTAATAGGGAGGATCTAAGAAAAAGCAAGCAGGAAGGACACAAAGACTCATGATTAAAAAATCCTTAAAACATTTACCAAGGGGTTACAAGAGACAGTGACTGAACTATTAGCTGTGAAATTTCTACCACCTGGCTCCAGCCAACTTACAGAACTGGTTTTGGAACAGCCAGGGTCAGTCAGGGTGCGTCTATACTTGTAAATTAAGTCGACTTAAGCTTGCTTAAGTCGATTTAGGCCTTGTACACACTACAGAGTTATTACGTGGTAAGGCTCCTTACCGCGCGATAACTATCAAAGCATCCACACATGAAAGCTTCTTGTTGCGCGGCAACAGCCTCTTGCCACGCAACAAGTAAACCACTCCAAACGAGGGTGGTAAGGCTTAACACGGAACAGTTGTTCCGTGGTACAGCCTGTGTGGACGCTTGTTCTGCCGTTGACAGCCTCCGGAAATGTCCCAGAGTGCCAAACAGGGCCACTCTGGGACACTGGAGCTGTCAAATATGTCAATTTCACTGCTCTAGCTTAGCAGTGAAATTGACATATTAAAATGCCAGGTTCGGCGCCTGGGGGATTGGCCGGCTGGACCAGCAAGGGCAACCAGCTCGGGCCACCCCCCTAGCACAGCCCCGGGGCTTCAGGTGGCGGCAGGGGCTGCAGCCCCGCAGCCACCCAAAGCCCCGGGGCTGAGCCAGGGGGCTTCAGGTGGTAGCGGGAGCTGCGGCGCCGCGCCACCCCAAGCCCTGCAGCCCCCTAACTCAGCCCAGGGCTTTGGGTGGTGGTGGGAGCCCCTGTCGCCACCCGAAGCCCCAGGGCTGAGCTAGGGGGCTGGTTGTGGGCAGTGCATGGTGGG
>ML685838.1:6043784-6365791 GCA_007922175.1 Pelusios castaneus
AGCAGATGTGTACACACCAAAGAGCTATAAATACAGCGCTTTTCTTGTCCCGCAATAGCTTTTATTGCAGGACAAGTTTGTAGTGTGTACATAGCCTCAATTTACTCTGCATCTACACTACACTTTCCTTATGTCAACTTAAGCAAGCTGCTTAAGTCGACTTAAGGAAAATTAAGTCGACTTTACTAAACCTCGTTTAAAGTCGACTTTAGGCTTAAGTCAACTTAAGCCAGTGTAGACCTGAAGTACCCAGTACTCTAAGTCGACTTAGGGCTCTCCAGGAATTACATGTGTATGCTGTCACAGTTATCACGTGGTAAACTATCGTGTGTACTTGGCCTGATACACCTCTCGAAGGGGGTATAGGTGACATCAAGTCTCTACAAGAATGGACACGTAGAGGAGGAAACGTGTGTATTTTAAAAACTGGAGAATTCACACAAAACTTAATTAACTATAAGTTAAAGTTGCTAGGGCAAACTATAAGGAACAAGGAAATAGAAGTGTAGGTCATTCATCCTTGTCTACAATTTACTCAACTAACACCTTTCATCAGCTTTCACCCTCATCTTAATCAATAGGGGCAAGTGGGCAACCTTATCTCCAGCTATATAATTGCATACACATTCTTCTAGTTCTGGGGTCTCAAACAAGCGGCCTGTGGGCCGAGTTATTTCAGGCAGCCCGCAACGAGACCCAGAATTCAGGGGTTCCCAACCCATGGCCCACAAGGCTTTTCAAGTGGCCCACGCCCCCTGCTGGCTGGGAGCTGGCAGCCAGGCTGCGGCTGCCTGCCTCCCACCCGAGGTCCTGCCACCAACTGAGCTGAGATCGGCACTGTCCGCAGTAGTTCCGGGGTGCGCTGTGCCCCTGCCCCTCTTCTTTCCCCCCAAGCGGGGCCTCGGCAGCTACTGCTGGGGAAGAGCCAACCACCGCTCTGGAGCCTCGACCTGCAGCAGCGGGGGAGTGCAGCAGGCCAGGCAGCCAGAGCAGACAGGCTCAGCGCCCGGGGCCAGGACAAGACTCAGGTACGGAGGCTCTAAGAAGGGGGGTCTGGGGAGGTGGGAAGGGTTCCCATGGGGGATCCATGCTTGGGAGCTCCATGGGCTCCCTGTGGGGAGCTCTGCATGGCCCAACTCCTGCTTGGTCCCAGCATGCAGCTGGGAGCCAGGCTGGGCTGCTCGCCTCCCCTCCGGGCTTGGGGATGCATGCAGCCTTCCCTCCCACCCTCCCTTCCTAAAAAAAACTTTACAAAAATTAATTTTAATTAAAAACTTTTTAAAGGGTTTTAAAAAAACCTTTCTAAAAATTAATTTAAATTTAATTTAAAAATTAAACAAAATTAATTAAATTTAATTACAATATGTTTTAATTCAATTAATTATTTTTAAATTTAATTGTAATGAAATAAACTGGTGGCCCTTCAGGGTTTTAAAAACTGTATTTTGGGCCCTCAACCAGAAAGGCTGGGAACCACTGATTTATAATGTAAAATTTTAAGTGTGTTTTATTTGCTTACTCTTTGTCTTTCTGATGATACCACCATCTTGAATAGAAGTAATTATAGAAGTAAATGTGTGTTTTGTTCAGGCCTCTAGAAAGACGTCATAAGGCTATCCAGCAGTGCTGTCTCTAGTTCTAATAATAATGTTGTATGAAAAGGTTTCAGTGACAAGGCCCTTGGACCAATATCTTAATCCTCATGTGGCCCTGGTGGTGATTTGAGTTTGAGACCCCTGTTCTAGTTTCTATCTAAAAATTAATACCAAATATAGAATAATCACAAAATACAGCCATTAACAGAACTTTTCCAAAACATTATAAAAAAAATGTTGCATGTTTGTGCTTGAGGCGTTCCAACACCCTTTGCATCAAATCAAGTTTTTAGTTCTCATGGTAGCAAAAAAAAAAAAAAAAAAAAAAAAGTCTTCACATCTGAACTAATACCTTGTCTATTGCAGACAATTTTACTGTGCAAGTAACATTTGCTCCTCAACAGACTGAAATGCATCCTGATGCATGCACACACACACACACAAACACATACATACATACGCATGCACGCCTCAATCCCTTGTTTAGGTAATGTTATGGACAGATCTTGAACTCTTAGGGTAAACAAAAACTGAGCCTGAATCACCTCAGGGTAAATTGTTTGTGAGCTAGTATGGGCGAAGGTTTAAGCACAAACCTTTAAAAGTGACTTCCTACCAGAGGGATGTGGGGCAGAAGTGCAGCAGCTCAGTCAAAAACAGTTTAACATAAACTCTCACTTGTACATGCCCCTACAGAAATAGATACAAGTTGACTTGCAAAAGCCACACCTATCCTATGTCCATGTTCTAATTTGTATAACCAATATGGTCAGAATCCAAAGGCATCTCCTGGTTGCTCAGAAGGATGGTGGATATGTGTAGGCTGTGGATAGTGGAAAGGGGTAACTGTTGTTGACACGGAACCGGTGAATTGAGTAAGTAGTATAATGGCTTACATTTTTGTGCAGGAAACTGCTCAGCGCATCACAGCTAAATGCAAGGTGGAATAGACTGTTTTTAGCATGAAAAGTTGTTAACGCATATTTCAAGGGACCATTCAAAGTGAAGCAATGCATTAACACCCATCCAATCACAGGGAGGAAAAGGACAGAAGGGGAAAAAATGGCAGCAGAGGGGCTGGAGGGTGGTTGTTAGTGGGTTGCAGACAGTAGTAATAAGCCATAAATGCAGAGTCTATTCAGAACAACAGACGCAAAACCAGGCCCAGATTAAGGGGCCTCAGGCTGCCCCACCACTGTGGGCCTCCCCCACCTCCCAGACCGGCCTGGGCCCTCACAGCCTGGGGTCCCAGACCCTCATCAGTGCTAGGGGGGCCAGAGGCTGTGTGGAGATGGGGTGGGCTGGCTCTGCTCGCTCCATTCCACAGGCAGGGCCGGGGCACGGGCCAGGGCCGGCTGGTGGCTCCAGTGCAGCCTTCCAGGGCCCATGGCCCTGGAGGGCCGCACCAGAGGTCATATTGTATACCCGCCCTGCCCTTAGAATAGAGCAAACAGGGCCAGGCTGTCCCAACCCCGGGGGCGGCGGACCAGCCAGCCCAGGACGAGAGCGCAGAGCCCAGCCTCTGGCCCAGGAGCCTGCTCCCCTCCTCCCCCCAAGAGCCAACAGATCAGGGGCTCTCTCAGCGCCCCCCAACACTGTGGTGGCTGAGCGAGGTGGTGGGGGCAGGCAGGATCTGGCAGGGGCCATAGGGGCTGGATGGGGCGCAGGGCTTCAGTCCCTATAGCCTCTGCATTAATCCGGCTCTGGCAAAACCTGTAGATATATTTCCACGGCTACGATGATCAATGCCCTGTGACACAGTCAGACATGACAGTAATAAGAGAGTGGTACTGTTGAATAAAGGCCCCTCCCCCAATCTAACAGGAGGAGCCACTGGACCTGGGACTCAACTGATTGGGGGGAGGAGGGGAGAATGAGGAAAAAACAGGGATGTGCAAGGGGTTTATGGGAGAGTGCTGGAAGCTGTATATATTAGACTCAATATCAGCACATCCTTGTCCCTGGGTAATTCAGCTAGTTACTCCAGGTTAATTAGTCACCTGAGGCCAATTAAGGCTTTTGCCACACCAATTAAAAGCCTGCTTTTCAGGCAGACAGGGGTAGCTGAAAGGGAGTTGGGAGAGGGAGCAGAGCAAGGCTACTGGAAGGGAACAGATTGGTCTATTGCCATTGCTGTCACAACACCGAGGAGGTAGGCATTAGGGGTAAGCCCACCTGGGCAGGGCCAAAGGCTTTTAGGCACAGAAGCCTGAAGAAAGACCTGGCCACTTGGACAACTGAGTGAGGGACTTGAGGTGGGGCAACCCCACCTAAACAGGGGGATCACAGAGACTGAGAGGCTCAAGACAAGGAGACTGTGAAACATCCCTTGGTTAGCATAGAGAGAAGAAAGTTATAGCATGGTCCATTCTGGCTAACCCAGAGCTGTGTGGATCTTGTCTCTTATCTTTTGTATCTTATTTGTTCACGTTCCTGGACCAGTCCCACCTGGCCAGCACCTCCTCAGTCCCTTGTTGCCCAGTTAGCTAAACGTGGCAGGCTTTCTGTGGAAGGATAGGCAGGGGGTGCATCTGTGGTGGTTCATTTCTAAGTATCAAATGTCCAAGTGATTGGACCACCATTGTCCTCATGGGTTCTTCGCTGACCTGGGGTCACAGACAGCTAGGCATCAGTCACACCTGTTATAGCTTGCCCAAAGAGTAAACTGCCTTTTCCCAGCACCACCTAGCAACAATTCAGCATATAGGGGAAACTGGTAGACAGCAATCATACAAAATGTTTACAGAAAACTCCCATTCCATCACACTTGGACCTGGATTTATGGGTTATTATTACAAACAATCTATTAGTCACTAACAATCCCACCCCTCCTTTTCTCCCTTCCTTCTTTTTCCTCCCTATGAATGGATGGGTGATAAAAGACCACCTTAAATGGTTCCTTGAAATATATACTTAGGCTAAGCTATCTGTTCCACCTTGTAAAATAAATAAATATCACCTCCTTCACCAGGTCTTTCTAACATCCTGGGACCAACACTGCATATATGGTTTATGACGGTAAGTCATATAGTCTATCAAGCTACTTCAAAGTAAATGAAGCTTTTAGGGGGGAGAATTAGGATTTGGCCAACACCCAGAAGCCTGCTAGGTATCTATGGTAAGAACTGTTACGTTTTTTTACTTCGTATATTTTGCCTGCTATAGAGATCCCTATTTGGAAACAGCATGATACATCCAGTTAGCTAATCATTATTCATTTGCCCAATCCAGTGTATTCTCCATGATTTGCCTCATCCTATGCCAAGCACCTCAGTGATGCTATTTTATCTTGCTTTGCAGCTTTGAGACATTTTGTGATGCTTCTCTTTGATTCTATAGCCTCACAAATAATTCTAAGGACAGCAAATGTTGTGTTATGGCCTTAAATATACCATACGAACAGCATCTTATCCTTTTCCAACTGAGGATAAACTGTTGCTTACCCAAGAGAAAACTAAACAATTCCATTCAAAAATGTAAGATCTTTGGCAGCATAAAACCATTTAAAAGAAAAAAACCACAAGCTGAACGACTGTAACTAGATCCCCTGCCCAATGGAACCTCTACTCTTGCAAAGTCCCTTACAATAATAATGCAAAATCTGAAACTGGGAGGTAAAAAGCACAGTGGACAGTCAGACAGGTACCATGCAACTACAGTGACAAAATCCATCAAGAGAAACACCTTTTTTAGTTTGAACTGCACTGTATAAGATAACAAGTTTGTTAAAGACAAGTTTATGGAAGTATCAAAGTTAATAAGAGTCTTACCTTTCATTTAAACAAGTACAGAAAGATACATAGAAGAAAAAACACAGAGCAAAGATATCCTTGTGCCAGGGAGCAACTTACCTCCTAGTTCCAGAGTAGCCATGTTAGTCTAGTTCAGCAAAACAAACAAGGATCCCGTCGCACTTTTAGAGAATAAAAAATGTATTTATTGCATGAGCTTTTGAGTGTAATCCCATTTAATCAGATGCAGTGGGATTATACCCACGAAAGCTAACAGGCTAAATAAATCTTTAAATAGTCTTTTAAAAGTGCCCCAGAACTCCTTGTTTGATTTGCTATCCCCAGTGAGTAACAACGATCAATTCACGGTTTTCTAAACTTTGGAAATTCAAGCCCCCCATTCGGAAGAACAAAACCAAAGCCACGCCCCCTCCAACTCTCCCCTCTGCCGAGGCTTAAATGCCTTCCCACCTTCACACCCGCCCTCTTACAGGCACCAGAGTAGCCTTTTGTGCACACATCCAGCCACATTTGGTGAAACACTAAAATAGACAAAGCGGTAAGGACGGCGGAGGGAGGATGACCCAGCTCAGGTCAGACACCGGCTGTGCTGCCCTGAGGGGCGCCCCCTGGCAGGGTAAGTGGACGTGGGAGCCCAGGGGGCCCATGCCGCGGGGGGCGGGGCTGGAATGGCCAGAGGAGGCGGCTGCATTGCAGGCTTGCCCACGGGAGGGGTGGGGATGGGGAATGGCCTCCGGGGGTCCCCGGCTCACCTGGAGCGCTGGTAGCGGCAGTTGCCGTACACGAAGTAGCGGCAGAGGTGGAGCTGGCCGCACTGGCCCCGGCAGACCGGGCCCGGCCCGCCGTGCTCCGGGCACAGCCGCACCGCGCTGGTGGCCACCACCACCCGCTGCTCCCCGGCCGGGCCGCCGGGCGAGCAGGGCCCAGGCCGGCTCACCAGCGTGAACCGCTCCGGCTGCGCCAGCAACAGGCGCTCCAGGCTGGCCAGGGCCGGCAGCCGCCGCGCCAGCTCGTCCAGCTCCAGGGAGCCGCCGGCGGAGCACAGCGCCTGCAGCGCCTGGTTGGTGGGGAGCGCGGCTCGGGCCATGCTGGCCAGCTCCGCTCCGCACCCCCGGCTCGCCGGTGCGGCTCCGCCCTGCTGGTGAGCCTTCTGGTCGGGAGTGACGCTCCCGCGCGGAAACGAAAGCGAAAGCGGCTGGGCTGGGAGCGGAGCGGCCTCCCTCCGCCCAGCTGGCAGCCACCCTGCCCCGCCGCACGGCGCTCGGGTCAGCGGTGCACACTGTGCATGTGCAGGCGACGCCGCCGCGAGCGGGCCAGTCTCCCCGGGGAGGTGGAGTCGCGCGCGCCGCCTTTCAGCAGGGGCCGGGAGAGGGCAGCCCTGAGCCCAGCACTCAGAAGCTCTGCCTTTGCTCGGGGGCGGGCACTCTGGGCAGGGAGGGACTGGAAGGCGCCGGCCGGGACCGCGGCAGCTGGTGCAGAAAGGCTCCTTCCCTCCGCGCCTGGCCTTGCAGCGACCTGTTTGTTTTCCTTCCCCCAGCCCTGGCACTTCGGATCTCTCAGCAGCTGGGGCTAAACCCGCTGCCGCCGCCGCCGCCGCCGCCGCCGCCACTGACTTTGCCCTCTGCAGTAAAGTTCTGCTTACCGCAACAGCTGCGGCTTCTCGTCCTGACTGGCTCCCTTCCTCTGGACGTGCTTGTAAACCCAGGCCACCTGAATGACATCGTCCCACACAATACGCATCTGTAGGTGACCTCAGGTGTTTGCATCAGCGCCCCTCTCTGTCCCTGGGGGCCCTCATCTGGAATGGGAGATGATGCCACTTTGTGCAGCTCTTTGAGCTCTACTGAGGAAAAGCACTATATGAAACTTAGATTTTATGTATGTATTAGGCAATGCCATCACAGCAACGTTTCAGAAACATAAAAAACAGTTAAGGTGTGTGCCCATATAATCTTAATCCTGCCCCCAGGCACTGACAATAGCCCCTGGGAATGCTGGGCACGGACTGTGTGTGGGGGGTTGTAGCTGTACTGAATGGTGGAGGCAGAAGGTGCTAGGAGTGTTTGTGAGCTGAAGAAATGGGGATTAATTTGGGGAGTTGTGGAACAAACCCTGATCTCGTATTACAATCACATCATGTGTGAAAATAAAGGAAAAGGGAGCACGTGCACCCTGAGAAACTAATCTGCATCATTTTATGCAAAGTTATGTAGGTTAACTGCGCAGCAAGGTACTTGGGTGAGAAGGAGGTGTTGCCTTGGGAATTGTCAGCAGTAAGGAAGGATATGAAAGCAGGCTGTTGGGTAAGGTAATGTACAGGTTTATGTGTACCAATACAGCTGCACTGCTGCTGTGTTTCTGGTGAAGATGCCCTATATCAACAGGTGAGAACTCTCCCTTTGGCAAAAGAAAACCACCTCTGTGAGCAGCAGAAGCTATGTTGATTGGAGAAGCTCTCCTGCCAGCATGATGCTGTGCATGCAAGTGTTTGTTGGTGTAACTTAGGTTGCACAGGGGGCGGAATATTCACACTCCTGAGCTACATAAATTTTCCTGATAGGCTGTAATGTAGGCATAGCCTTAGTGTGAAGTGATTGTTAAGTTTCACACGTGTGATACTCGGTCAGGAGAGTAGGCTCAGATCAGGTCTGCACCACAGATCTATATTGGTATAACTACATCACTCAGGTGTGTGAGAAACCACACCCTTGAGCGACATAATTATACCAACCTACCCCATGTAGACAGCCCTCTTTGCTCTAGTCCAGCCAGCCACCATTCTGTCCAGACCTCTCTCCACCCCAGGTAGAGAGGCACATCCCTGATGTGTCTACGTGACTATGCGCCCAGGTTTCCAACTGGACCCTGCACTGAAATCCATTTTTTCTGCTATGACTGATGAGAGAACTCAAAGGCATTTTAAAGCACCGCCACAATTTTCTGAAAAGGAGCTGTATTCTGTGTGTGCCCTGCTTATCCAATGTGGGTTTGTCCTCACATCCCCATTCTTTCCCTGCTATTCTCAGGAGATTCAGCATGCAACTCAAGGCATCCTTCTGCAGCATCGGAGGCTCACAGGGGTGTGAAGTCTCATAGATGCTATGACTTAAAGGTCAGAAGGGACCAACATGATCATCATACAGTCTGACTTCTGCACCGCACAAGCCACAGAACCTCACCTACCCACTCCTGTAATAGACCCCAACCTATGACTGAGATACTGAAGTCCTCAAATCATACTTTAAAGACTTCAAGGTTCAGAGAATCTACTAGTAAGTGAGCTGTGCCCCACAGCTACAGAGGAAGGTGAAAAACCTCCTGGGCATATGCCAGTCTTGCCTGGGGGAAAATTCCTTCTTGACTCCAAATATGACAGTCAGTTAAACCCTGAGCATGTGGGCAAGACTCACCAGCCAGACACCCAAGAAAGAATTCTCTGTAGTAACTCAGAACTAACCCCATCAAATGCCCAGTCACAGGCCATTGGCATATTTACCACTAGTAGTCAAAGATCAGTTAATTGTCTAATTATGCTATCCCATCATACCATCCTCACTATAAATTTATCAAGTTCAGTTTTGAAGCCAGCTAGGTTTTTTGCTCTCACAGCTTCCCTTAAAATACTGTTCCAGAACTTCACTCCTCTGGTGGTTAGAAACCTGTTTAATTTCAAGTCTAAACTTCCCGATGGCTTGTTTATATCCATTTATTCTTGTGTCCATACTGGGTGCTTAAATGACTCCTCTCCCTCCCTGATATGTTTCTAATAGAAAGCAATCATGTCTCCCTTCATCTTTCTTTTGGTTTGGTTAAACAAGCCGAACTCTGTCTCCTCTCATAAGTCAGATTTTCCATTCCGTTGATCATGCTAGAAGCCCTTCTCTGCATCTATTCCAATTTGAATTCATCTTTCTTGACCATGGGGGACCAGAACTGCACATAGTATTCCAGATGAGGTTTCACCAGTGCAGTAGCCTACTGAGGAGGGTAGTGGTTGGGGGGCCAGGCCAGCCCTTCATGATGTGCATGGGGGAGTGCAGGAAGGGTGCAACCCCTCAGAGTCTCCTGTGCCCCCAACCCGCATCACACGTCATGCGGGGCTGGAGCTGGAGAGGCAGGCGTCACACGGGGGGGAGGACACAGTGAACCCACCCTGTATGGGAGGAGATAAGCGCCATGTCTGTCCCTCTTCTCCTCTTCTTCTCCCTCTCTCCCCCCGCTGTTTTGTGGGAGCCAGGATCCCCTCCTGCCCTGTGTAGGCGACGGAGCAAATGCAAGCTTGGCCCCCAGATGCTGGAGACCCATGGTACACCACTGCATCAGCGCCTTGTTTAACGGTATTAACACTTCCTTATCTCCACTAGAAATAAGTCATCTGATGCATCCTAGGACCATGTTAGGCATGAAGCTTTGAAACACACAGGCTTGCATGCCAAGGCCCCAAGGACAGCTCATGCTGAAAATACAAGACAAGCAATGTATCAGATATCTATTTAGTGATTCTGCTTAGCAATGAGAACAGCACATTGTTTACTACCCCTTCATGTATTCCCTTTATCTTTAAGGACCCCCTCCTCTATTTCTCCAGCCTCCTAACCATCATCATGTACCTTTTCTGATGTATCTAGGTTGTTTTGTACGCATGTTCTGTATCTGTTGTTACCAACTCCCTCCCCTCTGGAGTGAAGCATTGTCTGTTTTTGAAAGTTAAGGATGTGTTATAGATAGGAAAGGGTATACAAGCAACTGTTCTGTTACTGTTACTCCAAAGCTGTTTGTTCAGTCTTCCACGGCACCCTGTTAAATAAACCCCATCAGTATTATCTGTGTGTGTAGCTGAATTCTGAAAGAGAATTCCTTTTTGTTTAACAACTGCCTTCACTTTCTTTATGGCCACATCGCACTGGTGGCTCATAGTCATCCAGTGATCAAGCAATACACCCATGTCTGTTTCCTCCTGTCACTTCTAACTGATGCATCCCCAGCTTATAGCAAAAATTCTTAGTTCTAAATACATGACCTTACACTTTCCATTATTAAATTTCATCCTTTTTCTATTACTCCAGTTTATCAGGTCATCCAGATCTTGTTGTATAACATCCCAATCCTTCTCTGTATTGGCAATAAATACCTCCCAACTTTGTGATGTAGACTCATAGGCTGCGTCTACACTGGTAACTTAAGTCGACTTAAGCTTGGCTTAAGTCAACTTAATGTGCCCTGCGTCTACACTACACTTTGCTTAAGTCGACTTAAGCAGCTTGCTTATGTCGACTTAAGCAAAATAAAGTCGACCTAATGAAAATTAAGTCGACTTTATTAAACCTCCTTTCTACTCGACCTAAGGCTTAATTCGACTTTTTAAGTCGAATTAAGCCACTGTAGCCCTGGGGTAGCCCTAAGTCGACTTAGGGCTACCCCAGGACTACACCAATGCCCTCCCTGCTGGGGGAGGGCACAGGGGGAGCCTGGCATGCCCCCCAAAGGGCAGGGCATGTGGGCACGGTGTGACACTGGATTTAGGGAAGCATTTATGATATTATTTTCCATGGATATCTCATAAATGCTATAATCCATAGGAACTATGTCATGTTTGGTATCAATAGAAAGGTAGTAATTTGCTGGGAATGATTATATAGTTTATGTCTAGGAATTCTATTTCGATTAGAAGTTAAGAATTTGATGTTATATCCATACGTTAACTTGTGTCATTCTGGACAAATGCCTTAGGCGGGAGGGTGTGAACAACCATTGTCTCCTTAATGTTTAGGAATTTTCCAGGTAGAATGGTCCCAGGGAGTATCCTGATGAGCCATTAAGGACATAAAGAATACAACCATTGTGTCCTTAATGGCTCATCAGTTTACTCCCTGGGACCATATCACCTGGCAGATTCCTTAACATTAAGGAGACAATGGTTGTTCACACCCTCCCATCTAAGGCATTTGTCCAGAATGACACAAGTTAAAGTATGGATATAACATCAAATTCTTAACTTCTAATCGAAATAGAATTCCTAGACATAAACTATATAATCATTCCCAGAAAATTACTACCTTTCTATTGATACCAAACATAACATAGTTCCTATGGATTATAGCATTTATGAGATAGCCATAGAAAATAATATCATAAATGCTTCCCTAAATCCAGACAGCATCACACACAGGGCTCTGCCTTGCCAGGGTCCCTGTACCCCTTTGCCCCATTGTACAGAGGGGGTGCCCCCTCCGCCACCATGGACCTTCCCAAGGTCCCCCTAGCCCCTAGAAGTCGACCTAGAGCTTCCAGTGTGGACACTCTAGGTTGATTTTGTAAGTTTCCCTTTAAGTCGACTTTAATTTTAAGTGTAGACACACTAAATAGACTTAACTAAGTCGATTTAGTTAAAGTCGACTTAAAGTGCAAGTGTAGACATAGCCATAGACTTTAAGGTCAGAAGGGACCAGTACGATCATGTAGTCTAACTTCCTGTAAAATGCAGGCCTCAAGACCTCACCCACCCACTCCAGCAATAGGCCCCCCAACCTATGATTGAGTTATTTACCTCCTTAAATCATGATTTAAGGACTTTAAGATACAGAGAATTCACCAGTAGGTGAGTCATGTCCTGTGCTACAGAGGAAGGCGAAAACCCCCCAGAGTCCAGGCCAATCAGCCCTGGGGAAAAATTCCTTCCCGACCCCAAATATGGCGATCAGTTAAACCCTGAGCATGTGGGCAAGTCTCAACAGCCAGTTACCCAAGAAACAATTCTCTGTAATAACTCAGAACCCACCCCATGTACTCTCCTTTTTGGCTACTTGTATATCCACCACACGTAGCCAAATATCAGTCAATTTCCAAAATAGGGTAATCATACCATCCCCTTCATAAATGTATCAAGCTCAGTTTTGAAAGCAGTTATGTTTTTTGCCTCCAAAACTCCCCTTGGAAGGCTATTCCAGAACTTTACTCCTCTAATGGTTAGAAACCTGCATCTAATTTCAAGCCTAAATTTCTTGATGGACAGTTTATAACCATTTGTTCTGGTGTCCACATTGGTGCTGTACTCAAATAATTCCTCTCCCCCCTGATATTAATCCCTCTGATGTATTTATAGAGAGCAATCATATCCCCCCTCAACCTTCTTTTGGTTAGGCTAAACAAGCCAAGCTTCTTGAGTCTCCACTCATAGGGCAGGTTTTCCACTCTGCAGACCATCCTTGTAGCCCTTCTCTGCACCTGTTCCCATTTGAATTCATCCTTTTTAAACATCAGGGACCAGAACTGCACACAATATTCCAGATGGGGTCTGACCAGTGCCTCATACTGCGGCACTAACACCTCCCTATCTCTACTTGAAATACCTCTCCTGATACATCCTAGAACCACATTAGCTTTTTTCACGGCCACATCACATTGGCGGCTCACAGTCATTCTATGGTCAACCATTACTCCCAGATCCTTCTCCTCCTCAGTACGTTCCAACTGATGCGTCCCCAACTTATAGGAAAAATGCTTGTTATTTGTCCCTAAATGCATGACTTTGCACTTCCCGTTGTTAAATTTCATCCTATTCCTGATACTCCAGTTTACAAGGTCATCCAGATCTTTCTGTATGGTATCCCGATCCTTCTCTGTATTGGCAATACCTCCCAACTTGGTGTCATCTGCAAACTTTATTAGCACATTCCCACTTTTTGTGCCATGGTCAGTAACAAAAAGGTAGAACAAGATCGGTCCCAGGACAGATCCCTGAGGGACTCCACTGGTAACCTCCCTCGAGCTTGACAGTTCACCCTTCAGTATGACCCGCTGTAGTCTCCCTTTTAACCAGTTCCTTATCCACCTTACTATATTCATATTAATCCCCATCTTCTGTAACTTAACTAATACTCCCTGTGTGGAACTGTATCAAATGCCTTGCTGAAATCTAAGCAAATTAGGTCCACCGCATTCCCTTTATCTAAAAAATCTGTTATCCTTTCAAAAAAGATCAAGTTGGTCTGGCATGATCTCCCTTTTGTAAAACCATGTAGTATTTTATCACAGTTACCATTATCCTCTATAGCCTTAAGTACTTTCTCCTTCAAAATTTTCTCCAAGACCTTGCATACTACCGAGGTCAAACTAACAGGCCTGTAGTTACCCGGATCATTTTTATTCCCTTTCTTGAAAATAGGAACTACATTAGTGATTCTCTAGTCATACAGTACAACCCCCGAGTTTACAGATTCATGTGGCCCATTCATCTCAACGTAATGATCGCACCAGCATGAGAATACTTCAAGACAAGGAACACAGCTCGAGGATGTGTGAACTGATCTGTTCATGGCAGCCGATGTTCCCATCTCCCCTTCACAGTGCTGTAGGGTTTCTGATATATGTCAAGCACATCTGTTCTCAGCTCCTCATTCCAGTCTCCATAGTGTGTTCTTGAGCCATGCTCCTACCAAGCATGTTTGTTCTAAGGCATCTCCATATCCCAAAGGACATGAAGGAGGGTAGGGAGAGGAGCTCAGACCTCCGCCATTAAGGTTAGCCCCGCCCCAGAACCTGGATCCCATGAGGGACAAGGCGGGGACCGCACCCTTCTGTGGAGACCCACCAAGATCCTGTCACATACACAAGGACTGAGGTCATGGAACCCCAGCTCTCATGGGGGGGCGGCGTAAGGAGAGTGCCTCAGACCCTCTGAGAAAGACAAGATTCTGGCTCATATGAGAAGGCACGTGGAGGCAGATCAGACACCCCTAGAGGAACAGGGGGCCCTAGATCCCAGTACATACACTCAGAGAGCAGGGTTCAGGCATCTTAGGGGACAAGGAACTCCACATTCCATCTTATGTGGGGAGGGAGGGAGAAGGACTCAGATCCCCCAGTTCCTGGCACACAAATGGGAAGAATGGGGCTGATAGGAGCTCCTACCCCTACTCCCTCCCAGCCTCCTTGTCACTCTCCCCCATATGTCCCTCACCTGAGCCATCCAACCTTTCATTCCCCTTACATCCATCCCTGTTTATTCCCCTTCCCCTCAATACATCCTAAACCCCTCTTACTCTATTCCCCCTCCACCTTTCTCCAAAATGTCCTTCCCCTGCCAGCAAGCATTCATATATCTTTTTTATTTTTAAACAAAAATACTTTGATTGCATTCACCCAGATTTTTTTTAAAAAAAGAAAAGTTTTGAAAGGGAGTTATTTTATAGCAATATACCATCCAACCTTCTCCAGCTTTCTGTACCAGGTAAGACTGAAGCCATTTCTACACTAGTGAGCTTACCTTGGTACAGCTCTCCCACTATCATCATAAAACCATCCGACTGAGAAATGGGGCTCTCCTGCCAAAATAACATTGGGCACACTGCCACTTTTATCAGCAAAATTTATGTCATTCAGGGTGGTATTTTTTTTCACAGCCCTGAGCAACATACGTTTTGTCAACATAAGGGGTAGCGTGGCCTCAGATTGAGGCTGGCTGGGTGAGTTAGGTTAAGAGGCCTATTTATCTCCCAGAGCTATAGTTAGTGTAAAATTGAAGGCTAACAATCCTGTTAATTCTTCTGTTTACACATGCTCTGTATAATCCAGGGCTTGGAAACCCCTTGCATGTGTGCCAAGAGTGGCACGCAAGCCACTTCAAAGCAGCATGTGGTACCATCTGTGGCACTTCCGAAATTGCCACTCCTGCCACTGAAAACCACTCCAGGTGGCTTCTCTTGGTGGTGTGCCTTCGGACCCCACCTCCACTGCTGAAAGAAGCGACTCCGGGTGACTTCTTTTGGCATCTGACGGCACTCCAGCTGTGGCGCCTTCAAATTCTCAGGCGGTGGCCTCTTTTCAGCAGAGGGGGCCACTAGTACCTGTTGAGAGTCGCAGAGGAAGGGCTGGCACAAGGTTCCAAGTCCTGGTATAATCCATGAAGTGAACAAATAAGCACATGAGATTTGTAATTAACCTAACTGGAGAAGCAACTTTTTTTTTTAAAATAATGTTTTAATTTCATTTCCCCCCAATGGATTGGTGCCGTGCACCATGGCTATGTCTACACTTACAAAAATTAAGTTGACTTAACAAATTGACTACACTTTAAGTCAACTTTGTTAAGTGGACTTATCAGCAGAGATAGCCGTTATATTGGCTTTAAGTCGACTTAATAAAGTCGACTTAGCATTAATCCCCGTCTACACTGGCCTTAAGTCGACTTAAGAAAAGCCCACTGTGGACGTGGCTTTGTTTAGGTCGACTTAAGCTTCCTTAAGTCGACCTAACTTGCCAGTGTAGACGCACCCCATGTTAGGGTAATCCTCAAGTATGGGAGATGCTGATGTGATGATCTGAGCCCTGAGTTGACCTCTATGTGTGAGGGGAAAAAAGTTGCCAGAACCTCTCAACTTTTAGAAAAGCTGGGTTTATTTCAGGGACTGAATCTCAGGAATCCTTTGGCCTCCACGGTCTCAAAATTGGCTCACTAACAGAAACTCATTCCCCAGGGAAGCACACCAAATTTCAAGACAATTAAAGTAACCACACAGATTTTAAAGCACATAAAAGAGTCAAGCTTTAAACAGAAAGGTGGTCTTAACCTTAACTGTAGCAGAGCTTCCACTCTGCTATAATACTTACATGCACAAACATGATGTTAAAAGAACACTATTAAGGTTGCAAAGAAAGTACTCAACAAGCAGCTTCCCCATACAAGCCACAAACTTTCCACAAGTGGGGTGCGTCTACACTTGTAATTTAAGTCAACTTAAGCTTGCTTAAGTTGATTTAATTTACTCTGTGTCTACATTACACTTTCCTTAAGTCGACTTAAGCAAGCTGCTTAAGTCGACTTAAGGAAAATTAAGTCGACTTTTTAAAACCTCGTTTTAAGTCGACTTTTGGCTTAAGTCGACTTTCTAAAGTAGACTTAAGCCAGTGTAGACCTGGAGTAGCCCTAAGTTGACTTCGGGCTCTCCAGGACTCCCCCACTGCCCTCCCTGCCAGGGGGGGTGGCACAGGGAGAGCCTGGCATGCCTCCCCACAGGGCAGGGCAGAGCCCAGCCCTCCCTGCCCCTATGCCCTGCCAGTGTCCCTGTCTCCCTTTGCCCCATTGTACCCAGGTACAATAGGGCAAAGGCTGAGCCCCCTGGCACTTGGCAAGGGATGCCCCCCTGCCACTGTGGACCTTTCCCAGGTCCACCTAGCCCCTACAGGTTGACCTAGGCATCCAGTGTGGATGCTCTAGGTCGACTTTGTAGGGTCCCCCCAAAGTCGACTTAAAATTTAAGTGTAGACATGCTAAGTCGACTTAACAAAGCATTAATTGTACCATTGTAATATGTTTAGTTTACGGCATTTCACTTGTGTAACTAAATCTATCTGGTTAAATCATTGCAAATTTCCCTTTTCTAGACAAGCACCTTGTCTCTTTGTGCTGTGAGAAAGTGCTGGGGAACAGATATCCACAACATCTAAACATTGCCACTTTTGATAAAAACTGGCACACTTGTCAGCAACTTCAGCATAAAAATTCAGGGTTTGAATAGACACTAAAACTGAATTGTCATCTTACCAAAACAGATGGCCCAAGAGCACTTTGGTTGAGGGAAGTTTGTGCTGAAGCTGTGAGTGATGAACCTGCTCTCTGACTAAACGGAGGTTTTCACATCTCTAGGAGCAGAGCTATTAATCTGGTGCTCTTCACAAGCACTAAAATTAAATTACTAAATAAACCAGCAGAGATTTGCATAGCTTTCTAGCTTTCAGAGTTGCATTTAAATGGACGTGGCCTTTTTTCTTCCCCTTATATACATACCAAAAGTAAATCAGAGCATGTTCCTGTTACAATAAAATTGGTTATATGAGTTTTTTTAATTTGTTTGTTTAGCATCATGTTCCTCAGGAAGAAAAATTTGATACAACTTGTACATCTTCCCCAGCTATAAATTATCTATAAGCTAAATTATTTTTTCCTTTTCTTTAGGAGTATTTTGTGCAAAAGGGAAAGTAAGTCTATTTTCATTTACAAAATTAAATTTCTTCAGTGTAAGAGCTGGTCAAATGTCAGTTGAAGGAGGAAAAAAAGCAACTAACTCCTTCTCTTCATCTACAAAATTCCACAATCAAAAGTAAGAATATATACATGTTTTATTAAAGTTAATTGAAACATAAATTTGATCTGTTACACCAGAGAAATTACCACTTTGTGTGCTGACTCTGCAGTGAAGTCTATACAAGTATGCCCTATGGATTTCCCACAGATGCCATAGTCAGGCCCCATGGAATTTATGACAGGATCAGGGCCTTCATGGGTATGTCTACACTAGA
The DNA here is from genome assembly GCA_007922175.1 of Pelusios castaneus. Classification (NCBI taxonomy): domain Eukaryota; kingdom Metazoa; phylum Chordata; order Testudines; family Pelomedusidae; genus Pelusios; species Pelusios castaneus. The sequence continues at coordinate 6,061,429 of ML685838.1, forward strand.
AAAAGTTAAGTCAACTTAGTTAAGTCAACTTAAAGGCAATCTTATTAAGTCAACTTAACAAAGTGGCTCCTTTTAAGTCACCGTTATTAAGTCGACTTAACATTGGACATAGGCGTCCACACTGGCATTCAGTCGACTTAATGAAATCGACTTAAGGGCTATTCATCGTCCACACCTTCCTTAAGTCACCTAAGGAGGGGTAGTTATTAAGTTGACTTAAGCTTTCATTAAGTCGACTTCATGAAAGCCCAGTGTGGACATGGAGTAATTTAGGTCAACTTAAGAGTGCTTAAGTCAACCTAAATTTGCTAGTGTAGACATACCCCATTACAGCAGTTTTAGTCAGCAACTCTTTGCTAACATCTTATTCCAGGGCTGGAACGTGGCACCATGAAAATTATCTTTAAGGTATTTTTCAGGTCTAAATCACTCTATTAACATTTATGCATTTCTAATAATAATCTTATGAATAATTAATTTTAACTGCAGAAGTTTAATTACTTAATCTATTAAATCTGCACTTGAGTTTATCCATGTTAAAAGTGTAACAAAAAATGGTTTTTCACTTGGTGTATTTATTTACATCTTTAAATTGTCCATCACTGGAATATAAAGAAGTGCCTACATTTTTTCCCATTGTTAGCCCTACTCAGAGATGGTACTTAGAAGTTTCCCTAAATGGAATATCTCTAATTAATAACATGTAGAATAGATTCACGTGGTATGCTGAGGAGTTTTGCAAAGGATATGAACGAAACAGGGTGGGCAAGGTAATATCTTTTATTGGATCAACTTCTGTTGGTAAACGAGACAGGCTTTTGAGCTACCCAGAGCTCTATGTACTCTAGAAGATTCATCTCCACATATAAAAAAGCCACCTACTATTTTTAAAGAATTTCACAGTGATATCTTTGTTTTTAAAGCACTCAATCTGAAAGGAGAAGTTAAAAACATCAGGCTGAGATTAGATGCAGTTCTTGAGATAAACCAGACTTTGGAGCTGTTGGGTTTCCCAGTGGTTTTGCAACCTCTTATGGAAGCCATAATTTATAATGGTATGTTTGCTACATTAGCTAAGGCTGAATCAGCATAAACTTCATCAGAACACAGGCCAGAAAGTTCTTTACAAATTATTTATTTTATAATAATGATTCTGTATGAATTTAGCATATATGCAAAAAAATAAAGTCAGTAACTGCAGTTTATATTGATCACTGACATAAATCACTGCTGGCTTTGCTACTAAAAATATTTCAGAAGTGGTTCATAATGTAGTTAGTAATGTAATTTAAACTATCAATACAGTTCCAATCTGATTTCAAAGAATCATCACAGTCAGTTTGCACAAATGTAAATAAAGTGTATGGGAGGAGAGAATGAGGCCTTATGTATTTCCCCCCTACTCATCTTCACATTCCTCCCCCAAGAGCCCACACAGACCCATGGCAATTCCCCTATCCCCCCCCCAAAAGAAAGCACCATTCCAGGTCTACAATACCCTCAAGACCCTTCCTCCCACTAAAGATCATTCTTTGCTTCATATATTTTGGATGTCTTGTCTTATAGAGGGGCATCACTCTTCATTCCTCTCCCATGGTATGATCCAAAATCCATTGGTGTCAATGAGAGTCTGACCATTGACTTCAATGGTGTGAATTGGGCTCCCACTCCTTGTTTTCCAGAAGCCCCTAGCATTATTGCTTCTTCAAGCCAATGTTTTAGGAGTTACACCTTACACACTAAATGAGCAGCAAAGCTCTGTTATTGTTGTGACAAAAAGACACGCCCCAGAATCTCTTATGTGCATTTGCTGGACATAAGGGGTATGTCTACACTAGCAATTTAGGTCAAATTAAGGACCCTTCAGTCAACCTAAATTACTCCATGTCTACACTTGACTTTCATTAAGTCGACTTAAGAAATTCTTCAAGTCGACTTCATGAAAGCTTAAGTCAACCTAATAACAACCGCCCATTAGGCTGACTTAAGCCTTAAATCGACTCCTTAAGTTGACTTAAGGACAGTGTGGACGGGGAATAACCCTTAAGTCAAATTTATTAAGTCGGCTTAAGGGCAGTTAGGTCGACTTAAAAAAGTGGACTAAGTCGATTTAACGTTTTCTGGTGTAGACATACCCAAGGACTCTAGGGTAGAGCTGGGCAAAATCTGTCTTGCAAAACTTTTTTTCATTGAAAAATGCATATTCAGGTTGACTGAAACACTTTGCAAATTCATGTTGAATTTGCTGAATTGTTTTGCTGAATGAAAAAAAGTTAAAAAAAAAAAGTCAAAACATTTCATTTTGACATTTTCAAAATGGCATTTCTTTTTGAATTTTAACAAAGCATTTTCGACTTTTTCATTTTGCTGAAAATTTTTAAAAAATATTAAGTCAGGTTGACCTGAAACAATTTTTTAAATTTGTTTTTGTTTTTTACCAAAAAATCAGTTATTCACACAGCTCTATTTTTGAGTATGCCTCTGACCGCAGAGCCTAAAAGGAACCAATAACCCTATTAACACGCTAGGGAAATGGATGAATGAATTTCAGGTATGTCTACAATACGACTGCTACAATGACACAGTTATGGCTCTGCGGCTGTGCGGCTGGAGTGCTGTAATGTAGATGCTTTCTATGTGTACAAAAGGGGGTTTTTCCATTGACATAGTTAATCCACCTCTCTGAGGGTGCATCTACACTTACAAATTAAGTCGATTTAAGCTTGCTTAAATTGACTTAATTTAATCTGCATCTACACTACACTTTCCTTAAGTCGATTTAAGCTGCTGCTTAAATCGACTTAAGGAAATTTAAAGTCGACTTTATAAAACCTCATTTAAAGTCGACTTTACTGCCTAAGTTGACTTTATAAAGTTGATTTAGCCAGTGTGGATGCAGATTAGCCTAAATCGTCTTAAAGTCAACTTAAAGGGCTCCAGGGCTCCCCCACTGACCTCTCTGACAGGGTGGCTGGCACAGCCAGAGCCTGGCGTGCCCCCCACAGGGCAGGACACAGCCCTGCCCATCCCGCTCCTGTACCCTGCCAGTGTCCCTGTCCTGCTCAGCCCGCAAATGCTGAGTCCCCTGGCACTTAGCAAGGTGTGTCCCCACCCGCCACCGTGGACCAGTCCCAGGTCCACCTATTCCCTAGAAGTCAACTTAGGCGTCCAGTGTGGACACTCTAAGTCGATTTGGCAAGGTCCCCTTTAAGTCGACTTAATTTTTGAGCGTGAACATGCTAAATCGACTTTAAGTCGACTTAGCAAAGTTGACTTATTTGGCCAAGTGTAGACATAGCCAGAGACACAGTAGCTAAGTCAACAAAGGAATTCTTCCATCAACCTAGTCACATCTATTTATGGGGTTTAGTTCAACCTCACTACATAATACAGGGCATGACATTTTTCACAGCCCTGAGCAACATAACTAGGTCAATCTAATTTTTAAGTGTGGACCAGGCCTCAGAGGAGCAGGAATTGGCCCTAAAAGGTTTTAACTCAACTCATGAAAAGCCTATCTGTCTGGTAGAATGTGTCCTGGTACAGCAGCACAAAATTTTCCTAGTAAACCATTTAATTACAGCTCAGTCCAAGTTTACTGAGGTTCACAAACCTTTTGAACAGACAGACTAAAGAAAGTCCTCCTTTCCCACAGGAGGAATTCCTGATTGTGTCGAAAAACCAAACATAACACACCAGTGTCAGCTGAGCTTCTCTACCATTTTAGTCAAGTTCCAAAGGGGTAGCCATGTTAGTCTATTGCAGAAAAACAACAGAGTCCTGTGGCACTTTTAAAAACTAACAGATTTATTTATCTCATGAGCTTTCATGGGAGAAAATCTCACTTTGTCAGATGCTTTGAAGATGGGAAACTCAAAGCATCTGATGAAGTGGGATTTTCTCCCACGAAAGCTCATGCGATAAATAAATCTGTTAGTCTTCAAAAGTGCCACAGGACTCTGTTGTTTTTCTACCATTTTAGTTTCTCTTCATCTGAAGTAAAAATTCACAGTGAAACTTGGGAGGGGAGGATGCAAAACCACAGGAACCAAACCAGAAGAGAAAGTTTGTCAAAATAACTGAAAATCAAATTCCCAAAGTTCTGAACAGTTCTGCTGGTTCAAGACAGTTCTATTAGTCCCTGTTTTCATGTATCACAAAATAACCCAACTGCTCCCACTGCCTGCTTATATGTTGAACCAGAATATGCCTTTTAATGAGTCAGCTAAACCTCCATCTTCTAATGGCATTCCCCCTGTTGATAGCTTGTAAATAACAATTCTGTTTTCTTTAACACACAAATTGCCAGAGAGACATTTTTCATGTAACACCAACATTTGCCTTACGCACCCGTAATGGGCAATTGACACAATTCAAATAGTAAGCCATTTATACAGCAGCTCTAACTTTTATATTATTTTTGCAAACAGTTTATCTATTTGCAAACAGTTTATCTATCTTTTGACCTCCTTATGGGGCCCTGCCTTTAGACCCAAAAACAATAAAGAGAGCAGACAACATTAATTATGTTCTGAATAATGGAAAGGTAGGAATGGACCTTGAAAGAACTGACCTACCATGCTGGCTCCTGAAGATACTCCAGGGCCTAGGTTTCTACAAATTAATTTACTCTTGCTGTTTGTTCCTCACTTGAAGTCATAATTGTTCATTTGGAGTATCAAAGCAGTCACTGTAGAAATGATTTTGAGAACATAAGCACCAGCTTATGGGTTTAGATGGAAAGTAAGCAGCAGGAACAAATGATCTCTTCAGAAACAAAAGACCTTCTTTTGCTTACAAATGGCTCTTGTAATAAAAAGTAACAGATAGAAAAAACACCCTGAAAATGTGCCTCTCAAAGTTGTTCTGGAAAATGTAGCTGCTCTTTAGAAATATAACACACACGGGGTATCTTAAACAGCTACATAAGGGATCAAGCAAAAAGAGTTGCTTAGAAGAGGAGGCCTTAACAATTGGTCTAACAGTATAGATAATAGTATAATAAATAGGAATAATAATATTTGAATTTATACAGTTCAGTTCATTCATGACTGGAACTGTAGCAGCCAAGTGGAGATATGCCTAGAGGCAGGGCCGGCCGAACGGCTCTTGGCTCCCTAGACGAACTATGAATTTGGCGCCCGCTCCACATGTTATAAGAGATAATATATTAATATATTTTGTTTTTAAATAGAGAAAAAATTCAGTTTCATTTAATTTGGTGCCCCTTAAAGCCTGGCGCCCTAGGCAATCGCCAAGTTCATGTACATGGTTGCGCCGGCGCTGTTTAGAGGCAATTTTCATGTACAGGGAGTAGTGAGGCAGAATACTGCATGTGGGCCAGAGGGAGCACTATGTATAATACACCCTACTATCAGTGCAAAAGGAAGTAGCATGTTGTTTCGTACAGCCGCCTGCTAAATATTACTTCTCAGAAGGGGGGAGGGAAGGGGCCTTTTCCCCAGTACAGCTAGGTAGGTGTGCTAGCTAAACCCATCTATGATTATTTATATGGAACTAGTAATTTGTTCCATATAAAAGAATCATAGATGGGATTAGCTAGAATCAGAATTCCTTTTAGGAGCTAATCCTTAGTCCAGGATTCATTATATATTTTTGGATAAAGGGTTTGATTAATTTTTTGCTGTAAAACAATTTTAATAATAAAAGAGCACCCAGCCTTGTAAAATGTGGGATGTGGCAATGGTGTTTTTAGCATGTGAAAATAGTAGTACTATATGCTAGCAAGTTTCAAGTCCTACTGAAAAAGAAGAACTTGCTTTATTAATAAACATTTTGCTGAGTCATATAAGCCTTCCAAAAGTCTACTTACAATGATTTTCTAGCATTCTCATGGGAAATCCATGTTGCAATGAGGGTGCTTTTTACTCAAACTTGATGACATTTGTTTTAATAGATTTTTCCCTATATGCTTTTATGTGTGAAACTTGTTGGTTCCACTGTTATTAATGGTCATTGTAATTTTCAAAAGTAAATGACTTGTCATCAATCTTTGTACCATGAAGGAAATAAGAGTTAAAAAAAGACGTAATTGGCCACCCATGGACCATCAAGTTGCCCAATTATGGTTACTCTTTAACCAAAGGGCAAATAGAATTATACTATCAACCATACATGATTAATTTAAAGATGATCTGCAAAGGGAAACATGTACTCTATGTCTGTTATTAATTAATTAGTTATTTTTATTGTCTATAAAGAAAACCTGAATGTTTGGAGTTATTTTCCTCCATGAAAAACAAATTTGATTGTTTTTGAACTATTGACATCAGGATTTTTATGCCTTGTTTGTGCTATTAGGTCACCTGGACAACTAGAGAATGAGTGAAATTATGAAAGGTATAGAGACAAGAGCAGAGAACTGAGAAATTGAAAGGAGAAGGCATTTTTAATTTAACTATTTACATTTTTGTTGATGTTTGTTTGATTAACACACATATTACTCTTAATGAACACTTGGGAGAAAAGATATTTCTGTTAAAGGGGCAAGACAGCTTCTTGCGGAGTCTTTCAGTAAAAAATGGAAAGATAAGACTTAATATACGTTGTATTTCTAAGGTCAAAAGAAAGCAGAAATGAACCTTTAAAACAAAACTTCCCTCCATTAACTCCTCCCCACCAAATACTAACTTTCATGCATCCTTAATACATAACAACACATTAAAAATTATGCTAAAAAAATTAAGTTTGCAAAATGAATCACTCAAAAGATAAGTCATTTGGCATCTTGTGTTAATGTACTATGATGCAGTCTTTAATTATGTGATCACATGTTGTTTTTTCCATAGGACCTTTGCCTCACTCAGTGCACACAATGGATAGTGCTCAGTTAATTAGCAGCTCTTGGATGTTATGTTTTATCTTCCTGTTCAATGTATGGCCCCAAGCCTTATTAACTGCACATTACTCAAACACTGCTCTGAATATAGAATTATTAATTTCCTCAAGGGCTTTTCAGTGGGCTTTGCTACAATATCTGACTGCTTCAGAAATAGTTAATTAATTAATTAATTTCACAATTTCTTTGCAATATCCATGTGAGCTGAGAGCTAGTATTATCCCCATTGTACAGATGGTGAACTGAGGCACAGAGCAATTAAGGTAAAGGCTATCCACTAATTGAGAGTGCCTAATTTGACCTGATTTTTCAGGGTATGTAACTTTATATAACACTTTACATGTTCAAAGCACAGCCCCATTGACTTCATTTGCAGCTGTGAGCGCTCAGAACTTCTGCAAACTAGATCTCAGGGTGTCAAGTTGGGCCGAGAATGAGGAACACTCATCAGTGGCCACCTGTAAAATGTTTATTAAAGGGACTTGCCCAGGATCACAAAGGAGCTCTGTGGCAGAGGCAGGGCTAGAATCCACTTCTCCAGGGCATCATTTAACTTCCTTTCATGTTCAGTAGTCAACTGCCTCATTCACTACATATCTTCCAACTTCTGCAACAAAGGAGTTAAGGGTCCTGCAGATAACAGGCTTCTTTGCTATAAAACCCTGAGTCATTTCAGAGCAGGTCCATCCAGTAGACCAAATGAGGCAGGGGTTCTGTGAAAACTGTAGTATATAGGCATGTAATTAAAGACTATATCATAATGCATACACACAAGGGGGAGGGGGTGAATTAAGGTTGCAGAAGCAAAACCTTCTTAAAGAAATGGTACCACAGGTTTTTTTTAACCTGAGCAAAACAACATATTTTCACCCAACCTCATTCCTGGAAATGGTTGAACCATTCCAGCTGAAGCTTCCTAGAATTATTCAGCCTGAGACAAACAGCTAGCTTGGAAAATGTAAGCCCAAACAATTACTTCAGAGTCTTTCAGCATTTCCTCTGGAAAGCTTTTTTAACATTCTTACAAAGCAGCTATTAAAACGGACTCTTGAGATCAAACAAGAAATGCACGTATCAGTCTGCCAATTCATTATTTTATAACCCAGGGATGAAGCATGTGGTGGAGTAAAAGGAGGCTGATAACTAATGCTATATCACAAGCATTGAAAAATAAAACACAGTGGTTCTATTCTACTTCTCTTAACTAGCCCCCACATTCCTTCTGCACACACAACACAAGAAATTGAGGATCAACCCCAAATAGACTGCACAAAATGATGGTAAGAGTCCAGTTTAAACTCAGAAAAGTGAGGAACCAGAGTGTTAGGAATGGGTTTGGTGACTCTACAAAAACAAAAATATTCAATATGTGCACTTTTAAAAGAGAAGTCATATAAAATGTTATTCACTAATCAGTTGTTATTTTTTATCATTCATCACAACTGTTTATCATTACTGATTTAGCATTACTGTTCAGAATTTATTAAGGCCACAACCTAACATTGCCAAATCCACCTTGGAAAAGTAAAAGGAGAAATACAAAATGAGATTGGTTTTTGGGTGGGGTTTGGGGAATTCAGGAAAGGGTATTTGCATTGTATAAAACCTAAGGTGTGGCATAACTGTCAATTTTTTTATTACAATTTAATCCGATGACAAAAACACATTTGTTTTGTGCTGAAAGAACTTTTATGTCCCGCCGTTTAATGAAATATTGGACTTTTTTACAAATATATTTGACTATTCTGTCCTATATGGTTGGTGAGTGGAGAGGCTGAGGTAATTCATCCACCCCAAACTTCATATTTTTTTTGTCCTAACCAGTGGTGGATTTACCATGAAACAAACCATGCAGTGGCCAGGGGCCCTCAACAACAGTGGGGGAGGGGGCAAAATTCAGTACAAATCTGACAAATGACTGAACTTAATAAGTGTTGCAAGTTAATTCAGGCTTTCTGCATTCTGCAAACTTATTCTGCAAGGAATTTGCATTCAAATATTTTCACTGTCTTGGCAATAACATAACAGCAACTAACTACGGCTATGTCTACACTTGGAATTTAGGTCGACTTTAGCTAAGTTGACTTAACTAAGTTGACTTTAAGTCGACTTAGTTAAGTTGACTTAGTGAGTCTACAGTTAATTTTTAAGTCAACTTTGGGGGGAACTTACAAAGTCGACCTAGAGCGTCCACACTGGATGCCTAGGTCAACTTCTAGGGCCTAGGGGGACCTAGGGCAGGTCCACAGGGGCAGGGGGGGCACCCCTTGCCCAGTGCTAGGGGGCTCAGCCTTTGCCCCACTGTACATAGGTACAATGGGGCAAAGGGGGACAGGGACCCTGGCAGGGCAGAGGAGCAGGGTAGGCAGGGCTCGACTCTGCCCTGCCCTGTGGGGGGGCATGCCAGGCTCCCTCTGTGCCCCGCCCGGCAGGGAGGGCAGTGGTGCAGTCCTGTGATAGCCCTAAGTCGATTTAGGGCTACCCCACGTCTACACTGGCTAAGAAGTCGACTTAAGCCTTAAGTCGAACTAAATCTAGGTTTAATAAAGTCGACTTAATTTTCATTGTCGACTTTATTTTCCTTAAGTCGAGTTAAGCAAGTTGCATAAGTCAACTTAAGGAAACTGTAGTGTAGACGCAGGGTAAATTAAGTCGACTTAAGCAAGCTTAAGTCGACTTAATTTACAAGTGTAGATGCACTCTAAGGGTAAGCGGGAGAATGGAACACTGTTATATATTATCATATACTACTCCTATGGAATTGGTTAGCAAAAAGATCTGAATCCTTGTTTCTATTCCCTTTATTGAGAGGCTGACCTGACCTCAAAGGCTTCCCTCCCACTCTCCTGTGTGTGGTGGGGTCCCTGAAACACTGACAAGGCTGGGCTCCAGATTTCTCAGGGGCTCAACTCCCAATCTTGATGTGGTCACCTAAGGCAGGGACTAGGGTGTCCCCACTCCAGGATGCTAACTCTGCAGTCGGCACTTCCCTGACCCACTAATCATTGCATATAGTTCAAAGCAATACAATTTATTAAACAAACAGAAATAAAAAAATCAAATACAAAGATGAGAAAGTTAAAGGCAAACACCTAACGCTGCTCTCTGGCACAGAGGTACCACACACAGCATCTCTGGGGTGTAAGGGATGTTCATGGTCTATTCCTCACATGTCTCAGGCTTCCTGCTCAGGCCCTGACTGTGCTGCACACAGAGATTTGGGCACTTTCTCTGGCAGTGGCCACATGCCCTCAGGCTTCAGAGTGCAGATCCCTTCCCACCAGCATCATCCCCTTTATCAGGGTCATGATATCACTTCCAGTCTGGCCTGTGAGGCTTTTTGGCTAATGATGTCCCCCTGTGTTGGGCTCTGCTCAGGGTCCCTCTCACTCTTCTCAACTGCTTACCATATCCAGTTCCAGCCATCATTTATACTTTGTATTTTTACACATTTTGCATGTTACTGTAATACAAATACAAGCTTTCATCAAGACCAGAAGTTCTCAAACTGTGGTCCAAGAATTCTGTTCAGGGGGACCAAGGAAAAATTATTTGGGTTTTGTTTGTTTGTTTTTTAATAAAGCACTCCTATTCAAACACTTTACAATAGTTAGCTAACAGTACAAACAACATTTGGAAAGATCATTAAATAGCTTACTGAGAACTTCAGCAATTTTCTGTGAAAAAAAATTAGACAACAAAAACAATCAAGATATGTCAATTTATTTCCATTTACTTCCTATTACTTATAATATAGGAGGAGGAGGAAGAAAAAAGAATGAGAACGGGGAGATAAGAGAGAGTGTTTTTTTCATGGCTGGGTTCCCAGGGAGTGGAGAGGGGGGACCTGAAAATGAAGCTGGGCACAGGGCCCCACTAACTCTAAATCTGCCACTGGTCCTAAATAACTTTTAGATTCCTTTTTTCTCAGTCAACCACCACATGAGGGAACTTCTGATTAAAATGAAACTGATGTGGGTGAAGCCATGCAAAAGCCAAAACGGGAAAAATTATTTCACATAAAATCCTAAAAAATGTAAATTACAGAGTTTCACACTAATGTGCTTGGGACAATGGTGTCTGGCAAATAATTATAAATACATAGTTGAACAACTTTAAGGCAGTACAGCTATTATTGGCACATCTTCCAATTTACTATTGAGATATGGGATTGAACATTCTTTAATACCAGTTTATAAAAAATCCCCCAAGCCTAAATTCTTCCTCAGCATCTCCCTGATGGGAAACATTTATTTGCAAAACATAAGCATTTATGACCAAAAAAAAAAAATGTTTATAACATCAAAGCATAGAACCCCATTATGTTTGTCAGATGTTTTAAATACCAGTATTTCCTGTGCCAGGTTAAACAGACCTACTCTATATTTTTATATCCTTTGCTCTTCCTGCATTTTTTAGTTTCTCTTAAAAATTCATAACTCTTGGCTACAGTTCTGTCATTAATCTCCATTCATACACTTCCCATTGCTATCTCCCCCACACCTAATAATGACAGGCTTCTCTTTTTTAAGTAAAGAAGACAGCCCAGGCTCCAATATGATTTAATGATCTTTATCTCTTGGTAGTTTCAGTTCTTTTAATTATCTTAACTTACAGCATTTGATTGTCATTTTTCATTGAGTCAATTTATTTTTCTTCCTCATACTTAGATTTTTGTATGCAGACACTATAACTCCAATATGATTTCCAACTTAAAAGATGAGACTTCTTTTCTTTAAAACACTATAACTCCAATATGATTTCCAATTTAAAAGATGAGACATCTTTTCTGTTTAAAGGCATGGGAAACTCCTAAGCTCTTTTTCCCTAGAAGGTTCCAGTTTTTACAAGAGTAAGTAGTCTCTCTCTCTCTCTCTCTCTCTCTCTCTCTTGCCCATACTGTGACTCCCTTATTTACAATTAGTTGCATCTTACTCCATGTATGGTGCCCTTGACTTCAGTGGGTCGACTCATGTTCCAAAGTACTAATTAGCATGAATAAAGGCATCAAAATCTGTCCCTATGTTGTAGATTTCTTTCAAAAGGGCCATGAAATCTTCATTTCAACTGGAATCCAACTGGGAACAACAGTCTTATTGAATACAGTAAATTGCAGGATTAAAGCTAGAAGACTGGGTGGTGTTTTTTTGTTGTTGTTTTGTTTTTGTTTTTGTTTGGTTGGGGTTTTTTAAATTCCTTAAGACAAGAAATGTCTTTAACAGAGCTGGTTGGAAAATTTCTCCCTTTGGAAAATTTCGGCTTTTTGATGAAAGCTTAAAAACTAAAATTATTTTTATTTTTAGCAACCAAAAATTGGGAAAAAAATTGTCTAAAACCTAAATACTTTGGAGCAGTTGGCCAAAAAGTTTGATTTTGTTCTCAAGGTTGAAATTCACCCACGTGTAGAGGGCCAGCCCCAGATCTCTGCACCACTTCAACCCTAATTTGAGAGTTTAAGTCAAACATAAATTGTGCATAGGCCTAGTGCTGGTCCTCTGCACCTAATATAAAGGTCAATTTTTATCTCTTTAGGGTTTAAGAGACTTTGTATAGAGAGGCATTTTTAATTGCTATATTAATTAATTTATTTACTAATCTCAGGTTGATTTGAAGAGCTGGCACTTACTCAATCTATTTATTAATCTCTGTAATCAGCATTTTTTTTAGGAAAAGAAAATATTTGACTCGATTTTTTCCCCTAGGCACTTGTCTTTATTAGAGCTGTTCCTTGTGCTGTTGTTGTGGTTTCTGCTTTTCCGTTTTGTTGGGACTTCCCAGCAGAAGACACTCCCTTGGGTTATATTGGGCCAAGGGAGAAACCTCCCAAGAAGTCCTATGAGCAGGGTCAACTAGACCCATTTTTTAGACCCTCAGTGGAGAGACGGCCATTGTAGCTTCCCTCTATAAGGCTGTGTCTACACTGGTAAATTAAGTCGACTTAAGCTTGCTTAAGTTGACTTAATTTACTCTGCGTCTACACTACACTTTGCTTAAGTCGACTTAAGCAGCTTGCTTAAGTCGACTTAAGGAAAATAAAGTCAACTTAATTAAAATTAAGTCGACTTTATTAAACCTCCTTTCTAGTAGACCTAAGGCTTAAGTCGACTCCTTAGAGTCGACTTAAGCCAGTGTAGACATGGGGTAGCCCTAAGTCAACTTAGGGCTACCCCAGGGCTACACCAATGCCCTCCCTGGCGGGGGGGGGCACAGGGGGAGCCTGGCATACCCCCCCACAGGGCAGGGCAGAGCCCTGCCCACCCTGCCCCTATGCCCTGCCAGGGTCCCTGTCCCCCTTTGCCCCATTGTACCTAGGTACAATGGGGCAAAGGCTGAGCTCCCAGCATTGGGCAAGGGGTGCCCCCCATGCCCCCGTGGACCTGCCCTAAGTCCCTCTAGCCCCATAAAGTCGACCTAGAGTGTCCAGTGTGGACGCTCTAGGTTGACTTTGTAAGTTCCCCCCTAAGTCGACTTTAATTTTCAGTGTAGACACACTAAGTCAACTTAACTAAGTTGACTTAAAGTCTACTTAGTTAAGTCGACTTAGTTAAAGTCGACTTAAATACACAAGCGTAGACATAGCCTAAGATCTTATCTTTTCTCTCATGCAGGTCCAGCCCACCTGCTAGATGAGTTCAGTAGGAGAAGTAATTACAGATTAAGGGCTACAACCTGCAAAGATTTAGGCACATGCTTAACTTCACACACATGATTAGTTCCATTGATTAAAACAGAACTATTCACATGTGTAAAGTTAAGCATGTGGATAAATCTTTGCATGACTGGGTCCTAAAACCACAAACCATTCAGTGGTGTAGCGAGGGCAAGCCCATATTTGTGCTCCCCTGGGCACCCCACACCTTGCACCCCCTGAAGCCCAGCACCTAGGGACTTGGGTCTCCCACTCCTCCCCCCTCCCCCAGTCGCTATGCCACTGAAACCATTAAAGCACCAAAGCACATGCTTTAATTCAAACACATGAGTAGTTCTGTTAAAGTCCATTAAAATTAAATACATCCTGGTAGGATACAAATAAACTGCATAACTTGATCAACGCAATGGATCAAAAACTTTATGACATTTTACCTTAGATTTAGAAATTGCAGGAATTGGTAAAGCAGATAGAGAAGGATTATAAATTTGTCTTTAACGAGCAATCTAAAAAATAAAAACTAATGCGCAGATTTCTAGGACCCTCTTCAGAACAATAATACAATATCATGTTGCTATATATTAGGTCTGATCTAGAAAATAAATCTGGGGCCTCCGACTTCCATATGTGTGGTGTAAAGTAGGAGTCTGATGGAGCTAATCCTCTGCGTATCTTATTAGAAGAGATTTTAGATGTTTAATTTGAACCATCTTTAACAATGGAAATACTTTTTACTTACCCTTATCCAAATCCAAAATGTTATGTCTGACCTTTTAAAACAACTCTTTCACCTATAAGTAATTGGGATAGAGTTCTGAAAAAGTTTAAAAACCAAAAATACCTTTTTCCTTGATCACAAAATTTTAATATATCCCGTTGTAGCCAAAGAAAGACAATTCAGAAAGTCAAGAAAGAATGTGCAAAAATTCATGCTAGTACAGCAATTTTTCCCCTTCCCCAATTGTAAGTAATGTTAGATGATACATTATATGGGCCAGAACCTCAACTCATGTAAATCAGCAGGGCTTCACCGGATGTTTGTTGACCAATTGTATTATTTGCATTACAACAATCCCAATAATTGTGCTTTGTGATTCTGTGGTCCCTTCTTTTCTCTCTAATTTACACAACAGCTATTTGACCAATTTCATGGTGGGCCTTATTGCCTAGTCAGGTGATTACCAAAATTTATCATTTGTTTTTCGAATGGTAAATTTCACTGTTGTTTGTCATTGGGAATCTGCGCTCAGAACATAATCTGGGTCTGCTAATTTGAAGTTCCAATCATGAACCGGTTTGGTGCCCAGATTATTCCTCTATTCTTCATAGAGAGGCGGGGAAATCCTCCACTTGTGTATATGCCTCCTCTTGCCACAGAGAGGGGTTTTGCTATCTTCCTGCACAATGCCTATCCCTTCTGGACAGGACAGAGGGTGCACAGGGTCTACACAATGGAAGAGGATGGATCTTGGGTGAACTGCAGACAGGCCAGTAAGATGAAATGCTTATGATCCCTCACCCTCCTCAACCTGAACATCATGGAAGCAGGCATTGTTATTGTTTTTATTGTAAAGCCCTGAAGGCAACTACAACTAATGTGATTCCTGGTAGCAAAGTTTCAATGGTGCTACATGGCCAGAGAACTGGGACAGTGGAACCTTCTGAGGGACAAAACAGGTATGGAGACACAGGAACTCTTTGTAGGTGGGCTCAGCCACTCGTATATCCCTGAAGAGTCACCAGAGCGTTTGTGGGCGTTCCAGAGGGGGCAAAACACCACTCCACAACAGAAAAAAATTCACAGTCAGGCCCCCTTTCCACAAGTTTTTCTGTTACTATCTGATCTGATTTTCATATCTTAAGTTATCCATCTTTCTGGCTTTGGCACCTACAACGTGACTGACTTCTGAAATTTCTGAGGATTCTGGAATTCCTGCAAAGGACTGGTGAGAATACTTTTGCCATTTCAGACTGTAAACTCCTAAGGACAGGGAATGGAATTTTATTCTGTTTTTGTACAGTGCCTAGCATAGTGAGGCCCTGATATTGAGTGGGGCCTCTAAGAGCTACTATAATACAAATAAATAATAATATATTTCATGTATGTTAGGGGTAGCATTTGGAAAGATTGGGGGGAAGAAAACTTTGATACACTACCTGTATGAGTTAAGTTTTACAGCCATGCAAAGGCTACAGAGGGTTCAGAATCTTCAACAATGAATCTATTGTTGGAAATATATTTTTAAAACAAAAAGGAAACTGGAGAGGCTTTTAATGTCTCTTTCTCATTGACATTCAAATTTCAGTTCATTATATCAGGCTCATAAATCATTTGAGACACGAAGATTTGAATAGCATGTTCTCATTTTCAGACTCGTTACTGGAATCCACCCTTCCCATCTGATGCAAAAACTATAACTGACACACTCAGTTCTTTTGTAAACAAAGTACCCTTGAGGTGGCTGACAGGCTCAGCCATAGCAGAGATTTGCTGAGGAGGCTGATGGTAGCCGGATCTGCTCAGCGATATGGAGATAAGATCCCAACTCTGAAAAGAACAAATATTGATTTCTTCACAAAGAAAACGAGTTCTGCGCATATCCCCAGAATTCACTCTGAGAACCCCATTAACTTGGGAGACGTAGGGTTTGTCTACGGTGCCAAAAAACCCGCTATGGCATCAAGTCTCAGAGCCCAAATCAGCTGACTCAGGCTTTCAGGGCTCATGTTATGGGACTAAAAATAGCAGTGTGGACATTCCCAATCAGGCTGGAGCTGAGGCTCTGAAACTCAGCAAAGGAGGTGGGTCTCAGAGCCCTGGCTTCATCCCCAGTGGAAACATCTACCATGCTATTTTTAGCCCTGTATTGTGAGTCCCCTTCCAAGCCAGAGTCAGTTGATCCAGGTTCTGAAACTTGCTGCCATGGATTTTTTTGTTATTGTTTGAGGGTAGACGTGCCCAGTATGATGGTTTTCATATCAGAAACTAGTGGGAGAGAGAATTTGACAGAGAATGAGGCACTGTGGTCCCCTGGACAGGATCTAGAACTGGAAGTCAGGAGAATTGAGCACTAATCCCAGCTCTTCCTTTGGCAGTTCATTTTATCTCTGTGTACCTCATTTACTTCATCTCTAAAATGGGGATAATGTTATATACCCAGCTTTGTAAAGCACATTGAGATATATTAATAAAAAGCTCTGGACAAGTGGTAAGCATTATTATTAAACGTCATTTGCAAACCTGAGGAGAATTTTATGGGCCTAATTTTTTTTTTTGTTTTTAAAAAGAGATGTCTGAGTTGTTACACGAAGTGTTTGTGCCTGGGTGCAAACAGATAACTGCACATGCAAATATCTAGCTTCACTTGGGATATTGTGCAGACAATCCCCATCTTGTGCATCCAGATACCTGTCTTCCATGTGCAACTACATATTTTGCACACCTGGTCACCTCTCTGTATTCACCAAAGCATGTTTTTCAAGGGCAACTTGAGCACTTATTTTTGAAATAGTGGCCCAAAGTATTTATTTCCACAGAGCAAGAAATGTTAGAAAACCTAAGGCTATTCTAATGACATTTTCTCAATGATGCAAAAGAAAGAAATCACCTTTGAATCTACAAACTTCCCAACAAGTCCCATGTGTTAGAAGTTTATGTTTTCAAGAGTCCTCAAAACTTGCAAAGATTGAAAGCACATCCAATTACACAGATGTCCACTCCAGGATGAAATAAGTCAAGTTCTATGTGAGGGCACATGTAAAATCATGATATGGATATTTTATCATCAAATAATAACAGTTATCATATAGTCAAATAAGTATTTATACCTAATACAATGACACATTATAGGTGCACAGAAATACATCTCTTAGGAACATTCAGATACTATATCTATCGATCGATCAATTGGTCGATGAATTGGTCATGAAAATATGTATAAGTATCCCATTTAATTTCAACCATTTGTTCATCCTAAAGCATCTTTACATATATAGGGAGCAGTGCAGCATCATCTCTCATTCCCGTCTGTAGCCTGTTCCCAGGTCATATCCCATTGGACTGCCATCCAGTCAGTGGTCAGCCTTTAGGTCTGACTGAACTTTGGCTGTTGTTACATTATTTTCTTTAGCATTCTATCATCTATTTCTCTTCTACAGTGTCCCCATCATCGTAATCTTTTTGATTGCAGTCAATCCCATACACAGAATTCACACCCTACTCTCCTTATAACTTCTTCATCTGTGTTAAAATCTTTGCAATCTATCGTGTCTCTTTTGCCTCCAGCCAGTATATTTGGCAATATACCCATACAACTGTGTGTGAATACAATACAACCCATGGATAACTTTGACCTTGGAAAGGCTAACGTATTTGCCTAGACAAGCTTTCTGAATACTCTGAATGCTAGTACTCCAGTTTTCTTGGGGTATATTCTTTTTAATAATGACACCAAAATAATCCAAAACTCCTATAGACTTCAAAGGGAGTAGGACTGAGTCCTAACTGCCAGCTCAAAACATGTAGAAGATTAAAAGTGATATTATACAAAGAGATTTAGAAGATTAAGTCCACCATATGAAACACGAGCTGCAATAACGATCATGCTTTCTGTGGTATTTTCCCCTCCTATATGAAAACAGAAAATAAGTTATTTATGTTCTTTACAATATGATCTTGTGTCATTAATATTACACTGATCAGATAATTTAAGAGAGAAAATAATTTTTATGGCCTTAACACTGTAAGCCTCTTATCACTGAGCTCTCTCTCAATTTCACTACAAATCCATGGCCCAGATCAGGGGTGTCCAAGTCATTTAGCCTTGTCAGCAATTCAGTCTGGCGGACCACAAAATGATATAAGAAAAAAAATAAACCTCACAGCAACTACTTGTGCACATGGTCTGTATGGTATGAAAAAAACAAACAAACCAAAAAATAGTTGATATGACAAAATAGTTACTCTAATGAAGTTGGATAAATCTTTATGTATCTTTAATTTGATATGATCAAACGTAACTCATTCTTAACAGGTTTACGTGGGGAAAATCCTAGGCTGGTACAATCAGTGCAGGCCGCAGCAAAGCGGACTGCATATTTGACACCTCTAGCACTGATGAACAACACAAAGGCAATTACAATATGAAATAATTACATCCTGAATGTAAACTTAGATACAAATACAGGCCACGATATTTTCTGAAATAATGGATCACTTATCTGTCAACAAGCACTTCAAGCTGATAAGAACACAGAAACAACCTGGGATCAGATTCTGATGTCAGTTACATCAATCTCATTTCATTATCTTTAGCGTTGATTTTTCTGAGTTTACGCTGGTGAAACTGAGGTCAGAATCTGGTCTGTAGTGTTTTGGATTAATGCAATATACACAAGCAGAAATATGACAAATTTCTTCTACATATTCTGGAACACATTCTTATTTCAAAAATCTGATCCAATTCAACGGATTTGTCACTATGTTTCGGCTGCAAGAAAGGGGTAAACTATAGAACTTGTTTTATTCTCACATTACAGAGCAAAATTGTAAGTTTAATTGCTTAGTATAGTTGAAGTGCAGATGGACAGGAAGCTAATTGCTTAATCAGCTTTGGTCCCACATCACACACTAAGTCATGATTCACAATTTTAAGAAAACTGCTTGCAGTTCATTTTTCTTTAAAAACACAAGTCACATCAGAATAGTTTGTAAAGTGAAAATCTAGGTTAAAAACACCTATGCTGACCTATTACTGTATTGTATTGTTATAGGACAGAATGTCAGATATTTTGAAGTTTTGTAAATTGCCCTTGTATTGGGCACCCACAAGTACTCATAGGTGCAAATAATTTGTGTCAGTTATACTCACAGTTCAGAGCCGTGGGTAGTATTAGTAATTGATAGTTTTTCTACTTACATGAGCTTTGCACTGAGCTCATTAAAGATGCTGCTTCACTCATCTAGGTCAGATGAATACTCTTACAGCATTGTGTAGCATGCAACTGAAGTCATTTTGGAAAATGTTGAAACAGGATTCTGCCTCTGAAGAGTTAGCTACCTAGGCCTAGGTGAGAGGAGGAACCTCCCCAAACAATCAGGAGCTCTGGACTGTAGGGAGCAAAACGCTCTCCTTCTGCCACACTCAACAGGAGAGCACCTATGTTATGGAGGCTAGGGTGTAGCAATAGGCAAGCCTGGGCCCACCCACTTGAAGACCAGGCCCACCCACTGCCGTGCCCAGCAGTGGTGTGAATTTCTCCACTGTGCCTGTGGAGCCCTGGCAGCAGCTCCAGCCACAGCCACGAGTGGAGCAGAGGTGCTGGTGCTGCACCACCTGCAGCCATGGCCACGGCTGTGAAACCCATCCGGCGTCCATGGCAATGAATGGAACAGAGGTGCCGGTGCTGCTCCAATTGCAGCCATGGCTGCTGATGAGGCCCTGCAGCCACAACGGAGAAATTTGTGCTGCTGCAGTGGGTGGGCCTGATCTCAGCTTCCGGTCATGTGACCGGAAGCTGCCTGGGTCACCCTGGAATGTCAGGGGCCCAGCCAGAAAAACCCCTCACCTGGCTACAATCCTATCTGAAGGGCTGAATGCATCAGGGTACATGACACAGAACCAGCAATTTTCAGCATTCCAGGGTTTGCACAATTCAGAAAGAAAATGCAGATATTATGTGGTGAATCAGGTTTTAAATATCTAGACTGCAGTTGGACCAAACCTGCAGATCTGCACTTAAAGTTCAAGGCCAATTTTCCCAAAAATATGTTGTTCAGATCTAGGGTTTGGGTTGATCCTTTGTTTAGAATGAGCCAGACAGGAAGTTCAGTGCTAGCTCTTAATATTCTCAAAGTGTTTATATTGAGATTTTGATTTAGATCTTTCTCTAGCTTAGAAGCTTCTTCCTAATTTATACATTGGGCTAGATCTTTAGCTAGTATAAATTGGCATAACTCCATTGATGCTACTTTAACTATGTTGATTTATGGCAGCTGAAGATTTCGCTCATTGCTGGAGAAAGGTAATTAGGCACAATTGTTAGATCTGAGTGTACTTTGAAATAAGGTAAATCAAGAATGCAATTAGTAAATTGTATTAATTGTGGCTTTATTGAATCCATAGCTGCCTTCCATAATGCTACTAGCAAAATCTTACAAGGTCACCCTTTCAGGAAACTTTGATGCATGAGTAAAAGGTGTTATCTCAACTGCAGGCCCCCGGGCTCAGATCCACAAATGTATATAGGCTCCTAACTTCCATTGATGCTAGATTCCTAACTTTCATTGTGGATCTGGGCCCAGAAGCGATGATTTTTCATTACAAAATAATATAGGATCATGTCTGGGGGGTGACTTGACGATCAAAGCTAAGCAGGATTCAGATCAGATCCAGGATTTTTTTCCCAGGTATGACAATTATTTGGTCTGAAATGTTGCAGTGGAGGGTATGGCACAGAATGACAAAGCCTTTATGGGTTGATAAGGCCAGAAGGCACATAACCAGAGCAGTTTCCAGAGGGGTAGCCATATTAAGTCTGTGTATAGCAAAAACCACGAGTGTCCTTTGGCACCTTAAAGACTAACACATTTCTTCAAGCATAAGCTTTCATGGGCTCCAACCCACTTCGTCAAAGGATGCATTTGATGAACTGGGTTGAAGCCAACAAAAGCTTATGCCTGAAGAACTTTGTTAGTTTTTAAGGTGCCAAAGGACACTCATTGTTTTAACTAGAGCAGTGGTTCTCAACCACTCTGTCGGGATACATTACCGTGTCACCAAACAGTGGTAGGTGTGTTGCAGGGAGCCAGGGAGATTGCTGGATTTGGCCTGGAGGGAGTGGGCTGGTGTGTCCTGTAGAGTCACAATGGTTATGTCTACGCTTGAAAGGTTAGGTCAACTTTATGAAGTTGACATAATAAGGTCAACTTTAAGTTGACTTAAAGTGGACCTTATTAAGTCGACTTAACAAAAGTCGACAACTTTTCAAGTGTAGACGTGGCCCCTTTTTGGCCTTATTAATTCGACTTAACATTTTAAGTCAACTTAAAAAGGTCCAACTAGGCACTACTCCACGTCTCCACTGGCTTAAATCGACTTAATAAAGTCGACTTGAATTAAAACGAGGTGTTATTAATTCTAAATAACATTTCCTTAATTCGACTTCAGGAGCAGCTTAAGTCGAATTAAGGAAAGCCCAGTGTAGATGTGGAGTAAATTAAGTCGATTTAAGCCTCCTTAAGTCGACTTAATTTGTAAGGGTGCGTCTACACTACAGTTTCCTTAAGTCACTTAAGGAAATTTTAAGTCTACTTAATAAGACCTAGTTTTAAATCAACTTACTGGTTAAGTCGACTTTATTAAGTCGACTTAAGCCAGTGTAGACATGGCTTAGCCCTAAATCGACTTAAAGGGTCCCCAGGGCTCCCCCACTGACCTCCTTCCCAGGGTGCCTGGCACAGCCAGAGCCTGGCGTACCCACCCACAGGGCAGGACACAGCCCTGTCCACCCCGCTCATGTACCCTGCCCTTGTCCCTGTCCTGCTCAGCCCCCATGTACCCTGGTACAATGGAGAAGATGCTGAGCTCCCTGGCACTTTTGAAGGGGTGCCCGGGGAAGGGGGGCACCTCTTGGGTGCCCCCCTTCCCACCATGCCCCACTCCCAGGTCCACCTAGCCCCTACAAGTCAACTTAGGCGTCCAGTGTGGATGCTCTAAGTTGATTTGGCAAGGTCGACTTTAAGTTGACCTAAATTTACAGTGTAGACATGCTAAGTCGACTTATTTGAACAAGTGTAGACATAGCCTAAGTGTAGACGCGACCCACAGAAGGTTGAGAACCACTGAACTAGAGAGATATATTAACTCATCTGTGATCAAGAGGAACTGGTAATTACTCATCTGCTCTGCACATATATTACTGGGCTCCAGCTCTATTCAGGAAGGATGGGACACACCTATTTGACTTGGGAGAAGACATATTTTTGTCCAATATTAAGGAAGAAATTGGTAAATGTCTGTGAATTTGACAGTGGGGGAGACAGGCAAGCTAACTGGGCACATTGATGGGACAGATGTCAAGTACAGTTACTTGTTACAAAAGGAATATGGTTATCAGATAAAATAGGTCGGAAGGGGATTTAGACTAACACATCCTTTAAGGAAGCTGGTGACAGGAGGTTCAGTACTCCTAATGTCTGGTAGAGGGGAGCCAACACTCCCTTCTTTTCCAGTCCCCTTAAGTGTCATACAAGGGCATGGCAGCAGGGTCCCAGCAATGGGCTGACTGGGAGCAGGTTGGGAAGGTGAAGGGCTGATGGCAACTCTCCCAAATCAGGGAAAACATCTAAGGAAACGGTGACATGATCTGTATAATTTATTACCAGATATTTTAAGTGAATAAGGTTCCACTGCCTCTTATCTTTCTTCTGCTTGGCTAGGATCATATTCACTTCTCTCTGCACTCTAACTCTTCACCCCAATCATCATCATCTTCATGGCAGAGGGAAGGCAAGTAAATTTTGCATCTGGGCTGTAACATTTTCATTACAATTTTACTAGACTGATCCTCAGTCACATACAATCAATTGCTTACAGTTTTGCATATTTAAGCAATAGTTAAAACACTTTACTTAATTTCAATGTAAATTGCTAATCTTTTGGGAAAATCATTCTGCAGCACACAGACATTCTTATTGCTCTAGATAAAATTCAAAACTACGATGGCACTGTGCTGTACCTTTGCTCAAAAGCAAAACAAAACAAAACAAAAGCCCCTAGTTGAAGCACTTCCCCAAAATCAGCTATTTAATGGAACCTTTCTGCCAGCCTATTACTATAATAATTCAGACCTTCATTATTTATGAAACTGATTCTTTGTGTTGCACGTGAAGTTTCTATACTAGGTAAGTGTTCACACTATTTTTCTCTTTCTTTTTCTCTGTTTTCAGCTCTGCAAATGCTATAGTTGTTCAGTGGTAACCAATATTTTACGTTGTTAGGCTATGTAAGTTATCAATGATTGTAGCTGTGTACTCAATTTTACCACTTACTACTCTGGAGTTTTGGTTGGATAAAATCTCTCTATTTTAATAAATGTATGTTAATTGAAATGCCAAGAATGCTGGTTTCACATATGAACTTCCACTGATTTTAGCAATGTAGAATCAAGCCTTTAGATGAATTTCTGAAGGTCAGTATGCAACAAGCTCATAGGCTAAAATCTGCCTTCAGTTACATCTGAAATCAAAATCAATAGCTTTATACCAAAGATTAACCCGATCTTTCCTGTCTGTTTTACAAAGACAGACATTCATAAGAAATCCTTATCTCAAAACAACCATTGAGTTTGATGGGCCAGGATTTCACTCTTTTTGTTTAGATCCCTGGAACCACATACACAGTAGCAAACAATTTAGTCAGCAAGGGTTTAAAAGACATCTATAAATTAGACAGAACCTTGATATGCATCTTAAAATAAACGGCTATGAGTTGATAGGAGTGCACTTAATAGGTCAGATCTTTATGGTCAGTTAAGAACAAATTATTAGTTTCTCATTTATATTTAACTACCTCACCCAGATAATCTTGCGGAGTTTAATTCTAGTCAGTGCCAAATCTTCCACCATTTTCAATGGAGCAGGATCAAATTAATGAAGCAAAATATTGTTGGTTTTTTGAATTTTTGAGAGTATTTGAATATAACACTTAAAACTGAAAAAAATTACAAGGCACATTTCAGAGAGGTATAAAAATAATTATATAAAATTGAATAAATATATACAGCTGCCAGTGGCAATAGAAATGTTATGGAACCAGCTATCCTAAATACTGTATATGACATATATACTATGATGGGCTGGTTAAAAATGAATCTATCATCACTGTTTAAAACAACCTAATTTGCTTGTGGGGCTGACAATTACTCTGGATGATTATATATATGCACATATATTTCTTTGCTAAACCATGCTGGGTAAAAAAAACCAAACCTATTCTTGTTTTCAGTGACATCTGAAAATCAGACAGATTTAAATATTTGTAGTTGAAACAGACCAATATTCCCTTCTGGAAATTAAGCAGTTAAGATAATTAAGATATAATGCCAATAACAACATATATTCACTTTAAAATTACTCTAAAATGTTAGTATATAGAAGTTAGATATGTGAGGTAATAATGTCAGAACAAATAGTTTTAATGAAAGTAACATGGTGCTTCCATGAAATCTTAATATTGAGAGATGGTGTGGAATTGTACATACAAATTCCAAGACAAATCTCTAAAATCAATGTAACTAATTTAATATTAATTAAATTAAACATTTCAATCAAAGCATGGTTGCTAAATGTAGCTTGTTTTTTTTTATCAATACTGATGTAAAGTATATAAATATTATACCACATTCTGTCATTCCATTGATTCCATTGATGTAATTTTAGTCACGTTAAAATACCTGAAATTAATATTGTTTCCTTTTAAACAGGATTCCAGCTTCGGTATCTAAATAATGGTAAGTCTACAGTCTCTTTATTTTTATTTTTCATGAAGAACAACTTCTAGTTTACTACTAGAAAATGCTTCGGTGTTGGCATAATTTGCAAAACTATTGTTATTCCTACTTTGTATAAAATACAGAGTTGCCATACTATGGCAATAAGTGGTTTTGTAATATTCCACAATGTGGTTTCCTGTGTACTCCTTTACAGTATTGTAGCTTGCTCATTGCATAACAGTTTCTAACATTTGGTATGTCCCATATTAAGACATTTCTGTTATTGTTTCATAACTTTAATTTCAATAAATCTTATTATTTTACAGATGTAAAACTTCCTCTCAAAGACTATGAAAGAATCCAACAATTTTTATAAATCATTGCTGCAAATTAAAGACATGGTCCTGGAAATACTTACACTTATGAGTAATTTTCTTCATATTAAAAGTCTTATTGATCTCCAAGGGTGCATCTACACTGGCAACTTAGGTCAACTTAAGGACGCTTAAGTCAACCTACACAAAGCTGCGTCCATACTGGGCTTTTATTAAGTCGACTTAAGCACTTCCTTAAGTCAACTTAATAACAGCTTAAGTTGACTTAATAACAACTCCTCTGGAGGCTGACTTAAGCCTTAAGTCCACTTCTTAAGTCGACTTAAGCCAGTGTGGATGCCCTAATTCGACCTAATGCCCTAAGTCGGCCTCCAGGCTGGGGGATGGGCTAGAGAGAAGGAACTGCGGCTTAGGGGAGATGGGGCTTGGGGGAAGGGAGAGCCATGGCTGAGGAGATGGGTTGCTGGCTCCCGCGTGCCAGAGGAGCCCCAGCCACAGGGAAACCCGCTACCCTGGGACTCCAGCTGCACGGGGTTGCCAGCTCCCCTGCGACAGAGGAGCCCCAGCCACAGGGGAACCCCCCACGGCTCTGGGGCTCCACCTGCGCAGGAGCTGGTAACCCCTGGCCGTGGCTCTCCTCTGTCAACCTAGCATCTGCCAGTCTGGATACAGGCAGTCGACTTGAGTGTTAAGTGTGGATGCTCTAAGTCAACTTAACAAGGTCGACTTAAAGTCGACCTTGTTAAGTCAACTTAACAGAGTCAACTTAACAGTGTAGACATAGCCAAAGAGGCTTCTCAAATGGCCACGAACTACTGACACATATAAGGGTTACAGGATCAGGCTTTCAGGATCTGCAAAGTTTATATTCTTACAGGATGGTTTAGTCTATGCATAATCTATGTTATTGTTCTATTTATTTGGGATTTTCCATGTAATTGGAATTTGAAGGATGGAAGCTGTTCTTTGTTGATTTCAAACTGAAAAGATATGTTGTTCTTGCAGAATTACACTGACCAAGACATATTGGGTCAGGCCTTTGAAGATGCCTTAGAGGTGTTACAGCAACATTCTGATAGTGAGATTCAGTATTCAACAGGTAAAAAGAATTATTGTTCCATTTTACTTTGTCATTTTAAGTTTTTTACAGAGCAAACCGCTTAAATGGCTTTGTTTGGACAATAATATCATAATGTCAAGGCATTCATAATTACTATGCAGCAGCCAATTTTCAGTTTTCCTGCTGGATTGAACTGCAAAATGTTTCCACAAATTACAATATGGATGAACTGATGCAACAAGTTGTAAGGCAAAAAAAATGTTGAAGGACAATTGATTTCTATATTCACTGACTTTACATTAAGATGGATTCATTAAATATAAATCAAGATAAACGATTTTGTGCATGTGTAGTAACTTGGGTACTGATTAATCTCTTAGAAAACTGATTTTATAGGTTTTAAGTGTACACATGATGGCTTTTAAAAACTTGAAACTTTGGCAGGATGTCAACTGAGATTTGCAATAAAGAGGAGGTCTTGGGAATCAAAATACTGTACAACTTGAGCTTTTTTCTATACTTCATGTGTTAATTTTATCTAATAAGTAGAGGTGAAGAAAGGGAAAGACAAAGTATTAAATCCTGGCTCCACTGTAGTCAGTGGCAAAACTCCTTTTCACTTCAGTGATGCCAGGACTTCTCCCTAGAGGTATATATTTTTATTTGACATGTTAATCTATTATAGTCTTATACGTACATATAAGGATATATATGCTGGGCAAGGTCTTCGACTGGTGTTTATCAGTGTAACTCAATTCTATGCTGATTTACATTGGCTGAAGAACCCGTTATTTCTTACAAATGTTGATAATTAGTAACATAGGCTATGTCTAAACTTGCACTTTTAAGTCGACTTTAACTAAGTCGACTTAGTGAGTCTACACTTAAAATTAAAGTCGACTTAAAGGGGAACTTACAAAGTCAACCTAGAGCGTCCACACTGGATGCCTAGGTCGACTTCTAGGGGCTAGGGAGATCTTGGGCAGGTTCACGGTGGTGGTGGGGGGAACCCCCTGTGTGCAATGAGGCAAAGGGGGGACAGGGACCCTGGCAGGGCATGTGGGCAGGGTGTGATGCTGTCTGGATTTAGGGAAGCATTTATGATATTATTTTCTATCCATATATCCTAAATGCTATAATCCATAGAAGCTATGTCATGTTTGGTATCAATAGAAAGGTAGTAATTTGCTGGGAATGATTATATCGTTTATGTCTAGGAATTGTCTTTGGATTAGAAGTTAGTTTAGTTAGGAATTTGGCATTATAGCTATATTTTAACTTGTGTGATTTTATGGAAATGTCTGAGGGACAGGGACAATGGGCCCAGGGAGTAAACTGATGAGCCATTAAGGACATAAGGAATACAACCATTGTGTCCTTAATGGCTCATCAGTTTACTCCCTGGACCCATTGTAGCTGGCACATTCCTTAACATTAAGGACACAATGGTTTTACACAGACGCCTCTCTCAGACATTTCCATAAAATCACACAAGTTAAAATATAGATATAACACCAAATTCCTAATTAAACTAACTTCTAATCCAAATACAATTCCTAGACATAAACTATATAATCATTCCCAGCAAATTACTACCTTTCTATTGATACCAAACATGACATAGTTCCTATGGATTATAGCATTTATGAGATATCCATAGAAAATAATATCATAAATGCTTCCCTAAATCCAGACAGCGTCACACAGGGCTCTGCCCTGCCCTTTGGGGGGCATGCCAGGCTCTCCCTGTGCCCCCCCAGCAGGGAGGGCATTGGTGTAGTCCTGAGGTAGCCCTAAGTCGACTTAAGGCTACCCCACATCTACACTGGCTTTAAAAAGTCGAATTAAGCCTTAGGTCGAGTAGAAAGGTGGTTTAATAAAGTCGACTTAATTTTCATTAAGTCGACTTTATTTTCCTTAAGTTGACTTAAGCAAGCTGCTTAAGTCAACTTAAGGAAACTGTAGTGTAGACACAGGGTAAATTAAGTCGACTTAAGCAAGCTTAAATCGACTTAATTTACCAGTGTAGACGCAGCCATATATAGTATTGCTCTTGTCTAAATCTGTATATGGCCCACCCCAGGAGTGATGCCAAACACTTGCTCAGCACTTCTCACGATTGGACTATATTTCAAAATTCAATAACTCTCTCTCTTCAAAATCATCTTCTGTTCATTTTAACAATGTGTCATTGTTTCCAGATATATCAAGCCAGTGTTCCATTCGCTATCTTTAAACATCCTGACGACTTCAGTGATTTCAGTGTGGTTCTTTTTTGCATTGCAGATTGTTCATAGGAATTTTTTGCCTGTAGTTCATTTACATTAAGCAACATTCTTTAGACCCATCATTATGAAGATTTTCAGTAAATAGCATGGAACTTCCTAAAATTATTCTTACAGAATTCTATTTATTATTTTATTCCACTTGCTTGTACTGGTGGACATCTGCATAGGAAGTATATAAAGTTTTATTTTCCTTTCAAACAATTTCAACATTTGTTTTAGTCTTCTATTATATTCCCTGCTTTCATCATTACTTATGGTGAGCATGTGTCTTGTCTTTATTATCCAAACTAGTTGATATTGATCAGCGAGTCTCTTTTTCATGAATTCTGTTTTCCATCAGACTAAAGAATACAACAACCTAGTGTTGTTGTTATTATTATTATTATTATTAGCCTTAGTATGTGTTTATTATATGCTAGGTGTAGGACAAGCCACTAATATTAAGAAAGTCCCTGCTCTTGAGAATTTATAATTGAGAAGGCACATGTAGAAGGAGAAGGGGAACTGGTAGACCCAATAGGAAGAGTAATTTAGGTGATTTTTTAAAACTGACTTTGCTTTCCTTTCCTTCCCTTTTCTCACTTATTCTGTTTTTTTCACATTCTCAAGTAGATTATAAAAATTGCTTGACTCTAATCAACCATCACCCTCACCTGAGAGCTAGTCCAAACTATTCTGCAGCATTACCTACAGAGGAACCTGTATACACCTGGAGAAATGTAATAGTAAGTAAATGACATAAGCAATAGCAAGCTGTGGTAAAGGGAAAGCTGGTTGTTCATATTTCATCCTGACAAAATCCAGTTTGGTCAGGAGTAATTCAGATTAAGCTGCATGGGAAAATCTTTACACTGTGTGTTTCAAGTTCTCTCTGTGGCACCAACCTTAACAATTTGACTCCATTGGTAGAGGATATCAAAGGGTACTGGTGGAGATGTTATTCTTAGTCCTGTGCACAATGGTTCATCAAGTTATGTAGGTTACTGGAGCTCTGGGCAAACTAACAAACAAAACTACCACAGGGCAGTAGGCTGAGAAGAACTCTTGTGTCCTATCTCTCCCCATTTCGGATGTTTTAAAATGATTCTCTTGGCTGACAGGGATTATAAGAAGGAAAGCAAGATTGCCAAATCTTGTGCATATGGTTGCCTTGCCAGCAGCTTCATCTTAGGGCAGGTCTACACTGCGGCGGGATTTCGGCGGCAATTGTAGGTAGATATGCAAAGTATTTAAAATACCTTGTGTATCTCCCTTCAACTGCCTACCACCTACTTACTACAGTGTCTTCAGTGCACTGAGTCAACAGTGCTACTCTAGTCTTCAGCGACTGACTTCCTGATCAGCTGAGTGGGTCTTCACAGACCCGATCAGTTGATTGGGAAGATCGATCTGACAGCAGCAAATTTGCTGCTATCAGTGAAGACTAGCCCTGAGTCTAGGAGACGTGGTGGGGGCAGGAGAGCTTTTGGTAGTGCTTTAACCTAGATGGTCATTCTTCACTTTTTTACTGAGTAGTCTACCAAGTAATGAAAGAAAACATCTCCCTTACTCCATGGTCTTCTTCTAGGCATGCTGATAGGCCCTAATCTGCATTGGCTTCCCTGCAAAATCCCCTCCACAGTGGGGAGAGCTGGTGAGAGTGAGTGGTAGTTTGATTTCATCGAAGCAATCACTCTGTCTGACCTATCAGTCCTCACCCTCAAAGGAGACCTGCACACCGCTTTCAAAAGATAAACCTGGGAACTTAAATTCATAACTCTGCTAGACACTAAGGCTATGTCTACACTTGGAAAGTTAAGTCGACTCTGTTAAGTTGACTTAACACGTTCGATTTTAAGTTGACTTAAGTTGACCTTGTTAAGTCACTTAACAGTAGACATAGCCGTCCACACTGGTTTTAAGTCAACTTAATGAGGTCAACTTAGCACTATTCCCCACCACACTGGCTTTAAGTCGACTTAAGAAGTCGATTTAAGGCTTAAGTCAACCTTCAGAGGTGATGCTATTAAGTCAACTTAAGCTGTTATTAAGTCGACTTAAGGAAGTTCTTAAGTCGACTTAATAAAAGCCCAGTGTGGATGTGGCTTTGTATAGGTCGACTTAAGCGTCCTTAAGTCAACCTAAGTTGCCAGTGTAGGCACACCCTAAAAGCTGTGGACTGAATAGAGACACCGGATTTATGGCTTTTTACAACAATCTGTAACCCCACTAACCACACTTTTTGTCCTATAATTGCAGAGGGTATTAACTGGCCACTCTACCTTGCATGTCCCTTGGAATATGTGCTAACTACTTTTGCTAAACAATCTGTTCCATCTTGTATTTATCTTGTAGTGCTAGGAATACCTTTCCCAGACCTGAAGAAGAGCTCTGTGGCTCAAAAGCTTGTCTCTCTCACCAAAAGAAGGTGGTCCAATAAATGATAATACCTCACCCACCTTGCTTCCCCCATGGGAGAGCAATCAAGCCCCTAGTTTGATAATGCTCTTTATTAACACTGTGTATTAATGGTGGGAAAAATCTACTGTGTCATATGATGAATGGTGGATTCTTGAGGCTATCCAGTGAGGCAGTTCTTTTCAAGTTTTCTTTTTCTCACATGATGTTTTCTGTTAGTGATGCTTTTTTGTCTTAATTTCTTGAAGAATAGTGCAACAAATTTATATCCTGAAGGAACTGTTTACCACAATCTGCCAAATATTCCAGAAAACCAAGTGATGCATACTACTGCTAGCCAGCAAAAAGGAGGGAAAGGTGTGTAAAAAGAATTGTACTGTCTGTGAACATTATCTTAAAATCCTTCTTATAGAAGGGGCAAATCATGATTCTTTCATTATTTCCTCAATTCTTTCCTTTATTAATATCAGGAGAAATTTAATTAATACTTTGGTGTAATATTTATTGGAATTCAACTCCCAGAGCTTTATTTTGATCTGAGGGCAGCAGAAAGACAGCAAAGACTGGAGTAATCTAGCCATCTGAGTGATTTGTAGAAACTTCTACATCAAAATGTTAACTCCACTAGAATATTATCATTTTCCAAGAACAGACACATTTTTTGATGTCTCACTCTTTGACAATAACCCCTCCTTGCCATTTGAAAAAAGGTAAATCCTCTGTGAAGACTGATGCAAAGAAATCATTTAGCTCTCTGCACATCTTTATCCACTTTATCTGCTTCCTTTATTCCTTGTGATCTAGCAGACTCAGCATTCCCTTGTAAGCTTTTGATATTCTTAAATAAAATTTTAATTTATTTTATGTCTTTGTCTCTCTGCTTTTAAATTCTCTTTTTAGCTTTCCTAAATTCCAATTGTGTATTTTACCTACTAGGGTTTATGTTCCTTTTTGTTGACTTCATTTCCATTTGCTGAAGAATATCTGGTTTGGCTCAAATTACCTCTTGAACCTTGCAATTTAACCACTCTGTTTATTTCTTGCCTTTCTACTTCTTTTGGTTTAGGGGTAAGCCTGCCTTCTGTGACTCTGCTACGGTAGACTTAATTAGCCTCCATGCTGAGATGACATGCTCATTTTTGACGTTAGAATCTTTTTGAGTAGCTTCCTTTTTCTATTATTGTGTTTGAAATCTCCCTTTCTCATATTTAGACTCAGAATGCCAGGTTTTGTTATGTTCCCTTGCTGACTGATGTTGAACTTCATTATACCATGGTCACTATTACCTAGTGACCTTATTAAGTTGATTTAACAAAGTCGACTTAACTTTTCTAGTGTAGACATATCCTAAATTGACTTTATTAAGTTGACTTAATGCTTTAAGTCAATTTAATAAGGTCAATTTAGGTGCTAATCCCCATCCACAGTGGCTTTAAATCGACTTAAGGAGTCGACTTAAGGCTTAAGTTGACCTAAAATGAGGTGTTATTAAGTTGACTTAAGCTTTCCTTAAGTCAACTTAAGGAAGTGCTTAAATCAATTTAATATAAGCCCAGTGTGGACGTGGCTTTGTTCAGGTCGACTTAAGCCTCCTTAAGTCGACCTAATTTGCCAGTGTAGACACAGCCTTTGAGACTTAAGCTGTAGTATAGACATGGCCTTTATGTCAGCACAATTTCAGGGGTGGGATTAAGCCACCACCCTCAGCGACATAAGTTAAAACAACGTAAGTGCCAGTGTGGACAGACTATGTCAACGGGAGAGCTTCTTCCGTTGCTTGCTGGGCCTGGAGTATTTAAACCAAGGGGTGCTGAAACTAGGAATGCTGGGAATGCAGTAGCTCCTCTTGGCTTCAAGTAATAACAACAACCAAATAGAGGGTTTTGCTTTCAGTATCCCTACTATAAAAATTGTTCCAACGCCCCTGGGTAAGCTGATGGGAGAGCTCTCTCGTCGATTAGAGTGACTACATTAGAGAGCATACAGCGGTGCTGGTGCACAATGTAGCTGTGTTGCTGTAAACTGTCTAGTGTTAGCTGTAGCCTAAGCTTCTTCCGCGCTCATTAGAGCTCACTAGTCTAAGGAACAGTCAAAGTGTAGAAATAATGCCTCGCTAAACCGCCTCCTAGTGCAATATTTGACTGTTTTACAAGTTGGCAGTGGAAGTCATGTTTACAGTGGAGTCTCTGGCACTCAGGGGCCAATACTTACATTTGCATCCTCCCTGTCGGTGGCAGCAGTGCCTACTGGTGGGGGTCCTGCAGGCCCATTTCCCACTCTCCTCTCCCACTGTGGTTGCAATGGGGAGTTGGAGTGGGGGCAGAAGGACCCACTCCCCGTCGGGCGCTGCTACTGCTGGCCTGCCACTAATGGAGAGGAAGGGTGTAAAAGTAAGTATGAGGGGTCTGCCTGGCAGGAGGGGGTGTGTGTGATGGGCTCTGCCATGGAGCCACAACTTTTGGCTACTTGGCCCCTGCATGGCTGGGATCCCCATAGCGTCTTTCTTGTGCCCAGCATGGGGACGGAGAGGCAGGAGGACACTTGCTTCCCCATGCAGCAGGAGCCCTTGGCCACAAGCAGGCCTGAGCTGTGGTCAGCGGGGATGTTAAAGCCCAGCGGCCCCTGGCCACCTGCGATAGCAGAGGGGTGGTTTCTCTGAGGAGGGAAAAACTGGTGCCCCCTCCCCACAGGCTGTCACCCAGGGGGCCTGGCCCCTTCCCCACAGTATGCCACTGCATGTTTACTATTACGGTTTTGTCAGACTCAGTTACCTGTTTAATCTTTCTCAATGCCATGCACTCAATATCCTTTTCCAGATCAGGAGGCCAGAACAATACACCCTCGTATATTTGTATTCTTAATACTTGGGATCTGTATCCATACCGATTTTTCACTCCAAAATTTAAACTATATTTTATGGAATATTTTAGTTAAAATCTTTTACTTTTAATAGTGCTACTTCCCCTGACTGCTGCTACTTCTTGTAGAGTTTCTAGCCAGGCAGGACCCCTTGACTTTTGTCATTCTACCAAGTTTCAGAAGTGCCTATTATCTCCAGGTCCTCTCCATCGGCAGGCATTCTAGTTCACTTATTTTTGCTTTTAAGCTTTCCATCTTGGTAGCAGAATAAGTATTTCTAGCTGTATGCTAATTTTTATTCAACTCTTTAATCTGACTTCTTGGTACTTTTCTGGACAGTGCTTCTGAGCTCAAGTGGTTCCTCCTCCAGCTCAGCTGTCCTACTCTTTATTGCCAGATGCAGGGTTACTGTAATCCCTAGCAGATGTCTTGGTCTGGACTAAGTGCTTCTGGGCAACAAACAGTCAGCTACCCCCTTCCTCATTTAAAACAATCACCCAAATTTTTATTAATTTCAGGGACTAGCAGTCTGCTTCCACTTTGGTTAAAATGGAACTTCCCCATATACCTTCTCCTTCCCCAAATTGTTACCCTGTGTCTAATAAAATTAATTCCCTCTTCTTTCCACTGGCTTCTCATCCCCTTTTCTAGCTGGCTCTGAGCATGGAACTAGAAGCACTTCAGAGAAAAGCAACTTTAAAGCCCTGGATTTAAGCCTGTTTCCTAGTAATCTGTATTAAGCTTCCAGAACTAGAGGTGGCTGGAGGATGACAATTCTGTTTCACAACAACTTTTGAGGTATCAAAATTTGTTTTAGTTCCACTTTGGAATGAAAACAAAAATTTTCAAACATTTTTGCAAAATGGAATTGTGTCAAATGCCCCCTTTCTGATCAAGAAGGTCAGAGTTTTAATTTAGCTCTCTCCTCTCAAATTGACCAGCAAGTCCACCCTGGACCTCAGAAACCTTTCCAGCTGGTCAAAATCAATTTGTTGAACTCAAAATGCTTTGGATTTGTCAAAACAGCATATTTCAACCAAAATTTGCCTAAATATTTAGAAGTCTGTCTAAGTATCTTGTTAGATTTGCCACTTCTGAAGCCAGTTAGCAAAGAGCCAAATGTTTCTTATGGTCACCATATAGCCCACTATCACTCTTATAATGATCAAGTACCTGTTTCCACAATCTGTCTATGTCTCACAGTCATAGCCTCATTAATCTGTTGCTGGTCTTCTACTGCTCCATCTGTGACTGGATACTACCTTTACCTAGACTTTATCTTTTAGTCTCCTTTCCAGGGAAAAGGCAGCTGCTCGCCTTTCAAAATGGATCTGAGTTGTGCTCTGACCACTTGCATTGTATTTTTTGATAGGTAGAAAGAAACTTCGCCTGTTTGAATATCTTCATCAGTCTCTGTGTGACCCAGACATGGCAAACTGCATCCAGTGGGTGGATAGACCCCATGGTGTCTTCCAGTTTATTTCCAAAAACAAGGAGAAACTTGCAGAGCTGTGGGGGGAAAGAAAGGGAAACCGCAAGATCATGACGTATCAGAAAATGGCTAGAGCACTGAGGAATTATGGAAGAACAGGGGAAATCATTAAAATCCGAAGGAAGCTGACATATCAATTCAGTGCAGCTGTTTTGCAAAGATTCTCCCCATCTTACTTCCTGGGAAAAGAAACAGCTTACTGTCAGTATCTTCAGTATAATCAAGAATATCAATGTTCAGATGACTGGATCACTTATAATAACTACATGCATAATAATGACCATGAGCTGCAGTATGCTAACGGTTAGACACGTCACAATAATTTGTCTCTCTAATACTTAGAAATAGCTTAAAGCTTAAGAACTCTTCTCTCAATATATTTTTTTCTTTTAAAATATAACAGATACACACAGATACACCATGAGTGGGATTTTCAGAAAGGGTCAGTGCTGGCCTAATTTTGCACCCATTGCAGTGGATGAGAAACCTTTACTGACTATATAAACAGCAGTTTTTAGGTCAGATTCTGAACTCCATTATAGCAATTACAGGACTTACTCCGGATTCACACCTCCGTAACCAAGATCAGAATCTGGCTTGCTGTCTGTTTAACATCAAAGGCCATATCCTGATATTGATCCTCGTGTGTGATGCTCATTGACCTCATTGGCACTTCTTTGCATGGAAAAATGTTAGGGTATGGCCATGAGTTTTCAAGTCACAGTGTTCATATGTACCTATACTCCATTACTCAGATTTGCTTTCAGATTGGTGTGCATGAAATACGAGCTAGAGGGTTTTTCCAACTGCCTGCAGCTAGTGCTGATTTTATTAACCAATACGTCTCATTACTGACATGTTTCTAAGCAAATACTAGGCTGGACTTGTGTGCCCAAATGAAGCTGGAACCTGCAAATGCTGGTGAAAGTACTAGTCTTTAAGCACTTAAATTAAGTTACTCCCTTCATATATAGAGTCAGGATTTCCAGGTACTCCTGTCATTGCTGACAGAAACACTCACTGGGGCTGTGTCTACACTTACCAAAGTTAGTTCGAATTAGTTAATTCAAACTAACTAATTCGAACTAATTTTAGTTAAATTCCAAAGGGGTAGTCATGTTAGTCTATTGTAGAAAGACAACAGAGTCCTGTGCAGGGGAGTGTATGATGCTATGTCATACACTCCCCTGCATTTAATTTCCTACCACTCTGTAACTTTCCTATCTTCAAAGCGTCTGACGAAGTGGGATTTTCTCCCACGAAAGCTCATGCGATAAATAAATCTGTTAGTCTTTAAAAGTGCCACAGGACTCTGTTGTAATTTTAGTTAGTTCGAATTAACTTAATTTGAACTAGCATGGCTCCACTAGAATGCTAGTTCGAACTAGCCATGGCCATCCAGGGCACTTGCTTAGTTCGAATTAGTCAGTTGCATGAAGGTCAAGCTGCCGATTAGTTCGAACTAACTAATATGGCCACATTGACTTAATTTGAACTAACTAGCATTAGTTCGAAGTAAAACGAGGTTTTACTAATTCGAACTAACTTTTCCTTAATTCGACTTAAGGAACTGCTTAAGTCGAATTAAGGAAACTCAAGTGTAGACACAGAGTAAATTAAGCCTGCTTAAATCGACTTAATTTACAAGTGTAGTCGCACCCTGGGAGAGTGACCATAGCAGGAAGGGGTTAATCCAGGGATTAAATTTTTTAAAAGTCATTTACAGTTCTTTAGCCCATAATTCTAGAAGCTGTGTTTTTAAAGGGACAGCAATTTTGTGTTCAATTGTAAATAACAAATGTATTTTTTACATTCTCTTAGTAGCTGTAACTTAGATGTTTAAAATATCTTTCCCTCTCCATTTCTTCAGCATGGTAATATCACTGAAATGCTCAGCAGCCTCACAGTCTATTAGCGTAGAGGAAATTCAATTTAGGTAGATACAGAATGCATGCGCACAATGCAAGGTTTGTTCAAGTTACGCTCCTTTACCACTTACGCCTGTTCACAGACCAACTTACACCAACTATTATGTCATTGCAAGTTTTGTCCTGGACACATTCATGGGAGCTGTACCCAATCCTACAAGGTCTTAATTTTCCCATTGTAACTACAAACACAAATATTTATGGAGACAAAACTGGTTTGTGAAAGGCAATAATAATGTTGATGTGATAAGTACGATGTTAACATGAAATCATGAGACAGTAACTCAAGGGTAGAATAATAGGTATGAAGATAACATGCTTGATTCTGATCTCACACTGATTTTACCCCACAGTAACTCAACTGACTTTGATAGTTAATTCTGATTTACACCAATGTACATAAGATCAAAAATCAGACCCTATACATTGCTTATTAACACTGGGAATGGTAGGGTTATCACTTTTCATAGTGGATCCAATACTACATTCCCTAGCAAGCAAAACTCTAACTCTAACTGAAGTTAATTTTTAATATGATCGAAAGGTTGTATTACAAGAAACTTGAGTGAAGCCATAGCATTATTCTAATAATGGGCCCAGTTACTAAAGTCAGCGTGAGTTTGCCTGGCTAAGGAGTGCAGGATTGGGCATATTGGTATTTCGTGCGCATTAAAATAATGAAAAAGACACCAGAATGTCTCTGGCACTAGACATTTGGTTCCAATCCTGTCATATCACTAAACACCAATTCTACCATACCAGGAATATTACCTGAAGTTAGAGTGTGAGAGGAAGCTCGTTCAATTGTGAGCCTGTCTCTGTGTAAACATGCAAGTACAAAATGTAACGAACATGAACTTACAGAATGTGTGCAAACTATTTAGGAAGCTGAGAGAACTTAATTAATATGTCTATTTCTCCCTTTCTACACCAACTTTGGTATTCACTGGAACCTTACAATGGCATATATCAAATTAAACGTCTGCTTTGTGTAATATGCATGATTCAGTTGCTGTACGTTCAAGTTTGTCTCGTTTGACTTCAGCTGTTTGCCAAGAAAATCAATATTTCCTGAGATTAATAAAATTAATTTTAAAAAAAGACATGAATATAATCATTAGGCTTTCGCACATTGATTTGAGAGTCTGCTGAACAAACACAGTTAACAGCCGTGTTGAACATAAGAATGATCATATTGCTTTAGACCCATGGGCCATATAGTGGAGTATCAGGTCTTCCAACAGTCGCCAGTGCCACATGCTTTAGAAGAAAAGCACAGAACTGTTAAGCTACCATCCTCTGTTGTCCAGTCCAAGCTTCTGGCAGTCAGAGGTTTAGGGACACTCAGATCATGGGGTGGGATCCCTGACCATGTGGGCTAATAGCTACTGATGGATCCATCCTCCAAGAATTTATTAAGTTCTGTTTTGAACCCAGTTATGCTTTTGGCCTTTACAACATTCCCTGGCAATGAGTTCCACAGGTTGACAGCTTGTTATGTGCGGAAGTACTTTTTTATGTTTGCTTTAAATCTGCTGCTTATTAATTTCATTTAATTACATCCCTAGTAATGTGTATTGAGGGTCTCTGGGTCCCGGGAGGTCAAGCCTACATTTGTGCCATCCTCCATCCACCTCACACCCCCTGCACAGGGCAGGAGGTATCCCGGTGCCATCCCCCAGCTGCCCCAGGGAGGGGTGTCTGTATCTGTAGATTGGAGGTCTGAAGGCTTGGGGGATGAAAATGCAAGCTTGGCTCTGCTCCCCCCACCCCACCCGCACACACTTACACAGTGCACAGAACCCACCTCTTCCCCTGCAGCCTGGTACTGGTGCTGGCTCTGAGGGTGCAGCCTCAACCCCCCCAGCCTGGGAGTTCCCTGCCCTGAGAAAGGCTGGAACAGGCCAGGCAGCACTCCCTTGCACTTACTTGCCACTCCAGCCCCATAACCTGGCCCCTTGGACACCCTGAAACCCGTAAACCCATGAAACCCTTAAATCGACTCCTTAGGTCGACTTAAGCACAGTGTGGACATGGATTAACCCTTAAATCGACTTAACGGCAGTTAGGTCGACTTACTAAGTCCACGTTCAGGGTAACCACTTTGTTAGGTCGACTTAATAAGGTCGACTTTAAGTTGACTTAAAGTCGATCTTATTAAGTCGACTTAACAAAGTTGACCTAACTTTTTCTAGTGTAGACATAGCCCTAGGGAGGGAGGCTGGGCTGGCCCTTCACCATGCTTGGGGAGGGAGGCACTGAGGGGCTCCCCAATGCCTCCTGCATCCCCCACCCCCTCCCATTATGAAGGGCTTGGCAGCCTGGCCAGACACTGCCCTGCCCCCCCACCCATTTACCCAAGGCGCCAGCCTACCAGGGACAGTTTTGTTCCTCCCTCAGCCTTGGAAGGAGGCTGAGTTGGCACCTCCCTGCAGCCCAATGACTGGGGGGCCTGATCTACCACCCTCCCTCGTTATGCCACTGACCCCTAGTTCTTGTGCTATGTGAAGACATAAATAAAACTTCCTTATTCACTTCCTCCACATTATTCATGATTTTATACACCTTAGTCCCACCTGCCCACCCCCAATATAGTCATGTCTGTTCTAAGATGAACAGCCCCAATCTTTTTACTCTCTCCTCATAGGAAGATGTTCTATATCCCTAATAATTTTTGTTGCCCTTCTTTGTACTTTTTCCAATTCTAATATATCTTTTTGAGATGGGCAGCCAGAATTACACAAACTATTCAAAGTGCATCCCATGCATTTGTCGAATGGCACTATTGGATTTTCTATCCCTTTTCTAGTGGTGCCTAGCATTCTTTTAACTTTCTTGACTGCTGTTGCACATTGAGCAGATGTTTTCTTACCCAGGTTAGTGAGATCCCTTTGTAACTCTTTGCAGTCAGCTTTGGGCTTAACTAATTTGAGTCATTTTGTATCATCTGAAAACTTTTCCACCTCACTATTTACCCCTTTTTCCAGAACGACAATGACTATGTTGAACAGCACCGGTCCCAGTACAGATCCTTGAGGGCCCTTTCTCCACTGCGAAAACTGTCCATTTATTCATACTCTTTGTTTCCCATCTTTTAACCAATTATTGATCCATGAGGGGACTTTCACTCTGATAGCATGACTGTTTGTTTTGCTTAAGAGGCTTTGGTGAAGGACCTTTTCAAAGGCTTTCTAAAAGTCTAAGTATACTATAATCTACTGGATTACCCTTGTCCACATGCTTGTTGACACACTCAAAGAATTCTAATAGGTTGGTAAGGCATGATTTCCCTTTACAAAAGCCATGTTGATTCTTCCCCACCTATCATGTTCATCCACATGTCTAATAATTCTGTCCTTTACTATAGTTTCAACCAATTTGCCTGGTACTGAAGTTAAGATTACCAGCCTGCCTGTAATTACCATAATCACCCCTGAAGCATTTTTCAAAAATTGGTGTTACATTAGCTATTCTCCAGTCATCTGGTACAAAAACTGATTTAAGCGGTAGAGGTTACATATCACAGTAATTCTGCTATTTCATTTTTAAGTTCCCGGAACTCATAGGTGAATGCCATCTGGTTCTGGTGATTTAGTACTGTTTTATTTATCAATTTCTTTAATTTATCAAGTTGCTCCTCTGTTTACTACTCAATCTGAGACAGTTCCTCAGATCTGACACCTAAAAAGAATGCCTCAGTTGCAGGAATCTCCCCCACATCCTCTGAAGTGAAGACCAATACAAATAATTAATTTAGCTTCTTCACAATGGCCTTGTCCTCCTTGAGTGCTTCTTTAGTCCCTCAATCGTCTAGTGGCCCCAATGATTGCTTTTGTGTCTTTTGCTTGTTGCGCTTCGAATTCTTTTTTGGCCTTCCTAATTATATTTTTACATTTGATTTGGCAGAGTTTATGCTCCTTTTTATCTCAATAGGGTTTGACTTCCAACTTTTAAAGGATGTCTTTTTGTCTCTTACCACCTTTTACTCTGTTGTTTAGCCATGGTGGCATTCAGTATTTTCCCCAGAAATTAAAATGGGGGGGGGGAGGGGTTGAATTTACAAGGGGATGTGAGGGCCAGTGAGGTGTGAGAGTCTCTGTGGGAGGGGGGAGCCAAAGCAAGGCTTTATAACACCATAGGGAAAACTGAAAAGTGTTTCATGACCATTTTATTAGATTATCACACAAAGTTGACTACTCAAGCCTTCTATGAAGCACTTTATGTACATCCTTCTGGGTTTTTTGTTTTATAAAGGGATATTACAAAACTAGGTGCCTGGGCAACAAAATTGCAGATGAAATTCAATGTTGATAAATACAAAGTAATGCACACGTGAAAACAGAATCCCCACTATATATATAAAATGGTGGGGTTTAACTTAGCTGTTACTGCTCAGGAAAGAGATGTTGGAGTCCATTGTGGATAGTTCTCTGAAAAAAATTCTGTTCAGTGTGCAGTGGCAGGTACAAAAGCTAATTGCATATTAGGAGCAAATAAGAAAGGAAGGGGATAAATAATAAGAAAGAAAATATCATAATGCCACTATATAAATCCATGGTTCTTCCACATCTTGAATAGTGCATGCAGATCTGTTTGCCCCATCACAAAAATATATATTGGAATTGGAAAAGGTACACAGAAAGGGCAACTAAAATAATTAGGGGTATGGAACAGCTTCCAATTGAGGAGAGCTTAATAAAACTGGGACTTTTCAGCTTGTAAAAGAAATGACTAAGGGGTGATATGATGCAGGTCTATAACATTTTGACTGATAAGGAGAAAGAGAATAAGGAAATGCTATTTAATACTTCACGTAACACAAGAATTAGGTGTCCCCCCATGAAATTAAGAGGCAATAGGTTTAAAACAATCAAAAGGAAGCATTTCTTCCCATAACACGCAGTCAACCTGTTTAATTCTTTGCCAGAGGATGTTGTGAAGGCCAAGACCCAAGGCCAAGGGTTCAAAAAAGAATGAATTAAGTTTATGGAGAATAGGTCCATCAATGGTATTAACTGGGATAGGCAGGATGGATGCAATACCATGCTCTAAAATGTTCCTAGTGTCTTTTTGCCGAAAGGTGGGACCAGATGACAAGGGATGATGGATAGCTCCACAGCTGTCTGTCCGGTTCATTCCCTGAAGACCCTGGCAATGGCCACTGTCAGAAGACAGGTTACTGGGCTAGATGAACATTGGTCTGATCCAGTATGGCCATTCTCATGCTCTTATGTAAAAATTAATTAAAACATAAAAAAAGTTTAGTACAGAAACTATCCAAGATAATAACCTCTCAAGATAATGATAATGTGAGATGATGACCATGGCAAATGAAGCATTTTAAAAATCTTGGCCTACTAGGAAACATTTATATGAGTTTTCCAGTCACAAATCTAGCATTCTGGAGCTAAGTCAGTTCAACAAATATTCCTTTAATGTACCTCTCCCTTCTGCCACTACACCCCAATCACCATATTGTCCTCCTTACTCAGTAATAGAGACCCACCGTTCAGAGGTACTTTCACATGAGTTCACTTTCCAGGGAAAAGGGGGAAAGAAGGAACCTTCTGCTGCCGCCTCCACACTGTGACCTAACCTTTGTGATTTTAGGTCTCAGTGGGAAATTTATGATGATGCAGGCTGGCAATGTCCCCACAGAAACATGTCTAAGCACTAGCGCTTACCAGTGATTTCAGCTATAATGGTCACTTAAAATAACAAAAGACTCTGTATGGCATCTAACTAAGACCTACAAGCACAATTCGACCAGCCCAATCGTTGTTAAAAGATAGAGCTGATTACTAATCAGATAGTGCTTGTAGTACAGGCATCCATCCCCATCCCTCCCTCACCTCCTCCTCTCTCTCAACTGAGAATCAATCTGGCATGGCATCTGAACGCCCTTACTCCTTAGTGAGTTCAGTTCAGTCATTTTCAAGTTCCAATCAGTGACTAAATTGGTATAACACTATGTTACTAGCAGCTGACAATGGGGGGCGGGGTGTTGGGAAAATTCAGGGAGGATGTAGGGAAATCCCTGGTGCCTTTTTTTTAAATCCTTTTACCATGTTCTTTCTTTCTTTCTTTCTTTCTTTCTTTCTTTCTTTCTTTCTTTCTTTCTTTCTTTGGGGTATATATATAGTCTGAGCCTCTATTACGGTGTTTTAAAATAGTTTCTATGCAGCTTATAGACATTTCATTTGTGACTGTTCCTTTTAATTTCTGTTTAACTAGCATCCTCCTTTTTGTGAAATTCTTCTTTTTGAAGTTAAAAGATACTGTAGTGGGTTTCTTTGATATTTCCTCCTCTACAAGGATGTTAAATTTAATTATATGATGGTTGCTTTTACTGTATGGTTAAGCTATATTCACCTCTTGGACCAGATACTGTGTGCCAGCTAG
Organism: Pelusios castaneus; assembly: GCA_007922175.1. Classification (NCBI taxonomy): domain Eukaryota; kingdom Metazoa; phylum Chordata; order Testudines; family Pelomedusidae; genus Pelusios; species Pelusios castaneus. Next base: position 6,105,191 of record ML685838.1, read on the forward strand.
GACTAAATCAAGAATTGCTTCTCCCCTTGAGGGTTCCAGAACCAGCTGCTCCAAGAAGTCATTAATGGTGTTGAGAAATTCTATTTCTTCATCCCATCCTGAGGTGACATATATTAAGTTAATATAGGGATAGTTGAAATCCCCCATTATTATTGGGTTCTCTGTTGTTGTAGACTTTAATCTCCCTGAGCGTTTCATAGTTACTGTCCTGGTAAGGTAGTCCATAGTATATTGCTACCACTATACTCTTGTTAGTCAAGCATTTAATTTTTATAGGTATTCTATGGTACAGTTTGAATCAGTTAAGATTTTTAGTATATTTGATTCAAAGCGTTCTTTGACATACAGTGCCCAGCCTATGCTGTTCTTCCTGTATATTTTGTATACTGGCATACCGTGTCCCATTGATTATCATCATTCCACCAAGTTTATAGTTTGCCTGTTATAACTGTATCTTCATTTATTACCAGAGGCGGCTTTTGGGGTAGACGAAGCAGGCGCACGCCTAGGGCCCCGAGCTGCAAGGGGCCCCATCGCCTACCCCAAAAGTCACGTCTGCCTTGATCTGCAGCAGAAGGAGAAGCTGGCCCAAGGGGCCAGGGCTGTGTAGGGGGAGCTGGGACCGGAGTGGTGGGGGAGACAGGGTCACAGAGGGGGCCCTGAAGGCCTATAGTGGGCCTTGTGGGCCTATAGGGGGCCCCACAATGGGCCTTCGCCTAGGGCCCCCAAGAGCCAAAGACCGCCTCTGTTTATTACTAAGCACTCAAGGTCACTACCTTAGTATTTAGACTTCTAGAATTGTATACAAGCACTCATACACTTATTTAGTTATCTGCCTTCATGTGATGTAATTGAATGGGACTCTTTTTCATTTGACTGCCTCTCTTCAGTTCCTACCTGTACTTCATCAGATTCTATCCTCCCCTCTTTACTAAGATAAAGTATCTCCTTTAATAAATCCATCCCAAACGGACATATCTGTCTGAACCACGTGCTCCTCTGCACCTGTCAACTTTTCCTCAGCCCAAATAGTTTAAAAATGCATTCGTGCTTTATGAGAGGTAAGGAGAACTGAAAGAAATTCAGACAGAGGACAAATGAGGATGTAAAGAGAATTTGTAAAGGCAAAGAGGGAAGAGCAAATGGGATCAAGAAGAATTAGTGTGGACAGGGAAGAGAGGTCAGGGGAACTAGAAAAAAAGGCAAACAAAGAGAAAGTTAAGATCTCATTTCTTCAGTAGGAGAATGTGGGTGGGGAGAGGAGCACTAAATGATTGCTTTGAGCCATGGGACTCTCATGAAAAGCAGGAAATGGAGTGAGGCCAGGCAGGACCATATCAATGCAGGGGGTATATAGGGGCTGCAGCCTCAGGCCTCGGCATAAAGGGGGCTCCAGGCTGCAGCCCCTAAGGCCCGTATGTGATCTGGCCCCTGTTGTCCTGCACAGCCAGCACAGCGCCAGCGGGACTTAGCGGTGCAGGGAGGGACCGTCAGTGCTGGGGAGGATGGGGTCCAGGGGCCAGATTCCATGGCACCCCTGCCCCACACCCAGGCTGGCAGGTCCATCTCTGGGTGTGGGGTGGGTCGGTGCGTGTTTACTGTGCTCCGGGGTGGGGCCAGCTGGTGCTCACATGAATCAATTAACATTGTTAGGAATAAGAAGTCATTTAAAAAGATGTTACACTGCCAGAACAACTAGATGGATCTGGATAGATTTTAGGAACAGATAATTATGTAGCTACATTTTTAGTGTCCCCATAAATATGCAAGAAATGGATGATCTGTCCTAGGTTTTATATAGAGATTCTGATGAGGTTTCTGACTGTAGATAATTTTTTCTTTAGCAGGAAAAAAAAAAAACATAAAAAGATCCAATGGCTGGAAGATGAAGCTTGAGCAATTCAAATTGGAAATAAGGTGGAAATTTTTAAGTGTCAGGGTGACTAACTAGTGCTTCAATTTACCAAGGGATAGGGGAGATTCTCCAACAATGTAAATTAAAACTAAATATCTTTCTATCATATAGGGTCTATCGCAACCAAAAGTTATGGCTTAATGCAGAAACTGCTGTGTACAATTCTATAACTTGTGTTATACAGAAGAAGAACCTAGATTATTATAATAGTCCCTTCAGAGCTTAACATTTATTAATCTATAATATGATCATATCATGGAAATATATGAAAAGAGGTGTAGGGTTGCCACAGAAGATTTGCACAGAATTAAGTATTCATATGTACCTAATACAATGCTGTGTGTAGCTTCACTTACTCTCTGATTATATAATGTGACCCTCACAACCAGTATTAGCAACCTAGTAGGAACTACAGCAGCTCTGTTGGGTAAGTGTAACTGAGAAGTATCTCAATGTTCCTGTCTATATGCCACATAGCGACCATGAGATGGTAGAGTTCAGGATCCTGATCAATGGAAGGAAGGAAAGAAGAAGAACACACACCCTGGACTTCAGAAAAGCAGATTTTGGCTCCCTTAGGGAGCTGATGGGCAGGATCCCTTGGGAGGCTGATCTGAAGGGGAAAGGTATCCAAGACAACTGGCTGTATTTTAAAGAAACCCTGTTAAAGGCACAGGAAGATACCATTCCGATGTGCAGAAAGAACAGCAAATGTGGACGGTGACCAGCGTGGCTTAGCAGGGAACTCTGCGGGGAGCTGAAACATAAAAGGGAAGCTTACAAGAAGTGGAAGCTTGGACCGATGACAAGGGAGGCGTATAAAGATATTGCTCGGGACAGCAGAGATAAAATCAGAAAGGCCAAAGGACAATTGGAATTGCAGCTAGCAAGAGATGTGAAGGATAACAGAAAGGGGTTCTATAAGTATATCAGCAACAAGAAAAGGATCAGAGGTGGTGTAGGTCCATTACTGAATGGGGCAGGCATCCTCGTGGTTGATGATGTGGAAAAGGCTGAAGTACTCATTGCTTTTTTTACTTCAGTCTTCACAGGGAGGGCCAGCTCCCAGGCTACTACATCGGGTAACGCAGAAGGGAGAGAAGAGCAGCCCTCGGTGATGGAAAGTCAGATTAGGGAACACTTAAAGAAATTGGATGTGCACAAGTCCATAGGGCCGGATGAACTGCATCCGAGGGTGCTCAGGGAGTTGGCCAATGTGATTGCAGAGCTGCTGGACATTATCTTTGAGAACTCGTGGCGAACGGGGGAGGTCCCGGAGAATTGGAAAAAGGCAAACATAGTACTTATCTTTAAGAAAGGGAAAAAGGAGGATCCGGGGAACTACAGACCGGTCAGCCTCACCTCAATCCCTGGGAAAATCATGGAGCAGGTCCTCAAAGAATCCAGCCTGAAACACTTGGAGGAAAATAGAGTGATCAGGAACAGTCAACATGGATTCACCAAGGGCAAATCGTGCCTGACCAACCTGATTTCCTACTATGATGAGATGACTGGATTTGTGGATGTGGGAAGAGCCGTTGACATGGTATACCTTGACTTTAGCAAGGCTTTTGATACGGTTTCCCACAGCATTCTCGTGGGCAAGTTAAGGAAGTATGGGTTGGACAAGTGGACCGTAAGGTGGATCGAAAACTGGCTAGATCAACGGGCTCAGCGGGTAGGAATCAATGGCTCGATGTCTGGTTGGCAACCAGTAACAAGTGGAGTGCCCCAGGGGTCAGTCCTGAGGCCAGTTCTATTCAACATCTTCATTAATGATCTTGATGATGGAATAGACTGTGTGCTTAGTAAGTACGGAGATGACACCAAGTTGGGGGGAATGGAAGATACTCTGGAGGGCAGGGACAGGATCCAGGGAGACTTGGACAAATTGGAACACTGGGCCGAAAGAAACCTCATGAGGTTCAACAAAGACAAGTACAAAGTCCTGAATTTAGGATGAAAAAATCCCATGCATTGCTACAGGCTGGGGACCTATCGGCTAAGTAGCAGCTCTATAGAAAAGGACTTGGGGGTTATGGTGGATGGGAAGATGAATATGAGCCAACAGTGTGCCCTTGTTGCCAAAAAGGCCAATGGCATATTAGGCTGCATCAGTAGGAGTATTGCCAGCAGATCGAGGGATGTGATAATTCCCCTCTATTCAACACTGGTCAGGCCGCATCTGGAGTACTGTGTCCAGTTTTGGGCTCCCCACTACAGAAAGGATGTGGACAAATTAGAAAGAGTCCAGCGGAGGGCAACAAAAATGATTAGGGGACTGGGGCACATGACTTATGAGGAGAGACTGAAGGAACTAGGCTTATTTAGTCTACAGAAGAGAAGACTGAGGGGAGATTTGATAGCAACCTTCAACTACTTGAAGGGGTGCTCCAAAGAAGAGGGAGGTAGACTGTTCTCGATGGTAACAGAGGACAGAACAAGGAGCAATGGTTTCAGATTACAGCTGGGGAGGTCAAGGTTGGATATTAGGAAAAACTTTCTCACTAGGAGGGTGGTGAAGCATTGGAATGGGCTACATAGGGAGGTGGTAGAATCTCCATCTTTGGAGATTTTTAAGGCCCGGTTAGACAAAACCCTGGCTGGGGTGATTTAGTGGGAGGGTCCTGCTTTTTAGCAAGGGGTTGGACTAGATGACCTCGTGAGGTCCCTTCCAACCCTATGATTCTATGATTTATTCAGAACACTGGGGACAAGGTCCCTGTGTATGCCCAAAATATTTGCGTTTGTCCCAGCTCCCTTCTTTGCCTTACCCCGACTGCTCAATTTTTGTGTTCTATAGTATGTTGAAAAGCCTACAAGCAACACAAGAGTAAGGAAATGTACGTCAAATATTGTACTGAGTGTGGAATAAGTTTAAATATCTGTAAAAAAAGGGGTAAAAATTTTCTGATAAAAATGCTGCAGCATCATCAGAATTCTTGAGTAGTGAGGCTTCCGATATATGCTACGGGGTTATGTCATGGTGTCCTAGCCAATGGTAAGCTAGTTTATAAATTTAGACTATCAAGAGTAGAATAGCAGTAGTGAAAAAGTGTCATGTGACCCTGTTTCAGGCAAAAATATTATTGTCTGGTAATTCACAGGCATACTATATTACAGAAAGAATAAACTGATAGTGATCCCTGCACGGTTATGCTGTGGCTCTGAGAACCCGAACTCTTTTGGGCTGAGCTATCTCAAGAAACACTAGATGGCAATATAACCTTATATTTCAGTTTGACCGAGCATTGACATGAATTGTTTTGTAAACTTGCCCTTTGCACCTGTCTTCATTTTTCGCTCAAGTTCTCCTTCAATCTTAAGACTGCAGAAGCAACTGAACCCAGAACATCTTCTCTTGTAGTTGCTATCAGGGCAGCTTCAATGATGGAATAGCCTAACAATGTTGTATGTCATGGATTTGACATTAGTTCTGTCATTCTGTGTAACGTCTCCATCACACATATAATTATACACACAAAACCCCCCTTGAAAAGCACGCTATTAAGATTGCAAAGTCATGCACTCAGAAGTTAGGAAGTGCCAAAATTAAAGTTGCTTGAGCACCTTAATTCAGACCTCTTTTGCATGTGAATTATGATAACGTTTAATGGCATGATTACATACTATTTTTTACATCACCACTGGCTCCTAGTCTTAATCTCTTTCCCCAGGCACTACACTTAATTTCAGAATCCTCACCTCCTCCAGCTCCTTGGCCCAATCTCTTTGCCCAGCCAGGCCCACTTCTTCCCTATATCCCAGCTCTTTGTTGGATCTCTCCCCCATCCCTTGACTCCCTTATCCCCACCCCATTGATACCCAAGTATCCTTGCCTCACCAGTCCTAATCTTCCCTTCTGGCTCCTCATCCTTTGCCTAGCACCACTGTCTTCCCTCTTGTATTGCCCTCCCAGCTCCCAGATCTGGTTTCTTTGCTCAGCCTCTGCTCCTTATTGTGTTCCAAGAGCTGTACTTGTTGTTTGTCTGTTACTAAGCTTCTTAGGCTTTGTCTACACTATAAGCGGAGGGTATTCGTATACAGAACACATACTTGCATTAGCACTCATCAAGTTACCATGAATATAAATAGCAGTGTAGCCGTAGTAGGACAGGGAGTGGCAGCAGAGACACAACTGAGCCATGCCAAGTACTAACCCCCCTGAAACTGGTGGACCTTTACTTTGAACAGATGAACCCTGTCTCTGCTGACATTACCCATGCTGTAGTGCTATAGATATGTGCACTAGCTTGATGAGCACATATGTAGTGCGTATGTATGTAGTATGTATGTGTGACTCTGAAGGTAATGACACTCCAAGCTCGTAGTGTAGCTATATCCTTACTGAGTGTACAAAGGTAGAAAATAGGAACTTAACTTGCACACAAACTCTTCTATACCAGCCCTAAAACTTGGATCTTTTCCTAAATGTGTCCTAGATATCAGCTGCAGTCTTGGCATCACCTTGACAACCAGAGCTAAATAACCAACTGGGATGGGCACAGCACAGTGAATCAGCTGGATACCAAATCTTGTATATATTGGGATCTTCAAAGAACTGAAGACAGCTTGTCTCAAGACAAGGTTGGGTCAGTGCTGGGAAGTTCCTGGTATGCACACTTGCTTTTGAAGGGGACAAAGTCTTTGGCCCCAAATTCTGCAACAGGATCTGCAAGGCTCCTCCATCCATCCATAGCCCACCAATGCCCCTTTCAAGGATCTGCATGCATGAGTCCAGTTACAGGATTAGGGTCCTAGCAGGGCCAGATTAAGACATGCTGAGGCCCTAAACTATGTCAAGATTCAGAGGCCCTATAACATAAAAAAGAAAAAAAAAGTGTATTATATTATAACAGAAAGGGTAATGAAAAATAAATGATAAAGTGGTTATATTTGCATATGTACATTGGCAAATTGCAACAAAAACAATTAAATAAAACATACATCTTGCAAAAAGCCTTATTTGCATTATCAATTTCAATTATGATAGATCTTCTTAGTTATCGCAGACATATTTAGAAGCCCCTTATAATGTGAGGCCCTAAGCCATGGCTTACTTGGCTTGTACCTGAATCCAGCACTAGGTCCTAAGGGGTAAATTCCAAATTTAACAGATTTATTTATCGCATGAGCTTTCGTGGGAGAAAAGGAGAAGCGCATGAAAAACAACAGAACGCCACTGGTCACCACTTACAACCCCCAAGCCAGACCTCTTCAACACATCATCAAAGATCTACAGCCTATTTTACAAGATGATCCCTCACTCTCTCAAGCCTTAGGAGACAGACCTCTCCTTGCTTTCAGACAGCCCCCTAACCTTAAAAGGATACTTACCAGCAACTACAGATCATACAACAGAAACACTAAAGCAGGAACATATCCCTGCAACAGACCACGCTGCCAACTTTGCCCTCATATCTACACTGATGACACCATCACAGGGCCTAATCAAGCCACCTACTCCATCAAGGGCTCGTTCACCTGCTCATGCACCAATGTGATTTATGCCATCATGTGCCAGAAATGCCCCTCTGCCTTATATATTGGACAAGCAGAACAGTCTCTGCGCCAAAGAATAAATGGACACAAATCTGACATCAGAAATTGCAACACTACAAAACCAATAGGGGAACACTTCAATCTCCCTGCTCACTCCCTTGACGACATGTTAATAGCTGTGTTGAAACAGATGAATAACAAATCACAGCTTCAAAGAGAAACTGCAGAACTCGAATTTATATGCAAATTTGACTCAGTTGTCTTGGGATTAAACAGGGACTATGGATTTTTCTCATTACAACAAGTGATTTGACCTCACCCTCCTCCATGTGCTGTTCCCCAGTGTTTAAATCCTAACACCTATTTTGATTTGCTGTTACAGCCTGACCTGATCCTATGTCATACACTCCCCTGCATTTAATTTCCTCCCATTCTGTAAGTTTCCCATCTTCAAAGTGTCTGACAAAGTGGGATTTTCTCCCACAGAAGCTCATGCGATAAATAAATCTGTTAGTCTTTAAAAGTGCCACAGGACTCTGTTGTCTTTCTACAATAGACTAACACGGCTACCCCTTTGGAATAATATATTAGCTTCTCATCAGTGGATACTGGACTGCAAATCTGCCTTAAATGAGATATACAGGAACTCAGTTTTACCCAAAGTTGGACAGCTGTCCCTATTGTAAAGTCACATCCCTTAGGCCAACTCAACATAGCTCAAATTGAGAAATTCTTATTATAGGTGTGGTCTATAAAATAGAATTGTCTGTGTATATGTAAATAACTGTAACCCATAATGCCAGTAGATGGCTCTCAAGAATACACTGCATTATTCCTGAGTTTTGTAGGACCAATAAAACTCGTACATTATAAATAGCTTCTTGCATCAAACGTTCTACATGCAGCTCCTAACAATCCTTCCTCAGGCAAAATTCCCCACTGGCATGTAACTGAATAAGGACTGGTGAAAACACAGTCACTCCCCAGGGCAGAAGGCCTATGCACCTACAGCCTATGAGCTGCTTAGACCTTCTTGCTGGCTCCCTGCATGGGGGTGAATTTCATGTTACATGATTCAAGTCCAAGATTCACAGTTTTATTCAGGATAGGGCTATACTTGTAGTAACGGTGTGTAGGAGATCACCAATTAAATGATTTGACAGAGGCATATAATAATATCTATTATTTTTCACTCAGTAGATCTTGGAATGCTCTATAGAGGAGGTGTCATTATCCCCCCTGTTTACAAGGAGAAAACAAGAGCATTGGGAATTAATGTGACTTGCCCAGCATTACCCAGCTGGCAGGTAGTGAAGCTTCCTGAGCTCCATCTACCAAGTCATACAACCTTCCATAGGAAACTTGTTCATCTCTGTTTCTGCTCTAGTCTCTCCTTTCCTTCCGCATCATATTCACAAAATAAATAAAAATTCTAGTGCATTTGTTGAAGGTGCTTGTGAGAATGCAATCCTTTGTTCATACAGTGAATAGGAACAGTACAAGCCAAGACGGTACAAGGTTTTTCATTCTGCCCAGGAATGTGTCTCAGTGCTGCACGTAGTAGGTAATATTTCGGTGCGTTAGAGGGCAGTAGGCAGATTTTCTGAATATTTTTTTCCCGTCTTAAGCTAAAGATATTGCAAAATACCTTGTTGGAATTGTAAGGAGTTCTCAGTCCAGATAGCATGGCCCCTTGAGAAGCATTTTAGAAGAGTGTGCTTCCAGGATAATATGCTGCATAAAATTATCAGCCAATTTAGGAGCTTGCACATTGGACAGTCCATGTTGATACAATGGATTATAAGGTGAATTACTGTGCAACAATGCTATATTGGCAGAATGCCATCCAAATGTATACAGAGTATAAACTGACGGATGGAAAAATAAATCCTTTACTTGACAGTCCAGAGTCACGTAACCTGACCAAGGACTCAAGAATAATGACTGAATAAGAGAAAAGACAACACGCCACTAATCATAATGCCTCTTTGCAGTATTATGGGAACCAATGGCATTGCAGTAATATTAATGAGCGTTTAACAGCTGAATATAACTAACAAATACTTTTAATAGCTTTAGTCGGAAATCTAACCATGTCAACATTTTCCCCTGCATGTGTAATGAAAACACAACAAACCCTAACAGAATACAAGCAATCTGCCCTATACCACTTTACACCCAATAGGGGTTTGGCCAGAAATTTCACCCCTGTGGGATCAAGATTTAATCACAATTTGGCAAAGCAGTACTGCCAACCCGAAATACTCAAAAATCACAGGCTATGTCTACACTAGCAAGTTAGATTGACTTAAGAATGCTTAAGTCAGCCTAACTTACTCCATGTCCCACACCAGACTTTCATTAAGTTGACTTAAGGGCGTCCTTAAGTCAACTTAATAACTACTGCCTGTTAGGTCGACTTAAGGTCTAAGTCGACCGTATTAAGTCAACCTAACGCCGGTGTGGATGCCCTAGGTTGACTTAATTCCTTAAGTACCTAGGGCTGGGGGAAGAGACCTGCAGCTTGGGAACAAGGGAGCCCCAGGGCTCCTGGGGAAGAGAGCCACTGGTGTCTCTCTTCCCCGGGACTCCCCTGCCCCGGGAGCCGCTGGCGGCTATCTTCTCTGGTGCTCCATTGACAGGGGAACCTCCAAGGGGGAGCCTCAGCAGCTCCCTTCTTGCCTAGACCCCAGACTCTTAGCAGGGAGCCAAGGCTCTGTCTACACTTGAAAAGTTAAGTTGACTTAACAAAGTCGACTTAACTTTTTAAGTGTAGATATAGCCATGGTGTACATTGAAATAAAACCCAGAGTATTAGCAACATTAACCACAGTCTACAGTGACTTATGATCAGTATCTCATCTGCTAAATGTGATTCTTCACAGTCATGGTTAGATGGTAACTTAGCCAAACCTATAAGATGGTACCTGCAAGATGCCATTTAGCCACAGTATGACATGGTGCCTGACCAGTAGAAGCCTATGAAGCTACCATCGGAAGAAATAAAGGCCTGATCCTCAGCCAATAGACTAAATGGAGCTATGCTGTTTACACTAGTTGACTACCAGGCTCAAGAATCTTAACTATAATAACAAGACCTGTTTAAAAAATGAAAAGACAACTCTGGAGAAAGACTGAAGTTCTGACCAGTCAGCCACCTGTTGCCATCCTAACTTTTGTGATGGTTAAAAAGAGTTCAGATGCAGCATTTATGACTTGCAATTCTAAAGAATAAATGAAATCATCACGCTTTGCAAGTTGTAGGGAAAAAAAAGTTGTCTGACCTTATGTTGAGAAAAAGCAAATAATCATGCATTCAGCGACAGTGGGAAAAACTGTAAAGGACAATGGCCTATGCATAACTCTCGCTTGATGGGGCCATGCAAGAAGCCTCGCTAACTTGAATGGCCAAACAAAGGCCTCCTGCAGTAGCAATTGTAGAGTGAAGGAACCACTTGCTCTCTTCCCTGCTCAGACACTAATTTAAAAAAAAAATGGATTAGGAAGAAGCTGGACCATATTGCAACCTTCACTGCCCCACCACAATGGTAGAAGGAGCAAGCCAGGGATACTGTATAGGAGCAACCTACTCCAGCCAAATGGTGGTGTAAGGGACCAGGGCACAGGCAGTCTTGCCTAGCAGTCATGGCTGCGCTGGTGCCTGCAAATCAAGGAGAGTCCTGAAGTAGTACTCAGTCAGCAGGGGTTGGAGTAATCACTAGGACTAGAACTGATAAGCAAGAGTCAGGGTCCGAATCAGGCCAGGGTCAGAGATCAGAACCCAGGCAGTGGTTGGAGATTGGAGAGCAGAAAGCAAGATGCATTTCAGCATCATAGGAAGCCAAAGTCTGTATAGTTGCCCAGACAACTTCCTGGGGTAACCTTCCAGGATTAAATAGTGTGCATGGCCAATCCAGGAGCTCCAAAGTATTGTCACTCTGGGCAGCAGTTTATGAAGTACTTCCCATGGTCCCTACTCTCCACAGCACTAGGATGTGGCATTGCCAGCCGTCCTGGTGGCGATGTGGGAAGTTGTTTAAGAATGTGCAGACTTGGATTCTGGTCTCATAGGCTATGTCTACACTTCCAACCTAAGTTGACGCTATTAAGTCGACTTAACAAGGTCGACTTAAGTCAACTTAAACTCAACCTTGTTAAGTCAACTTAGAGAGTCTATTAGACTCTTAAGTCGACTGGCTAGGTCAACAGAGAGCTGCGGCTCCCGGGGACAAGGGGAGCATGCTCACTAACCTCCCTGGCTCCCCAACAGGCAGGGAGCTCCCCGGCAAGAAGAGAGCTGCAGCTCCCTGGCAAAAAGGGAGCCATGGATCCCTTCTGGCAGGGAGCCATGGCTTCCTTGTCCCCAGCCCTAGGTCAACTTTGGGAATTAAGTCGACTTAGGGCGTCCACACCAGTTTTAGTTTGACTTAACGAATCGACTTAGGTGTTAAGTTGACCTAAAGAGTGGTAGTTATTAAGTCGACTTAAGGAAGTGCTTAAGTCAACTTAATGATAGTAAGGTAAGGACGTGGCTTTGTTTAAGTTGACTTAAGCATCCTTAAGTCAATGTAAGTTGCCAGTGTAGATGCACCCATATAACTTTACAGGTTATCACAATGTGTAGCTCCGCCCCCTACCCCCTGTCAACTAAGATGCAATAGACTGTTCTTGTCAGTGGTCCACATTACAAACATATGGAAACCACCTTACACTGACCTAATAATGTGTCTACATTATCCAGTCCCTTCTGCCAATGTAACCCACTTGTTATGTCAACTTCAGTATTCCATCTCTGCAAGAGGTGGAGCGTTTAAATCAATGTTGATGGGTTGACAGAGAGGCAATGTACACATTGCTTGAGTCGACTGAATTGGCCTCCAGGAGATGTCCCACAATGCTCTGCTGTGATCACTCTGGTGATCATTGTCAACTCTGCTGCACAGGAGCCAGGTACATAGGAAATAGTCCGTTCCCTTTAAAGCCCCAGAAACTTCTGAATTCCCATTTCCTGTTTGATCATCATGGAGAGCTCATCAGCCCAGCTAGTCCTAGCAATTCAATGCCCCAAATGCACTCCAGTTTGGTAGATCCACACCACAAGAGGTGATGGATCTTATCGGTATGTGGGGAGAAGAGTCTGTTCAGGCACAGCTCCAAACAAGCTGGAGAAACATTGACATCTATGAGAAGATCGGATGGGCCATGGGCGACAATGGCTACACATGGTACACAGAGCAGTGCTGCTTGAAAATCCAAGAACTTCAGCAGGTGCACCAGAAGGTGAGGGAGGCAAACTCATTCTGGTTCTGCTCTGCAAACGTGCTGCTTCTACAATGAGCCGCATACAATTCTCATTGGCAACCCCATCGCTACCCGCCCTACAAGCAACATGGATACCTCGCAGGAGCCAGAATCCCAGACCACCTCAGGCAACAGTGAGGAGGTTTGGGATGAAGAAAAGAAGGAAGAGAATGGGAGACAGGTGACCAGGAGCTCCATTCTCCCTGAGAATCAGGAGCTATTTTTAACCCCAGAGCAGTCAGCCTAGATGCAGGACAGTACAGTGGTTCACCGCGATGCCAGGGAAGGCACCTCTGGTGAGTATGCAATTTGAATCAAATGGTAGGGGTTACATGCCGTTATATTTTATATTTAATAGGAAGAAAAGTGAGTGCAGTGAGTATCTGATTCCCAGTGGCCACTCCTCCATCTTCGTTGTGGTATACAGCATACCAGCATAAGGGCCATGTCTGTCCCCAGACATTTGCAGCATCCGCTCCTTTGCCACTTCTGTTATCCTCAGGAGACTGATATCACATAGGGTCATCCTGGAGGGAGAGTTGTAGTTTTCATTACAAGTGCTCATACTGCAAACAATAGAATCTTTGATCCCTCACCCATAGTGATTTCCGGATCCCTCAACCACTGTGTCCCTAATGTGTCAGTGGTTTGGGTGGCTGGGATCAGCACTGAGCCAAGAATCTGCAAGCCCAATGTGACTGCTGCCAGAGGGTGTGAATTCCTTTGTTCTCCCACTCGCTGCAACCCCCCCACCTCTCTGCCTCAGACAAAGACCACACTTTGGGAGGCTCAGCATTGGTCTCCAGTCTCCATGCTGCTAAGGGGAGGTGGCATTGTCCATATACCTACCTGTGCTTACAACATAGATTGCCCACAAGCTGCAGCATAAAGCCCATCACCCATGCCCCTGGGCCATATCCACCATGGCTAGAACAGCAAACCGGTTCACTGAATAGCCAGGGATACTGATTATGTTCTCTTTGTGCTTCAGTGGAATAAGAAGAGTGATTTTTAAATAGCAGCTGTGTACTAGACCCAGGGTACGTATTGACAGTGGCGCCTTGTGCTTTGCATGCCTTACCGAGGAAAGAGTGGCCTCAGCTCATCCTTCACACCAGCAGAGAGACTTTCCCAGATTAGAAGATGGAAAAAGAGAATTCCTGATTACATGTTCAATGAGATAATAAACACCTCTGGGACAGCAGACACAGAACAAAGAGCTTAAAACATTTCACTCTGAAAAACTGGACACAGACAGGGAGAGCAGAAGAGCAACCCAGGACCATGAGCGTGGCATACAGGATAAGAAGCTGGAGATTATCAAGGAGCAATCAGAAATGTTTAGGCTTCTGGCTGAGCTTCAAGAGGAACAGCTTGAGGCTGGACTCCCTCTACAGCCCTTATAGAATAACCTGCAAACATCACCGTATCCCCTGCCCATTCCAAGAGGTGGGAGGGGGAAAGTACAGTATTCCTTCCGCTCAATACCAGGGGAGGAGAGTAAGAACAAAAGATAGTCATTTGAGGATCTTTGATGGGTCAGACAGCTGTGTGTTTACAGACAAGCTGACCTGGTTTCTCCCTTCCAAATTTTATCACACCATTTGTCCAAGATTAAACCCTTTTCCTGGACTTTCAGCTTCTTTGGGTTTGTGCAATAAAAGTCAATGGCTATGTCTACGCTTGTTCAAGTAAGTCGACTTAGCATGTCTACACTGTAAATTTAGGTCGACTTAAAGTCGACCTTGTCAAATCAACTTAAAGCGTCCACACTGGATGCCTAAGTCGACCTGTAGGGGCTAGGTGGACATGCGAGTGGTGCCTGGTGGGAAGGCCCCCTTCCCTGGGCACCCCTTCCAAAGTGCCAAGGAGCTCCGCGTCTTCCCCATTGTACCAGGATACATGGGGGCTGAGCAGGACAGGGACAGGGGCAGGGTATAGGAGCAGGGTGGGCAGGACTGTGTCCTGCCCTATGGGTGGGCACGCCAGGCTCTGGCTGTGCCAGGCACCCTGGCAGGGAGGTCAGTGGGGGAGCCCTGGGAGCCCTTTAAGTCGACTTAAGGCTAATTCGCGTCTACACTGGTTTAAGTCGACTTAATAAAGTCGACTTAACCAGTAAGTCGAAGTAAAAGGAGGTCTAAATAAATCGACTTAAAATTTCCTTAAGTCGACTTAAGCAGCAGCTTTAGTTGACTTAAGGAAACTGTAGTGTAGATGCAGAGTAAATTAAGTCGACTTAAGCCTGCTTAAGTTGACTTAATTTACTAGTGTAGATACACCCAATGTTTCAAGAATGAAAGACTCTCTATTTATTCAAACTGGGCGTGGAGGAAGAGTGAATGGAAGGTACAGGAAAACTAATGTCATGGAGGGTGTGGAATGGGCAGGCACAATACAAATAAGCAATGCACATTACTGTGGGTCATTATTGAAATGGGTTTTCACCAGAGACACAGTGCTCCTTGCTGGGCTCTCTTTATTGCCCTGGTATTGGGCGATTAAAAATCAAGAGACAGCTTATCCACTTCCATATCCTTCCCCTGTGGAAATGTCTCTCGCTTTGCCTCACAGATATTATGGAGAACACAGCAGGCAGCAATAACAGGGATAGTGCTTTCACTGAGATCTAACCTAGTAAGAAAACTGTGCCAATTACCCTTTAAACATCCAAAGGCACATTTCACCACCATTCTGCACTTGCTCAGGCTATTGTTGAACAACTCCTTTCTCCTGCCCAGGTGCCCTGTGTATGGCTTCATGAGCCCTGGGAACAAGGGGTACGTTGGGTCTTCCAGGATTATTATTGGCATTTTAATGTCATCAGTGGTTATTTGACAATCCTGAAAGAAAGTCCCTGGTTGCACCTTTCTGAACAAACCTGTGTTCTTAAAGACATGTCATGCACGTTTCCTGACCATCCCATGCTGATGTCGATGCAATGCCCTGTGATCCACCAGCACTTGCAACACCATTGAAAAGTATCCCTTTCTGTTTATCTGTTCCTTGGCAAGGTGGTCTGGTACCAAGATAGAGATATGGGTGCCATCGATCAGCCCTCCATAGTTAGGGAACCCCATTGTGGCAAAACCTTCCATTATGTCCTGCACATTGCCCAGAGACACTACTCTTCTTAGCAGACTTTGATTAATGCCCCTGCACACTTGGATCACAGCAGCTCCAATGGTGGATTTACCAATTCCAAATTGATTCCCCACTGACCAAGACCAGTCTGGCATTGCAAGTTCCACATAGCAATGGCCACTTGCTTCTCCACTGACACAGCAGGTCTCATTTTAGTGTTGATGCTCTTCAGGGCTGGGGAAAGTTCTGCATACAGTTCCCAGAAAATGACTTTCCACATTTGTCAGTTCTGCAGCCACTGCTCATCACCCCATAGTTGTATAATAATGTGATCCCACCAATCAGTGCTTGTTTCCTGGGGCCAGAAATGGCACTCCACGTTTAGCTGCTGCGTGACTGCCAACAGCAACTGGGAATTGTTTTGTTCTCTGACTTGCAGCTTGAAGGACATTTCAATGTTCCACAGAGCAGTTCCTGTCTGGCTCTGGAAATACTGTAGCATAAGGCACAAGATATTTGTAATGCTCATGACAAGAGAGCACAGCTGGGCAGGAGCCACGCTTCTCAGGCTATGGCACATGTGCAGCTAAGCCAATCATTTCAAAAAAGGCATGAAAAAATATGGATTGTTTGCTGTTGAAATCAGGGCAGGGACAGGAAGGAGATTGAATCCATGTTTCCATTCCCCCCTGCAAAAATGTTTTGGTTCCCATGAGGCATTGCAAGCCCTTCCCAAAACCCACTGCAGTTAGTTGCACTGTGGGATATCTACTCACGGTGCACTGCTCTGTGCATTGATGCAAGCACTGCTAGTGATGACGCACTCCACAATGAGATTAATTTAAGCACTTCAGCACCTGGATGTTGGCTTAACCTTGCAGTGTAAACATGCCCAGAGGAACAATCTGTCTGGTGTTCTTCCTATGATAGAACAGCTCCACCCCACTGCTTACATAAATGTTACAATCTAACCCTGGATCATATACATGAGATCACAGCATTAAGGTGGCATATTCACCTATAACGTGGGCATGTCTCAGTTTAACGCTGTTGCTTTGCATTTAATAAGCTTGAAACTCCCAGGCCTGGTCTACTCTTGCCACCATTTTCAGCGGCGGTCGAAGGGAGATACGTAAAATAACTTGTGTATATCCCTTTGACTGTCTAATGCTCACTAACCTCCCTGTCTCCACTGCACTGAGTCAAAAGGAAATGCCATCCCTTTGATTCAGCACTACCCTTCTTGGGTGGGTGGGGTGAGCCAGCATGAACTTCACCGCCTGGGCTGCAGGGCCCCTCCAGCTCTACTTGTTACCTAGCAAACCGGAGCGTCTCAGGGCAGCTTCTGGTCACATGACTGGAATCTGCCCTTGGTCGGACTCACTCTGCAGATTCAGGGGCCCGGCCAGAAACCGGGAGCTAACTATGCCTCTGGGCTGGAGTTACTCAGTTGAACTCCAGATTGATTGAGCGGGTCTTGACTGACCGCTCAGTCGAACCCAGAAGATTGAACTGATGGTGGCGAATTTGCCGCCATCAGAAAATACTTAGCCATAGTGTGGTTCATGGGCAAATACTGTAGCTCTCATTCAGACCTTCTCTAGGGGTAATATAAACTACAGTTTGAATTTAATTCAATACACATAGGTCTGGAAGTTGAAGTGGCTTGATGTGGTTTCCATTATTTACAGGTTTATAGTATGGTTAAATGGCTGTCAGCTCCCTCTCTATGTTCCAGCACCCCGGCAATATACTTACACCAGTATAACAACACCCCCCATGTGGCCACCCTTATTCTAGAATAGAAACACCTTTTATTCAATTTACCTTGGCACTCGGGAAGAGGCTTAAGATAAACATACTGGAATAAAAATGGCCATACATAGGGTTCTACCTACATAACTATTACCTGTACAATGGGTAAAACTTTCCCATTTAGACAAGCGCTAAAGCAAATGAAAAATTTTCTATGTGTGAGTGTTTCAGGATGTGTACTTCTGTAGCAGCAAATGTGCACTTAACTATTACAAGTTGTGAAAAACAGGATAACCCATGCAGCTTTTCAGATTACTTTCATTCCATTACAAATTGCTCTAATTGTTATTGCATGTCAGTTGGTATAATTCTTCCCAGGTTTTTGACGCTGCCAGTGATAATTCATAATTTTGGATCACCCTAATACTTGATGGTAAAAGTGACTGCTAATTAATGGCAGACTCCTTATTGTTAATTCTTGATCAATGAAGGCCTCATCCTGCTTCCACTGAAGTCAATAGCAGAGATCATACCAACTTCAGGAGGCGCAGGTTAAGGCACCAAACCATTAATAGCTTAAGCAGATGTTTCCAATTCATAGGAAACCACATCCATCTCCCATTTAACTGAGATTAAGATTTTGTCACCTGGGGCAGTGCTAGAAATCAAACACCAATGTAACCTGACTCAGAGCATTAAATCTCTAGGTAAAGAATAATTTAGAAAGTTCACACTGACTGCAAACAACTTCACATATTGCTGAATATTTTCCAATTAAAAGAAAGAAAAAAAAATCTGTTTTACGTATGTCTTTGCAAAGTAAAGAATGAAAGTAGCTCTTTTCATATTCCTAACCAAATTATTTTAATATGTATACTGACGTTGCACTTCAGTGTATACTGGATAGTTCCCTTAATTAAAGTTGAACATGTGGGGTAAATTTTCAGGGCAAAGAATGCAGGATTAATAACTATGATTCACAAGGAAACCTGAATAAAATTCAAAAGATGGTATTAGATTATATAATGCATTCTGCATATACAGTACTACAAAAAAACATTAAAATACAGTAGAAATATTTTTAGAAAGCTTTAAAAAAATTGTTGAGACTATTTTTTAGAAAACTTTGTCACCACCATCAGGTTGATTTTTCTGGATCGACTGAGCAGTCAATTAAGACATACTCAGTCAATCCAGAAATCGACTTAATTAAACCTCCCCCTCAAGTGGCATAGTACTGCGTTGACGGGAATGCATTTCCCATCAGTGCAGCCCAGTGAAGACACCACGCTAAAAGGGAGTTGGAAAGCCAATAAAATTTAAGCAAGCTATTCTGTGTAGCTTGTGTAACTCCTGCCAACTGCCGCCAAATTTACCGGCGAGAACATTTCCAGAGCATGTATTGTCTTGAGTCCTGTCACTGAAACAAATGTGATACAGTCATTCTTAACAGCAATGTGTTCTATGTGGAGGTGCAGAGAAATATCTCAGGAATTGTAAACTGTTGCATGTAAACTGTAGCGGTACACTTGTTAAGAAGTGCTTTTCAGTGACAGTGTATGTTACCAATCCTCTATGGTCTGCATTGGCTTCTAGATGAAGTTTGAAACACTGATTTTGACCTATAAAGCACTAAACAGATTGGAGATTGGAACATGCCTGTCTGAAAGTGCCTGTCTCTCATCATTCAGCCCCAGTAATCAATATGTCCCTTGTGCTTTATCCCTGCTGTTAGAAAAGGAAGCTGCTGGAAGAACATTCTTTGCAAGGGTTCCTTTCCTTTAGAACATCCTCCCCACCAAGATCCAAAAATAGCATGAATGTATTGACCTTCCAGACATGCTGCAAACCTCATCTGTTTAAGTAAGTACTGGCTGTAGTACTAATGGGGAAGGCTGAAGCAGTTGAAGGTGGCGTTTTTCACTTGGCAAGTGCCAGGAGGTTTAAACTGTACTGCTCAAGAGTGATAAATTATGTGTGGGTAGAAGGTGGATTACTGCTGTTTTGCATGATTTATGTTTTGGAACTCTTAATGTTGTTTTAAAATGCATGGAAAGGGCACCTGGAGCTTTGGATGGGTGCCCCCTGGTGTGAGGTTTCTTTTAGACTGAAACATACATGTATCAGTTTGTGTCTGACTGAGCATTTCCAATATGTATCTGTAACCCTCCTCCCTAGCAAAGCTGGCAGCAGCAAAGGACTGGGTTCTATATCTAGGGGTTCCCCTCAATAACACAATACCAAACCAGCTCAATCCTCCACCCAGTCTCCTGGGAAATCACGCCCTATCCCCTGAGCACCCTAAAAGGCAATACATCACAAGCATAAAATCTGAATGTAGAACATAAACTTTTTCATAAAAGGAGGGAAATATCAAAACAGCACTGGTTTGAGAAATCAGTGCAATATAGAATTCATAAGCACAATGAGCACAACCCACTCCACCCCAGAGTATGTGGGGTATCTCCTTCATTTCTCCCGTCTTGCTTTCCCCTGTACTGTCATAGCTGCACTGTCTATCTCTCGAGGTGGGAGGGCCGTCAGCCAATCCCCTCCTGCAGGCTCTTGCTAACACGAGCTTGACCAGGCCCACTCTGCTCCTGCCTCCTGACACCTCAGCAAGTCCCCATTGACTGGCCCCCACCATCTGCTGCTGCCAATTGCTCCTGGCTCCTCTCTGCTGTCAGTTAAGTTTTCCAGTTTCTCTAGCTCTTAGGGTGCGTCTACATTTACAAGTTAGGTTGACTTAAGGAGACTTAAATTGACCTAAACTATTCCCCGTCCACACTGGGCTTTTATTAAGTCAACTTAAGCAGTTCCTTAAGTCGACTTAAGGAAAGCTTAAGTTGACTTAATAACACCTAGTTTTTGGTCAACTTAAGCGTTAAATCAACCTTATTAAGTCAACTTAAGCCAGTGTAGACAGGGAGTAGCCGTAAGTCGACCTAAATGCCCTAGGTCATCCTAGGGCTAGGGGGAGCCCTTCTCCCTGGTAGAAGAGAGCCGCGGCTCCACCGGGGACAAGCCAGCCGCACAAGCTAGCTCTCCTCAGGACTAGCCACCCGCGGCTTCCTTCTTGGCAGGGAGCTGCGGCTCTCTTCTGGCAGGGAGGCATGGCTCCCCTAGCCTGGGGAGCCGAGGCTCCTTTTGAGCCTTGGCTCTCTGTCGACCTAGCCTGTTGACTTAGAGAGTCTAGTGTAGACTCTCTAAGTCAACTTAATATGGTTGACTTAAAGTTGACTTAATAAAGTCGACTTAATAAAGTCGACTTAACTTTCTAAGTGTAGACATAGCCTTTGTGGTTTCAGCTAATGGAAAAACTTTTCTGCTAACACAGAAGCAATGTCCCTACTTCAAACAGAAGACTCCAAAAGGCTATGTCTACACTTGTTAATTTAAGTCGATTTAGCTAAGTCAAATTTTAAGTCGACTTTGAGGGGACCTTGCCAAATCGACCTAGAGCGTCCACACTGGACACCTAGGTCGACTTCTAGGGGCTAGGTGGACCTGGGACAGGTCCATGGTGGCGGGGGGGCACCCCTTGCCAAGTGCCAGGGGGCTCAGCCTTTGCCCCATTGTACCTTCGTACAATGGGGCAAAGGGGGACAGGGACCCTGGCAGGACACAGGGGCAGGGTGGGCAGGGCTCTGCCCTGCCCTTTGGAGGGGCATGCCAGGCTGTGGCTGTGCCAGCCACCCTGGCAGAGAGGTCAGTGGGGAAGCCCTGGAGCCCCCTAAGTCAACTTAAAGTCAACTTAGGGCTACTCCACGTCTACACTGGCTAAGTCGACTTTCTAAAGTCGACTTAGCCAGCAAAGTTGACTTAAAATGAGGTTTTACAAAGTTGACTTGATTTTTCCTTAAGTCGACTTAAGCAGCTGCTTATGTCGACTTAAGGAAAGTGTAGTGTAGATGCAGAGTAAATTAATGCGACTTAAACAAGCTCAAGTTGACTTAATTTACAAGTGTAGACGCACCCTTGGTTTTTTTGAATGTTACCATTCTTAAAATGTAAGTGTGGCCAGTGACACAGCAGAAACAAGCCAATCAAATGCCAGCCGGAGCCCAACCAATGAAAGGTCAGCATGCTGACTGATTGAGTGGTGGGGGCAGTGGCTCTCTGGGAGCCCAGGCTGCTGTGACTGAGATCTGATTGGCTGGCAGACCACAAGCAGAGCTGTCCTGTGATTGGCTGGAGCGAGTCTTTGCAGGAGGGGGGGGGTGCTTTTTTGGGCTTCTTTTTGGGTGAGTAAAAGACTACTCGCCTAAAAAGAAGCCCAAAAGAAGCCCAACCTGTAGCTGGCAGATTATAAGCAGCTGGGCTTCCTGATAAGCCCAATTTAGTTTATCATAAGAACATCTAGTCATTGCTCCATTTTTTCCTACTTTCTGTCTGATCACCCTGTTTTCCATCAAGAAAATGTTTTAATGGGAATTTTGCAATCCATTCTACAAGCGATGTGCCCTCTGAACCTCAGGACCACCAGGTGTAATACATCTCACACATTTGGCAGATTTGTCCCCATGCATGGGTGCCATTGTAGGGTGGGGACAGCAATTGCTTCATACCCATAATAACCAAGCTGCTCAGGTTTGAGTTGCTGCTGCTTGGAGCTCACCATAGCTAGAGTCTGACGGAGAGGCAGGCACACTGGACAGGCCAAGGCTGAGATGCATTGTGGCCCCATGTGCCAGGCACCACAATATTCATTCATTCATTCATTCATTCATTCATCCAAATTTGGCTCAGCTACCCCTTTGTCATCCTGTATGTGGTGCGGCAGCATTATAACCCCTGGCTCATGGGGCCATAGTTCCACTCAGATTTGACCTTGTCACACCTGCATCAAGCCCCAGCTGTGGTGTGCGCCAGGCTGCAATGCCACAGCAGAACGTCATAGGGCAGGAAAGCCCAACCCAATAAACTGTCAGGGCTGGCTCCATGCAGTTTATTCCTGAGGAGAAGAGAGAGAGAGGAGAATAAATAGCTCAAAAACGAAAGTGTGTGTGAAGGTGAGGGCAGAGAAGTGGTCCTATAGGCTGGAATGGCTGTGGCAAGGCCTTCCCTTTCTTCTACACAGCATCCTCTTTTTCCACTAATTATTCACATTGATTGAAGGTGAGAGAGATCAGTTATTCCAGAGTATACACTGTACTTTAATTAATTCAATAGGAAATAATCTCCTCCCAGTCAAACTAATGAGATCTTAAAATAAATGAAAGACGGTCTGCAAAAGGTGATCAAACTGCACTGTTATTTATAACCCCAATTATTAAACAGTGCACGTTTAATTTTTGTATTTCTCTTGTCTAAAGAACAGTGTTATTTTCAAATTTATGAATGCACCTATATATTGTACTCTGTGCATATAGGACACAATGCAGGCACATGTTAACTGAAAATCAATTAATGGGGAATAAAACTCTCCAACAACAATGCTCCCAGACCCCTTCCTCACCTATCCTATCAGAACCCGTGTGAGTTCTGATAGACTGCCCAATGTCTATCTGTTTGTCTGTTTGAGGAGTTTTATTGCTCATGTGTGTGTGTGTGTGTGCAAACTGCTACAGATTGGGGTCAACTGACTACGCAGCAGTGCTGCAGAAAAGGGCCTGGGGATTACAGTAGACAAGAAACTAGATATCAGTCAACAAAGTATCCTTATTGCCAACAAGGCTAACAGCATATTAGGTTGCATTGGTAGCAGATCCAAGAGATTATTCCCCTTTATTCAGCCCTGGTGAGGCCACATTTGGAGTATAATGTGGACATATTGGAGAAAGTCCATCAGAGGGCAATGAAATGATTAGGAGACTAGAGCACATGACTTATGAGGAGAGGCTGAGGGATCTAGGCTAGTTTAGTCTGCAGAAAAGAAGAGTAAGAGTGGATTTGATAGCGACTTTCAACTACATGAAGAGGAGTTTTAAACAGGAAAGTTTTCGCTTTGGTGCCAGATGACAGAACAAGGAACAATGCTCTCAAGTTGAAGTGGGGAAGGTCTAGGTTGGACATTAGGTAATCTTTGTCATTTGGAGGGTGGTGAAGCAATGGAATAGGTTATTTAGGGAGGTGGTAGAATCTTCTTCCTTAGAAGGCCCAGCTCGATAAAGCCCTGGCTAGGATGATTTAGTTGAGTGTGGTCCTCCTTTGAGCAGGGAGCTGGACTAGATGACCTCTTGAGGTCTCTTCCAACCCTAATCTTCTCTGATTCTATGAAAGTTTTACCAGTTATACCACTACATTTATACCTGTATAACCCCGTGTCACCACTTTAATTCAGATGTAGGGGTGGATTTATTCAGATTAGTTTAACTACCTTCCTAAGTAGAGTCAACTAAATTGAAAAAAAGGCTCTCACATGAGAAGTTCACACTGCTAATTACACCTCTATAGCTATATCTCTTTTAATTCACACCTTACCTAAATAGCAGTATAATTTTTCTGTGTAAGGAAGCCGTTGGTCTACAGCTTACTGAGTGGGTAAACAATAATGATGGTTTTCCATTTAATATTTTATGTATTTTTAAGTGTAGAAGCAACTCTTCTGTTAAAACAAAGTTTGGGTGGAATGGGTGTGGTTGCTCTGTTGTCTGTGGCTATGTCTACACGTGTAAATTTAGGTTGACTTTAGCTAAGTCGACTTAACTTAATTCGAACTAGCATGGCCCCACTAGAATGCTAGTTTGAACTAAGCAAGTGCCATGCATGGCACTTGCTTAGTTCGAATTAGTCAGTTGTATGAAGGTCAAGCTGCCGATTAGTTCGAACTAAGCAGTTAGTTCGAACTAATATGGCCACATTGACTTAATTTGAACTAACTAGTTCGAATTAAGCGTTAGTTTGAAGTAAAACGAGGTTTTACTAATTCAAACTAACTTTTCCTTAATTCGACTTAAAGAACTGCTTAAGTCAAATTAAGGAAACTCCAGTGTAGACGTAGAGTAAATTAAGTTGACTTAAGCCTGCTTAAGTCGACTTAATTTACAAATGTGGATGCACCCTCTGTGTCCTGTTATCAGGAGCAGAAGGTTGTGACTGGAAGAGTTTGTTACCAGCTTATGCTGGGAATAATGAATACATCTTCACAACTGTAGATGTTTCATTGTGTAAAGATGACCAACTGATCCAACCTTAACTTAATCCATATCCATTTACAAGAGGACAACGTTTCAACTACAGTTGGTTTTCATTGTACTCGGTTTTTTTGTCTTCCATGCGGTCACTTTGCTACTCAAAGTACATTCAGACCATGAAAACAATTTAGCAACAGAGCATTTATTGAGTGTGGCTGAGAAATTGAAAGATTTTCAGTCTGTGTTAAGACAGCATTTATTCAGTTTCAGGCATAAACCAGCATCCCCTGTATGGCAAGAGCAGAAGAAAATTGAAACTCATAGTTCAGTATGTGCTGCAGAAATGGTCATTTCCAGTTGTCATGCTATCAAAGCTGAAAATTAACAGAATGTTGAAATGCTGTGTAGTTGTAGCTGTGTTGGTCCAAAGATATTGTAGAGACAAGGGGTGAGGGTAATATTTAAAGGTATCTGTTCTCTGGATGAGATAGGGTATTGCTTTTCAGGGACATGAAATATACAGAAATTACATGGGATTGCTAGAGCTGGTTGCTTCTACCCAATGATCTCTTTTCAGTCAACTGACAAGCCGGTGTGGATGCTAGCCATCTTATCAGTACCAGAATGATTTGATGTATTTTGCTGCAGAACTCCTCAGAGAAAGCATTGTTGAAGAGGTCAGACAAGCCAATTTTTTTTTGTCCTTGTTGATGAAACTAAAGATGTGTCAAAAAAAGAACATTTGTGTCTCCTAGTAAACAACAATTGAAAAGTAACCTTTTGGGAAAGTGTTCTTGGGTAATTCCACATGGAAAATCTAGATGCTGAATCGTTTTCTAACCTGATCTATTCAAGAGCTACAGTGTTGATGCTTGATATCAATCACATCAATTACTGTCACGCTCACAGGTTTAATCTTGTTATCGCAGATATGTTCTAGTGTAACCCGTATGCCTAAAAAAAGGTTATCTCTTTAAGAGACCTACTGAGGGTGGGTTACGGTTGCTGGGCAGATTAGCTTCCCACAACTAGAAACTTCTAGAAGCAGGGAGTGGTAGCATTTTTGAGCATGCTCCACAGGGGTCCCTGCTGGTATGAGGTGGTGTGGACAGTCAGATCACATGAGAGCAGCAGTCTGTGCAGACAGCAGGATAGAGCTGCTTTGAGAAGAGCCCATGTGCTCAGTTTTCAGGAGAGAAGCTGAGCCAGGAGTGAACAAGATGTTTTCTCCCTCTAATGGAGTCATCTGCAACAGAATTTGCAGACATGCATATGGGACTGAGGGCTGGTTGCAAAGGAGAAGGAAAAGCCTGCATGGAATTCCACAGAAGATTCCTGCAAAGAAAGAAGAAGAGGACAGCTATTTCTTGCCACTGAAGCCTCTACATTCAAATAAAGACTGTAGCTGAGAGTTGGGTGAACTCCACCTGGACTTTGGGATTCTTGGGTATCTTTCATGCAGGGGTTTCTGTAGGGATTGTTCTTGGTTAATTGTATTTTGTTTTCTTAGGATAAGGTTCATTTAGTTAGTAGTTAATAAAGCTCATTGTTATGTTTGTTTTTAGTAGTATTTTAATGTGGGGTGGTAACTCTGAGCAATCTTTGCTGTGAGTCCCATACAGACTGGATGCTGGGGCTCCAGCTGCTTTCTCCATAGGGATTGGGATTGATTTCTGTGAGGCACTGGAGAAGGGCAATTAAATGAATTTTAGCCCGCCCGAAGGTTACACTAGCATCATCCAGCGTCAGGAAGTCTTTATATTTGCTAAGGAGCTCTACATCTTCCTCAAGAGTAGTTACGACCACCACAAACTGTTTATAAAAGCACAAGAAGAACTAGGCCAGAATGTACTTAGGCTTGGTGGATTATGTGAAACTCAGTCTTGGCAGCATGATTCTATTCAAAAAATGAATGCGGGATATGGCACTAGTGGAAACACTGAAAGCTATTTCAGTTCAGGCAGCTGATGGTGTATCATTTAGCACTGCACAGGGCCTGTTGGAAAGACTGAAGTGCTATTTCTTTTTGCTGAGGCTGTTAGTTTTGGAAAAAATATTCAAGAATTCGAACAGTTCTTCAGAAGAACTGCAAAATGAAAATCTAAATTTATGTAGTGCCCTAGAATTAGCCACGACCAATATTGCTGCTTTTCAGCAAATGAGATCACTTGAAAATGAATGGGAGGAGCTCTGTGAAGAAGAAGAAAACATAGCCCAGGAACTTCAGATCTCCATTCCCCATCAGGCAATAGCAGAAGTTGTACTCAATGATGCAAAAAACAACAAGGCCACAAATAAAATTTCCTCCAAGCTGGCACATTCTTTGTTTCTGGCACTCTGGGTCAGTCATCAACACATAATGTTCCCAAGAGCAGCCAAGAATATATAAAAACTGGTTTCTACCACCCTGTGCTGGATAGAAATGTTACTGATCTTAACAGCTGATTCATCTCTAACTCTAAGACGCCTTCTGCACTAAGTGCTTGCAGTCCAAAGAATGACAGTTTTCTTCATCATGTACCATCAACAGACCCCAGGCAGCAGCAGCCAGAATCAAACCTGAGATCTCTGGAGCTCAATGCATGATCTGCACTGCATAAGTTAAAAGCTCACAGATTCCACGACTTCCAGAGACCTCCATAAAATTATCCTCTTCAGTTTCCAGGAGCTCCCAGCCACCATAGGCAGCAAAGGTCCCACAGCTCTGGGGAAAAGAGGCAGCTCTCAGCTGCTGCAGGGGGTCCACAGCTCCATGCAACTGCTCTGATGGTGCTAAGCTGCCCCCAGTAATCCCACTGCTGTCTGCCAGAATGGGCTGCAGGCGATAGGAGACCATGTACCACAGAGCTGTCAGCTGCCATGGGCAGCAGGGAGGATGGCAGAGCTCCCAGCAGGCAGACCTTAGAGCCACAAGCCATGGCGACTCCCACTTCTGACAGCCTGGTGGAGGTGGTGGGGGTGTTGTTGTATTTGCTGTGGGTGGCCACCTGCTCTTCTCAGGGGCTTGTTTTCTTGATCTCCTCAGGGGAGGAGTTCCCACTTCCTCCTGAGGCGCCTGGGCCCAAAGAGGTCAGAGCGGGACGCCATCACTGGCTCAGCCCTGTCCACAGAAAGCTGTGGGCAAAGGTGAAGCAGCACAGTGGCTTACTCCTTTGCGTCCAGGTGACAGCACTGTGTTCAGGTCACAGTCTCCCCCGGAGGTGTGGGTTCAAATCCCACCCCTGATAGGCGTCTTTGTTCGCAGCCCTGGGCTAGTAAGTGCTTCTAGCTGCCTGCTGCAGGGCCTTTCTTTGTCTCTTCCCCCCATGGAAGGATGCCATCGTGGTTGGTTGTGATTGAACTGCAGCAAGCAAAGTTTAGCTGGAGGCAGAATTGTTTTCTGTTTCAACAGCCACACTGATATTGGTTGCCAGGTTAATGGCTCTTGAATTGCACCACCACACTCAAGAACGAATTTCAATCTGAGCCTCCCAAGAATAAAGCTCCAAGAGCAATGGAACAGAAAGAGGATTGTCCACAGTATGGGCACAGTGCCGCAGGTTTAGACATGTTTGAAATGTATCTGTTGTAGTCTTCCTCCCATACTACGGGCTAGGTCTGGTCACTAATGGAAGGAAA
Source organism: Pelusios castaneus (assembly GCA_007922175.1). Taxonomy (NCBI): domain Eukaryota; kingdom Metazoa; phylum Chordata; order Testudines; family Pelomedusidae; genus Pelusios; species Pelusios castaneus. Next base: position 6,133,439 of record ML685838.1, read on the forward strand.
TACTCCACCCCCCTCTCCCCCAACCCCACCAGTTGTATTTAGCCACTGGAACTCATGGCTGGGGGATGCAGCTGATACCACTAACTTAGCATGACTCACATGGTGGAACCATGTAGATGGATAACAAGAATATCAAGAGTTGTAAGAGTGCCTGCTAGTGAAAAGGGAAAGGGAGATAAAACTTCATGTGCCAGGTCTTAAACTAATCTGTAATTGGTTGAGGGGGTGGGATTCACAGGTTAGCCACATCTGCCTACTGCAGGGTCTCCTGCCCCCTTCTCTAAAACAATTGGGGCTAGCCCGGTCCGAGATGGGGCTACAAGGTTGACATTTCCAATCTAGTCTGGCTACACCTATGTTCCTAGCTTTACAGGCAGAGGGAAATAAAAAACAGTCGTATTTTTCAAATAAAAGCTACTTCCATAATTCTGTGTCCTGCACAGACTTCAGGCTGGGATGGTATCAGGGTCGACTTGGTGCATTAGGCACATCCCACACACTCAGTTCGTGTTGTCAATATTGTTTGCACCCAGGAGGGCTACTGACATAAATGGAACCTAAAATTTCGATCTCATTACACGCCTCTAAGCACTGGGGCCTGACATATGGGTGGATGCTGGCTTTCTGTTAAACTGGCGTTGTAGGGGATGGCATAAAGGGTTTATCGGCACTTGTTTGGGGTGTCCTGTAGACGTTAGTCATAGCTTCACCACTCTGCAATGCAGTCATGGCAAACAAACCTTTTCTATCACCCTTTTTTGTATTCATGGGCATACAAAAGAGTGTGAAACCCCCCCCCCCCCCCACTGTGATTCAGGTTTCATGGAACATCTCTCACGGTTTTTCCTATTTATTCTTTTCATGAATTTAAATATCCACAAAAGGTGCCCTGATTCTATTCAGTTTCTTAATCCTAGCCCAGGTTCTCTGTCTGTGTGAATGAAGATAGTTAGCTCATCTCTAGGTTACGATGGTATTTTTGTCTTCTTTATAAGCAAAAAGAAAAGCAGTTGTTTTGTGTGTGGTTCCCTCCCTCCCTCCCCCGCCTCGCCTCAGCTAGCCCTTTGAAAAGACGGAAAAGTCAACCAAAAGAAAGAGTTAAAAGAAAACAAATTCTAAACTTTCAACTGTAGGTGAAGCAAAGAGAGAGATGTATCAGATTGTCGTGGAAACAAGGGCTATAGTAGTGCAAGGTTACAAGGGTGTTTTGTTTGGCTGCTTTGTCATTTGAAATTTATATTTCTTGGTAAAGACCAGATGCCAACATCTGATGCACAGCTGGAAAGCAAATCCACCACGGCAGACGTAACACGCACAGACATACACAGGAATGCCTTGTCAGGCTGTGTAATTGAACATTCTGAGATAGTTTTAGAAAGGCAGGATCAACTGGTTAAAGGACTGGACTGGAAAGCTGGGGTCGATTCCCACCCAAGTCACTTAATCTCGTTGGGTCTTCCCACACCTGTTAAAGGAAGCTAATCAAAGTTCAGAACTATGAAAATATGTCATTTTAGTTCAGCATTAATTGGCAGCCCCTGAGTTGCTGCAGTGCATGATGGGACTTGTAGTCTGAGTATCTCGTACCTTCATGCTCCTTTATAGGTCAGGCAAGTCACATGATGCAGTCCGGCCAATTCTTGTGATATTCGTGTTTTTTTAAGGCCCCACCTCATGAAATCCTGTTATTACATGATAATCTCAGCTATCATTTATTTTTCTAAAGTAAGCTTCTAGCCTTCATACTTAGGGAAAAGCTCGAAAACATGAACCCTAAAGACTGAACATCCAGAAGGCAAATAAAAAGTTTGCCCCAGTTTTTGTAAATCTCATGCTATCTAAGTCAACCTCATGTTTTTGGAGTTCAGACTCATGATTTTCAAACGTTTAGGGTTAACAAAACAGTACATACAGCCAAATATCCAGGAGTGGCCACTGATTTTGTGTACTTCAGTTTTTGGCTGCCCAACCTGAGGCATCTTCCCTCTGATTTTCAAAAATGCAGAGCAGATGCAGTTCACATAGACATCAGCTGGGTGCTCAGCACTTTTGAAAAGTCAAGCTCTTAACCAAACTCTGCTCCAGTTTCTCCCAATGGTGTCAAATGTGAGTGCGTAAAGTTAATTGTCTGAATCTAGAAGTGTCACTTGATTTCTAGTGACGCTGAGCACCCACAACTCCAGATGAAGTCAGTGGAGTTACCACTGTCATGATGGCAGAATTTGACCATAGCTACTTACTCTATCCAGCTGATGAGCAATGCTGAAACAGTCTGGCAGTATGCATTACTACCTGTAGTGGAAGAGATAAGTCCAGAAAAGGTTTGGAATTAATTTAATGTTTAAATCAGAAAAATTCATAAGTATGAGTCTGTTCTAGATAGTAACAAACTTTTATGTGCGTGTAGTTAGTCGTATATACTAAATATTGTGGTACAGAGGAACTAGATTATGTGGTGTCTACATATTAAGCCAGATGATTGAAGACATCAGAGAGGGTCCACTTTACCACTAAGCATTGATCCTTGGAACAAGGATGCTACTGCTAACATTCACGTATTCCAGGATGTAGTTAGTTTGAGCAGCCACTAGGTGACAGCATAAATGTGAAAACGGGGATATATTACCCTACTACAATGTTACTACTAGTATATGGCTACTGTCAACTGTCTTGCTACGTTATCAGGAATCATTTTAATTAGTTATGTTTATAGAGTCCTTTGAAAAGTGATACATGTATACCAGCTGAAACATGAAAACTGGAATATTGGGGAGCTGTGATGGTTCCATAAACAGGAGAATTCAGTGGCATTACAGTATATTTTAGTGCACATTATTTATTAATGCCACATGCAAAGTCATTTAACCCTGCTATGCATTCATATTTTCCAATGCAGCTGCAAGTACTCATGAGGTCAGCCACAGAAACACAGGAAATGCAACACTGAAGTAGACCTGTGAGCCATTAGTCCAGTCTCTTTTCTCCTGCAGTGACCAAAACCAGCAGCTTCAGAGCAAGATGTAAGAAATCCTGCAACAGTCACTTATGGGAATACCCTGTTCATCGTGAAAATTTCTTCCTGGTCCCATTAATAAAAGGCTGGGGCAAAGATACATTCAGGGGCTTTATGTGGTGTTTTGATCACGTTAAATGCCATATATCATAAGAGCAAACTATCCTTAATTAGCCCCATTGCTATTACCAGTTTAAGTCGTAGACAGAGGCGGCTTTTGGGGTAGGCGAAGCAGGCACACGCCTAGGGCCCCGAGCAGCAAGGGGCCCCATTGCCTGCTTTTTCTACCCCAAAAGGCCCATCTGCCTTGGTCGGCAGCAGGAGGAGGGAACTGGGGCTGGAGGAGGGGGGCGGGGCAGCAAGAGGAGGATGGGGGAAAGGGGAACAGAGCCACAGAGGGGGGCCCCAGTGGGCCTATAGGGGGCCCCACAATGGGCCTTCGCTTAGGGCCCCTAATAGCCAAAGGCCGCCTCTGGGCTGTGTAGATACCCATTTCAGATGCTGAAAGGTCAAGGTTGCTCTTCTCTGGTGGTTTGATTTGGTCCATGTAGAGAAGAGGGCAAGCTGTGTCATTTAAATCCAGTGCCATGTTTGAATTCCCAGCTTCTTTCTTCCCTTTTGGGGATGTTCAGATCTGGATTTTTCATTTGGGCCCATTTCTGAGAATTTATTTTTCCCGACTTTTGTTGCTGGTTGCTCGTTTCCCTTTTTCTCTTGCCCCGTACTGACACATGCTGTAATGATACCAGCACCTCACAAATATATTCACTAGGTAAGAGAGAAACAATGCAGACTCTTGCCAGAGTCAGTCATGAGATCAAAGAGCACAGTATCTAGGTATCAGTTCTCAGTGTTGAATTTATCCCCATTCGTCTCTAGCAATTGCTTATTATGGGTACATAAGAGGATTTCCACATGTGCCCATAGTGGTAAATCTGAGTCAGAGAGTCTTTGCCAGAAACGTATAAAGCTAAATTCTTCAGATGGACTGTTAAGACTTATTTTTTCCTGAGTCAGGTATTAGCACCAATGTCACCTTCACCATTCTACCATGCAGATGACTTTAGCTGTTCTTGACCCGCAGCCAAGATTGCATGTGTGACTTTTATGGTACAAACTTCTGAATGCTGAGGATGGGAACAAAAATTTTAAGACCTCATATAACATTTTGGCAAGGTCTCTTCTGTTAGGTCTCTACACTAAACCCCTTTAAATCCTTTTTTTTCTTTTTTTTTTTTTTGGTTGAAGCTTAATTTTTAAAAGGTTCACAAACATCTGAGCATTGGTGCAAGTTGGAATCAATAGCTTTTTTCTTTATGTGCAACCTTTAGCAACAACTTTAAAGGTTCATCTTGCTAAACCGGATACTAGATTTGTTCTGCTTTTCTGTTTAGGAAAAGAGTTGTAGAGTAGATTGGAGGAAAAGGGACCTTATAATTACAGCTGAGTCATGGCACTCAGTTACAGTGCTGTTTCCCTGTGACCTGGTGACAACATTTCCAATTTTTAGGGTAGAAAGGACATTAACAGTGCTCTCAAACCTGGATAAAGTCTGAGGTTTAAAAATTGTAAACTATGCAAATGGAAAAGATCCTATCATCACTGTAAATGTATTGATGCTGTCTTGTAACTAGGTCAGAGGACAACTGTGCCATAACTGGTTCCCCTCACTCAGTTATACAATGCTTGTACAGTAGATGGAATCATAGACTTTTTTTTCCCCGCTCTTGCACCTGACAGCTCTCCATCTGTCTGAAACAATCTGATCATTTCCAGCGGTCTGCCCTTTTCCAGTTCTTTCACAGTTCGTTCCTTCCCTACAATGCTTGTCCAACCCCTCTCTAATATTTCCCCCAGATTGTCTCAACCTGACTGACCCACAGCCTTCCATGGTCATGGATTATGGCTAGACCCTGGACTAGACGAAAAGGAAGCACGCCCCTTACACCATACAACATAGCAATACAGTTCTGTATTTTGTAATATAATTTTTTACTCCCTTTTCCAATAATTTTACCACACATTTACAGCTTCTGTTTCCTCTTTCTAGAGATGAATTTTTTTTTACAGCTTTGTGTTGCAATTTTTAGTCGTAAAAATAGAAAGCACCGTCAGTACTTGATAAGGAACTCATATCAAATCACTTCCCAACAGTGACTTCCCACAGTTCTTCCATATTAAAGTATTATGTGAATGGATGCCCAAAATAACATTGGCTGGTATTAGGCATGCCCAAGGTTTAATTTGCAAAAAATCCCATGTGAATAAAGCAAATCATGGCTCAAACTTTAAAACTATGGAGGTTCTTTTTACTCTCCTTATATGTCATGACTCAATAAAGCTATTATACCCAGTTCAGTATTACCTGCCCGCAATGAGATTATTAATTTTAGAAAAACTAAACCCCTATGAAACCTTTGTACTATTCTCCCACAAACAAAAACAAGAAATGCTTGTGTAAAAAAAAGGCATCCCATAAAAAGATTTTGAAAAAGTGAAATCACCTTAAATGTTATTTTCCCTCCTATTTCCCCCCCAGACATCTTCCCAGTTTGCCACTGAAGTCAATAGTTACCACCACTGGGCTCCCCTGCTGTTTCCACTTCTGACTACTGTATAGACCAGAGAATAGCAAAGGTATCCCAGATGGCAGCGGTGTGGTAGCTATTCATAAATGCTGGCTTTTGTAGGGAGGGGAGAAACAGTGGCAAAAACAACTCAGGGGAAGTGAAATGAAAGATCTGAGGATAACATTAGGAGCTAAGTTCTGCTCTCACTGACCTGTGAACCAGCCCACTGGTATATACAGGTATTTGGGTGGAATATAAAATATGGTCTAATTGTATGATTATATAAAGAGGACATCAGGGAGGTTGCAGGGGCACAACTGAAGCAATAATTTGGCCCTTAGATCATAGGTACAGGTATTTTTGGTGTCCTCTTTAGAGCTTTCTTCACCTGGGTGCTGCCGCTATGATGAGGCTCTGCTACGTCACACAAGGGGCTGGTTTTGGGCGGTGATTCCAGCCAGGATTCAGCAGGATGTCAGCTGGGAGCTAATTAAGCTTTTGGGTGAAGTGCTGCTGACCAGAAATCATAACAGAGATCTTGGCAGGTAGAACCACACCTGTGTGGTTGGCATTTTTTTAGTCTATTACTTGTAAAAGTGCCTGTAAGGAAAGCAGCCAGAGTCTTTTGCTAGATTGGTTTCAATTTGAATGTACTCCAAACTCCCTGCAATAAAACTCCTACACAGAGAGGATGATTGTGTTTTAACACCAAAGCCTCTGGTGAGAATGTTCCCTCTGATGTCATTCCACCCTAACACTGTGACAACCTGTCACATCTGTGGTTCTGCACTAAAGGGCATCATCTTTGATTACTTTGTTTCTTTGATTACTCTGGCTACCATGCTTATTCCACACATAATCCACTAAAGTTTATGGTATTCTGCAAAAGAATAAGTATCCACGCAGAAGGAACTGGTACGCAGGGTTCTAACCATAAAACATACCCAGATAATTCATTCTGAAAATCAGCCTAAAAATTAATGCAGACGTCTCAGGAGATATTGGACTTAATCTTGCAGCACTTTAGGGGGTAAAACTTACATTGCCATCACTGGAAGTTTTGTCTAGCAGTTTGGACCCTTATCTTTTTCCTTAGAAAAAAATATTCTTATTTTTATTTCACAAAGAGGACTGTAATATTGGACAGTGGAAGAGACCAAAAGAGTTAGACAATGTTTATGAAATTATTTAACAATAAACAAACAAAATCAGCAGCCGCAGTTGTGATAACTTATAGGATTTTTGAGCAGTCACAGTAACTTTTCCATAGCAGATATAAAGAAGCACAGCTAATGCTGGATATGTCGAATGTCTTTTAAATGCTAGATTTTAGGTGGAGTTCCTGGCCTCTTAGTAATTCTTCTTAACCTTCAACACCTTACACCACATCTCTACTTCTCTGCCCTAACTTCTACCTACCTTCAAAAACTGGTAGGAAATTTTCCAACAGAAGGTTTTTTCCATCAGAAAATGTTGATTCCTCAAAATCAAAATGTTCAATTTTGGATAAATTCTGATGGAAACCAGGCACGTTTCCAATGGACCGTTCCCAGGCAAGGTTGGCAACAGCAGAAAACCTGCCTGATCTCCTGTCAGCTCACCTGCCCAGTTCTTTGGCATCTTGGGCTTTCAGAGTCCCTGGTGCATGGCAGCCCAGGCTCCCAGGGGCCAGAGCAGTCCTGCCAGACTGAGGCTCCCAGCACTTCCAGGCTTCCATCTCCTCAGCAGCTTGAAATCCCTGGGAGCTCCATCTCCAAACTCTCCAAGTTGCTTAGGTCTTTTCCTGGCAGGCTCCCTGCATCCTGGGGAGCCTTAGAAATATTTCAGAGGCAGTGAAATTAAATGTTGTTTCAACTTTTTTTTTTTAAGAAAAGGTTAAAATGTCCATTTTGTGGGAATTTACATTTTTTTCCCATTTCTTTTCAGAATGAGAATCTTTAAAAAATTTTGGAATTTCCCACAGAACGGGAATTTCAGTTTCCAGCCAGCTCCGCTCCCTTCCCCCTGCCTGGCTCCCAATCCTCACCCCAGCATGAGCCCATAAATTGGAAGCAACCCTCACTCTATCCTACACTTATGATCTTACTACCTACCCTAACATTGTCTGAGTTCACCACACAGCTCCAATGCATAAATGCTTCTTACCTCATCATTCCTCCCACTCTTGTTTGTGCATTTTTATGCCTGGAATTACCTCCTATCTTTTGTACAAACCAAATCCTACCTTAAAACCAGCTTTCTTTCACCTCATCTACCTGTGAGAACTCACCTAGAATTAGAAGTATTTTAAAACATCATAGCTATAGCCTTCCACTGATCTCTCTGCATCTGCATTGTTTTGTGTGCTAGTCCTCTGATCCATCACAAGAAGGATCATGTCTACTTCCCAAGAACTGTGTTCATGTAAACAGTCCTGCTCCACACAAAAAAAGTTCTAATGCTCATTTCTGACAGACACATGTCAGATTTTCAGCAAGTTCCATCCTCTACAGGGTATAATGGCTGTGGTCTTCTCTCTTGGCTTTGGGTCATTTCTGTTAATCTAATTGCCTTTTGGGTTTGTTTTCCTTAGAAAATTTGATCAATTTAATATTTACATTCTCCCCCAGGTTGTTAATATAGAACCTGATCATTCCTCACTGAAGTCCAGGGTAGCTTACTATTGATTTCAATTGGAGTAGGCTCACATCTACAATGACTAATATTTTATTCTTACTCTATCCTTTCGGGAGACACTTACCATATGCACACAACATTCTTAAATATGGAACAATCTCAGCAGTCCAAAATGATTTCACATCATCTCTCATTCAAAAGTTTGGCTGGCCACTTTTTATCTTCAGTAATGTCTGGATAGAAATTCAATAAGTGCATGTAGCAAATATCTTGTTTAAAATCTAGATGATTTATATCCATTGCACTTCCCTTATCCACCCACTCAGATACCATACTAAAATGTTATCAGATTACTTTGACATTGTCTGCATTTCACAAATCCCTCTTGGCTTGAAGTCAATAGGTTCTTCTGCTCTATGGCTATATCTACACTGGCAAATTAAGTTGACTTAAGGAGGCTTAAGTTGACTTAAACAAAGCCGCGTCCACACCAGGCTTTCATTAAGTCGACTTAAGAAATTCCTTAAGTCAACTTAATGAAAGCTTAAGTTGACTTAATAAGAACCACCTATTAGGTCAACTTAAGCCTCCTTAGGTTGACCTAACCCTTTTTTAGGTCGATCTAAACCCCATGTGGACATTTAAATCCACTTTGTTAAGTTGACCTAAGGGAAATTAGGTCGACTTAACAAAGTGGACTTAGTTCACGTCCATGGACACCACTTTGTTAAGTCGACTTAATAAGGTCAATTTTAAGTTGATTTAAAGTCAACCTTATTAAGTCGACTTAACAAAGTCGACCTAACTTTTTGTAGTATAGGCATAGCCTATATGTCTAAAAATAGATTCTCTTATTAGGTTTTCTAATATTTTACTTTGAATTGAAGTCAGGCTTCCAGGGCTAGAATTACCTGGGTTATTCTTTCTGATTCTTTGTAAAGATCACAATTTCTTTATTCCTTCCTTCAGTTCTGAGGTGCCTCATCTGTTTTCCAAGATTTAATGTTCACAGAACCTGAAGAGGTGTTCTGTCTAGGCCTATAGATTTAGATTTGTCAAGTTTGCTTAAATAATGATTCACTTCAGCCTCTTTAATTGGTAGTAGATTTTTATTTCCCTGTTAGTTTCTTGACTGAGGTACCATTTTTGCCTCGTTATACCTATTGTATAGCTAAGAAGATTAGTTGTTAAGGAATTCCTAACTCTCTGTTACTGTTTCTTTTTTAACAGCTGTCCTATTTTGGTTCCGTTGCATTGTCTTGGATATAGGCATAAAACTTTCCCTATTTCCCAGCCCTACTTTAAGTTAACATGATTTCATCACTTCCCCTCCCATTTTTTGACTCCAACTGAGATTGGTTTTTTTGGGTACTGTCCTGAAGAAGGAATGATGCAGAAACCATATTAGCTCTGGAGTAATCTTGGAAGGCACTATGACTCAGAGTCAGAGGGATGCCACAATTCCTTCTTGCATCATCATTGCTTCCAGAGGATAGTAATCTGCTGTTGGCCCATACCTGCAGTAAGTTACTACTCTCTTGCCTCCAGAGGCAGCCTTTGGCTATTGGGGGCCCTAGGCAAAGGCTGATTATGGGGCCCCTATAGACCTGTGAGGGCCCCCTATAGGCCCACAGGGGTCCTCCTCTGTGGCCCTGCTCCCCGCTGGCCCCCTCACTGCCCTGTTCCCCCCCCCCCAGCCCCAACTCCCCCCCATGTTGGCCTGGCCCTCTGAGCCAGCTCCTTCTCCTGCTGCTGACTTAGGTAGATGCAGCTTTTGGGATAGGTAAAGCAGGCAATGGTGGCCCTTACTGCTTGGGGCCCTAGGTGCGCACCTGCTTTGCCTACCTCAAAAGCCGCCTCTGCACTGCCTCATGCTAGCTCAGCTATTCCAGCCAGCAATTAGTGGCTGTGGTAAGGAGTAGAGCTACCCATTCTCTTCCCACTCCTTACCGACGTCCTATGAGATGGCCCTGCTTACTCCTATCTGATCCATTTTCTTACTCTCTCTTGCAAGAACATTAGTCTGAGTCAGTATAGTCATTGCAAATAATGATGGATGAATCTCAAAGGATCCAGTTCAGATAAGTACCCAAAGTTCTGAAGCTTATTCACATCTTGTCAGAGCCTCTTGAGGTTGCAAACCTGGGCTGGATATCTTGTGAGATCTCTGGTGGCCTTCTAAGCTATCTCACTTCTAGCGGGACTGAAAAACAGAAAAGACCACCCTTTCTCACAATATTCAAAAAGTGGTCATAACTGGTGAGAACAGAGATGTGTAAAAATGAAAAATAGTTTAAAAAAAAACATTTACATGAGCTTAATAAAACCCTACTTATTTTCTTGTCTGGCTCTTAGGCAACACGACAAGTTAGTTCTTATTTTAGCTGCACTGACCCAGCCTCCCTTTCCCCTTAAACATGAACATGATGGTTACTATTTTCGGTGCTGTCCTTACTCAGAATTGTTAGAGAATTAATCGTCTACTGTCTTGTGACCCTGGAACAGACAATGAGGCATTTCATCATGCAGTCACCTTTAGCTCATCGGGAAAAACAACTGCTCATTTTCCTTCATGATGTAGATATAACATGACAGTCAACTGGCTGGCTGCACTTATCCCACAGAAATAAAACAAGATTGCTTAAAGGAAATTCTTTCAGGTTAAAATTCATATATTAAAAAAAAATAAATGTATCTACTGGTGTCACTAATGTCACCTTAGGCTATCAGAATGGAAAGAACTGTTAAAATCTAATTTACATTTAATTATTTATGGTATTTGTTTACTGTTGGCATTTCACTGCCGGGACAATGAAAATAGTCTCTAGTCAGTCTTTTCTGTTTCCAGTTAGTTTCACGTCCAGGTCCTCATTCATAACACAATGTTGTCATATTTAGGTTGTAAACACTGTAGGGAACATTTAAGTCTTTGAAAAATAAAAGCCTGTTTCCATTTAATTCCCGCCCCCCACCCCCATGCCACAGATTTACAATAAAAATAGATTTTATAAATTATAATAAAACTTCAGAAGATAATTTTTTTGGTATTCTCTTTAAAAGAAAGAATTAGTTAAAGGCTAAATACTATTAATGTAACATTCAGGTTGCATAGTTGAATATTATTAAATCAAGAGATAGTAAAACTGGGCTACACCACACATTTGTACAGTATTATTTTCTATATCCGTCTTCCTTATTTAGGCCCTGATCCTGTGAACACACATGGACTTAACTTTTACTGCTGCAAGTAGTCCTATTGACTACCATGGGACTACTCAGAGTAGTAAATGTTAAGTATGTTTACTTATACAGGTGTTTTGGTAGGATATAGGATTCATTTTAAATAAAATAATAGAAAGATATTTATCATAACATTTCAAAGAAGTTCATAAATATACAACAGCTACCACTCTTGCTGGCCTTTAATGAAATGAGGCAATGACTCAGACTCATTTTGTGCCAAAGGATGCTGATAGCGCAATACAACTCTACTGAGGAAATCAAAAGTGACTGAAGAGAAGTTACCAGTAAAGGTTGAGCCCTAATCCGTCCCACAGCCAGCTTGCAAGAAGGGAATTAGAGCTCAAGAGAGAGGTTATTAGATGTAAACCTTTTTATCTGTGGCTATAACCCTCAGGGTTTCGGTAGCCTTTTGCTGAACAGACACTGCAGGCACATAGCATATGTGAGACCCTAATACTATTGCCAGTTTCTGGTCAGTGATTACTATAGAAATGTACAAGAACCCTGACTCTACACCTTGTGGCCAGTATCAACCATGGTTTATGTGTGGGGGGAGACTGGAGCACCCTCTCATCCTCTAGGGGTAGGTCCACACCAGAAAAAGTTAAGTGAACTTTGTTAAGTCGACTTAATAAGGTCAGCTTTAAGTCACCTTAAATCCAACCTTATTAAGTCGACTTAACAAAGTGGACTAAGTCGACTTAAAGTTAAGTTGACTTAGTCCACTTTGTTAAGTCGACCTAACTGCCCTTAAATTGACTTAATAAAGGCTTAAGACGACCTAATGAGTGGTTGTTATTAGGTCGACTTAAGCTTTCGTTAAATTGGCTTAAGGAATTTCTTAAGTTGACTTAATGAAAGTCAGGTGTAGACATGGAGTAATTTAGGTCAACTTAAGGGTCCTTAAGTTGACCTAAATTGCTAGTGTAGACATACCCTAGATGTCTTCCAGAGTTTTCATCCCAGGATGTGTGAGGGCACTATATTTTTACAACAGCAATTGTGAATGAATTAAAAAGATAAATAAATGAAGGGTTTTGAAGTAGTAGGTCAAACACAAGGGCGCATTATGATTAAAATATGAGGAAACTTTTTTAAAACGAAGAAAAAAGGAGGGGAGAAAGATGAAGAAAGGTGAAATTATTGGTACAAACTATAATAAAACTGCATATAAGGAGTAAAAACCAGAAGTTAAAAACATTCACTAACTAGATTATATCAGAAAATTATTAGCTTTTGAAAAGTCATTGGCTAGCTATCAACAGGGTAAACAGTTAACAATTCATATATAGCGCTTGACAGCCTACTATGTGGATGTGGTAATCTGAGATTATTTATACAACTGTCCCAGAAACACACATCGTAATATCATCAGAGAGAGAGAGAGTCATGAGAATCCGGGAACTGAATTGAAATCAAAGAGGAGATTAAGGTACATGCAGAAGCACCTCCGCCCTTCATGATCTGGGTATGTCTAGACTGTAGTTGAAAACCTGTGGTTGGCCTGTGCCTGGAGACTTTGGCTAAGGGGCTTGGGCGAAGGTGCTGTTTAACTACAGTGTAAATGTTCAGGCTCAGGCAGCATCTGAGGTTTTAGAATCCTGAGAGGTGCAGTTAAACAGCCCCACAGCCCAAGTTCCTTATGTGACAGAGCACCCAAGCTCAGTTGCTAACATCATCTCTTGATGGTTACTACACTCTTTGACCATATCACTTCATTTTTAATTCCTCCCCTGATTTCTCCTTTCCTGTTATATCAACATACAATTCTTATCGTGCCTTCTCAGCCACACTCAACTCTACTCTAATCTATTTATCAGATCTTTCTTTTCCTACGTTTTGTTTCAGTCTGCAAAGGGTGTTATTCCTCCATTTTTTTCTTATTCCCACCTTTGCAACTTCTCTCATTAGCTACCTTCCTCTCCTCTCCATGCTTCAAACTATCTTCTAATCCCACTGGATCAGACTTTCACCTTCTCATTGGCTATGTCTACACTGGCAATTTAAGTCGATTTAAGGAGGCTTAAGTTGACTTAAATTAAGCCATGTCCACACTAGGCTTTCATTAAGTCGACCTAAGAAATTCCTTAAGTCGACTTAATGAAAGCTTAAGTCGACTTTGTTACTACCACTCATTAAGTCAACTTAACCCTTAAGTCAATTCCTTAAGTCGACTTAAGGGTGGTTAGGTCGACTTAACAAAGTGGACTAAGTCGACTTAAAGCTAAGTCAACTTAGTCCACTTTGTTAAGTCGACTTTAATAAGGTCAACTTTAAGTCAACTTAACTTTTCTAGTGTAGACATAGCCATTGAAATTCTTCCTCAAGATTTCTTGGCCTACAAACACTAATCCACCTCAACTGAAGACAAAACAATGGTAATAGTCTAAGTCCATATCCCACTGCATGTCTTTCTTCAGTATGCAAGGTCATAAGGACAGAGACTGTATTTATATACGATTTCTACAGCTTCAAACATCCAGACTGCACTTCAGTAACATTTGCAATCTCTCCTCAGATCCCACTAGACAGGTTTGTTGCCTTTCTCTTTTAATTATATAAAGTCATATTGCTGTGACTGGGTTGGTACCTATGCACATCACTTTACAACTTCAAAATATTCCTTACATATTTCAGGTAAAATTCCCCTCAACTCCTATATACAATCTGAATAACTGGATCATGTGTGGGGCACTTTATAGAGGATTGTGACACAGTGAAATCCACCCAGCTTCAAGCAGCTTGTGTGCCTGTTGATATTTTCAAAAGTCCTGGGCACTTTGGGAGCTATTAGTGCCCACCACTTTTGAAAATGAGGCAGATGTCTAAATCTGGATGTAGGAATCTAACTTAAGGTTCCTATTTTAAAAATTTTGGCCAATTTTGTGATGATTGCTAAAATTATCCTTCGTTCTTCATTCTGTTTACATGCCAAGTTAGTAACTAGGGCTATGTCTACACTTGCACTTTTAAGTCGACTTTAACTAAGTTGACTTAGTGTGTCTACACTTAAAATTAAAGTCGACTTAAAGGGGAACTTACAAAGTCGACCTAGAGCGTCCACACTGGATGCTCTAGGTCGACTTTGTGGGGCTAGGGGGACTTTGAGCAGGTCCACGGTGGCGGGGGGTACCCCCTGTGTACAATGGGGCAAAGGGATACAGGGACCTTGGCAAGGCAGAGCCCTGTGTGTGATGCTGTCTGGATTTAGGGAAGCATTTATGATATTATTTTCTATGGATATCTCATAAATGCTATAATCCATAGGAACTATGTCATGTTTGGTATCAATAGAAAGGTAGCAATGTGCTGGGAAGTATTATATAGTTTATGTCTAGGAATTCTATTTCAGTTAGAAGTTAAGAATTTGATGTTATATCCATACTTTAATTTGTGTCATTCTGGACAAATGCCTTCGACGGGAGGGTATGACCAACCATTGTCTCCTCAATGTTAAGGAATCTGCCAGGTGATATGGTCCCAGGGAGTAAACTGATGAGCCATTAAGGACACAATGGTTGTATTCTTTATGTCCTTAATGGCTCATCAGGATACTCCCTGGGACCATATCACCTGGCAGATTCCTTAACATTAAGGAGACAATGGTTGTTCACACCCTCCCGTCTAAGGCATTTGTCCAAAATGACACAAGTTAAAGTATGGATATAACATCAAATTCTTAACTTCTAATCAAAATAGAATTCCTAGACATAAACTATATAAACATTCCCAGCAAATTACTACCTTTCTATTGATACCAAACATGACATAGTTCCTATGGATTATAGCATTTATGAGATATCCATAGAAAATAATATCATAAATGGTTCCCTAAATCCAGAGAGTGTCACACCATGCCCACATGCCCTGCCCTTTGGGAGGCATGCCAGGCGCCCCCTGTGCACCCCCCAGCAGGGAGGGCATTGGTGTAGTCCTGGGGTAGCCCTAAATCGACTTAGGGCTACCCCAGGGCTACACTGGCTTAATTCAACTTTAAAAAGTCGAATTAAGCCTTAGGTCGAGTAGAAAGGTGGTTTAATAGAGTTGACTTAATTTTCATTAAGTCGACTTTATTTTGCTTAAGTCGACTTAAGCAAGCTGCTTAAGTCGACTTAAGCAAAGTGTAGTGTAGACGCAGGGCACATTAAGTCGACTTAAGCCAAGCTTAAGTCGACTTAATTTACCAGTGTAGACGCAGCCTAGGAGAAGTGATAGTTAGTGTTCCTTTGGACTATTTTGTGAGTGTGTGTGTGTCTCTATTTTTATAGTTCTCTGCAGGACTAGGTTTGGCAAAAGCACACTCCACATAATGACACCTAGCCTAAGACACTGTAGTGAGATGGCTGCTTACTGAATATCCCATTGTGGCAAGGAGCTGCTTTGCAGGCACCCTCCACTCCTTAACCCCATCTTGCAAGCCCCTTAAGAAAGCCCTACTCTCTGGTTTGTGGCTAACAGCACCTCTTCTGGGGGCTGGTTTGAAAATAGAAGTGATTCAAACAATCTGTAGAGTCCTTAATAACACAAAAGATTCACCCATTCTTAGAGGGCAGGTCTACACTGCCTGCCATTTTTGGCAGCAGTTGAATGGAGACATGCAAGTTACTTAAAATAACTTGCATATCTCCGTTCAACTGCCCTATGTCCAGCACATCCAATGCGCTGAGTCAAAGGGAGGGACCTCCCTTGAACTCAGCATTACTCCAGTTGCTGGGGTGGTGTTCAGAGATCAGCTTCCTGGTCGACTGAGCAGGTCTTCACAGACCTGATCAGTCAGTTGGGAAGGTTGATCTGATGACAGTGATTTTGCCTCTATCAGTGAAGACTAGCCCAGAGAGTCTCCATAATAAAGCCCTCCTTCCCCCTAGGCTTCAGAAGCCAAGCTCCAGCCCAAAGCACAACGGCAAAGCATTGACTACACACAGCTATTTTTAGGGTGCTAACACAAGCCCTTCTAGCAAGTCTGTCAACCCAAGGTAGGAGGCTATCTGCCTGGGGCTCTGTAGATATACCTAAAGACACTGAAAATTAAGAAGCTTGTTTTTTTAAAAAAATGTAAAGTGAAGCAGGCCCTAATGGGTAACCACAGAAATGAGTCTGGTTAGTAGTGAAGGGCTATGTCTTGGTATGAAGACAAAGCGCATATTGATGTGTGTGGAGGGGGTTGGTGGCAGTGACAATCCCTCAAGGCATCAAGGGCTCATTAGTGGTAGGTGCTGCTGGCTGCAGTTTGACTGACTCAGCCAAAACGCCTCCATGACTGCTTCACTGTCTGGTGTGAAAGGAGGAAGTTTGTGGCTGGAGTGTGGCTGGCCCGTGCAGAGAAGTGCAAGAGAGGAGAAGGCTCCTTGTCTTGTCTGCACACCTTGTATACCCACACAGCGTCTGGGCCAGGCTTAGTCTCCTCTAATAGTTTTCCATGAAAGGGCATTTTAGATCACAATACAATGAATGTTTGTTGTGTGGGAACAAGCCCATAAAATATTTTTAAAGAAAGTTTAGTGGACAGACTGACAAAGGCTATGTCTGCACTTGCAAGTTAGTTTGAATTAAGGACGCTTAATTCGAACTAACTTAAACCTTGGTCACACTAGGCTTTCATTAGTTCAAATTAAGGGCTTCCTTAACTTGAACTAATACATTCGATTGCTTAGTTTGAATTAATGGTTAATTCGATCCGTTAATTCGAACTAAGTCAAATGTGGCCATATTAGTTCTAACTAACTGTTTAGTTCGAACTAATCAGCAGATTGACCTTCCTGCAGCTGACTAATTCGAACAAAGCAAGTGTCCTGCATGGACATGGCTAGTTCCAACTAGCATTCTAGTGGGGCCATGCTAGTTCGAATTAAGTTAATTCAAACTAACTAAAATTAATTTGAACTAGGTTTTATAAGTGTAGACGTAGCCAAAAAGTTTTACATTCTTGTTTAGTCGCCAGCAGATGACACTGAGTCTCTCTATCCAACTAATACTTAAAATAATCCCACACAAGCAATCCCAAGAGGGTTGTTGAATTTGTAATAACAAAGCAGTGACCACATCATGCATAAATGCTGCTGAGTCTCATTTGGGCTTATCATATGTTTGTATTGTTATGGTTCCAGGCTGCTAATGCTTTAAGCCTCAGGCTCTAACTTGAGCAGGAAGGGTTTATTTTTGGAAAAAGAACCTTTCCCATGTTGCTTGTGATTTCAACAAAAGCCTATTTTTTTCTTATTTAAAAACAGATATACCTTTCAGTAAAACTCAAACTAAAATAACAGGACTCAGCCAAGTACAGCACTTTCCTGTTGAGAAAGAAAGCTGTCTTGAACCCAAGTCCTTGAAGCCCAGGTACTAAGACTTATATACTGGAAATGGTATGCCTGGGAGGTGTGGTGATACAAGATTGCCAAGGCTTGCAGTCAAATATATTTAGAAATGCATAAAGATAAATATCTCCAACAAACATAATTGCTTAGAATACACAAAGAGGATGGTCTATTTTGGGTTTTGCATCTGGAATTCAAGGGAAAAAAATTGAACTCGGATGGGATTTCTCATCCACAGCTCATGAAGTCAGAGAGAAGTTGAAGTATAGTCTGGCAGTCAAAAAAGCCATGCTGACAGCCAGGTCTTCCGTGTTCTGTTCCTATACTTGGTGTATGGAATTGTGAAAATCACTTGACCTAACTGTAAAATTATCATAATTGTCTACCTTCAAAGAATTGTGTTTGAGGCCTCCTTAATGTCAGTAGGTCACTTTCTATTATAGCTTTTAAGATCAGAAGGGACCATTGTGATTGTTTAGTCTGACTCCAGCATCAAACAAGCCATAACTTTTGGTTGAGCTAGATCATATTTTTTAGAAAGACATCCAGTCTTGATTTAAGGACATCAGGTAATAACTAAGTCAGACCAACATGAACGTCAGAAGTAATTAATAATACAGAATACTTATGAGACCAATAAGCAATTTTACAAGACACTCATATTACCTTCCAGAATAAGAAACAACACTGTATATGAAATCTAGATCTCTCAAGATAGTTAATGTGTCAAACAAATTTAAATTGCTAATGTCGATTAGCAGTCTTAATTGTGTTGAGATATTACCTTGACAGATCACACAGTGACGAGAGCAAAATCAGCATAAACAGATACATATATGTATATATAAAAGGAAGCAAGCACATTAGATAAATCAAGTAGAACAACAGTACTTCTCAGTATCCTACTAACCTAAGAACTTGATATACTGTACTCTATCATTTTATGTACATTACTAATTATTTTTGGAATTATGGTAGCACTTTGAATCCTGAATCAAGATCAGGGCTCCACTGTGCAATCATGTATTAAAAAACACTTCCTGCTTTAAAGGACTTCTACTAGCTAAACAGATAAGATTTAGCAGGAGAGAAGACAGGATTATTATCCCCATTTTTACAAATTGTGAATTGAGGCATGGGGAGATTAAGTCACTTGCCCAAGGTCACACAGGAGGTCTATGTGACAGAGATGGGCTCTGAACCCAGCTCTCTCTTGAGTCACAACCAGCATCTTAATAAGTATCCATTCTCTAGAATGCCCAACTCTCTAGAATGGATAATGGACAGATGTATAGGATACAAATAAAGTTGTTCCATCTATCTTGACTCTGCATTCCAGACTTCCAAACACTTGAGAGATGCTTCAAAAAGTAATCTTTATGTTCAGTTTCTGGCATTGGGATTAGGATTTGAGGTTTTTTGAGATGAACTGTTTGATACTTTGATTAACATTATTGTTTCTGAAAAATGCTTCAGAATCTATGCATCATTTATGAATTTAGAAGACCACATAGGATTTGTAATATCTGTAATAGTCCATATGGTAGGTATAATTTCTGCCGGAATCTAGGAGATACTTTTAACACAGGGAGTCTGGTAGAGTCCATGTAATAGTTGCAAACTCTACTAGAGTTCCTGCAGTAGCTCTTAAAGTTTCTCAGAGCCTTTGCTTAAGGATATCTTAAATCCCATGTGCATTTTTGGGTAAATTATGGATTTTAGGAATTAAACAGCCTAATTCTACAAACTCTGATCTGATTTATAGGGTGGATCACACATACCAAATAGTTCTAAAGTTAACCCAGCAAACTTAATAGTGCAAGTTACTCTTCATGTAGGACAGCACAAGAAATCAAATCTGGAGTTACTAGGCCAGGACGTTTTCTAATTATGAAGATGTTAAAAGAGTTTAGAAAATATTTACAAAAATGTAAATGCTGATTTTTCATATCCAACTATCTCCTTGTCTGATAATCCCAATTCTTTTAAATAAAGATTCTCCTTTGGCAGATGACCACCTCTATGAGACATTTCATCTGGCCAAGTTAGGTAGAATGTCAAAATTATTACTATTAGTGGTATAATTGTAGCATCTAAAAACCATAACCAAGATCACAGTACTAGGTTTATACTTGGAAAGTAGTTACAACCAAGAAGAAGAACTATAATCTCTCACTAATATCTTGAAATAGTCAAAGTGGCATTCCTATTAACAGTATGATTTGTTATCCTAGCAATACACCTTAGAATATGAGACTATACAATGGATTAATAACCTTTCACAAACAAGTTCCAAAGGGGTAGTAGTGTTAGTCTACCATCTGTTTTGATTTGCCGTTACAGCCTGACCTGATCCTGTGTCATACATTTCTCTGCATTTAATTTCCCCCCACTCTGTAAGTTCCCCATCTTCAAAGCATCTGACGAAGTGGGATTTTCTCCCATGAAAGCTCATGCAATAAATAAATTTGTTAGTCTTTAAAAGTGCCACATGACTCCTTGTTTTTTTTTTTCCCCCACAAACCAGGCACAATATTTTAAAAGTACTTTCCTGCATATTTAATATATTGATACTTATGATTACATAAAAAAGTAATATAAATATTTGAAATGGGAAAGGGGGTTGTTTTTAACAAATTGGCCAGTTTTGCATTCCCAGTTTACTACAGAAACCTGAAATTTATATTATTTTTCATAAAGACAATACATTTGTAAGTCACTATGCAGAAAATTGACTAATATGTTTTAATGTATTCATGCGGTACTAAGAAACAAGAAAGTTTCTGCGAAAACTATTTTGTGATGACAAGATAAAACTGTTGTTTGCAACTTTTTCTATTCAAACACAGGTCTGATCTTCTTAATTCCATTTGATAGTATCACAGCCTCTGAAACTCACTATTTTAGTGTATTGAGTAGGGAGAGCAGTAATTGTATTAAAGTTTCTTTTTGTCCTAATGCAATTACCTAGTCAAGCGGTGTTTATTTAAAGGATAATGGAAGTGGTACTCCATTTAAGAAAGCAATAATAATCTAATGACCATGTGATAAACCTCATGCTCATGTAAAGTGATCATCTACGAAGATAAGAAAGGAATTTTTCTGATGTGTCATAATGTTGTATATTTGAATTCGTGCATTATGGATGGTAGGGGTGTTTCCCTCATCTAAAGCATCATTGGCCAATGCTGGAGTCAATATACTAGGCTATATCAACTACCAGGATGATCTGGTGTGGAAAATCACGTGTTCATTAGCAATCTGCAAAACTAAATAGCAAATACTTAATGAGCAAATCACATTATAGTCCAAGAAAAACTCCTTATTTATTGTTATATTTATGTTACAAATTTAAAACTAAACATTTTATAGCGTAATGAAACATGAACCCAATTCTGATTTATTTTATACTGGCATAACTCAATTGACTTCAGTGGAGTTGCTCCTAATTTATAGTGGTGTAACTAACAGCAAACATTAAACTTGTTAATTTTCTTTTTCCTCTCCCAATTAAATATTCCTCTTTCCCTTTTCAACTTCAATTTAATTACTTTACCTAGAAAATAAAGGGTGAAATACTGGCTCTATTGAAATTAATGGCAAAACTCCTATTGACTTCAGTGGCACCAGGATTTCACCCCAATTCTACCACTAGCCTTTTTACCTTCTCAGGATCTCTATTCCCATCTTTTATGGCTAATTTAACAAAACAGTAAAAATGAACAGAACTGCCCTTTTTCTTTTACCTGATGCTCCTAGTAGCAAACCTGTCCATTAACCTCTGCTGGGTGCTTTAGAGCACAGGAATGTACTGTTAGAAATGAAACACTGTGAATGCTATAACTCTCTAGAGCATGTGTTACTTGTACAGTAATGTCACTCTGTGGTCACTATCCAACAGAAGGTGAAGCTGATGAGTGGTGTTTATCTGTCAGCCATGTGTCTTGAAGTGTCTCCAAACTTATTTGTCTTGGAGAAGAAACAAAAGAATTAACCTAGCTTCTAAAGTTTAACCTGGCCTCATCTTGAAGAAAACACTCTTATCCAAGGTCACATCTCATATGCATTACAATCTTCCCCACTTATCCAAATCCAGAATTTCTTTCACATCTTCATACCACTCACATAACCAATATTACCCTGTATTCTATCCAAATTGGCTAAAATAAAATAAGAATGGACTTAAATGTTTGCCTGCTTTTCAAATCAAGAACCATATCTTAGGTGGTATAAATGTGATTTAAATGGAGCTATGGTAATTTACACAAGTTGATAATCTGGCCCTGATACTTTTTTGAGGTTTGGAAAAACTCAAGTACATTTTTTCCACCTATTACTTTTCATTTTCTTCCACTTCTGTCCTTGCTGGTTCTGGCTAGGACTGGAGGCAGGGTATACGAGAAATACAGTGAGAAATGCTGATTCAATGATATTCCGGCCCAGTTTTACACATCAAGGGTATGTCTACACTGGAGGCTCTGTTAAGTCAACTTAACAAGGTTGACTTTAAGTTGACTTAAAGTCAACCTTGTTAAGTCAACTTAGAAAGTCCACATTGAAAACTCCTGTCAACTGCCTGCATCCACACTGGCAGGTGCTGGTCAATGGAGGAGTGGTGCATTGTGGGTAGTTGGGAGGGGGCCTGGAGGCCAGTTAGGTCAACTTGAGGGCTTTCCCCATCTACACTACATTAAGTCAACTTAATAAGGTCAACTTAAGCATTAAGTCGACCGTAAGAGATGGTGTTAGTAAGTCAACTTAAGGAAGCGCTTAAGTCAACTTAATAAAAGCCCAATGTGGACACAGGAGTTTGTCGGTCGACTTAACCTTTCTTAAGTCAACCTAAGACTCCAGTGTAGATGTACCCCAAGAGGCTCTGGATGATTCAGAAAAGTATCTCAACTTTGGAGTGCTCATCACAACTTAAACTACACATTTATTTTAAAATTTACCCATCGATAATCATTAATATATTTCCAAGATTTGTGCTTAATACAAGCTGCTGAATATGTTTCAAATAAGAATATCCCGGATGCTGCATAGCTAGTACTTTATTTACTTCTGTTCATTAAGAACCCATTCTAGCAAAGCACTTAAGCACATGGTTAAAAAGCATGTGCTTAAGTGCTTTGCTGCAGGGCTCATGTTCAATAATGTGCTTGCTATTGTACAAGACACATGTAAAGACCAACCTTTGCTCTGAGGAGATTACAGTTTAAAATTCTGATCCCGGAATTTGATCTGTGCAGATAGGCTCATGCACCCCATTGCCTTTAATAAAACTCAGCACAGGTGTAAGCGGGCCAGCCCAAGGGATTTGGCACCCTAGACGCCTCCTCCCCATTCAATATAGAGAAAAATAACATATTAATATATTTTAAAAATAGGGAAAAAAATCACTTCTGTCTAATTTGGCACCACTTAAAGCCTAGCGCCCTAGGTGACTGCCTAGTTCGCATATACATTTGGGCCAGCTCACAGTGTAAGGTATAAATGTCTATTTACAGAGCAGATTGCAAGATGAAGATGTAAAGATAGACCAGATCTTTTGATATAGCATTTTTCCATTGTGTGCTGTAATGATTTCATTCTTGTAAAATATAAGAGATGGGCATTTTTAAATAATGCACTTTTAGTCCATTCTTGACTAGAGTGGAGAATTGGGAAATACTTGTGTTATTTTTTTATGAACAACATATGATCCTCAGTGTAGCTATTTGATATTAAGAGTTAGCTCTTAAGGGGTTGTTAAAGGAATACGGCAGAAAAGGCGAAACTATGGCCTAGATAACAGCATCTTCTCAATAACAGCCACTTCATAGCAGTGATGAGGGAATTCCTCAGGCCCAGTTCTCTGGGGCACTGAAGAGTGACATGTTGATGAGTTCTCACAATCTCTGTTACTGTTCCTTCAGTTTGCAACCTTTGTTGCTATTTTCCTTCCATTTCTGTTCTTGGTTTATTCCTGACACCATGTTATGTTCTTCTGCATCAGATATGGACTGGTCACAGAGCTTGCTTATACACACCAGATGTATCCATCATAAAACCCCTTAATATTCTGCTTTGACTGAGGTTCATTTACATGAGGTACTTTACACACAGTGCCATCTCATGGCTGAACAGCACAGTACCGTTTAACATTCCACTTTCACAGCTCCCCACTGTGCACCGCCATACTTCCATCACACTCCCCACCCAGCTAACAGTGCTTCTGGAGATCCCTCCCACTGCTCTCAGTGTTGGTTCTGTACTAGTTCTTCCCTGTATCTGGCCAGGGCCTAGACCAAGAAAATGATTGGGAATTGGTAGCAAGGGGAGAGATGCCATATTTGTGAGGATAGAAAAAATGTCGGGTTATGGCAAGCCCAGCTGAGAATAATTCCAGGCAAGAATTCGTACCTGGCTCCCTTTCGCAACAGGCAGAAATCCTCTGTCCTACTTGGCACAGCATTCCCTAGTGGAAGTCCAAACCATTAGGAAATTTTTAAGTTCCCTTTTTCTAGCCATTGATTAGCTAGCTGCCTAAGAGTTAATGATATAAAACCCATACTGGCCTATAGTTATCCAGCTAATTACTACAAATTTGTCTTTAACTTTCAGAAAGCCAAGTAGCATATAAAACATAGTGAAGCTAATATAATAGAAGGTGAAGTTATATAAGAAACATCCTATTTTATGTTATATACTGATCTGTTATGTTATATAAGAAAATGGTCTTATTTTATGTAGAAATTATACAGAAGGGGCCAGCCCAAAGACTTAGTTTAGAGGTAGACCTAAGAACTGTCATTATAAATCATATAGTTTAGATTTCCATTCTTGCTTTCTTGCTTCCTGGTCTGGCAGAGGCTACGAGTCATATTCACCTCTGGGGGCAAGCGAAACCATCACGTCTCTCAGCAGTGACCTCTCCAATAAACAAAGGAGTAGTGCTGAAAGGAACCACACATTGTCCACCTATGCTAAAATAATTACCGCTGCAAGGAAAGGGTCCACACAAGTAGATTTATTTAGTTGGGGTTGATTGATTTAGTTGGGATTGGTCCTGCATTGAGCAGGGGGTTGGATTACATGACCTCCTGAGGTCCCTTCAAATCCTAATCTTCTATGATTCTATGACAGGTATAACACGTACCAAAAAAGGGATGGGGGAATGAAACTCTATAGCTCCAACAAGAACACAGAAGGATCCTCTTTCCTAAAAGTATTCAGCTCATGATTCTGTTGTCTCGACTGTGAGCAAATTTTTTTACAAAGGGAGGAAAAAAGTTAAACATCACTATGTGCATACAGTCATGTCTTTATTTGTGTTCCTCTTATGCCATGGAAAAAAGGTAATTGTATACAAACAGTTCATATCACTTCTGGATGCTGGAGAGCACTTTGATAGCCTGGCAATCCCTTTTTATTCCTCTGTGTGTGAGACTCTGTGTGAGAGAGAGTGTGAGTGTGTGCTGCTGCTGAATATAGAACGTTATAGATGTTCTCATCACCCACATGAAATGCAACAGAGATTCCTTCCAAAAGCCAAAAGAGCAGAGGCAACAGACAACAGATGTCAGAGGGGTTCCCATAACTGCCAATTTTCAAAGTGTTTGCATTGAAAAGAGAGGAGGTGCTATTTTGACTGATATTTCAATGCAGTATATAAAGCAGAGGAATTCTTCTCCCCCTCTGCTTGTCATACTGATCTGATTATTCCCAACTGGACTTGGGGCTACTAATTGTTGAATCTGAAGGATTGAAACTCATTGGGAATAGATAGAATAACAATGCCGGAACCCACCAAGACAACTGGTAAGCATATCCCCAGAGCTTTTCTACTTTTTAAATTATGTATCTTAACAAAACACAAAAAGATACCCTTTAAACCATCTTGCACTGGAATAATTAATAGTATCCAAGAGTATTAGCCCTGATCAGTATGCCAGCATTACAGTATTGCATAGTTATATCATTAATCAATTTAAGCAAAAATACTATATTGAAGTAGGACGCCAATACAAAATTGAAGTCATCCACAACTGTTCTAAAAAAAACTAGTTTATCAGAGAACATTAAGGAGTGATCTGATGGAGCAAATATTGTGTTCTTCTTCAAAAGTATGTAAGATTTTTGAGGTATATTTTCTCATTTATTTAATTCTCGCTATAAAATTATCCTAAACCTGAAAAACAGGACATGAGGATTCATTTGTGTTTTCAAAGAGCAGTATCTATTTATAGTTTTCAACTGCTCACTTTTTGAAAATAAAGGTCAGGTCTATATTAATCTTTTAAAGGACATGATCATAAATCAGTTTAATTTGATGCAAATGTATCCTGTATATGTGATGTTTAAGACAAGTCACATTAAGTTTTTCTATATAAATCAAACTATGATGGTATATTTTGCTGCAGTAGAGACATTATTATGCTTGATTTCAGGAGAAGGATAGCATAAGACAGAAAAAGTATGCCATTTTTCCTGCACTGTTTTAGGCAATACTCCCATTGAAATCCCTAATTACACAGCTTGTTAAGAAGATACAGATTTGTGTGTTAGACAGATTTTGGAATGATTTAAGAAGTTTAATAATTATTGCCTTATGATTTTGTAATTTTTAAATAATTCATCTCTTACTATTTTGGAATTCTTTCAATTAGTAAAACCAAAGCTAATTAGCACTATAATAGATGTACATTATTTATAATGTGGTTGCTGAATCCTTGTACTTCAACAGCGATGTGAGATTCTATCATCATCTATCTTTCATAATTAACTATTTTTTGCAGAGAGAAGGGCAGGGATTCTTAGGTAACAGTTTTCATCCTTATTTTTATTGTTTCTTTAGTATTGACAATGCATTCAATGCTGCTTGAGACAAAAATAAAGATAGATTGTAAACTCTTTGGGCAATAATAATAAAGGATTCTGTAGAGAAATTACTAACAATATGTAAGCCACAGAAAATGTACAGATTGACTGAATGAAGTATAAAACTTTTCTTTCAAAGTTTAGGGGCTGGCCCTAAAAGAGTAAGGGTTTACAGGATCAGGCCCTTATCTTATATCACCCAGGGTATAAACATGTTTTTCAATCACTAATAATTCAAAAAGCTGTAGTATTTATAATGGAACCCAGCTAGATAAGGCTAGATTCTGATTTCAGTTATATTAGTGTAAACCAAAAATAACCAGATGAAGTCTTTATTTTACACTGGTTTAACTGATATCAGAATTTTGCAGGCATTTTATTTCCTTTTCCTACAGGCCAGATTGTTCATTGTAAGAATATCCTCCCATCCAAATGACTTCAATAGTGTTATGAGCACTCAGTTCTTTATAAGAAGTACTCAGCACCTTGCATGATTGGAACCTCATTTTATTCTTAGGGCGCTTATAAAACCAATCCATATGAACAAAATTGAATCTAGCATCAATCTTCAAAAATCTCAGAAAACCCCATTCACACATAGGTATATGGTTGTGTTAAAACAATACAGTATTTGATTTACCATTGACATTATCAGTATAAACTGCATTATTTTAATAGCTTTCCTGAATATTTTTTCTGGTGTCATTAAGAGGAAGGAGCTGAACAACCTTCTGTGGGGTTGAAGGGTTTAGCACCTCCCAGGTGAAGCCATGCACTTTGCAGGATTGACCTCTAAACATCGAGTGTTGACAGACTGCAATGATCAATTTACTTGCTGGCTTTCCTTGGAGCCCATGGACAATGACGAATGAAGTATCCCACTCAAAATAGCTACACCAAATGCATGCACTAATATGAGAATCTAATCCTCTGTAAGAGCCAAGCCCCTTCTAAAGTATCTTGTATGTAATGTGAATGATTTATATATGTATTAAGTGTTCTTTTTATTTGATAAATACTATGGTTATATTTCAAAAAATTTCAGTAGACTTTGAACCAAAAACGTACTGGTGATGGAACAAACAAGGCATTCTGACTGCCTTTGTGCTAGCAAGATGAACTACTCACTAGCAAGCTGAAAGGACTCATTCAGGAAACCCTCTACTTTTGGAAACTAGACGGCTGAATACAACATAAAAGGAAGAGCAAAGAAAGGCCACAGGCATAGGACTTTGCATTGTGTTTGGCCCAACCACAGTAGCACCTCAACAATAGCTTTTCCCTGATATTTCGAAAAGAAGCAGGGTGTGATGATCCTGATCATGCACCTCCTAATTGACCTGAGTAGTGCTACTGAAGCCAATGAGATCACTAACATGCATAAGGATTTGCGGAATCAGAAATTAGTTTCATATTTTAATATATATCTTATTACAATGACCACAGCGGAGAATTTTTGAGGCCACTGCTATAAACAGCTCAAGGGCATTATTTGCAAGTAGAACTAGAGTTTTTTAAGGCAGTTCTGCACAGGTCCTAGGTTGCACATAGAAAACTCCCACTGAAATGCAACATATTGAGGTCATTAGTTCCCAAGAGTGGGAAGTTTCCCAAATAGGTCTTAGGGCCCAGTCCCCCAGTACATACTTATTCAAGTATTGTCACTGATTTAAATCACTCCTTGATTAAGTAAAAGTTGTAGGAGCACTCCCATTTAGTGGAATCTGTCACTGTAGAGACAGGCTTTTGGTACAGAGTCATCACAATTAACTAAGGAATTAAGGCCTTTATTCAGCTCTAATTAAATCAACAGAAAGATTCCCATAGATTCCAGTGCGAGTTGAATGATGAAGCTAGTTTCGCCTGAGAAAGGTCTACAAGATCGTACCTACTGCAGTTATTTTAATTTAGTTCATCAGTGGATATCCTGTCAGCTAACATCAAGAGATGATCAGATCAGGACTGGCCTGGCCATTCCCTCATGATTTCCTTTTACCAAAGTTAGTTATGTCTGGGCATTAATTAGCCACCCTCTTAAAAACTGTCATAGACAAACACTTGGCAATGCTTTTGTAAAACTGCCAACTTTCAAACTATTTCAAACTATTTGTGGACACCATCCCATGGAACAGGTGTAACCAGTATGTGGCAAAGAGCTCCATAACTTTGTACTTGTTTATTCTTCCCAATCTAGGAAATAAACCATGGTCATAATGTAGATCAGTGTTTCTCAACGACCAGTTTGTGGATTGGCACCAGTCCATGAGATCTCCCTGACAGGGTTTAGGAAGGCAGCAAGATGGTCCCTGGTATCAAAAAGGTTGAGAAACTCTGTCATAAATTATCATTCTTAGTCCCAATTCAAAAGCATTTGTCAATTGTCTTCTAGCAGCGTTTTCTAAGGTTTTGCAAAGACTATCAGAGGTCTGGCTATATAGAATGTTCCATTTCTCCTCCATTCTGGCAGGGAATGGAAACACTCTACAGAAGTGGCGTGTTTTGCCTTATGCAGCTTTTTACTGATCCAATTTACTTACTATAAGTAGCACGAAACAGACATGTCTGGAGAAAGCTGTATGCAAACCATATCTGCAAGGAAGAAAAGACTCCAGGGAGAAAAAGGAAAAAGGAGTTACAATACAGGAACTGTGGAAAAGTGAAGATTTGGCTTTCAGCCCAAACCAAATGGCCTGTTCCTCTGTTGTTGCTTTTTCCCCACCTGTGATTTTACTCCCTCACGTTATTATTTTATCAACTAAACTATTTTAAAAGTCTTGAAACTAATTAGAATGGTCAAATGTGTAGTAAAGAAGATTTTGTTACATCCAGAAAGATAAGAGTTCTGATAACAGATACAGCCAAATAAGTCTTTTCAAATCTTTTTATGCAGTATTTTAGCCAAATCTAGGCATCACTTTCATAAAATTTCTTTTTATAATCCTCAGCAGTACCTTCAATCTTAGTCTCAATACTGGGGATGGATGAAAGACGACTAAAACTTATGAACATTCCTTAAGTCTTAATTTTTCAAAAATCAAAACAAAAAAATTACTTGAAAATTTTACTCAAAAGTTCAGGGGTTTTTGTTGAAATTCAAGAAACTGACAACAAGTTTTCTAGAAAAATTGTAATTGAAAAAATGTTGACCATCTCTACTCACTTTACAGTGCAAGTATCATTTACTTCCACTGCTACTTTTCATTTCACTCAGCTCTAGTCCTTTAGGTAACTACTGCAGTCTTGCTTCTGAAGAATGATGTTTCACTGTTTCATAAATTATACTCTCACTAATAAGCAGACCTCAGTAGCATTTCCAGTTAAAACCCTCAGCTCAGCCTGGGCATTCGTCCTAAGATAGCCCCCAAATGGGTGGTGCAGCTGCTGCTGTGGGGCAAGCATGCAAATATTTTGCTGCTGTCATCATCATTTTTCTTCGGCAGAATTGGCTTTAAAACTTGTCTCCCCTCCCAGACCCCCCTCCTTTTTGTTCGAGCACCAGCCCCCATGGCAGGATTCATGTACAATCCAGTTACATGAAGTTATTCAAATAAAGCTATGGGTGCATGAACTTTACTGTCACATTTTCAATGGCATTAGCATTTTCATATTTTCGATGTGGGGAGTTAAAAGGGGGGAACCCTAATTTATTTTCTCTATCAATTCTTCATAAATTCCCTTTTCATCATTTCTAGCTAATGATTTTAAAGCCTTTGCAAAGGGAAGGCTTCCAAGCACGTCCACCAAGCATGTAACTGGAGCCCCATGGGTGGGCCCGATTGAGTAGGGGTGCACCTGCATAGGTTGAGTTACAGGATGGGGGCCTGAATTACTCTTGAGCTGTCTGCCACCTCATACCTTATTTGCAAGTGTTGCCCCACACTTCCTCCCAAGATATCATTCTGTCTCTTGGATTTATATTTTGACCTTTAGCCTCCATCTCTCTGTTGTTTTTACATTCTTAATCTCCTTATTTTGTTTGAAAAGCATTTGCACGGGCCAAAAACACACCCCACTTGATTATGATTACGCTGAAAACTAGAACATCTGTACTAACAGTTGCTGCTTCACTGACGAGCTTACGTTCGTCAATTTTTAATTTTCAGTCAACACTTTTCTAAGTCAATTGACACAACAATAAACTGACACGGCAAAATCAGCCTTGGCTGACACTGTCCTTATTTCAGTCCAGAAGTGCTTTACTCATAAAACAATGTACAGGACAAGCTAACACTAAAAATAAAATAAAATAAAAGCTAAGACTGAAATGCACAAATGAAAGGGGATTTGCTTTTCATTCTAGTGCACTAGAGGGTGCTTTGTACTGGGAGGGTTGTCATTTGCAAAATGCTGCCTTTATGCCTCTCCACATTGCACCTGTTGTGAAGATAAATAAAGGACTGTCCAAATCTTTCCCCTCATAAGTCCTAAATATATCATGTAAAGAAAGCTTTTTAAAAGCATGCTACACTCTCCTTATCTTTCCCTGGCAAACTGGATGAGTAACGGCCTTTATTTTCAGGCCCCCAGCCTAACAAGCAGGGCAGGTGTTTGGGTCAATCAGCAACAAGATGGCACAGCTATCTGGTGAGGCACCAGTAGATGTCATCCCCTTCCCCCAGAAGCTAATAGTCCACAAGGAATTGTGCGTGAAACGCTGCAAAGGATTCTGTTGTATGAGAAGTTCCAAAGGGGTAACTGTGTTAGTGTAAGTCTGCAAAACAAACAAGGAGTCCTGTGGCACTTTTAAAGACTAGCACATTTATTTATTGCATGAGCTTTCATGGAAGAAAATCCCACTTCGTCAGACGCCTTGAAGCATGGGATTTTCTCCCACGAAAGCTCATGTGATAAATAAATTTGTTAGTCTTTAAAAGTGCCACAGGACTCCTTGTTTGTTCTGTTGTATGAGAGGCATCCAAAATATGGTTTGAAAAGGAGCAGCAAAATATAGATTGGAACAGGGAAAAACGAAGCCTGGAGAAATTACCCTCAGAATAAGCTAATCTTGAGATTTTCACTCAAGCAAATCTTCCAGATTTCACCAGCTTGGTGGTGATCCCAGTGTAAAATGAATGAAGAATTTAGTGAAGGTAGAAGAGTGTTTCTCAACCATTCTGCAAACAGTCTCCCTAACAGATTGCCTCTTGACCTAATGTCAGCGATGTTATATCATTTATGTAGCATTCTTAAAAGAGACTATTTATTATACACTATTAAGCATTTACATTGCACCTAGGAATTATCAGTGGAGTGGGAGAGCAAGAGGGAAAGATTACCAGCTTTTGCTGTGATCTGAAAGTTTTCCCGGTCTCACCAGCACCAACTCCTATTATATTACATCTCCACTTCTGCAATCTCTTGAAGATGAGTTGAGTGCTTGAGAAACGTCCAGCATCTCCGTCATTCTCCTCCCATCCCAATCCTTATTACAAGTCATTATTGAAATATCAACATCTAGATTCTAGAGTTTCTGAAAAAAGGCTTTTTTGGGGTGGGCGGATTTACTTCTGTTAGGCAAACACAAATGGTAGCAAGCAAAGCTAATTCTTCTGTTATTAATCATTATTTCTGCATCATAATAGGAGCATATTGCACTTTAATGTCAAATCCAAGACATTCTTCTTGGATTTGCAGAAGTTCTAACTATTTAAGCAACTCTTTAAATTGAAATGTAGGGGAAGAAAGCAAAGAAATGATGGGAATGTTCATGTTTGGTCACTATTAATTTTGTCATATTAACATTTCACTGCATTAGCATTTTACTGTCAGAGTAGCAACCACAGGAATATTACAATGAATGCATTCTTCTAATTTCTAATCTTCTAATAGTTTCTGAGGAAACTGTGGCAGTTTAGAAACACTATGGGTGCGTCTACACTTACAAGTTAGGTAGACTTAAGGAGGCTTAAGTCAACCTAACTTACTCCCTGTCAACACTGGGCTTTTATTAAGTCAACTTAAGCTGTTTCTTAAGTCAACTTAAGGAAAGTTTAAGTTGACTTAATAACACCTAGTTTTAGGGCAACTTAAACCAGTGTGGACGCCCTAAGTCGACTTATTCCCCAAGTCGACCTAAGGTGGGGGGACAAGGGAGCCCCGCATGACTCCCTGGCAGAAGGGAGCCATGCGGCTCCCTTCTGCTGGGGAGCACAGCTCCCTTGTTCCTGGGGGAGCCCCTGCTCCCATCTCCCAGGACCCGCGGCTTCTGGGCAAGAGGAGCAGCAGCTCCTTTTTTGCTAGGAGGCCGCAGTTCAGGGAGAAGGGATCCCCAGCCAGGGCTCCAGCAGGAAGGAGAGAGCCGCGGCTCCCGGCTTCCCCTGGGGAGAGCCAGCCATGTGCAGCTGCTTCTCCCCGGGACAAGCTGCTCGCGGCTTCCTGGGGGGAAGGGGCTGGCTCTTCCCGGGACAAGCCGCTCGCGTAGTCTGGGGAGCCGAGGCTCCCTCAACCTACCCAGTTGACCTAGAGTGTCTAGTGTAGACTCTCTAAGTCGACTTAATAAGGTCACATTTAAGTTGAATTAATAAAGTTGAATTAATTTTCTGAGTGTAAACATAGCCTATAAGAGTGAAGGAGATCATTCATTTTACAGTCCATGTACCATAGCCTAATCCATCCTACATAGCAGTATTATTCTCTATCCTTGCTTTAACTTTCCTACTAGGTACCACCAGTTCTTTTAATATTGCATGGTTTCAGCTCCATATTGTGACTCCCTACTTATTTCTTCCTCAGGATCTTTTCTGCTGGTTCCCATCTTTGCTTGAATTTGTGCCCTTTCATTTTTGACTCTCTTAACTTTTAGTATAGCTTTGGGACATCCCTACTTTCCTTCCAATGCCCTTCCTTTACGTCCCATCTTAACCTCTTCTTTTCTAACCAATATAAAATCAATTTTCCCTACCCAATTTTTCCATATCAATTCCAATCAATCATTAACTTTTGGAAGTATACCATTATGATGTTATCTGACTTGTTCTATAATGATGTCTTCCATTTGCTTTCCAGACACCTAGCTCATGGTTTTAGTTTTCATTCACTGTCAGTCTGTAACTGATCACCTTCCTGCAGTCTGTGAACATTTAACACTTATTGGTCCAAATCCATCCCTAGTGTAGCTTCAATTCCTTTTGCCATTTTAAAATCCTTTCCTCATCTCTCTGCAACTGACTGAATAAACCACATCTGCCCAGGCCTCCACTGTCCCCCAGATTTCTTTTGATCCAATTTTTCTTCAATGAAGTACTTTCTAGAACAAACCCGCAAATTTAGCAGCATAGCTTCTTAGGAAGCCATTCCAGGAAGTAGTCTTCCCACCTGCTGCAGAGAAACACACCCACTCACAAGTTGCAGACATGAAAGGTGTTACTGGAATTAAAAGTAGTAGTAACTTCCAGGTGGGTTTCTGCTCAGAGGCCTGCCTGGACCTGAGGAGTGCAGCATGCTACAAAGAATGGAATTCCTACAACACTGAGGGTCTCCTGCAGTGTCTCAGGGAATCACTGCTCTCTCCTCATGGTGGCTTTGGAGATATGTTCTGTGCACTTTGCTACCTTCAGCCCACACTCTAGTAGAGGATAGTTTGTGGCCAGTTATTGCTGTTATTGCCCTCATCTGTAACGAGTAAGTTATTTTGATTGTGCAATTGCCACACAAAGCTCTGTTTGTTCCAGTGTAATTGAGGGAAGATAAAGGTATCCCATCAGCAGGTCTGGCTGTTCACTAATATTGTGGGGCATTCAGATGAGGTGAGATAAAAAACACAAACCCTTGAGGACACTGGCAGAATGCAAAACATATTCCCAGTGTAAGCCATGAATGATCAGGCCTAGATGGCAGCTCAAGCTGTACACTCCTGCAGGGGCATAAAGGAAAGATTGATTCTGCTCTCCCTTTCCCCATACTCTGTCAGCTAGGAAGGGGGTATTACTCATTTACTGTTGGCCTATCCAAAAAAAAAAAGTTCTAAATTATTCCCTTCTGGGCAAGGAAATTAGGGAGAAATTGTGATACCCTGACCTACAATTCCTTCCCTGGAATGCACCTAGGGCAATGCAACAACACAGAGCTTTGACCTTAGGAAATCTATAACTGTATCAGTATTTAACATGCTCAGGTTAGTCCTCATCATCTCTTTCTCCCATGACATTTTTCTACCCCCGGAAGGATCCCCATATTACAGTTCCTGGTAACAATTCCAACTGTTCCACACAAAGCAGCAGTTTCTCTTATCAGAGCTCCTGTAACAGCCGTAGCCATTACAAGCAATATCTGAGGTGGCTGTGCCGGGGTGGTAGAACTTTTTACCTTTCTCTCCCATGGAACGAATCAATTCAAATCTTCGCATTCACTGAATACATGCAGTCCTGAACATCTGTTTTTCCTTCAAGAGTTCTAGCAATGTTTCCGCTATACATGAGGATTCACTGTTTCTAATGGCAACTCCAGAATCCAGTTTTGCTTTGCAGATGTGGGAAATGCCTGGAACCAGAAAGATCTAGGGAGAGTCATATAAATAGAAGATGTTTATTAATTGATTACTTCTGTGTAATTTCTACATAAGCACATACTCACTGTAGCACACCTGGCTTAAGGCCTTTTCCTCTTATTTTAATAAGAACCTAGTGTGCAGGAAAAATAATGCACAAGGCTAGACCCAAACAAGAGTCTGAATTCTAACAGAGGCTGTGGCTGCTGCTCCTGCACAGGTGCAGACTCCAAGGATGAATAGTGACATTTTCCCATGGCATTCCCTCCAGTCGTACTCAGCTTCTGTCTTAGCTTTCCTTTGCCCTATTTTTAAAGAGGAAATCTGACCTCTCTCCTCTCTCCTTTGCCCTTGTTTTCCATTTCCATATTTTGCAAAGAAGATTTCACTCAACTGACAAATTATTTTCATTTGAACAGCAGCTAAATTTGGCTAATATTATAATTTGCAAAAGCTTTTTCAAATATCTTCTCCTGGGAAACCCGTAGGGCACATAGTTCTAAAGCACAGATCACTGAACTAGCTCAGTGTTGGCTTCTCTTACAATTTTATCACAAGTCTCATGGTGGGCTTTAAGGAAGAGCACCTCAAGTGATTTTCTTAAATTTAAAATTTTGTGAAAGCCTCAGATTCTCATAATTAGCAAGTTCCAGCCACCCAGGAGCAGAGGAAAAGCTTGAACGTGTGACATGAGCCAGCCCTACAGTGGGGATGGGTGTGTGTGTGTGTGTGTGGCAATTGGCAGGGGCCTGGAAATTTAAAAGGGCCTGGGTAGATGGGAGGATAAATACATACCCTCCTCTCTTCCACAACCTCCTCCCCCCAAGGCTTCTACTACTTGGAGGAGAAGGTAGCCTGAGCCTGCCCTGCACTCACCCTGCACCAGTGGCTCCTGCGCTGGCTCCCCACACTGACTTGTTGGCTCTCTCCGCTCACAGATTCAGATAAGCCCACCACAGTGTCACCTGGCAGGCATGTCCATGTGCAGGCAGGACGCTCTCCCTACAATTTCCCCATCTTACCCCCTTCCTGAACCTGGCACCACCCAAAGCAGGATTCCCCTACCCTTCCTCACGACTTCCTTTCTCGCCCTTCCGCCATCACCTCTGGATTCCCCCTTTTTCCGGAAACAATCTTCTCCCAAGTCCTCTCATGAGTCCCCCATTCCTCTTCCCTGGACTCTCACCCCATCCCAGTGAGCCTCATCCTGATCTCCAGTGCAGCATCTCTATTGTCCATTCCTTGCCAACCCCATCTCCTCCTCCTCTCAGGAAGCCCCAAGATCCACACTCTGATATGCCTCTGCTGCTCCCCTCCCTGTTTTGGCAGAGCTTCTCACAATCAGCATTTTTCAAAATTCAGCCTTCCTGGGAGGCACTACTTAGAGTTGGAGCCAGCACCTCCTGCTGCAACTGAGAAACCTAGCTCCACCTTCTGGGAACCCTGCATTGCAGAGTTGGCCATCCCCTTTCCTGGCGGGGCTGCTGAGCTATACTGTTTGAAATACTGGTATAGGCAGGTCTCAGCCTCCTAAAACTAAAGGCTTTCCCTGCTCAGCTAAAGGCGGAGCTGCTAAGTCCAGGTTTCACTTGATTTCTTGGGACAACAAATGAAAAAAAGAAGCAGGGATGAGGTCAGAGGTGGAAAAAACAGGGGGGATCCAGAAGGGGAACACTGAGCAGAGAACCCCAGTAGGGACCATTGCTTCTCAAAGGCATCCTGGGATTCAGTGGACGCTGTCCAGAGAAACTCTGCCTGGAAATAAGACCTGCCATCACTGAACACCCAACATCCTCCTCCTGGAATGATGGATGGCCATCTTGGCCAGTACCAAGAGGAGGTTGATGAGGTCCCTGACAGGGGTGCCAAGCTATAAGTGAATATTTTAAGCTTCCTGGGGCATTTACTTTATTACTATAGAGTCAAGGAATACTTACATTAAGCCTAAAATAAATCTGCCTAAAAAGGAGAAGTTCACACATTGCATTTCAAACACCAGTTTTTAAAGAAAGTGATACGTGGCCCAATAACATTTGGGAACCACTACATGAGTGAGACAGTTTGGATGTGTCCTTTCGCTGGTTAGAGTTTACTGAAATAAGCAACTGTTCAACTTTTATTGCAGCTCTTTTATCTTGTAATCAGACTAATGGAAACATATGGTTAAATTTGAGAAAGGGGAAGAAGTTACATAAGTGCTCCTGAACATCAGCAGTTTACTTGCTGACGATTTCTTTCCAGTAACTTTGGGACAAGTTTTCTGTATTTGGTAGTTCGTGTGGAAGTTATATAGCAATATATAATAACATGCTGTCATCTGCTGTCACTCAGGTCTAGAGAATTTCAATACATTGGCATTACTTTTGAAAAGAAAATGTTTATTGGAGAGAAATTATTTCTCCAACAGAATAGCTAATAGCATGGAATGGTAGTAAACTGAGATCAAAATACATTACATGCCTACTCTTTGGTAGCGAGTCAAATTTTTCTCCTGGGTTACCTTCATTAATTTCAGTAGATACACATTAAGGATTAATTAGGCCCATTTTATTTAAAAATAGTATTTGATTGGACTTGCCTAGAGGCCTACTAACAGCAATCCTGGCATTCTGCTTTCTTGGCCAGAACAGCTGACGTAAAAGCACATTTATCCAAACTTAAAATCTTGACTCCCTTTTAGTAACTGCTGATTGAAGGTGAATTTTATTATGTGTGTGGTTTTTCATCTGAAATTATTTATAGGTAAAATTCATGTTGTAAGAAGGTTCTTCTGCATCCAAGTTTTATTACGTTTGTACCTGCTCAGAAAAGGAATCCAACTGAGGTACATTTAACTTGTGTGAAGGAGCAGGGCAGGACCAAAGCTGTGTGAATTTCAGCAGTTTTGCTTCAGAGACATGTATGCAAGCCTTTAAATGTGATTCACAATCCCTGACTGCCCCTTTGAACTCAAACTCAAAGTGTAAGTCAGCCAAACCAATGAACTCTCAGAGCAGTGAGTTCCAAATATGGACCCAACCCATGGCCTGCAGGGTCTTTCAAAGTGGCCTGCCGCTCCCCTTTTGTTGACTGCAGAAGGAAGCCACTGCCTAAGGACCCAGGTGGAGTGCATTGCCACAGGGCTATAACATTTGTGCAGGATCCTTGCTGCAGCCAAGGGGCAGAAGATCAGTACTCCTCTCCCTCTGGCTGTAGCAGGGAGCACAGCAATGTGCTCCACGTGGGTCCATACACACTGGGATCCCTGCTGGAGCCAGAGGGAGGGAAACACTGATCTCCCACCTCCCTGGCTGCAGAAGGGAGCCACTGCCTAGGAACCCAGTCTAGTGCATAGAGCTACAGAGCACGTGCAGTTTCCTTGCAACAGCCACGGGGACAGGACCAGAAGATCAGTGAGAACGCTGCCACCTTGCGGAACTGCTTCCTTCTGTCTGCAGTGAGGACTGAGGAGAGAGAGGGCTGCAGGTGGAGCAGCCAGGACCCATCATGCTTGAGGAGGGGCAGGACTCTAAAAATCAGTGCTTTCCAATTTGGCCTGCACTAACCAGGCCACCCACTATGACTTAGCTGCCAGGCTATGTGCTTCAGTGTGTAGTGACAGTCACTGATCTACACTAGTGCATTGTCTGTGGGACATACCGTGAGTATTTTAAAAACAAGGAGAGTCCTGTGGCACCTTAATTTTCTTCGGCATAAGCTTTCGTGGGCTATAACCCACTTCGTCAGATGCATGAAGTGGAAATCACAGTGGAGAGGTTATATATACACATGCCAGGATGGAGGCGGGCAAGTGTTAGCAAAGTCAGTTCAGAGAGCAGAGGGGGCTTATTCACACCTGTTGATAAATGTGTGAACAGAACAATCACTTTTTGTAGTGTGATAACCGTTCCAAGTCCCTAATCAGACCCAGTCTGAGTGTGTCAAGCTTGCAAATCAGCTCCAGCTCTGCAGTTTCACGCTGAAGTCTGTTTTTGTAGTTTCTTTGTTGAAGTATGGCAACTTTCAGGTCAGCTACTGAGTGTCCATGGAGGTTGAAGTGTTCTCCTACAGGTGTATAGATGTTGCCATTTTTTATGTCGGAGAGTATTTTGTAGGTATAAAATAGCAAAGGTAAGAATGGGCACAGTATCATCAAAATGTTTACTTTAAATATGTAGTGATTTGTCATTCTTAATGGTGTCTACATCAATGCCTTTTTTATGAGTGAATGGACTGGTGGCCCTTCAGGGTTGTAAGAATGGTATCTGTGGTCCTCGAGCCAAAAAGGACTGCTTTATATCATTTCCACCTGAAAGCATACAATGAACCAGCTTCACATAAAACCTGCCCTGTATCTCATCATTTTGCAAAAAAGATTTCTGTCCGAGGTTTGTATCTAATAAGTTTCATTAAGAAAGTATACAGAGCTTCAGGTGGAAATTCTCGCTGTAGGTGGTTAACAGCCACTAACTAGCGCTGAAGAAAGTACTCATCATAAAGCATAGACATGATTGACTTCATAGACCATCCATCAATTACACTTCTTTAGTGCACCTAATAAAAAAGTCTAGAATAGAGTAGGGGAAAGAATTGATACCCTTATGCAGGTTTATTTTTAAATGGGTATAACATCCTATAAAAGCCTGTTTTGATATCCTCGTCCTGTGAAAACAGCAAGAGAGATCCACGTATATTTGACACAGGACCCTGGAACCGTATTGGAGGTTCTCTCTTTAGACTTTTGCATTTGGAAGGCCATTTACAGTATCATGTATTTTATAGCTCCATGGAGTGCACCGGCTAGAATTCCATCCAGTCCACTTACATGCCCTGCAGCTGTGTTATTGATTGCATACCTATGCTATTATATAGCAGGTGATTTTATGGAGCAACTACCACAAATAGATTAGGCAACTTGAGGGCTTTTTTTTAATACAGTGTTAGACAAAGTCTATATTAGGAATCATGTCCTTTAAGAAGGAAAAAGTGTGGTTTGTGCTGCATCTATGAGGGTAGAAAAATTCAGATGAAAATTAAAGGGCAATTTCTGTTTTTACAATAATGAAACAGAGCACCTACTTGAACATATACAAATCTTGTGACCTGGAAGATGAGCAAAGGGCTAGATCATGAGTTTACTAAACCATGTAACCCTTCTCCCAATCACATTTTGTGTGTGTGTTTGAGAGTAGCCAAAAGCTCTTAGCCTTTCTTTATAAATGAATGGTAAAGAACCACTCAGAGAACAGGGAAATGAGAATCAGGAGGTGGGGAATACAAGAATTTACACTGTAGTTTATAGTTACAGTTAAATGGGAGAACAGGTCATAAGTACCAGAACAGTGAAGAGAGGCTCATACCAGAGGAACATTTGGGACCTCTGTTTAAGAGTTATATTCACTAGGCTATTGCTAGTGTCCAGTCAGCTAAAGCTGAAGCAGGTGGGAAACTCACATTTTCCCCCACAGAATGTTTTTGGGGGGCGGGGGGGGAAAGCCCTTTTGAACTTTTTCCATTGAATTTTTAAACTTTGCACAGGAAATTTTTAACAAAATTGTTTTGTAATGATGTTTCAAAATGAATTTTTTTTTTTTTGTTTCTGTGTCAAAACATTTTTGTTTATTTGTACTTTGTGTTTGGTTTTGGAAACAAAAACAAATCATTTCCCCAGTTTGGGCTTTTCATGGGTTTTCCAATCCCTCACTCCTATTTCCCTCTCCCCCCCATGGGAGCCAGTTTGGAATATGAAAGACCCAATGGGAAGATTTCAGTAGAAAAATTTCATCCAACTCTAGGCTTCTGATGGAACTTGACTTTCAGTCTGATTTGATGGGTTCAAAACTGAACATTACTTTTTCTCCTGGAAGTAAAAATGTTCATAAGCTGATTTCTCTTTAGCATCTCATTTTTTAATAAAGGCAGGGAAAGAGAAGGCAAGAGGGATTCAGTTAACTCATTCTGGTGCTTTGTGGGCTGAGTATGTTAAAATGAGTTTAGAATGCATGGGAACTTGAGAACTAGATTAAAGTCAGCAATTTAAACTTTACTGAACTTTTAAAAGCTCTGTTAACATTTTGGCAGCCCCCCGATTCCTGACTACAGTTACAGTACACATGCCAAGACAAGATTCCACAGCCTTATACCACTAAATAAGGGTTCCTTAATGGACATATAAATGTGTGCCCTGTTTCTTTGGGCTCTAACTGCACAAACATCACTAATTGAGGAGTTTTGGCCAAGATCTGTTGCAGTATTGGTTTAATATCTGATGCTTCTTAAGTCAGGAGACCATATATATGCAGTATACCTGGTGATTTGATCTCATATAC
Organism: Pelusios castaneus; assembly: GCA_007922175.1. Lineage (NCBI taxonomy): Eukaryota > Metazoa > Chordata > Testudines > Pelomedusidae > Pelusios > Pelusios castaneus. The sequence continues at coordinate 6,174,847 of ML685838.1, forward strand.
CTTTTAATCTCGAATTCCTATATACCTAAATAAAAAAAATTAAGTGGGGTAATTATGTGGCTGGTTGTTGGAGCAAAGGTATACTGTTGACATTAAGTAAGGGCTGTACTTTCATTTGGGGGGGCAGAAGGGAAAAGAAACTTTCTCTCCACAGCTGTGAGATGAGAATCATCAGGAAGGAAACCCTGAGTGGTTTTGCAGTTTACTCAAACGACATCTGCATCACAGAAGCAGAATTTTCATGAAGTTCCATTCTCTCTGCCCGCAGTTAGATTTTGGAATTATTGCTTTTTTTGAATCCACAAAAGTTTACATGGGAATGCATGGATCTGATCACTAATTGCAATGAGCTCATAAGTGTAAGACAGGGCTTGATCCAAGGCTCATAAGTGTAAGACAGGGCTTGATCTAAGTCTGGTGTTTTTATATATAATTAAAACAGTGGCGAAGAGGACTTGGAGCATTCAAGAGGTGCCTTCGTATTTTTTCATCATCATTATAAGAGTAAAGGAAAATTAAAATAAGTTAAAAATATTAATTCTCACTCCATCCCATTATTAACCAGAAAAACAGAGGGCTAAGCAACCCACCAAACATATTTATTCATCCCATTATTTGGAACAGAGCAGGAAAGATAGGGATATTTTGATACAAGGATACAAGGTTTTGGTTTACCCAGTTTTGCTTGTCACTTCCATTTTAAAAATAACACTGAAGATTACATTCGTGGACATTTGGGAAAAAACACAACAGTGGTTTTAACTGGAACTGTGTTTCACTGTTTCCTGCCAGACTGAAGAACATCTATGCTTTTTCAAGATTAGAAAATGTTTCTCACTTTATAAGTGGTCAGACCACTGATGCAGAGATTGAAATTTAGTTCATAGGCTCATTGGGTATGTCTACACTGGCAATTTAGGTTGACTTAAGTAGTCTTAAGTCAACCTAAATTACTCCCCATCCACAGTGGACTTTCATTAAGTCGACTTCAGAAATTCCTTAAGTTGACTTAATGAAAGCTTAGGTCAACTTAATAAGAACTGCCAGTTAGGTCAACCTAACCCTTAAGTCGACTCCTTAGGTCGACTCAAGCACAGTGTGGATATCGATTAACCCTTAAGTCAACTTAAGGGCAATTAGGTTGACTTACTAAGTCCCTGTTCAGGGTAACCACTTTGTTAAGTTGACTTAATAAGGTCAACTTTAAGTCAACTTAAAGTCGACCTTATTAAGTCGACTTAACAAAGTCCACCTAACTTTTTCTAGTGTAGACATAGCCATTGTGCTCTATCCTTCAAGATGCTGAGTACTCTGGTCCTAATCCCACAAAACATTTAAACTTTGTATATTAAGTCCCATTGAAGTCAATGAATATGTTTCTATTGATTTCAAAGGGCTTTGGATCAAGCCTTGTCTCTGAATTTATTTAATTTAGAACCCAGCAACGATTTGTGATTTATATCCAGCACACTCAGGTAGCCTTTGGCGTTCTGTCAAGCAAGTTATGGTTGATGTTTGCAAAGGGCTCAATTGCCTCATGTCTGGAATGGCCATGCACTGCCCTCCAGAGAACCAGTGGAGGCATTTCGAATGCTTTCTGAGTGTTTGGGAGCCACGGGAGTATGAAATACCTCTTTAAAGAGGTGCAGCATAGTCCTTTCCTGTGCAGCTGGCCTGTGGAAGGGGCTCCTCCTTTTTAATTCTCCATTAGTTGCCCCCAAGGATAGACCTTGCACATCCCTGAAGGAAAAGACTGCAAATCTGACCTTTTATATGGGCAATGTATCCTCCCTAGGGGGTGGAGACTCCATACACAGCACACCCACATAACAGTTGGGGACAGCCAAAGTCTCTCCCTAAATGAATTTTTAATTTCTGTCTCACTCGGAGAGTTAACATTTTAGGAATGCCTATGTGAGAGGTATAGTTGTCTGACCTATAGAGGCTGTAAACACAAGCTTAATTCTTCCTTTCAAGGTTAAGGCTACTTGGCAGGACTGAATAATAGAAGAGTATAGGGTCATTATCTTCTCCAGTCCTCTTTAACTTATGTAAGTCACTTTGATAGGTTGCTACATGTCTCTCATCTCTTACCTGGTCCCATGCTGATGCAGCCACTGCCTTGATCTCCCTTTTGGATAGAGATGGCTTAGTGCTGTTCCCAAAATGAGCTCCACTCCTTTGGGAGTAAAGTCCAAACATGGCTCAATTCTTGGCTACCTAGTCCAGGACTCTCCACTGTGATATAAAAAGCTGCTACCCAGTGGTGGTGAAAAATGAGTGTCAGGGACTTTCCTCTTCCCTCTACTCCTTGTTGCAACTCTGGATTGCTTGCTGAAAGGAAGAAAATGCCTTTGAACAAGTTCTGCTTCAGTGGGCAGAGTCACTTCCTTCACCTGGGGGGAAAAGATGTAAAAAAATCCAGTCTATTAAAGACATCTTTAGTCCCCTTTTTTGGATTTGCTTAGGAGAAACCTACCCTCTTAATCTCTGCATGGGATAAACAAGAGAAGAATTTATATACCAAATCCTCTTTCCCAGTATGCCTTATGGTGACCAGCAACTCCAAGGTATCTGTTTAAACTGCAAGTCTTAGCATGCTTTGATGCCAAGATGAGGTTAGTTCAGGCCCAAATGCCTGTTTTAAAGGGACAGTACACCTCATCACATTTACACTGCAGTGGAGTCTGGTGAGTGATATGAAATATCGATCTTAGAATAAAGTATACAAGACTGTTATGGGGTATTTCTATGCCTGCTTCTGTGATTGACTTCAGTCAAAGTTATATGTATGTTAGCCCTTTCGAAGATGAAGCCTTTATTTAGTACTACTTATATATGGACATTGGAGCCAAATGATAGGCATCCATTGTTTAAAATCCTGGGCACCATATTTAAGCCTGTGGCCACAACAGTGCTTAATGTGGCTGTAAATAATGCAGGTCTGATCCCAGTGCAGACAGGGCCTAAAATTGAATTGAAATTTTAAATTCTGAAGGCCTGGATTTAGCAATGTTCTTAAGCACAACCCCAACTTTAGCATGAATAGTATCATGGGTTTTATTTCACCTTAATTATTTGCATGCCTAGCACGGGATTTAAAATCCCATTTTAACTGAAAAATTGAATCCATACTTTTGATAGCTAGTTGAAAAATCATTGGTGATGACTCAAGTGACGATTCCTGCAGTTTTACAAGACAGTGGCCTGGGGGAGGAGTATAATTATAAATCAGAAAATTAAGATGTCTTAGCTTTGTACCAAACTGGATCCATAATTCTCCTCGTGACATGATTGAGACATGAAAACATTTCTGGAGATGTCATCTAAGTCACAGTTGGGCTGTCACTGTAGTTGCTAACTACACTTCTTGACATATGATCCTTTCTGAGTAGCCTTGTGCCAAGCAATGCTAGGTTATTCCCTTTCTTTCAGTACAGTTATTTGCAATCAGCTGTCTTAGAAGTTTCACTGAAGAGACAAGGTTGGTGAGGTAATATCTTTTATTGGACCAACTTCTGTTGGTGTTTCATGTCTAACAGATGAACTGGACTTTTCATGGAGCACAAAATTAACCAATGAAATGCATCACCCATGTATTAGTACAGCTGCATAAGAATTGTTGTGCTGAAATAGCTGCAGAAAAAATGGGACTGACTTCTCAGTTTCAATGTTATACTCCAGCAACACAAAATTCATTTTAGCTGTCCTAGCAAGAGACAGACTGTCAGCCCTATTGCAACCATCATACAACATCATTGCCTCTTATTGGCATTATACTGAGTGGTTACAAGACACCCTGCAATTATTTTATTTACTGTTAGGTATTTTTCCACTAAAGTCTTTGAATAGCAATCCGAATAGAATTAGCTTTCTTAGCTCCTGCTCAATATCAGCTTCACCAGTCTTCGCTGCTTTGTAGCCCAGGAAGTTCATGATGATTCAATGGAAAACTTCTTGTCTCCAGTATCTGTGGAATGCCTCATTGCGCATTTTGGAGCCAACATGTGGAGCCACAGTAAAGTCTCTGACAGCGCCTGGCCAAAGGGCCGTATAGGGCAATAGCACTCTTAAGAATGGCATCCGGAGACTCCAGTGAGCATGGAGAAAAGAAAATAAGAGTAGTGATTGGTTGAATTTGCTGGGCTCTTCTCTGGCTAACGAGTCCATTTCTTAAGTCAGCTCGGAAAGACGAGTGATGAAAGCTAATTGAGACCTATTAATGTGTTTTCCTGGCTGGCCTCCGAAATGAAGCTGTCAGTCAAATATGATCATTAAAGGAGCCACACATGGAGTCATAGATCCAGATAGATGCCCGCTGCTGGCCATCCACCAGACTGCTGTGAGAGGAACCCAAGCCCTTAGATCCCAGAGTGTTTTAAGATTCTGAAGCCCAAAGAGAGTTTATCACTGCCCCAATCTTGGATTTCCTAGGCTCATTCAGAGTATATAAAAAAACAAGAGTCCTGTGGCACCTTATAGGCGCATCTGACGAAGTGGGTTATAGTCCACGAAAGCTTATGCCGAAGAAAATCTGTTAGTGTATAAGGTGCCACAGGACTCTCGTTTTTTTGCTGTACAACAGACTAACCCGGCTACCCCTCTTGAAATTTCAGAGTATATAGACACTTTGGATAGCACCCCATCCTGACAGCTGGAACCCAGTGTCCTAGCTCCTCTGGGAGCAGTGCCGACCCTTCAGACTCTTCTGTACTTAAACACACCCTGTCCCAAAATCCCACCGAAAGATATGAGCCTTCTGGTTGGCATTTTAACTCTGTCAGGAGGCACGTGGCAATTGTGAAGCGGATCATACATAGAGACACTTTGCACAGAAGTCTAACACATTTGCTCGTTTACTTCATCATGTAAAGCATGAGAGAGTAAAGGTGATAAAAAACATAATGAAACCCCTAACTGAGTTCCCTTTACCAAACGACCCTTCCCTGGGGAGTCAATGGAAGTCCATCTGGGCTCCGGTAGGCAGACCACCTTTCTAATTGCTGGTAACCAGATCCCTGAGGCCCTGCCCCTGCCCTGCCTCTTCTTTCCAAAGCCCTACCCCTGACTCCACCTCTCTCTCGAGCTCTTCCCTTTCTCTGCCCTTTCCCCTCAAGGCCTGTGCCTGCTCCACCCCTTCTCACAAGGCCCCATGCTCATTGCTCCCTCCACTCTCCCCTTTTCCCTCACCCCTGTTGCTTGAGGCATTGCCTCCCCCTCTCTCCTGCACCTTGGCACAGGCTCCAATTTCTTCCTCTTCTCCTTCCACTGGCCCTGGCACCAGTGTTCTCCCCCACCCCTCATTCCCCCAGCACCATGCACCTTCCTCTACCCTCCCTCGCCCCCCACAGACTCCACACACCTCACCCCCTGGCCCTGAGCACTGTCCCATAGGCCCCACACATCTCACCCCCAGCCCCGCTCACCATCCCCTGCCCCCTAAGTCCCACACACCCCCTCAACCCTCAGTCCTTTCCCTGCCCCTCCTCGCAGCCCCATATACCTCAGCCCCAGCCCCAAGCCCCTTCCCCCGTCTGCACCCAGTTCTGAGATGCTGAGCTGCTCCTTCCTGCACAGGCGGCATTTACATTTCCCACCCTGCTCCACCTTGGGACATATGCATGGGAGTGAAGCAGCTTGGGGCACTCCACAAAATGTTCAGAGCCTGTGCCCCATGTGCGCCCAGCGACGCCTTTGGCTGGGTCAGGAGCTGCTGTACCTCACCAGGAGCCTTCCTGCAGGTAGGAGGCAGCACGGGCTGAAAAGCGACTGGCACAGGTTAATGACACAGCGTCTCCACCCACCCTATGGCAACCAGACTGTTGGTGTCCGGCCAGTACATCTAACCAGGAACTGCCAAGCTCTATTTTTGCCTCAACTTTCTGGTCAAAAACTGTGCACCTGGCAACCCTAGATGACACCCAGATACAGAAGCCAAAAACCCAGAAGGGTGGCAACCCTAAGGGCTCCCTGCCCCATGGAGGTCTCCACCTGCTGGTATGCTTCTTTCTCCTGTTGAAAGGAGACAAAATGGCCAGTGTCCCCAGGTAGATCCGCTCCTCCCTTTTGTAATTTTTAACACTCTGTTTTAAATGACATCCTGCTTGGTCTCTCGCAGGTGACCAGAAACCTTTGCCAGATGACTTCCTCATTGCCCAGGCGATCTCTCTCCCTTGCTAATCCAGTTTGCTTGCATGGGAGCCAACCTGCTCTGTAGAGCTATCATTTTTTTACTGGATGAGCACCTGTAATCAAACAACCTTTTTTGTTATTTTTTTGCCACTAGTCTTTGAAATTTTAGCTCAAGAAGGAGGCAAAACAATAACAGAGGCTGTAAAATGCCATGCATTCAAAATGGAGTTTGCAGCTTGATAAAAATAGAGAGAGGCTTTCGTGATACAATAGGTTTCCTAGTAACATTTCATAATAACTTCAGAATATCAACCAGAATTGATACAGCTAGATTCCCAAATTGTCATACATTGCCAAAATATTTTCTTAAAGTTACATCTTCTGTCCCACTATTTATGCCTCAAGCTACCTTTCTCTTTTTTCTTTTCATGATTTTTACAGAATGTCCAGGTAGATTAAAATGTTCCCTTTACTGGTTTTGGGCTGTTACCATTCTTGATGTCTGATTTGTGTCCATTTATTCTTTTGCGCAGAGACAGTCCAGTTTGGCTATTGTATAAGGCAGAGTGGTATTGTTGGCACATGATGGCATATAACACATTGGTAGATGAGCAGGTGAATGAGCCCTTGATGGAGTGGCTGACCTAGTTAGGTGCCATGATGGCATCACTTGTGTAAATATGTGGGCAGAGTTGGCAACGGGGCCTGCCGCAGGGATAAGTACCTGGCTTAGTGCTCCTGTTCCTAGCTACAGTACTTCAGCAAAAAAACAAACCAACTTCAAAAACAGATTGAAACATGAAACTGCAGAATTGGAATTCATATGAAAAATAGATTCCTTCACGCTGGGTTTGAATAAAATTTATTTAATGGCTGGGTCACTACAAAAGGTAATTTCCCTTAAATCACCTTTCTCAGCTCCTGCCTCCCTATTCCACAGTTTGAATTCAAACATCTTATTCACTTTTAAGAGACAGCTAGCATTCTATTCCTCTAGATTTCTTTGAATTAACCGTGTGACCCACCCTTCTCTGCATCCATATAATTACAGCCTACATGCTACATTTTCCATTTTATTCTTCTGACAAAGTGGGATTGTGCCCATGAAAGCTCATGTGACAAATAAATGTTAGTCTTTAAAAGTGCCACAGAACTCCTTGTTTGTTTTGCTGAAATAGGCTAACACAGCTACCCCTCTGAAACTGCTGCCTATATGAATAGAGGCCTTTGACCCATTAGTGAGTGAGAGCTGTAAAGGAGTCAAGAACTGTACTTTAGACGAGAGCTAAAGTAGCCTTCTTTAGTGGGTGGAGAAAAATTCAACCTTAGTGAGATCATGCATATAAACTTTCTCTGGTGAAGTTTGCAACTTCTTTTTCAATATAATGGCCTTCTACATCAGGCCTTTTCTGATGACATAGTAAAGATTCTGTAGTAACAGGATGTGAGATACGCCAGGGTTTGTACTGATAGAAACCATGGTTAAAAACATTATTTGCTAATAAATAGTAATAGCACAAATATGCAGTCTTTTACATTAAACCTCAAGAAGTGAAACACTGGGAGCAAAATGAGTTTAGCAATACAATCCTATTCTATATAAGGGACAGCTAATAGATAGAGCCATTCAGAACTTTCAAAACAAAATCCCAAACGCATACGCCAGAGCTCACTGAAAATTGAGCCTTTCAGCTGAGCCTGGACTGAGTTTAGAAAAATTAGCCTCAACATACAAACAAGGCCAGATTAACTGGCCTGGGGGGTCCCAGACTGCCCCCCCCACCATCTGGGCTCCCGCCTCTCCCTAGCATGGAGGCCTGTTGCTGGTGGGGGGACCTGGGGTCAAAGGGTGTTCCTCCCCTGGCTCTGCTTTGGCCAGTCTGGCCCTGGGGGTGGGGGACGGAGCCAGCTGGCATGGAGCATGCCACCCTGCTGCTGCCCCCCCAGGGACACGGGCCCTGGAAGACGGCAGCCTGTGGTGGAGGCTGCACAGAGAGCCAACTGTCCCTGACCCCCAGGTGGAGTGAACAGGCTCTGACCCGCCCCACTCTGCCCTTGAGGCGGACCAGCCAGCCCAGGGGAGGGGCGAGAGCACAGAGCCCAGGGCCCCAGCCCCCCTCCCCAGTGTCAGCAGGGCAGGAGCGCTCCAGCCCCGCCAGTGTTGAGCGGGGAGAAGGGGAGCCGGATAGGGGTTTTATGGGCTGGAGCTTGGGGCCTCCTTTTTGTCTGGGGCTTAAATCCCTAAGTCCCTGCTATAATCTGGCCCTGCATACAAATTGTGGCAATCAATGTTTGGTTCTTGGTAGTGATCCATGGAGAGCTGACTGGTCACATAGATGGCATTCTTCTTTCCAGTTGCTAAATCATATTTAAAACAGTTAAATAGGCATTAAATAATTACCTAATACTATTTTTCCAGGTAAGGAATTACTGAAATTGTAATTGTCACAGAGCTGATTGTCAGTGCTAGGGGAGAATCTGCATAATCATGAATGGGAGGGAAGATGTTCCAAGAGACCATTTCTCTATTAAGATATTATTCACATTATGAAAATATTTGAGAAACCCTGACCCATGCAAGTTTACAACTTTGGGTAAAAACTGTGTGGCATTCTGTGTCTTCATGTGGTTTTGAACCCAAATGCTGTAAAATTTGGAAGCTTTGCTTTCAGCTGCAGGATATTTTTAAAGCCAAAATTCAAAGCAAAGCTATAGTGAGAACCAACTCCTGATAAAAAGGTTGATATGAACTCATATAAAGCGTCACAGTAATCCTACTGCATATTTACTGATATTTAGTGGAGCTTCCTTTATCTTAAATGTTAGATGTCTGTAACTTGGGAGTTTATAATTCTGGGCTCTCTCCCTGTACCTAGTGGCCATGATATCAGTATATGTTTATTACACTGATTCACTGTAGTGTGTAGCATAATATCTTACTGCAGATCATTTCTGTGATTGAAAGTTTCTGAATCATTCCAAACCTTCCATGTACTAAAAATATTATTTGTTTTGAACATTAAATGAATGTACTAAGAACTGTAGGTAGGAATCTAGTTATATTTATACTTAAGGATAGGGGAGTAGTCTTACTAGCATTCCTGCATGTCAGAAACTGAAACTTTATTTCCTGGATAGGACCTGGGTTGGGATTCCAAAGGTTAATAGGTTAACATCCTATTGAGTATCCATTGACTTCAGTGTCTCCTGTTACAATTAGAAGAGTTCAGTCGTTTAAACGTACTTTTGTTAAGAAGAATCAAACTAGAATTTGGTACAATATGTACAATAAGTATTTTTGCTTTTTGAATCAGTGTACAATCTTAATGCCATTGTAGTCTGGAAACAAGCTATCTTACTTTGCTTTAATAATCAGCTCTTTAAAGGTTTTGTCATGATCAGGGAATCAGTAAAAAGTATCCCAAGCCTGAAGTTCTTTCATTATAATATTTTCAGGTTGGACAATATAGGATCTCAAAAATAGATCTTACCTTAGTTAGAAAATCTGATGCCATGTCATAAATATGGAAGGGCAAACCTCAGAATATATTTTGAATTCAATGGGACATGTTTAAGTACTGTTCTGAAATGGCTTGCCTTGCTGAATAAGGGCCTTGTATTGCAGTAGTGACTGAATTCCTCAGTCAGTGTTGTCCCGCAGAGATCTGTCCTGGGATCAGCACTGGTCAACGTATTCATAAATGATTTGGAAAAAGGGGTAAATAGTGATGTGGCAAAATTTGCAGATGATACAAAATTACTCAAGGTAAGTAAATCCAAAGAAGACTGTGAAGACTTACAAAGGGATCTTGCAAAATTGGTTGATTGGGCAACAAAATGGCAGATGAAATTCAATGCTGATGAATGCAAAATAATTCACTCTGGAAAACATTATAGAAGCCATACATACAAAATGATGAGACCTAAATTTGCTATTACCACTCAAGAAAGAGGTCTTGAAGTTGATGTGAATAGTTCTCCAGAAACATCCACTTATTGTGCAGTAGCAGTCAAAAAAGCTATTAGAATTTAAGAACCACTAGGAAATGGATAGATAAGGTAGAAAATATCTAAGCATCCCTGGTCTTTGACTGCCATTAGCTGGGAGTGGATGACAAGGGATGGATCACTTGACGACTGCCTATTCTTTTTATTCCCTCTGAAGCACCTGACATTGGCCATTGTAGGAAGACAGGATACTAGGCTAGATGGACTACTGGTTTGATCCAGCATGGTCATTCTTATATTCTTAAAGCTACTGGTGGTATTAGCTGTAAAAAAAACAAAAAAACCTACTAGAGAGATTCTCTGTAGTATCAAATGGGCTTCATTATAATTTCTGTCCTCTTTTGTACAAAATAAGTGTTTTAAATATAAACCTCTAAAATAACGGATGTCATTACGAAGACATAATATAGAGAAATTATGAATGAAATCAGGAATAGGATGTCATATACTGTACAGATGAAAATATAAACTAATTTTTTAGTTGATTTCAAGTCTTAAACTAACCTTGAATGTTGCTGGTTTCAACAATTATGTATGAAATATATGAAAAATACAATTTTTTTTACTTCAAATTCAGCTTTTTCCTTTCCTTATTTTCAGAGAATGAAACCAAAGCAGAAATTCTGCCACCTGCAGAAATCACGCCACCTGCAGGTTAGTAAAGGAATTGCTTAAGTGTCACAAGACTCCTCGTTTGTTTTGCTGAACTAGACTAATACGGCTACCCTTTTGGGACTGATTTGGTCAGTAACATTAACAGAACTGCACGAGTGTAGACTGTGCTATCATAAGGTGGTGTCTATTTTTTTGTCCAACGGTAAATAAACAGCTGCTGAACAACAGGAAGTGACTTTGATTTAGTAAGGTGTTGTCGTCACTTACCATTCATATAGGTTTGCCTAAAAATTGCTAATTGCTCGGGCTTGATGTTACTTGGAAGAGAGCTGGTAAATATGACATTGCAAATACCTTTCTGGACATAGTCATAGTAAAGGGATGATTAAAATTTTGGGACTTGATTGTGTTATCCACTTCCATGTTGTTATTACACAAATAGCCCCATTCATTTCCCTTTGAAAGTACTTCTCAGGGTGGGTAAGAGTGTCAGAATCAGACTTGTAGCAAATAAGGATTCGGGTAACTATGAAGCTCCGAACATAGCTGGCCCTTTTCTCTTGTGAGAACATGAAGAGTAGAAGGCCCAAACACATGGTTTGATCTGCATGCTCGCCTGAACTACATTAACATTCACATAGTGATATAAATACCCCATATATTTGTTTGGTTTATTATTGGTTCTAATTTCTAGAAAATATGCAACTAACCAAAGCAGAACAACAGAAATAAGACAAAAAGACTAATTATTACAAACTATTTTTATTGAGCGAATAACTATTGCTGATCTAGTTTATGTTTTAAAACTTCATTTGTTTACATTTCCTCTTTGATGATCTTTTTCCATCAACCTGTTTTCTCCATCATGCCTGACTTTTGTGATATTTAATACATGTATCTTATTGTTAAAATGCATTCATTATTTTATTTAGACACGTTTCTTATAATAAATTGAAATAACTCTTGTTCTATGGATGAAAATCACACCCTATACAGAGGGTCAGCACAGGGCCTGTACAGTACTTAAGACTCATGTAAGCTCTCAAAACAAGATACAAGTGGTCTTAAATGATGCACAGACCCTCATGCAGCATAAGGGTGAATTTCTCCCTAGGTGCATTACATTAAAAACATTTAGTAATCTTATTAAATGAACAACTCTTTCTCATACAAGGTATCCTGTGGCACTGTGAGCTTTCATGCGATAAATAAATTTGTTAGTCTTTAAAAGTGCCACAGGACTCCTTGTTTGCTTGGCTGACCTAGATTAACACAGCTACCCCTTTGAATCTTTCTGATACATTTATCCTTGCTGGATAAAAATCAATTCCTTAACACCTACCTCTCTTTATACCCATTCCCTTTTTTAAAAGTTCAGGAAAACCAATAGCCTTGGTAGTATGCCCTGAAGGTCAAAAGAATTAGGCTCACACCAAGATGGGAAATGAGTTCCACAACTGAAAGGGCCACTCACAAAGTCCTTCCTCGTCTTTGAACCAAGAAAGTGTTACTTTTAAAGCCTCGTACGTATCACATGAGAAGTCTGGTTGGCTTCTCGTGTGTCTGGGTCCTAAATATTTAAAGATTCAGTCGGTCAAAACCAACGTCCCAGCTATACGTGGAAACTAATGGGTAGCCAGTGTAATGAGTTCCCTGTGAGACTTACTGCTAAGCAAGCAAGTTCCTGAATTCTGCTCTATGTGAAGTTTCTGAATTGGCTTTAGCAGTTTGTGTGGCATTGTCCTCTACAGATGATGCACTGCAATAGTCTCATCTCAAGATGACAAAGTCATGCATTACAAAATACACATCTTATAGGAAAAGTTGCAGCATTCTAGCCAACAGCAGATAAAAGAGAACACTCTTGGCAACCACTACTTGGACATTTCTGGCCATCCAGAAGCAGTTGAGAATCCAGTAGGACCTCCAGGTTGTAAGCCTGTGTTCCAAGTTGAAGACATGCTCCCCTGACAGTGGTGCTGAAATAGCGTCTACCAAAACTCTTAGCTGCTTCTCCCTCACTATGAACATTATCTGAGTTCTATCTGGACTGCACTTTAGTCTGTTAACTCTCATCCAAACACCATACTCTGGCCAATAGTAGGCAAGTCATTTAACCACAGTGAGAAGATCAGATTTGGTAGGAAATAGAGTTGAGTATCTTCTGTGTACCCAAGACACCACACCCCATATGTCCTCACAACACCTCCAAATGGCTTCATATACAAATTGAGCAAGATAATTAACAAAATAAAATTCCAGTAACACTTTGGAATGGAGAACCCTCTTGGCAGTTAAACATTTAAGAAAACTAACATCTGGATGGTTTCAGGCACAATGGATGAGTCGCTCAGGAATGTCCCTACATATTCCTGCAAAGAGCTATAATAGCACCTCATTGCCAACAGTAATGAAATCTGATAACCTAAAAAGACTCAGTATGGCAACTTGATCTTACTCCCTCCCCATGAAGAGATATCTGACCCTACTGCCACCACTGTCCATCTGTACTGTACACAGACCTAAAAACAAATTGACTGGCTCCAAAGAGAGCTGATACATTTAGATACTGTCACAATATAAAAGTACCAAATGCCTGATCCAAAGTCCGTTGACATTAGTTGAAGTCTTTCAATGGGCTACAATGATGGCTGGATTGAGCTTGGGAAGAGTGGACTGGTGCATCCTGTAGGGTTGTGATATGCCACAAGCATGTCGTGACCCACAAAAGTTTGAGAACTAATGCATTATACAATTACCGTTAATACTAAAAATAAGAATAGCCTATTTGAGGGTGGGGGTGGTGTACAGAATTGCAAGACCTAAAGCTTTATTGGTATTCTTTATAATGCTGTGTAAGTTTTTCTTTTTTACTTTAAGATTCTCTCAAAAATGTACTTATACTTCCTAAACAGAACCAAAAAAACCACAAGAGGATGGAACTCAACAGGATAAAGGTGAGCAGTCCTATCTCAAAAGCTGGAGGCAGGCAGAGCCTCAATAAATGCTGTACTGATGCTAGATAGTGTAAGCTTTTTCAGAAATTTGGTGCATTATATCGCAGTAGCATGCTTTGAAGCTTCATGGAATTTTTTTTTTCCTGTATGACTCATTGAGCACAAGGAAATTATGCTCTTTATGTGTTTTCTTCAAAAGTTCCATAAACAAGTATGAAAACTCAATAGCCTTTGTTGAGCTATATACTGTGTCGTAACAATGATTTGTTAGAAAAAATGGTTCATCTTCCTGGATCAAATTTCAAATTATTTGCATGAGCAGAAAGTCAGTTTCAAATGACCATGGATGGTGACATTGACAGACTTCAATAAAACTCGGATCAAACTCTGATAGGAGGTGGGCAATCTCATTTTATCATCCAAGAATTTCTATTCTATCGCAGAAGCTTGGTATTTCATACTGTACATTTTAACAGATATCTCATCAACCAAGTCATGTAGCGACCACACGTTCTGTAAAGGAATCTTCTCGCTTCATTCATTTTTCTTCATTTAAGGCACAATGATAAACCTCAATACAGGTTCTGTGTTATTGCCTTACTTAAAACATCATCTGCTGTGCATATACATAAATGTTCACTTAATTATACATGTGCATGTTGCTAATTGCCTTCTAATAGCATTTTTATTTTGTCACAAAAATATGGTGGGAAGGACTCTAATCTATTATTCTTGACAACAGTTCTCTTCAGGAGCATTTGTACGCCAAATAAGTAGAAACAGAAGTGAAGACTTTTGCCTTATAATATTTCAGCAATTGTTGCTTGTGACTGCTTGAATTTTGATCTGGGAAAAATTTTTTGCTCCTGAATTGAACATGTGTAATATCTTCCCCTCTACTTACAAGCCTACATTTTGCAGAACTAAACAGACACCATGGTAAGTAAGTATCCCATTCAAACACTACTCATCCTTTTTCTACAATCACTTTTGTGGTTTTTGAAGCTTCACACTAGCGAAGAATAGAGATTTGCTGGATGGTAGGAGTTTTTCATGGTGCTGAGCCATTTACTTCTAGTGCTTTGAATGAGTTTAAATTATTAAAAAAAAAAAAAACAACCCTGTGAGATTCTACTACACAAAGTAAAAAAATCACTGTTTCCATTTTTAGTCATATTTCAGTGGCAACAACTGCTGAAGTAAGAGTTCCAATAAGAAACTAAATAGCAAAATGAGTAAGATTTTAATACCACTAAGTAAAAAAGACAAGAATACTATTGAGCATAAGGAAAGAGAGTCTTTAAGACTGATTGATAGCATCCTTCATGCTCATCTATTACAAAGAATTTTGTATAGGGCATTCTTTGCAATAATAAGCATAGTTCCAGAATATCAGAAGAAAAAGCCTCTCTCTTCCCCATTTTCTAAAAGCTATGTTATACTAAAAAAATAGATTTTAAAGGACTCTTGACCAACAAGGAACAGGGAGAGATCATATACAACCCGCAGAGAGGCCAAGTTGTACATGAATAGGGCTGGATTAAGGAGGCCTGGGGGGCCCTAGGCTGCCCACATTTGTGGGGCCCCAGCCCCCTCCACCATGGGCCCCCTCAGCCTGGGGTCCTGCCCCCCCATGCCTCACCTGGAGCCCTGGCCTCCCACCATGGTGGCCTGGGACCAGAGACCACAGCTGGCCACGGCGCTCCCGCACCCAGACCAGCTGGTCTGCCCCCAGGGGGTGCAATGTGGCACGTCGCCTCTGTGGTCCAAGGCCAGGGGCAGGACTGGCTAGCACATGGGGCAGCCCCACCCTCCGAGTGCAGTGGACACACGTCAGCCTGCCCTGCCCCACCCCGCCCCCCGGGGGCTGACCAGCCACCCCAGGGGTGAGGCAGGAGCACTGTGGACTGCTATGGCTGCTGGCCCCAGAGGCCCCCCCCAAGCACAAGCACCCCATCCCCACCATCACGGTGCCAGCAGAGCCAGATCAGTGCAAGGGCCTTAGGGGCTGCAGTGTGCGGCCCCCCTTCAGGCCGGGGTTGCAGCCCCTGTAGCGATCTGGCCCTGTCATGAATGCAGCAATCAAGAAGAAAATCTAGGCTATGTTCTTCACAAGTTCCAGATAATTTTTGTGGAGTGGATCCAACAGTTAGGCAAAAAAGGTACCCCTACCTGTGTGTCTGCTCTACTGTTCTGTTATTTGTTGGTAGTTCTTGTCTGTCAATGGTAAAATATTTATCTGCCTATTACATTATTAGTAGGCCTATTAGTGGTGAGAAAATAGGTCACACCATGTCAAAAAGTCTTTGTTCTCTTTTAGGGTTTTCAATGGAAATGATTAGTTCAGAGCAGTGAAAAGAAAATGTGCTTGCTCCTGTACAGTTTGGCCGTAATCATAAACATCTGAGTTATAAAACTGGAAAATTTGGAACTCAGAAGGAGCTACTGAGTATTCGTTTTCTTTGCAGAACAAGAAGTGAATCAGCAGAAGTCCCATCAAACTTACAGCCATGTCATCTTATACTGATCCCATTTTCCATTTTTTTAAAATTTAGCATCATCTTGTAATCAATAAATCAAAGTATTGTTATCATGGTTTTCTCAGCTGTTAGAATGATAATATAAATACAAAAATGTTTTCTCATTCCTTTCTTTAGGTACCATCCAGCCATTCAGCTGTCTACTAAAACTTCTGCGTATTTCACTAATGTGCTATCTCTCTAGGTTCCATTCAGACATCTACTAAAATGTCTGCATGTTTCATCCTGGTATTTTCTTTAGGTTTCACTCAGCCTTTCACCCGTCTACTAAAACATCAGTTCTTTCACTAATGTACTTAAATTGCTGAGCAGCCAACAGTTCCTATACAGTTTCACGGGAGCTGCTCAGTGCTCAGCACTGAGGAAAGCCAAACCATCTATTTAAGGAGCTTAATTTCAGGCATCCACTTTTGAAAATCTTGGTCATGGTTAGAACTAAATTGTGCTCTCAGTTACACCAATGTAGGTCTAGAATGAGTCAATGAGTTTTACTGGAGTTACTCTAGATTTATCCTGGTAAAAGTGAGAGGAGAATTTAGCCCTTAGTTTCACTGTGACTTTTTAGCAGATATATATTGAGCATATGTACATTAATTTGAATACCTAAAACTATCAGGATAGCCTCAACTCCTTCACAATCTCTAATTCATGAATAGATCTATATTTTATTTTGTCCCCTCCAAATGTTACAGATCATCAGTACATGCAGTAATTGACTAAATGCTTTGACTTTCATATAGTACGTTAAATGGGAATATCCATTTTTAACACTATTTCATCTCACTTTTCTCCCTCCCTATTTGTGAAAGCTCGCATATTTAAATATAGTTTTATTCATATTATTATTCCTAAATCATGACAGTGTCAAAAATGTTTCTTCCATAACACAGATAGGTTAAAATATTGCTCTCCATTACACCTAAGCAAAAGAACCTGAGGTTGCATAGGTGTGACAGAGGAAAATTTGGCCTGGTATGTGTAGAGGTCTTCAGTTTTCTCAAATTCCAATATCTATTTTCACTTGCTTAATCTGTAGCAGCAAACATCTAAGGCACTTGCTTAGATTACCAAACTTTTTATACAAGTCAGAAGTCAAGTATTTCTGCATCCACAATAAACTAAAGGATCATGTATTTTAACTTTGCTGTTTTGCATCTGCTCCATATTCCATTCACCTTTTCTGCTGTTTTACATAGTGACAGTAGTGACACCAGATTTAAAATTGTGTTCAGTTTTCAGTTAAAGCAGAGTATAAATTTGTTTGTTAGACATAAAAATATATTGAATGGAACCAAAATTGCTCTACACGTAGACTGAATTTTGGAGGAAGTTTGATATGAATCCCGTCAATAGTTAGGAGAATGAATGGCTTTTAAAAAATGAGTTTAGGGTTGTTATCTAATGTTTTTGTGAAACATTTTTGTTTAGAAATGACTGAGCTGTAACACTTCTAAGTTACTGGAGATATAGATGTAAATCTAAACAAAATCAAATAGTAGCCAATATCTACCTATCTGAATATCTACTTTGTGAGATAGCATATATTTATTTGTCATGGAAATTAACATAGAAAAGGTTAGAAGGGATGTGGCTTCCAGCAGAGCACCAGGTGCTGCAGAAACAGAATGCACACACCTTTACCAGAAGCACAGAAAGGAGGTTCTTAGATCTGTAACTGTATTGCCCTTCTGTATACCTTGGGAGCTGCACAGCTCTTCTGAGAACCAAGCTTCATAGAAAAAGTAATACACATGACACATAAAATTATCTGTGCCATGCCAATTTCAAAACTTTCAGGGCTCCTTATATAGTAGTTCTTCTTTAAAAAAAAAAATATATAGATGGCAGCAGATTCACCACCATCAGTGCGCTCTTCTGTGTTTGACTGAGCAGATTGTTAAGACGCACTCTATCGAACACGGAACTGAAGCTGTAACTCCAGCTGCATAACTGGAGTAGCACTACGCTGACCGGACGCCATTTCCAGTCAGCTCAGCAATGTGTAACGGGTAGTTAGGAAGTCAGCGGGAGATACTCAAGGTATTTTACGTACCTTGTGTATCTCCCATTGATTGCCACTGAAAAGTGCGGCAAGTATAGACTAGGGCTTATTATTAAGATTGCTAAAGTAATCATTATAATTTTTAAGAAAATTCAGAACTGAAATATTACCATTTTGAAAAAACCCTTAAGAATTAAGGGCCAGATTATGGAAGGCCTAATCTTGTGTGTATGCATGCATCTTGGCTCCTGGCACAGTGGGGAACGTAGATTCCCCATGACCACTTCTCCACCGCTCTAACAAAAAGTAGGTGAGGATGGGTCAGAAAGTTAATATCTTTGCACTACTGTAAACATATTGACTGTAGCAAATTACTTACCTAGAGCCAATTCTAAGCACTCTAGGGCTATGTCTACACTTGCTAAAATTAGTTCGAATTAGTTAGTTCGTACTAACTAATTTGAACTAATTTTAGTTAGCTTGAATTAGCTTAATTCAAACTAGAAAAAGTTAGTTCGAATTAGCGATCCCCATTCATTTCAATGGCCGGTTAGTTCGAACTAAGAAATTAGTTCGAATTAACATGGCCACATTGGCTAATTTGAACTAGTTAGAATTGGCTAATTTGAACTAGTTGAACTAGAATTAAAGCCTTACTTCTGAAGCCCTATTCGAACTTATTAGTTCGAATTAAGGAAGCCCTTAATTCAAACTAACTAAAGCCTAGTGTAGCCATGGCTTTAGTTAGTTCGAATTAAGCCTCCTTAATTCAAACTAACTTGCCTGTGTAGACATAGCCTAGGACTCCTCCTGGAGCTACACAGCTACAGACCACCTCATTACAAAGGTCTGTGCCTAAAGGGACAATGTAGCTGTAGAAGACTGAGCGTGGCTAGTCCAGGTAATTTACATGCATATTCTTTTACCCTTATAGTTCATGCATTCATGTTAGTGACAATGAATGTTGACATGACTTTACACATTCTAATAATCTTAACTCTGACCCCAAGACTTATCTATATACTCTTATAATATGGGCATCAAGAACTGAATATTTAAATAGGAATTAGTAATACATATGTGCTATTGAAAAACTTCAAAAGTATGATTTCCGAGTCAGAATTAAGATTGTCACTGGGGTGTTGACGTTACATTTTCACATGTGAATACTGTCAATAACAGAATGTGACAGCAATAAGTAATACCTTTCTCGTTAATTTCCACTCTTTGTAATGTTTGGAATTGTTCTAATGTTGTATCCTGTATCATCTCTTTTATGAAAGAAATATATTAATTACTTTAGCAATCTTTCATCCAAGTGTTCAATGTTTTATAGGGAAATTTTATTGAACTATTTGCTTTTTGTAACTCTGTTAGTTTAGTGGATATTTCAATATTTCCCTATAATAGAAAAATTACATTTATCTTTCAGAGGGATAGCTGTGTTAGTCTATATATAGCAAAAACAACAGAAGTCCTGTGGCACCTTAAAGACCAACAAATTTCTTCGAGCATAAGCTTTCGTGGGCTGCAACCTGATGAAGTGGATCTGACACATCTGGTGAAATGGGTTGCAGCCTACGAAAGCTTATGCCCAAAGAAATTTGTTAGTGTTTAAGGTACCACAGGACTTTTGGCTTTTTTACATTTATCTTTCTTTCATTAACGGGCCATGCTATGTAATTATATGAACTACTGTAAGTTACCATCACATTCTTACTAATGTGTTAAAAAGGAAACACATCAAATAAAAGACCATGGTTAAATCCTAGCCCAATGAAGTCACAGGCAAAACACCTATTGACTTCAGTGGATCCATGATTTACACTCCAATTTAGAAGTTTAAATGGAAGGGATTTTTAAAAGTATAATAATTACCTGATTTGATTAATTTTACAGCTTCTGAAAAATTGTAAACTTTGCAAATACTTGGTTAACAGTCGACTCATAACTACCTTTATTCTACTGCCTATTTCAAAGTTATAAATATTGTAGAACCAGAGGGTCTAAGGTTCTTAATCTCAACAATAAAAGTAAATCAGTAATCTCTATTCCTTGCATTTGAGCAGTTTTTCTACTTTGACAAAATCAGCCAAACATTTTTATATCTAAATATTAAATTTAAGCAAAATTGAATTTCCAAAAGTTTTTAATGAACTATTTTTGAGAACCTAAAATTTTCATTTTTCACCCAAAGAACTTGCTTGTGTTATTGCTTTAAGACTTTTGGTCATCAGTGAATGCCATGACAAGAAGAGAATAAAATCAAACCAGATATATTTCAATTGAAGTCAGTCAAAATATAGCAGCAATGAACATAACTCTACGGGCCAATACCTGTACCACCTTACACATATCAGGCCAGCCCATTAAATGTAAGTCTGTATAAAACTATACCAAATATATAGAGTAAGCTACTTTATTTGGACCAGATGGTTTCATCTTATCTAGCTCTAATCATGCAGTAGATTGTTAAATATACTCCATTACAATTTTACTTTCAGAGAAAAAGAAACATGAAATTATGATCATAATCCTATCACCAGGTCTGATAGTCTTTGGATATTTGTTATCTTTTAAATAGATGGCTTTGCTGACAGACTAGAAGACCATCACTTTCTCATGGAAAACAAATAGGTCATTGTTGTGAAACCATTCCTCATGTTTATTTAATAGTTGATCCATATTTTTATCCTGTGTCTCCACTGGAAACCTGAAACATAAGGAGTGATGGACTGACATTTATTTAATTCCATTAATCAAAGTAGTCCCACTGGCATTTGCTATTTTACAATCCTTTCCATGAATAGTAACGTCATTTGTCCAATCATATTAATATTCCTGAAATGTACATATGGCGTGATTGGGGTTAACATTTTGCTTGGGAAAGAAAAAGGTTACATTGGTCAAAAATGAAATCACCAACTTTCAAACCAAATAACTCTTTTGTGTTTTTAGTTTCTCAGGTCTTTCAAAAGATCACTCCTGTCATTATATGATCATCATCCTTCATCAGATAACATGTACCATATCAGATATATTAGATTGGTTGAGCTAAATTAATATTTTTAGGCCAGAAAAGAGTTTTCATCTTTCCCTCTTCAGAATCTGCATTAACCACAATAATAACATTATTGACAAAAAGAGAGAACAGCTTGCTTTATAGTTCTTATAGATCACAGAACCTGATTTGCAGTGGAATTGCTTATTCCTTCCCATCACTGATTAATTAGCACAATATTTGTATTTTAATACATTTTTTATATTTTTATTCTGACTGTGTGTCCATTGGAAATCCACACCTGCAACCTTTATGGAAGTTGCAGGTCATCTCAGGATTTGTCCTGTTGAGCATATCAATGAATCTTTTCCTATAAATAAGCACACGTCTTCCCAGGACCAAAAAGGTCTGCATTGTATTTATTTTTTGGGAAATACTTTCATCCTATAAGAAAGGGACTACACATTTTATTCACAACTGTCTTTCCCAAAATGATATTTTGAAAAAAGTTTGATAAATTAATAGACATTCATAAGTGAAATATTATGATTAACCATCTGAATACAATTTACATTTCCCACCAGTTGCTATAAGTTTACAGAAATGGATACAACTTGTGTTTAAAAAGAAGCAATTGCACCATAAGCTTCAGAAGGATTTGAATAAGGGTAATTAAATTTGACCATGCAAAAGAAGAAAATAGAGAAATTAGAATTTTGAGGCCAAAAATCAAAAGAATAAATTCAGATTTTTTTTGGTGCTTTCTTTAAACAGTAATTTTCACAATATATGTATTTTGCATATTATAAAGGACTTGATCTTGCAAACCTTTGCTCATGACAGTAACTTTCATTAACTTCACTGGTTATAATAATTTGAGTAGGGATTGCTCACAAGAGTAGAGCTTTTCAAGATAAATTCATAAATGTCTTCATTAAGCAACATAGTTTTTCAAATATTTTCTTCATGGTAATGAATGATTAATATTTTATTCTTGAGTCCTGGGCTGAAATGAAACATTTTCCCCTTAAAAACATGAATCTTTTTCTAAATTGGTCTAATATAACAACCTGTTTCCTACTCTTTAGGAACTACTGTAAACGGTTTTATGATAACTAGTAAATGATTAATCGCTACAGCACATTTTATTTAACTTTAGAAGTATGTCTGTATATCTTGAAGCCATAATTATATCTAGTTTGTTCTAGCCTTTCTACAAGTACACAGGTAAAAATTATATTCTTCTACTAAAACCCATTTAAAACACTAATACTTATGGTCTATTTTCACCGGAGACTGAGAACTCAGTGTGTGTTCTATTCAACAGCTGAAATTCAAATACAATTCTTAGCTAACAAACTATTGTACTGTTGTAGACAGTGCTTTTATCTTGCCACTAGGGTCTCCTAACAATCATTGTCACTAGCCCTTAATATCAACATTTTTAATGGCACTGTCACAATTTTCCAGGCTATTATTATTATTATTTAATCATGACATAGTATATGGGTTAACAGTTTAAAACAACAGTACAATTGCTAAAATTGATTAGAATTCTTAGCAAATAACGTATTAATACCAAAGAGTGTCCATTTTTCAGTGCCCATAATATGAACACCCAAGTGAACTGATAAGGATTCAGTACTTGAAGTGGAAAAAACTTAATTGCTTAATCTCTTCATTCTGGATTAATCTTCTAATGCAGGAGTTACTAACTCTGTATATAGTAATTTTTTTTAAATTGTGGTATGCATTGTGTGTCTGAAACGGTTTGGTTATGTTGAATGTATATGTGGTACACATTTTACTTGCAGACATGAACGTCAGCGAATTGACATCCTCTTCAGAAGGTCAGATATGTGGTTGACCTTGATTTCATTCTTTTGGTCTTTGGTATTTACTGTGTATTACATTTCTAACCAACAGAATCATCTACAAAACTCATATAAATCCATATTTTAATAATAGACCACAGTTTACATCCCATTATTTTATTTATTTATTTTATTAATTTTACTTGCCTGGAGCATTAAGGTTTCCCATTTCAGCTACTGAATTACTCAACGCTTTATTCATCGGTTTGACATTTCCATTACGAGTGTTTCCAACTATCATGATTTTCCCTCTCCCGCCCCCCTCCTCCCTTTTTTTTGCAGGTTTCACATTTTCGTTTGTACTAAAAAGGATAATCTACAGTGCTCTCTTTTTCCTTGTATAGTTTTTTTTATTCATATTTCTTTTTACAGATGAAGACGACACCACTTCAGTTAATATTCTACAAGCAGGTTAGGATTATTACTGTCCTTTTTAACTTCCTCCTTAGAAAAAAACTAGGTCCCAATTCTGTAGCTGGCACTCAAGCATAATTTGCATCAATGCAGGAAGTTCTTCACATACTTTAAGTGAAATTCACCTCTGTGCAGTGGGCCACTAAAGGCTTTTACAGCTCTGAAATCCCCCTTAAATGTTTTTTAAGGACTTAAGTGAGACTTCACTGCTTTACAGCTGCTCTGAAAGTCAGGCACTGTATGCATTCATACAAATGAACACAGACTGCATATTTCAGGTTAAAGCTGAACTCAAATTTCAGAATTATAATTAAGCTAAAACCCTTTATGATTTACAACTACTTTTTTCTACATGGTTGAATGTTATCTTACCTGCTGAAAGCAGGTGGCTTGAATTTTTTCAGTGCTGACCAACAGTCAGCTGACAAATAAAAGGTCTTCAAAAGAAAAGCAGCAGTAAAAGATGCTGCTTACGGTTCGAGTGCTACCAACTTCGGTGTGTTGCTGAAACCTCCTCCTGCCCACACACACGCTTTCCAACCATATTTTATGTTAATTTTTTTAAAAAGGAGTGTAAACTCTGAATGAAACAAATGATGGAATGCCTAAGATGTATGTTAGCATAACCTGTTAGCATAAGAAATGCTTAGAATTTTTTTTAGTTCCCTTAAGAATTATCAACTTTTACAGAAACCCCCTGAAAATGAAATATCACAGGGGACAGGTCTTCAGTTGAAATCCGTGGAGTTACAGTGATTTATACCAGCTGTGAATCTGGCCCTAAATTCTAAAAATGAAACTACTGTTTAATCACCCCTAAAAAGAACCCTCTAAATTTCATTTTCTTTATTTTGCTGGATTTTTCTCAACCTGAGTCACTACAACGCTAAACTTCAAGACACTGTCTTTTAGGATGAATAATGGACTAAAATATTTTCAGGTGTCTTGAACTACCCAGAATTTTGAGGAAAGTACTGGTATTGTTTTATCCTTCTAAAATGTAAGCCTTTGGAAAGGAAGTCTTGCACAGAGATGCACACTACATAAACGAAGTCTTCCTGTGTTGAATACAAACAGAGTCCTGTGGCACTTTTAAAGACTAACAAATTTATTTATCGCATGAGCTTTTGTGGGAGAAAATCCTGACGAAGTGGGATCTTCTCCCATAATAAATAAATCTGTTAGTCTTTAAAAGTGCCACAGGACTCTGTTTTTCCACAATAGACTAACACAGCTACCCCTTTGGAACTTATGTTGAATACAGAAACAGAAGAAAGATAACTGAGGTTTAGACTCAGTTATGCACTTCTCAGACTCCTATATTCAGACAGCGCCACATAATTATGCTTCTAAATTTCTGTTCTACCCCTCCTACTTATGTAGAGTCAACATTTTTAAAGGACCAGTAAACTTTAAGGTCAATTATACTGGGATCTCTGAACTGGGATCATCCAGATTACTCTTTCCTTTCAGATGAGACTACTCGGTCAGCGGAGAGAAAAGATTCAGGTGAGACCTCCTGGAAAAAAATATAGAAACATTCCAACTCTAACATAGGCAATTATTATTAATTATTTATTTCCTGCCACTAATTCATCTTTATTTTATATTGCAGTCATTCATATGCCATTAAATCTTAACTTCAGTTGATTTTAAATGTCAAAGAAAAGGGATTACTTGGGGAAAATCTACTTGAAACTTAGAAATAGACATTTCTCTTAAATGAAATGTGTCATTTTAACTCTGGTTATTTACCAAGAATAGCTGAAATCTGCCAATCTTTCAAATCAAAATCAAACACATGACTTTGATTCTTTCTAACATGTTCTTTCTAACATCTTTTTCAGACTCACAGTGTGGATTATTAAGATTGTCGCTGGTTGCACACTAAAAATTCCAGTATCAGACACTGCCATATTAAGAATTTGCACTAATGACCATTTCCCACTTGTATTTATGGGGAGAGGGGTTGCATGTGTACCAGCATATTTTTTATACACAGCATAGAAACAGATACATTTATGTGTGTATGTGCATGTGTATATTTAAGCAATAACACAACTAGATGTGCAGTGGAACTGGATACTCCCACACGTTGAATGTATTAAGAGAGAAGGCTGAAAGCCTAGTTCTTTTAACCACTTGAGAATTGGAGTTTAGTATTTCTGTATTTCCTGAAATGTGTTGTAACTTTTAATAAACCAAAAACATTTAGTTATCTTTTCCCACAGTTGGCTGATGAGCTCTAATCAATGTAGCTATGCTACATATCTGTGCAATGTTAACTTGCCAATATTATTCCTTCAGTAATAATTCTTTATACAGTATAAAAACCATGCTGACATCTAACATGATCTTTTACAAGTACTGTAATGAAAAGCAACTTTTTATATCGGTAACAAGGAATAATAAGATATGAATTATTATGCAATTTGATGTGCCTATTTGTCAATTGTAAGACCAGAGACTAGAGCCATTGTACACACTGGCCCAAAATATACTACATCATGTTTTTCCGTTCAAGAACAGGTAGGAGGCATTTTTGATCCAAAGGGAGCAAAACGCCTGTTGTGGGGATACATCAGTGTTCTTGAAGTTCTGCACAGATTGTAATTGCTACATCCACTTCCCCCTATTATGTGCTGGTCCAGACTTCTCAGCCTAAAGGAGATAGTAGTTCATTCTTACAACACACAGTCTAACTCAGAATAAGGGAAACATGTTTTACCCTGTCTGTAGGAGAAGAGTCTGCGGTCCACAAATGTTTTTTCTTTACTGCCCTCCATGCGATTTTCCACTAGGAGTCAACTTGGACTCCTCCGACAGCTCCCCCCAGAGTTGTCAGAAGAGGAAATATTCTGGAGATCCTATACATTCATACTGCCCCAACCTGATTGCCCACTCTTGGCTCAAAACTCCCATTGACTTCAACAGGAAAAGGATATGTACCTGAATGTGTGAATCATTTTTGTGTCTTCCTAATTATTTACCTATAAACATCAATCTAGGCACAGGGCCTGCCTTATGATTACTTGAACCCAAATTCTCAAGAGGGGTACATGTGGGCAGTGGATGGGGGTGGGGGAGGGGGTTGGTAATCAGGCTGTGAGTTGCTGTCTCGTTGGTTCTATCACTAAAAGGAGAGATTGGATTGAACAGCGAGCTTCTTCCTATCATTTTCTCACTGACAAAGCGGAAATATTAAGTTGCAGGAGTTGCTGAGCGAGTGCAGGATTGAGGGAGACCCCTAAAAATCAAGCATCAAGTGGTCACACTTACTTTGCTTGTGCCTAAGACTGGCTGTCTGCACCTTTGGGCCTTTGATCTGTGGTTTTTGTTCCTCCAGAGCAAAGAGCCACACTTTCATGGACTATCCCTATAAAACACTCATGGCTGAACACTGGTGCATTTAAAGTTGCTTAAGAGACTTATACCAGCCATCTACCCTAGTTTCCTTTCCCAAGTAATTCCATTTTCCATTATTACAAAGATGATATTCCTTTAGGAACTGTAGGGCATGTGACAGTCCCCTCCCTGTCTGTGATTATTACTAGGAGTAAAGGAATTGAAGACTTACATGCCACTGAGGATGTCTAAAGAAAGGAAGCAACAAGGTTAGATAGAGTAAACCATGCACAGACAAAATGATATTTCCCCCTCTCTCTGCATATTAGTATGGTCTCTTGGAGATGGAACTGCAGAAGAACCAGAGAAGCCTGAGAATTCCCAGAGATCCACTTTATTTATTGAAAAACCTCAGAGTGGTTCAGTGAAAGTTGGTAAGTACCTACAAACAAGTTAAATATGGGCATCTTATGATACAGATAAAGTCTGAAAAGAAGTACAGTTCATATAACATTTAAATTCTGGCCTCAGGCACATAGAACTCCGATTAATTTCAATGGGAACCGTATACTCTTCTTTGAAGAATGAATTTGGCCTACCTATGAGGAGAATATTCAAGTGTTTAATACAAGACCAAGCTCTAATAATTTACTCAGGGTGAAAGTGAAAGTTGTGGTCCTTCAGAAGGGATAGATAATCACCTGTGCTACTGATAACTCTACAATAGCTGACACAGAGAGCTTTGGAGATTGTTGTTTGTATGCTCTTAAATTTTCTCAGTCTCTAACTAGAGGAAAGGATTTTATGGGAATCTCTTTGCAGCATAAATAAACTAGGGACAGAAAGAATAAGAACTAAACTGGCCCTCTCTAAAGCCCAGCAATACTGCTCCTTCAAGCAGACATTCAGAGTTGCTATGCAACCTTTCTGTCACATCTCTTTCTAAAAGTATGTCTACACTGCATTGTAAACCTGGGTTTTCAGACTCAGATCTGAGCCCAAACCCTCTACCCTCCACACAAATCTTTCTGTAAAGGAAACTTGTACAAATGTGACAGGCAACCACATGTTCACTAATGACTGAATTATTTTTTTTTCTTTTTTAAAGGGGACAATATTACATTTATTGCCAAAGTGGAAGCCAAAGATCTTCTTCGGAAGCCAACAGTGAAATGGTTCAAAGGAAAATGGATGGACCTGGCCAGTAAAGCTGGCAAACACCTGCAGCTGAAGGAGACATTTGAGCGTCATAGCAAGGTAAACTTTGTTTCTCTTTTTTAAAGAGCCAAAGCCTGCCACCTTAAAAAACTTTCTTAACCAGTTAGTCATCTAAGTATGGAGGGTCTTGTGGTTCAGGCACTGGATGGAGAGTGGATTCCATTTCTGGCTCCACGAGACAATTCCCTAAAATGTTATGTCTGGTAAGGATTTACTGCATCATGTCCCATGGCATAAAACAGGAGCTCCTATGATTCAAGGGGTCTTCAAGTCATAACTCTTTTCCAGAGCTCCTCTTGGAGCAGTACAGCTATGCAACCTTCCTGATACAGACTGAGGCTATGTCTACACTTGTTCAAATAAGTCGACTTAGCATGTCCACACTGTAAATTTAGGTCGACTTAAAGTCGACCTTGCCAAATCAACTTAGTGTCCACACTGGATGCCTAACTTGACTTGTAGGGGCTAGGTGGACCTGGGAGTGGTGCATGGTGGGAAGGGGGGCACCCAAGAGGTGACCTCCTTCCCCGGGCACCCCTTCAAAAGTGCCAGGGAGCTCAGCATTTTCCCCATTGTACCAAAGTACATGGGGGCTGAGCAGGACAGGGACAGGGTACATGAGCGGGGTGGGCAGGGCTGTGTCCTGCCCTGTGGGTGGGCACGCCAGGCTCTGGCTGTGCCAGGCACCCTGGGAGGGAGGTCAGTGGGGGAGCCCTGAGGACCCTTTAGGTCGAGTTAGAGCTTAATAAAGTCAACTTAGCCAGTAAGTCAAAGTAAAACTAGGTTTTATTAAGTCGACTTACAATTTCCTTAAGTCAACTTAAGCAGCAGATTAAGTTGATTTAAGGAAACTGTAGTGTAGATGCAGAGTAAATTAAGTCGACTTAATTTACAAGTGTAGACGCACCCTGAGAGAGTAAACCTCCCTCTGGGCCATTGCTTTTAACTTCATCTTTGTAGAAATGTACACTAAACTAAAATGATCATACTTTGGTTTTGATACTTTGTTTGTTGGGTTTTAGGTTTATACATTTGAGATGCAAATCATTAAAGCTAAGGAAAACTATGGAGGGAACTACCGGTGTGAAGTAACATACAAGGATAAGTTTGATAGCTGCTCTTTTGATCTTGAAGTCCATGGTAAGATTCCCTTTTTGTCCCTGTGTGTGTATATATAGATATATATATATATATTCTTTTTTTATATATACACATATTCTCTTTTTACACCAAATATGATCTAGCTGTATTCTGAAGTCCTCAGTGAAGGAAGGTTTAATGTTAGCTTTTTTAACACAATGCATCCTGAGCAACTGTGATTTATTTTTGGAATGAAATGTATGGTAGATGGGGCAGCTGGCAAGCATGGATCTGAGCCAGAGCTCATGGAGGTCAATAAAAAGATTCCTATTGAATTTAGATCAGGTTCTGCTGAACAAAAAGCATGCCAGCCACAAGTCTTTCAACAGAGGCCACAAGAGAGAAATTATGTACATGGTTACACCCGAGATTCTGATATGGAATGGGCCTGCTTTCCTACCTTCTGTAGTTGTCTTACACTTGTGTCAAAAGGTACTTAGCCAGCGGTAACATTTTACATCTACTTTGCCCAAGCATAAACAGCTGTACAATACAGTGGAGATTCAGGCCCTAATTATTTGTCAACTTATGCATAATAAAGGCCCTTTTCCTGTAAACATTTATCCATGTGGGACTTCTCACATGAATAAAGTCAAGCACATGCATATTTGCAAAGAGAGAGGAATTCCAGTGAGTAAACAAGAATAAACAATCTTGTCTGCAAGATAAAGGCTATCAATCAATCTTACCTACAAATGGTCACCTGGTCCTATAATCTCAGCCGCTAGACAGGACCAGGCAAGCTTCCCCAATACCCAGAGGTCAGGAGCACGCTAAAACAACTTAGCTGAGTTTGTTCATCCTAGCAAAACAAGCTTACTACATTACCAAGGACATCAGCCTGGTCATCAGCCAGGGAAGTAGGCCACAGTTAAAGGAATGCCCAGCTGCTGACTGCCAATTGATGAGACAGGCCGAGGAGTCTGCACGTATTCAGTAGGCTGCTAGGCAAAGAACCAATTTAACTGCATTTATAAATTTTCTATAGGATAGAGTTGTTTCAGCTGCCTAGCTGTGATTTAGATGCCCAATTCATGAACGGGGAAATCGTCCTTGTGCCAACGCCCAGCACAAAGGTCTATCCATCACTTATATCACATACACTCTCCAACTAAGGTTTATGTAGTGCAGAGGTCTTGTGGGTCTTGGCCCTTGATACAGGAATGAATTTATCCCAGCATGTCCCACTCTCAGTCAGACCATGCGCTTGTATCTTTCTTGCTGACCTTCCAGCTGTAGAAAAACAAAATCCATTCTGGGTGGCAGAAAACAACTAGTGATTATTTGGGGACCCTCATGTGGTTATGCAGGACTTCTTTTAGCCTGTAAAATGCTGGCAGGAGTGAATTTACTTTGAAAACTGGAAGATGTGTGTGAGGGAAAAAGAAAGAGAGACAAGGTATGCAGGGCTGGATTAACGCAGGGGCTTTAGGGGCTTAATCCCTGGGCCCTGGCCAAAAAGGAGGCCCTGGGCTCAAGCCCTTAAAACCCCTGCAATGATCTGTCCCTGCCCTGTCAGTGCTGGGGGAGGGGGGAGGCAGGAGGAGAGGGGCAGAGCTAGAAGCCAGGCTCTGTGCTCCGCTCCGCCACTGGGCTAGCTGGCCCACCCCTGGGGGCAGAGCGGGACAGGCCAGCCCCTGTTCGCTCCGCCTGGGAGGCTCAGCTGGCCAGCCCGCCGCAGCGAGACCACCCATGTTCCCACTGCCATGCGGCTGTGTTGGGGGCCCCACGCCACGCAACAGCCAGCCCAGTCCCCCAGTCCCACCCCCCAGCTGACTGGCCAGAGCAGGGACAGGACAGGAGTGCCTCCTAGCCTCAGGGCCCCCCCAGTGATGGGGGCCCCCCACAGTTGGGGGGCAGGCAGGGGGCCGCCAAGACAGTTAATCCAACCCTTAAGGTATGAGTGGGTGGGAAGGGAATGTGAGAGAAACATCACATAATTTGATCTTGTAAGCAGAAATGTAAATATAGTTTAAAGAAATGTACTAAAAAAAGACTACCTCTGAATTGATGAGAGGTGCACTTGACAGTTCTTGATGCCGGAAGGGCATACAGATAGTGGTCACTTAGCAATTAAACTAAATTGGTTTTAAGCACCAAGATAAAAATATTTCTTTAACTTTTTTTTTCTTTCATAGAATCTTCTCAGGCTACTCCATCTATTGACATCCGCTCTGCTTTCAAAAGAAGGTAACTTCAAGTGGTGATCCTGTGAAGTTACTCAATAATAGACGCTGAGAGCATATAGTCACCACATAACATCTCTCCTAGCCAAGCATATCAAATGTTGTAAAAAGATGGTGTTATAAATAGGGATGAAAAAAGTGGGATGTAAGGTAATTGAAAGATGGGATGAAGTAGCCTTATATCAGAAACTGCATATATAGTATAATAGACTTCAAAATGAGAGTAGAGAGTAATTGCTATAAGTGAAAACGTTGACAGAGTTAATCATACAATAAGCACAGCAAAAGCCAAATAAAGTTACAGGATTGCATTTATAAAATTCCATTATTTTAGGAGAGCAAAGCTATATACCAGGGGTGTCAAACATATGGCCCGCAGGTCGAATGCAGCCTATGAATCAATTCCATCTGGCCTGCGACTGTACTCTGCAGGACCACATGCTGCCTAACAGAGAGACAGAGTGTGGTCTCACATACCCAGCATTCCACGAGGCCACAAGAGAGTCATGTCTCGCGACATCACAGAGTGCCGTAGTATTTCTATGTATGGCATGTACAGCCCACTTGACATACATTTAAGTGAAATCTGGCACATTATAGGAAATGAGTTTGACATCCTTGTTATATACCATTTCCTTTAAATAACTCCAGAGTAGAACTGGGCAAATAACTGATTTTGGTTCATTGGCAGATTAAAAAAAAAAAAAAAATAGAAAAAAATATTTGGTCAAGGTCAAATAATCAAAAAATTCCCCCAAATTTTGGTGAAATAAAGTAATATATTTTGGGTCAAACAAAATATGCCATTCAAACTGAAATGTTTTGTTTTGGGCATTTTTAAAGAGCTAGATCAGAGGCTCCCAAACTTTTCAACATCACGCCTCCTTTCTGATTTTTGAGAAACCCTCACACCTCCCCCCCTTTCCGTTACCACCATCCAACCCTCTTTTAACAGAAATTCAATTCGTAATTGTATAATTAAAAATAGCCACAAATAGGTTTTCTTGGCACAAACATTTTTCACTTCGAAACTTTCACAGCCTTGTGCCCCCATTGGATTTTCTTCATGCCCCCCCTGGGGGGGGGGTGTCCGCCAGTTTGGGAACCACTGAGCTAGACTTACATAATGACCAGAGAAAGGAGGAAGAGGTGGCAACCTTTTACTAATTAGCCAGCACTGAGGGCACTGACTTGGGATGTGGGAGACCTGGATTCAGTTTCCTTCTCTGTCTGATGTATAGCAGGGTTTTGCATTTACATCTCTCATCATCCCAAGTCAGTGTCACCATTACCTTCTTTATCTTCAGCCATTTTGTGAATCTAGCCACATTTATTTTCAGGCTAAAATTATTCAGTGAATTCATATCAAATTTGCAAATAGTTGCAGGTTAACCAGAACTGTATTTTTAGGTAAATAAATTTTTCGTCTGAAAAATTTCACCTAGCTCTACTCCATACTTAAATAACTATACATACCAATTACCAACGTATACCGCCTCATGTGTGAAGATTCTAATGACACTGTGTTTTTGCAAACAGTGCATTCTGGGATAGAAGGTAGTAGCCTATAAACATCATATACCAATGCTACACAGTAGTTCAGGGCAGAAAATGAAAAATGTGTATTACTTCTCTCCGTGCTTTTTTTTTTTTTTTTTTTAAAAGAAAAAGGTGCCGGTACTCATATCTTGATAGTAAGTTTGAAAAATGCCTCTCACACCCCACTTCTTCTTCCAACGGCGCACTCCTTTCCCCTGCTGACACTCTCCCTCCCTCCCCCCCCACAGCTGGGCAGCGGAGCCAGCAAAAAAGGTGCCAGTACTCAGTACCCCTGCGTACCATCACAGAAAAAAGCACGGACTTCTCTCACCTTGTCTCTCTCATTCATCTGAAAATAGACAGGAACTTTAGATAGGCAGAAAATAATTACATAGATGGGATTTAAGCAGCAGATTGAGAAAGAAGACTGTTTAGTAGAAAGCAGATGGGTAACATCATAGATGTTGAAACCATCTAAACACTTTGAAATATATGTTGACACTTAAGAGCATTATTTCATAAGACAGAAGTTGTGTTTTAAGCTCTTTTAAATGTGTTTTTCCCAGTGCATTTTCCATCTCATTGATGCCTTTAAATATTATCTATTTTTTTACAAAAATTTTTAAATTTTTATTTTGTGATTCATTAAAATATCCTACTATATGTTCCCTCCTAGTAACCAGCTATGAGGTGAACGTTAGTGTGAGCCCAGTCCTGCGCTCATTGGAATCAATGGCAAAATTCCAGTTGACTTCAATGTGACAGGGTTATTTTATGATAAAAAGAAAAATGCAGGTCAAATTGATCTTTATAATAAAGTAAAATATATACATTCCAGAAGTCTTTGTATACAGCATAGTATCCTAAATCTTCTTGCACATGAGTGGGATTTTAGATAAAATAGCCATTAAAACCAGTCTTATGATGTAGTCTTAACACTTTCTAAATCTGCACACATTTTTCTTACCAGAACAGAAATATAAGTAATAGGAACATAGTCTGCAGACAGAAAACCAGTGTCAATTGTTAACTTAAACAAATAGGCAAACACCCTTTATAATTGTAAATAATTAGAAACTTCTTTTATTAAATGATGAGCTATTAAGGTAATTGCATGCTCAGAGAGATATTAATTTCCAGGTGCATTCTTTCCTAGGGTCACATTTTTAATCACTATGCTCTGGCTCAGCAGCAACTACAATGTCAACAGAAAAATACTTCTGAAAACTTTAAGGGAATACTGTAGGCAAATTCTTAATGTGAAATCCAAGTGCTATTGAGTTAACTGCTATTAACTTAAATTGTGCTAGGATTGCACCCCAATGTTTACTGTCATCACCCCAACAACAGAGCTTTTTCTTCCATCTCTGTATATTGTGATAAAGTATTCTTGCTTAAGATGACCTTCTAGAAGGGACTATGTTTTTTTAAAAGGTTGCAATCCCATCTTAAAATTGTACAAAGTATTGTTTTTCTTATTTCTGTCTGACTTCTCCCTTTACTGACACACACAGATTAAATTTAAGTGTAATGTTTTGCTAGCTGGTATTTGACACAGCTGTGCATTGTTCAATGCAGCATACTCAACAATGCAAATCTTTGTTTTATATTTATAACAGAGATCAGCACAAGCCCTTTGTTTTTTTACACAGATATATTGCTCAAAACAAAGCCCTTTGTGTTGACTGGCTTAAGTGAATTTGTGTTCTAAATTACAACACAAATCTTGGCAAATTAATGTATGCAATCTACAAAAATGTGTCTTAAAAGTATAACAGCAAGCAATACAAACCTTTGTGTTTATTTTTCACAAGTGCTTGTTATGTAATCATAACTTGCGTGGAAACGAATACAAGTTTGTGTTGATTTTATACCATTATTTGTGTGCCTAGTCAGTATTGCATATACAGGACATCTAGAGTGTTTGCAATGTGTGTTGTCCAAGTCTCTCTGTATTAAACAAAGATTTGATTTTTTTTTATTAATAACAGTGGTGAAGGACAAGAGGATGCAGGAGAACTTGACTTTAGTGGTCTCCTGAAACGTAGGTGAGAACCCAGTGATGAAGTGAGCAGGTGTGGATTGGAACTCAGTAGGTTCATACGCAGAAAGAGTCAGGTTTAGCACTAATCATTTCTCAAGAATTTTATGATCTTACTTTCTTCTGATGTTCCTAACTCTTAATTCTTAGAATATGAAATGCAAAAGCTCAACTAATCATATGGTGTAAACATAGTAGGCAGGAAAGAAACATCAGCTTTGAGTGTGTCAAAGATTTTAGGTTGCAGTGCACTTTCTTAATGGAACAAATCAATAGTATTTAGTCTACATGCTATTTATTTTGTGTTTGGATGGGGTTTTTTCCTACGCAGGGATGAGCAGATCAGAAAATTGAGTCTGGTGTGAAAGTGAGAAACTACAGAAGATAAGCTGACCCTTTTGGGCATACTTTAAATTCATTTTAGCAAATACCCTGAGACTACATACAAAGCTGTCAAAATGTAGGCATTTATAGTATACCCATGGGGTTATCTGGCTCTATATGTGCAAATGAAAGAAGAAGAGTATTGTTTTTAGATGATCATTGACTCTTCTGCTCTTCCCTTCTCCATGCCCCAGCTAGCAGTGTAATTATTATTTATTGAGCATTACTGTTTATTGTGCTCTTTCATCATGTGATCAAAAACAAAGGAACAGGCTATTCAAGGAACAGGCCAGTATATTATTGAGACCATGAGATCTTAAGTAAAACTTGCTGCCTTCTTATAAAATTTAGGAAAAGTAACTTTCAGTTGATATAGAATCATACAATCTTAGGGTTGGAAGGGACTTCAAGAGGTCATCTACTCCAAGTCACTGCTAGAAGGAGGACTACTCCCACTAAATCATCCCAGCTAGGGTTTTGTCTAACCAGGCCTTAAATGTTTCCAAAGATGGAGATTCCACCACCTCCTTAGGTAACCCATTCCAATGCTTCACTACCCTCCTAGTGAAAAAGTTTTTCCTAATAGCCAACCTCAACCTCCCCAGCTGCAATTTGAAACCATTGTTCCTTGTTCTGTTCTCGGTTACTACTGAAAACAGCCTAGCTCCCTCCTCTTTGGAGCACCCCTTCAAGTAGTTGAAGGTTGCTATCAAATCCCCCTCAGTCTTCTCTTCTACAGCTTAAATAAGCCTAGTTCCTTCAGTGTCTCCTCAGAGGTAACGTGCCCCAGCCCCCTAATCATTTTCATTGCCCTCTGCTGGACTGTTTCTAATTTGTCAACATCCTTTCTGTAGTGGGGAGCCCAAAATTGGACACAGAATTCCAGATGCATCCTCACTAGTGCAGAATAGAGGGGAATAATCACATCCCATGATCTTCTGGCAACACTCCTACTGATGCAGCCCAATATGCCATTGGCCTTTTTGGCAATAAGAGCACACTATTGGCTCATATCCATCTTCCCATCCACCATAACCCCCAGGTCCTTTTCTACAGTGCTGTTACTTAGCCGATCGGTCCCCAGCCTATAGCAGTACATGGGATTTTTCCGTCCTAAGTGCAGGACTTTGCACTTGTCTTTGTTGAACTTCATGAGATTTCTTTTGGCCCAATGATCCAATTTGTCTAGGTCTCCCTGAATCCTATCCCTGCCCTCCAGCGGGACTACCATTCCCTCCAGCTTGGTATCATCCATGAACGTACTGACCATGCAATCGATCCCATCATCCAGATCATTAATGAAGATGTTGAACAGAACCGGCCCCAGGACCGACCCCTGGGGCACCCCACTCGCCACTGGTTGCCAACTAGACATTGAGCTATTGATCCCTACCCACTAAGCCTGATGATTTAACCAGCTTTCTATCCACTTTATGGGCTATTCTTCCAACCCATACTTCCTTAACTTTCTGACAAGAATGCTGTGGGAAACGATATCAAAAGCTTGCTGAAGTCAAGATATATCACATCAAAGGCTATTCCCGCATCCACAAATCCAGTCATCTCATTATAGAAGGCAATCAGGTTGGACAGGCATGATTTTCCCTTGGAGAATCCATGCTGACTGTTCCTGATCAGTCTATTTTCCTTTAAGTGTTTCAGGATGGATTCTTTGAGGACCTGTTCCATGATTTTTCCAGGGATTGAGGTAAGGCTAATTGCTCTGTAGTTCCTGGATCCTCCTTTTTCACTGTCTTGAAGATAGGTACTATATTTGCCTTTTTGCAATCATCTGGGATCTCCCCCATTCGCCATGAGTTTTCAAAGATAATGGCCAGCGGCTCTGCAATCACATTAGCCAACTCCCTTAGCACCCTTGGATGCAGTTCATCCGGCCCCATAGACTTGTGCACATCCAACTTCTCCAAGTAGTCCCTAACCTGACCTCCCATCACCGAGGGCCGCTCTCCTTCTCTCCATATGCAGCATAACTTTGCAGTTCTAATATTCAAAGAGGAGCTAATATCAAGTTGTTCGTACATCTGCACTAAACTTTCAGTATATGAACAAAAAATGTTCAACATTAGTACATTTGATTTTCCTTCATGTGATGGAAGCTAAAAAATATTAGGCATCTGCTCTTCAAGACCACGTTTAAAGTCTGGATGCTGTTAGGGCTGTTACACCTCTATAGAATTCTAGGTCTTGGACCCAGTTTTGTTCTTGGATACAGTAGAGAACAACTTCCAGTGATGTCAACGGGAGATGAGTATGCATAACTGAAGGGAGAATTTGGCCTCTTATCTCTGCTAGCACTCACCTCTGACTGCGAAAAAAGTGCCACTAAATACATTAAAGATTGCAAAGCTCTTAGATAATATGATAACAGGGGTCATATAAATAACTTTTATCTAACTATCTAAACTTAGTCCTACAAGAAAAATAAAAGTAACTGATGGAAGCTAGGGGAGTTTCTAAGTTAATCAGTGGCAGAGCTTCCATGGTACCAACCTTTAGTGTATAGTAGAAGTTGTGTGTGAAAGAATTGTTTGAATTGATTCAGATCCACCAGGTCTCCATTTTTTATCCTCTCCTCATTCCCAACTAGGATTTTCAATTTGACATGTGTTCATTTAACTATCCTACTAAAACAGTAACATGACAGTTCTGATTGACTTTGTGTTTTTTCTTCATACTAACATATGGATTGCATGTGAGGAAGTTTCATTCTTTTTGTGGTAATCTGAAATTGTGACTTCATTAACATAAATAATTCATATTTTTATTTCATAAAAATATATATCTATAGAAACACAGTGTAACTCTTGTGTGGTTAATGGGGAACCAAACTGAGCTGTTTTTAATTAGAATAATTTTATATTGATAAAAGAAGTGTTTTGCCTCTACATCTGAGCTGCTGAAATTCAATACGTAAGTACCTGAAATACATAGGTTAACAAAAGTTTAAATGCACAGAGTCTGAATGCTTTTTTTTTTTTTTTTTAATTTTGCATAGCTCTCACAGGAAGTCAAACTAATATGTCATCTTAATGACATACAGATGAGCTGGTATGTCTCATCACAGAAATGAGTCAATAGGGCTATGAATTTCCAAAAGGTACAAGAGACAAACATTAATACTTTTTAAAAAATACTTTTTTCAACAACATTCCCATATCTTGGGGAAATT
The DNA here is from genome assembly GCA_007922175.1 of Pelusios castaneus. Lineage (NCBI taxonomy): Eukaryota > Metazoa > Chordata > Testudines > Pelomedusidae > Pelusios > Pelusios castaneus. The sequence goes on from ML685838.1 coordinate 6,213,433, forward strand.
TTTGGATGAGTTCATGGTCTAGATAATCTAAAATGGGTCAGCCTGAAAATAATAAATGTTTGCCCACTATCCACAAGTACGAATATTATAGTCTCAGGAAAAAAGTGCATTTGTTTAAAAAGTGTCAAAATTTGTTCATTAGTTATGCAAGTTAAATAGAGAGGCTGGAATCATCATTTTAATTAGATGAAAATTGGGACATGTTGATCATCATTCTCAACCACTGCCTTATTTTAACAGGTCACATTATTATCTCAGTTCATATGCATATGTGTGTGTGTGTAACTCTCATTAGCATTGATAAGAGTTGAATAGCTAATGAGCAATGCATCAAGATGAGAAATCTATCCCTTGGTGTGTGTGTTAGCTTTTACATGTGGTTGCAAGCTGGTTGATATGACCCCATGCAGAAGGAATCTCAATGAAACACCATTGTTTGCAGTAAGTCTCCATAAATCGTAAGCACAAAACAAAAATTAAAGAAACAAAATATGTGCAATGCCATTCTTTATATTATCTTATGAGTAATACTATATACCATAAACATTTTAAATCTTCTTTAGTTATTTCTTAAAAATATCACTGAACTACTATAAAAACGTATAAACCTTATGGATTATACAGTGGTATAGTATATATTGTTTCAAAGTCACTGGTCCAGCCCTTTTAGACTTCTCAGAGATCCTCTTATTTCTCTATCCTGTTACCGTATGATAATAGAGATCGAAGTTTCTTTTCTTCTTCTATACATTTATGTTTCTGCCCTGTTGCCAGAAGTACTGATTCCATCAGAACCTGTCAGATTTAATCAGGGCTGATCTCACCCAGGGAGTATTTCTGGAAAAGAAGGGTCAAGACCTTTACCTCTCTCTCCTATATCCCTAATTTATACTAGCAGCTTTTTTTGGTTTGTTTTTGAGATAACCAGTGGATCTTATAAAAATTATGATCTTATCCAGGCAGCCCACATTATCCCTGCCTTTAATGCTTGCCAGTTTCAAAATCGTTAACTAAATATTTTTTGAAAATCAGCTGACTCTCTTAGTTCAAATATGGACTTTGAAGCTGACTACAATAAATACGGTACATACGTTTGTTTAAAATGAAATCTGATACACTTGAACAAACAGAACTAACTCTAGAGATCTAAAACAATGCTTCCCGTTACTAATGATCAGGGTAAGAACAGAGGCCAACTTTGTGTATTTGTGGCAGGAGTATAGGTGTCAGTAGAATCCCATAATACTTGGTCTTGTACCAAATTTAAGGGGCAGAGTCAGAAGTCAGGAATCAGAGGTAGGGTCAGAATCAGAGTCAAAAGTCAGGAACCGGAGTAGAGGGTCAGAGCCAGGTGACCTGGACTGAGGCAATGAAGGGGAGAGACTTGGGCTATTGCAGGAGCAGACTTAAAACAAGCATGGGCAAGAGCTAATGCAGCAATAGCCAAATGCTTTGAGCAGATATTGGGCTAATGCTACTGCTGTGCTTGAGAGTGCACCTGTTGGTTCCTCCAGCCAGTCAGGTGGCCTGTCCAGTCAGGAGATTCTGTTGCATGCCACCTGTGATTCAGCTATAAGTCCTCTGTTGCTTACTAGGGAGATGTAGCTAACTGGTCCTAGGCTCAGCTGCAAGCCCTAATACCTGACAATCCCCCTTTCAAGGGTTCCTTCTAGGAGCTTTTGGATCCAGTTTTTCAGAATGGGACCAGTAAAAGTTCACAATATATCTGCTGCATGGATAGTCTCCTCAGGTTCCCCTCTAGGGGTGTCTGAGGGTAATACAGCCTCTCCAAGTTGGCTGCTCTCTGCTGGCTCCCAATCCTGTCTTGGTTCATGTAGGCCCTTGCCTTTTCACTGGGGCTCTTGTCCCTCCAGTGAATGGCCAGCAGGGGTTGGCTGGAGCCAAGTCCCACATCCCACTCTGGTCCCCAACCCAGGACCCTGCAAGTAGCACTGCTACTTCAAGAAAAGAACTAGCTTCCCTGGGTTACTTTCACATGACCCCTTGACTTAATGTCCAGACCCTGCTCAGACAGGGGCCTTCCTGGCCTCCTTGCCAGGTGAGGCTCTTGACCTCTGAAAGACCTACTGGGAGTGGTAGTGCTGCACCAAATACCCCATTAAATCTTCCCCTTCTGGCAGGGTCTATTTTTCCCCTCAGGCCTCCAGGCCTGGGAAAAGTCCTTTGCCCTCTTCAGGCAGGTGCTTTTCCTCCCACCCAGTCTTTGTACCTGCAGAGTTCTCCCTGACCAGTGTTCTGCTCCTTCTTCAAAATCCTTCTGGCTTCTGATAGCATCTTGCCCTCTCTCTGTCTCCCACAGACTGGTAGTTCTCCTCACTCCTAAAACTCCAGCCACACCCTTTCTCTGAGGGGGGAGCTTTTAACAAGTCCTGGGTGGGGCCTTGATTGACCTCAGGTGTAGTATAATTAACCTGAAGTAACCTCTGCTCAGTTACCAGGGGAAAAGGGACTTGCTGATCCTGGGGCTGATATATCAGCCTTTTAGCACGCTCTGATAGCCATCTGATCTGACCCCTGCCACAGTAGATCCCATTGATAAAATGTTGGAAAGTCACTGGCGCATTGCACAGTCTGACGGGCATCACCAGATATTCAGGTGTCCATATAGGGTGTGAAAGGCCAGCATTCCACTCATCCCCTTCCAAAATCTGAACCAGATTATAGGCTCTGTGCAGATCTAGTTTGGTAAAGATCTTGGCAATATGAAGCCATTCAAAGAATGTGTTGATAAACAACAAGGAGTACCAGTTCTGGGTGATTATTTTATTCAACACCCTGTTGTCCACACAGGACCGCAGAGAGCCATCTTTCTTGGACACAAAATTATCAGATGTAGAAGAGCAGGTGAATCCTTTTCCCAAGTTCTCTCAGAGATAGACTCTGAGCACTTGTAGTTCTGGTTCAGCAAGAGAGTCAACACATACAAAGGGAGCCTCAGTCTCTGGGCTCAAAGTTTATAGGACAATCACAGCACCAATGAGAAGGAAGGTTATCAGGCTTCATGCTGAAAATGTCTGTGAAGTCCTAGCATTTGGCTGGTACCCCCAAGGCTGCTAAGAAGGCTGGTAGGCCAGCAGGGACCCCTTTAAACAGAGTTCCCCTGTTCCAAAGTCCTTGGGGTGGGATGGATTTACTGGAAGTCACTCTAGGGAAAAATCTAACCTACAACTGGGTTTTGAAAAGCAGGACTGCTGGCAGTACAGGGAATAAAATGCACCATGCTTGATCCCCCAAGGATGTGGGGATCGTGTGTCACAAACTATGTGATGCCAAGAATGATTGGAGAGAGTGGAAAATTGCCTGGACCAAATCAAACTGGAAGGACTTACGATGACCATGAAGGCTGGTGAGCTCCAAAGGTGCGGTTTCTTCTGTGACTGGACCTTATGATAGGAGAGAACTGGTGATGGTCTCTATACAGTGACAGTCTTATGCAGTGACAACATTTTGTGAGTTAGGGAAAATTCTAGGTGCATAAAATTACTGGAGGAACTGAAATCCACCAGTGGTTCCAGGCTGATCTCTGTCATCAATGGGTGTTGTAGACAGAGTGGGAGCTGAAGGTGTGTTAGGTGTTCATTAGATGCCACCAAGGTTCCTGAGGACAACTGTAGGTACTATGAATGGGGGCAAAAGGGACGTACCCAGATCCCTCTACCTGGGCAGGAACATGCCATTTTCTTGACCAAGAAATGGATCAACCCTTTGCTATACAACTCAAGGCAATGTGTCTTGGTCCTGCACAGTAGAGGCATAGACCCAATGCCTCATGTTGATCTTCCTCTGTGACTGAGAGATGACAGAGATGGCTGTGTCCAGCTACATGGGCTCAGGCTGCAGGGTGGGTATAGAAGATTTTCTGACCAAAGTCAGGGAGCCATCTTTTCCTATTAGTATTCCCACAGGCACTTGTTTATCTTAATGCAAAAAGAGCATCCAAGTCAGCTGGACCTTGCACCCCAGCAAAGCTTGCCTTTGATCTTGTACAGATGGAACCAGAAATGTTAGTGCTGTGCAGCTTTGTTCCACGTCTGTCACCTGGTGCCAAAACTCCATGGCATAATTGCTTACTGTTTGGCATCCCTGTTCAGGACCTAGAGCACAAGATGTGCCATACACGTTCAATTTTGGTCATCAGAACTTCAATGGCTTTGACAGAACTCTTGAATTGGCCCAAGAGAGGGCTGGATTTCTCCCATAGTGGAGAGGCCCAGCCCTGCACTTCCCTGGTCTCCAAACTGATGATGAGCCCCACACCGCACCAGTTCATGGAGCAATTTGCACATATAATAGAGCAGGAGCTGACAGTGCTTCAGGAAACCACCGAACTTCCCACCGTCTCCATCAAGCTTGCCTGGAAAGAAATCTTCACTTCTTTAAGGACCTGGCGCAAGGCATGAGTCTGTCAGAGGATGTTCTGCTCCTGTAGAGAGCTAATCTGGGTTTGTAAATTCTGCTGAGCATCTTCCAATCCCAGCAAGAGAATCTTAATTTCTGTGGGATCCATCCTGGAAGAGGAAACTATCCCTTTAGGCTGTGCAGAGACTGGAACGTGAGTGGTTATAGCAGGAGTTGGTAGTCAGGAATAGGAGCCCAGGGTAAGAGCCAGAGTCAGAAGGCAGGAATTGGAGCCAAGAGTCAGAGTTAGATTACCTGGAGCAAGGTCAGGGAGGAGCAAGGCTGTGGCCAAGGCGGGAGCTAATACAGCTGTGAGCGAATGCTTTGAGTAGTCATTGCCCTAATGCTGCTCCTATGTTTAAGAGCACATCTCTTGGTTCCTTCAGTCACTTGCGCAGTCTGGCCAATCAGGTGATTCTCCTGCAAGCCAACTGCGAAACAGCTAGAAGTCCTCCATTGCTCATCAGTGAGGTGATCCCAAGCTCAGCTGCAAATACTAATTCCTGACAACAGGTATACCATTATGCCTGCACAGATTCCCACTGACTTCAATTAATTAATTTCACCTAGGTCCCATTACCAGAAACAACTGCAGAATTGGGTGGGGGGTGGTCTACATTCAAAGAATAGTGGCTCTTTTTTATAACTATAGAATTTATGCTGTAGACTCTGATCTCAATTATGTTGGTATAAATCACAAGAGACTTCACTGAAGTCAGAGAATTTACACTAGCATGAGAATCCGGTTTATGTGAGATCAGATTCAGGCCTTATGATACTACTGTATGTTCAAATGTTTTTTTCCACATGAGCACCATAGACTTAATACCCTCTTGTCCCCCTCTTTCTAATGCAATGAGGTTTCATTAATGATGCTACATCAATTATTTTTTGGCCACTGTTAGGGAGATTAAACAAGAGGAGGAGCCTGAGATAGATGTGTGGGAGCTCCTGAAGAATGCCAATCCCAATGAATACGAGAAGATTGCGTTTCAGTATGGTATCACTGACCTGAGAGGCATGCTAAAACGTCTGAAACGCATGCGCAGAGAAGAGAAGAAGAGTGCAGGTATGAACAAGGCAAAGGTTTCTTACATCTGTTGGTTAAACACGAACCATTTTGAGGGAGAGGATGAGGTGAAGCCCATGAAATATACAGTGATACATTCTGCCCTGATTTATACATGGTGCAAGTCAAATCAAAGATTGCACGTGCAGGTTTTGACTCACAGCATTTAACATGAAAACCACATGCCATTTGGTATTTATCACTAATGTTCTATGAACCAAATTGTGGTTCTTAATTGAGCACAACTCATTGACTTGAAAGGGAGCCTTGCTTCATTAGGGACTGTAGAATTTAGGAGTAACACTTTAGATCATTAACATTTAGGAATCCTAAACATCTTATTTACCCTTTTTTTTAAACTTCCTTTTCAAACTTTGCTTAGATCCTGCACAAACAATCCTTTGTCGGCAGGGTAGGCTGATACAGGACTGTCCTTCCCCACTCCAGTTGCTTAGTAATACAACAGTGCAACATAGATACATGCAGACATATTCAGTACAAGGTAACATTCTGGCATTTGCTTTATAATGGAGCATGTCTCAGGTTCAGTCCAAATACTTGTGTTGCTCCATGGTTCCCCAGTGGCTCCCCCTCATGTAGGAGAGATCCTACTCCCAGGAAAGAGGGTAAGAAGCTTTCCCAGAGAAAAGGGAGCATGACAAGACCTTAGTATATCTTCAATGATCCCTATCTAGGGCTATGTCTACACTTGTAATTTTAAGTCGACTTTAACTAAGTCGACTTAGTGAGTCTACACTTAAAATTAAAGTCGACTTAAAGGGGAACTTACAAAGTCAACCTAGAGCGTCCACACTGGACGCATAGGTCGACTTCTAGGAGCTAGGGGGACCTTGGACAGGTCCATGGTGGCGGGGGGGGGCACCCCTTGTGTACAATGGGCAAAGGGGGACAGGGACCCTGGCAGGGCATATGGGCAGGCTGTGACGCTGTCTGGATTTAGGGAACCATTTATGATATTATTTTCTGTTAATATCTCATAAATACTATAATCCATAGGAACTATGTCATGTTTGGTATCAATAGAAAGGTAGTAATTTGCTGGGAATGATTATATAGTTCATGTATAGGAATTGTATTTGTATTAGAAGTTAGGAATATGGTTGTTATATCTATACTTTAACTTGTGTGATTGTGTGGACACATCCAAGACAGGCTGTCTACAACCATTGTGTCCTTAATGTTAAGAAAGCTCCCAAGTACAATGGGCCCAGCGAGAAACCTGATGAGCCATTAAGCAAGCTGCTTAAGTCAACTTAAGGAAACTGTAGTGTAGACTCAGGATAAATTAAATCGATTTAAGCAAGCTTAAGTTGACTTAATTTACAAGTGTAGACGCAGCCTATCTGTCCACTGGGGCTATTGACAGGCTTCAAAATGCTCTAATTTATGCCAGTGACTGAAGTAACCCCTGGCCAATGCTAAAAGAGGGGTAGCATAAAGATGGTTTTACGAATGCAGGTTGGCCATACCAGCTAATCTGGGCCAGTAAATCCAGAAATAATGTACATTTATTTAACTATGTTGAATACTGCAAGGAGTAAAATAAATGGTTCTGCTTGCTTCAGTTTTGTTTGGAAATTTAAAACCATCTTATGTCATTTACACAATCACTGATCCTTTTTTTTACTTAGCTGTTAAAAGCAATTGGATTTAAACATGTTCCTTCAGTCTATAATACGGTGGAACTCTTCTAGCATACAAACTCAATGACTGGTATGGAAAAGGTCATTCTGTCACATCCATTCACCTTGTCATAAAACACAAACAATGGAACTTTTAATCTAAAAGAAGAGCCATACATTTAAAATTAATAAATGAAAAAACTTTGGGCATTTTTTAACACAGCATTTCATTCATTTGTGGAATATACTGCCAAAAGATATTACTGAAATGTCAAAAACGGATTAAGCATACATCTGGACAACAAGAATAGCAAAACTTGCTCTGAAATAGAACAAAAATTTACATGGAAGATCAAAGCTCTGCCTTCTGAATAGAACTCAGACACCAAATTCCTGAGGTCAAGGAAAAGTTACACCCTCCACCACCATAAGCATGTTATTGTACAATTGAACATTATGGGTACCGTTCCTTATCTGCCAAAGCATTTGGCTATGTCCACACTGGCAAATTAGGTCGATTTAAGGAGGCTTAAGTTGACCTAACTTAATCCATGTCCACACTAGGCTTTCATTAGGTCGACTTAAGGGGCTTCCTTAAGTCGACCTAATGAACGCTTAGGTCAACTTAATAAGACGCGCGGGATATTCAAACTAACCCATCTTAGGTCGACCTAAGCCCAATGTGGACTCATAAGTCCACGTTCTTAGGTTGACCTAAGGGCAGTTAGGTTGAATTACTAAGTCCCGGTTAAGGGAAACCACTTTGTTAAGTGGACCTGATACGGTCGACTTATAGTGTAGGCATAGCTTTTGGTAATGTCCACTGTGGAAGGAGAGTATATTAGACTTTAGTCTGAACCACTATGGCAGGTCCTCTGTTTGGTGGAACTTTCCGAAGTGGGAGAGTGAGGTGGAGCTGCATGGTCAGAATTTTCCTCTCCCATCCCAGGCCTGGTGCAATAGCAATGCTGGGAGTCAAAGCAGAAACTGCAGATTTGGCAGGAACAGCTGCTTCCCAGCCAGTTGCTACACACAAGGGCTATGTCCACACTGGCAAGTTAGTTCGAATTAAGGAAGCTTAATTCGAACTAACTAAAGCCATGGCTACACTAGACTTTAATTAGTTCGAATTAAGGGCTTCCTTAATTAAAACTAATAACTTCGAATAGGGTATTAGAAGTAAGGGTTAATTCGAACTAGTTAGTTCAAATTAACCAATGTGGCCATGTTAGTTCAAACTAATTTCTTAGTTCGAACTAACTGGCCCATTGAAATCAATGGAGATCGCTAATTCGAACTAAGCAAGTGCCATCAATGGCACTTGCTTAGTTCAAACTAATTTTTTCTAGTTTGAATTAGGTTAATTCAAACTAACTAAAATTAGTTTGAATTAGTTAGTTCGTACTAACTAATTCGAACTAATTTTAGTAAGTGTAGACATAGCCAAGGAGTTTTAAATCTTCCAGCAGGAAGGGTGGGAAAAGAACACTAATTGCTACAGGGGGTGAAGGACCAGGATGTCCCTCAGCATTTGCAGCAGCTCTGATTAGCTGCCTTTCCTATTCCCCCCATTCCCTGGGGAGGAGCTGCCAATCATATGAGAATTTTCCTGCAGACCTGCACCAAGGTCTGAAATCCTGAAGACCATGGGGAAAATCTGTAGCTTTGGTAGAGCCATAGTACAGACTTTTGTTTTCCACCTCACACTAACTTTGCTAGAAATTGAATGTCAGTTTCAGAGTAACTGCTCCTGTATCCCAGCCTCCATGATCCACTCCAGGAGATCTCAATCAGGTTTCAGGTATCCATCCATCACCTGTCTCTTGACAGGGGCCCTTGTCCTACACCCTTCTGAAAGGGGGTTTAGGGTTACACAGCTCCCTGCCTTACCCTGTGATATTTCCAGCAAGCCAGTTTACATGACAGCCAGTGCTTATACATGGTTTTTCTCTCCAAAATCTACGAACAGTGTATTGCCAGCAGTTACAAGTTACCACACAGCTCTTCCTAAGGAAGCACATTTATTCTTAAGATAAAATCATCACAAAGAAAATGTTTTAAAATGGAAGTTTTTATGCATACATTAAAATCTCACCAGAGGTCACCCATCAGTCTGACAGGGCCCAAGTAAGCCAAGGTCTTCCCAGCCCTTTTGCAAGGGTAGAATCTCCACCCCTTAGAAAGTAGATCCTTAGTCACCTTAAACATAGCTTTTTAAGCTGAAAGTTTTGTTTTCATAATTTTGGAAACTCAGTTTGAACCAGTATACACAAACCTCCCCAAGGGATGATACTTCTCCGGAGGTGTTTACAACGTAAGTGATTTCATTTACCTCCCCACAATTCTAGTTCCTGAAGGATCTGTGGTAACCCCCTCTCTCAAGGAGTAGAAACATAATCATACATAAAATCCCTGACCCACAGTGATAAATAAACTTAACACAAACTGCTCCTCTCCAAGATACTGGTGAGGTTGCAATAGCTGTCACACTGAGCCTAACAACACTGTTATTAACTGTGAGCAATTCCATCTGTGGGAACATTTTCTTTTCTTTCAATCTATTGGGTACATGTATCCCTAAGTCTCACTTCTGTGCTTGAATGTAAATAAAAACTCAAAGTGAAACTCCCTTGAAACATCTAGGTTATGTTTATGAAAAGAAATCATACATTTTATGTGATTTTTTCACAAATCCACAAGATTGGCCCAAAATTATCATTTAAACCAGCTTTTATTTAAGCAGATTTGCAAATCTTAATGAATTTTTTTACAAACCTCACTAGAGTTTTGAGCTTTTAATTAAATTTGAAATTGGTCTGCTTTTGCTTGGTTTCAGGTATTTGTACAATGCTTAGGGAATTGCAGTTTGCATATTCCAATATATGGAAAGAATTTGGGGCTTTCATTTACTGTCAGTCAAATCACAAAGGATGCGTCCACACTGGCACCTTAGGTTAACCTACAGACTGTGTCCACACTGGGCGCTTGTTAAGTCAACTTAAATGCTTCCTTAAATTGACTTAATAACACCACCTCTGAAGGTCGACTTAAGGCTTAAGTCAGTCTTATTAAGTCAACTTAAGTTGCCTTAAAGCCAGTGTAGACAGGTATGTTTACACTACAGGCTCTGTTAAGTCAACTTAACAAGGTCGACTTTAAGTGCAGACGCTATGTTAAATTGACTTAACAAGGTCAACTTTAAGTTGACCTAAAGTCGACTTTGTTAGATCGACTTAACAGAATGACTTAACAAGTGTAGACATAGCCAAAGAGCTTACTCTGGCAACAGGAAATTCAATGGGAATTTTGCCTAAGTAAGGATTTCAAGATTGGCCCAAGTAGTAGTAATAAGAACAACAGAGAGTTCCAGTGTAGTTGAGTACATTATAAAAATGGGTGCCATATTATGAACTGTATATTAATCATTTTATCCTGAAAAAATTCTTTTCAGCAGGCTACTTACAGTCCCAGTTAGGTTTTGCATTGTGCAATGTCCTTACAACATGAAAATTTTCATTTGTTTCTCTTCTTCTTTTATAACAATTCATACACCTGCAACAGCTTTTTCCAAAATTCTGGATCCTGCATATCAGGTAGATAAAGGAGGCAGAGTAAGGTTTGTGGTGGAGTTGGCAGATCCAACGGTGGAGCTCAAGTGGTATAAAAATGGCCAAGAAATACGACCAAGTACAAAGTAAGTGATATTTACTAAACATATGTAAATAATAAATTCCATGTTCTATTGCTGAAGTAATACACTGCATCTTCCTTTCACACTAGTATTGTTTGTATAGGTTTCTCTTTCTCTGTGACCAAGCTCACACAAATTGTTTTCCTGACTGTTTATCATAGTCAAGCTATGTACAAAATTATATGCTCAAAGTAAAGTTGCCAATGACCAATAGTTAAAAGAACAATCCACAGTGTGTTGAAATGTTAATATAAATTGTTTTCTGCATCCCCAGGAATAGAGAGGAAAATGAAATATATTCCCCTAACAAAACATCTTGAACTATACTCTGATCTTCAAGGGATTGGGAAATGGCATGGGTAGATGCCATTTTTTTACCTCCAGTTCTATGCAAGGAACAGGTCAGAATTTCTCCATAGAAGTTCTGCAGTTCTCCATAGAAGTTCTGACTCTGTAAACCAGCCCATGCATTATGTCCATAAATTAGGGAAGCAGTAGTTAGGAAGAAAGGGGAGGGACTGGGTAGGTCTAACACTCCCTGAGCCAATTATCACTTATGCTAAGATCAGCACCATACATTATCTAACAATGGATAAAGTCACAGGCCAAGCTGCTCCCAGGAACAGCAGAATATACTCAGCAACTCAAAATCCCAATTTGCTGCCTCACACTAGCCTTCCATGAGTATCCTAGCCAGCAAGGCCTCCATACAGAGGACTCATTGAGCAACCTTCCTGCTGCCCTTTGAAGTACTAGCCAGCACAGGATTTGCCCCAGTATTAATGCCTAACATAATGCATAAAGTCTTGGTATCTTTTCTGTAACCCTTTAATCTACCTTGACCAATGCAGATTCCACCACAGGCTGCTATGTGGAAACTCATCCAGTAGATACGGAACTCAACCCACCAAGTCATTTCACACAGGCTGTTGAACATCTGTCAAACCCTAATGAGCTTTGGTCATTACTGTCCTGAAGCAAATATGAACCAGTGACATAAAGATGAAATGCTTCATATCCCATTCCAATGCCCCAAGCTATCTGACTTACCGTAATGGTCACTTCTTCACCTCAGCTATAATTGTACCTTAAAAAATGTTAATTGTGTCAGAATGAAGCATATGCTTCTGTTACTGGTTATTTTCACTTCTCCTGGTCTAGGATTTTGGATGCCAATTTTGCTCTGCTATCTTCAAGAGCCAATTAGCAATTATCTTTCCTAATAACTCTGGCTGGAATTTTCAAAGGAGCTCAAGGGAATTAGGTACCAATCTAGCTTATAGCTTTTCTTGCTACTGGGTATTTACTACGAAGATCCTTCAGGCCGTGCACCCCAAAGCCATGCACAAAACAGGATTTTCTTCTACAATAATCTCTTGACTATTTTCTAGTTAAAAGAATAACAAAAAAGACCACGGTTTGCTAACTCTGAGTTGCTCTATGCCAATTCAATAGGTACATTTTTGAGCACAAAGGTAACCAGCGAATTTTGTTCATCAATAATTGCACAATGGCAGATGATGCCCGCTATCATGTGACGGCTGGTGATGAGAAATGCTCCACAGAACTGTTTGTAAGAGGTAGTGTACAGCATCTTGCTTTTTATTTTAAAATAGGCCAGATCTTTAACTCTTGTAAATTGGCACAGCTCAGTTTATTGGAACAATGGCAATTTACATCAGCTGAAGCTCTGGCCCAGTGTCTGTCTGTATGTCCTACCCTCTGATCCCTCAGGATGTCTCTGGCTTTCTTCGACAACCCTGCTAATTCCTCTTTCCTCCCACCTCTTAATAGTGGTTTAGTGATAACTTCAGCACATAGCAGCTTTGTGAAGCTGTGATCCTCTAGGTCAGGGTTCTCATACTCCTTAGAGTGTTGTGGTGTTGTTATGGGGGTGGGGCATGAGCTATCAACCCCTATGTATGCTGGTAAGGATGGCCTGGCATGGGGGTCACTTTGTTGGGGGAGTCATCACAACCTGAAATATTTTCAAAGGGAGTCCCAGCAAAAAAGTTTGAGAAGCCCTGTTCTACGTAGATCGTAACCCATTTTGGGGAATCACTGAGTATAGGTTTAGCCTTCCTTGCAGTGCAAAAATTTGATGATACTCAATACACTTAAGTCAACTGAACTTTTGAAAATCATCACAAATCAGTCTTTCCAGCTGTAGATTTAGGCCACTGAGCTTAAGATAAAATTATTTTCTCAAAAGCATGGACTGATGACTGGTTCCCTAAGTCTCCCTGCACCCGTGGAGTTAACATTACTGTTGGAATCACTGATGGTGCTACCGATGCACAAGCAGGAAACAGAGTAAAAGGGAAGCCTTTTGGTTACAGCTGAATTTAAAAATGGAAAGGAAACTCCAGTTTGCAGGGAGAAAAATGACATGGAAAGAAAAATCATGTTATACACATCAAAAAGCTATTTAAAACAATAGAGACTAAAAACCCTAACAAAAGTTGTCAGAGTCCTTTTAAATTAATGTAGAACAAGGGGTGTATTCTCTTTTGCTTATTAAGTTGATTTGAGTTTTAACAAGCAGGGATGGATCTAGCTTATGAAGATTCAATACTGTGCCATTTCCATCCATCACGTGGTGAAAACACTGTACTCTGGGGGACAGAGGGCTTCTCAGAAAGTAGAAATGTGAATCTGCACTTAATTCTGTTAGGTTGACAAACTTTTTGCAAAAAAGAGTAAGAGTTTTATTTTAACTGACTCAAGATCTTGCAGTAACTATTCCTGCTACTGGCGTATGGGCCATCTTCTTACTGATTTCAAGTAGGAAAAAAAAGTTAGTCTTAGCCAATACCTTAAGAAGATGGCTGATATTTGAATTTTTAAAATACATTTATTTTCTGTACTGTAATAACACATTTTTTCTGCTTCATTCAGTTCTGTTTCTGAAATCATAAAACCATATTTTTTCTCATCATAGAGCCCCCAGTGGTGGTGACCAAGGCCCTGGAAGATCTGAGTACCTATGTTGGCGAAAGAGTGGAATTATCCTGTGAAGTTTCTGAAGAGGATGCAAATGTGAAATGGTAAGCCATTTTCAGCCACCTCAGAGTGGATGTTGTTTTCCCCAGGAATGAAAAGTGTAGTGTCTTAAGAGACAATTTCATCTTCTGGGTAGATGAATATGAACCCTAATTAGACAATATCAGAAAATACTGTTTTTAAAACTATTATGACAGCAATAATACGCTTTTAGTTTAATGAACTCATCAATGAATGAGTTCATTTACATCTTTTCTCATGCCCTACCTTCTACAAAAGCTTCTTTTGCTCCCTTCAGTTTGTAGGATATGCATTCATGCAGAGCTTGTCTGACATACTGTTACCAGTGGTAAGCTAAGACAGTAACACTTGTTATCCTCTATCAGGTTTAAGAACGGTGTTGAGCTGACCAATGAACCTAGATCTCGATACCGAATTAAGACTGATGGTAAAAAACACACACTGATCATAGATGAAGCTACAAAAGCTGATAATGCAACTTATTCAGTGATGACAACTGGAGGGCAATCCGCTGCTAAGCTTTCAGTTGATTGTAAGTACTGCCCATCTTTCTATTTCTGCTTGAAATTTTATTCGTGTAACAGACCTGTTATAGTCTACTGGTTTTCTTAGGACACTACTGCTATTTATCAATTTCTCTGAGTTTGCTGGGATAGTCAACCAACATATTAGATATTCATTATTAATATTATTATTTATTTGTATTACTATAGTGCCTTGGAGCCCTAGTGCTGGGTGCTGTGCAAACACAGAACAAAAACTCAGTCTCTGTCTCAAGGTGTTTACAATCTAATAATAAGACGACGGACAACAGATGAGCACAGACACAGAGTGGAGCACAAATAAATAATGAATACTGATCGTCATGATAGACAGTGGTGTCAGCTGATTTTTCCCATAGTGACTTTCTATTGTCAGCATCCATGATCAGTGCATTGCGTTCTTTCCTTTGGATATGACTGGGCTTAACAGACAATTAAGTAGGACTGCCTGAAAAATTTCTGCCTAAACCTTTTTTGATAAAAAAAATTGGGTTTTTGACTAAATGAAATTTTTCACAGAAAGTGTCTGCTTTCCTCAATATATTTTAAATTTTTCATTGGAAAACCAAAAAGCAATTTTTTCCATCAAAACCAGGAAAAAAATCAGGGTTTTCTTTTTTATGAAGAATCAAAATTTTCCCTGGAGAGAAAAAACATTTTCCAACCAGCTTTGAACAATGTAAACAGAAACTAATTCCCCACCCCAGCTCTTAGATTTGTCATCAGAAAAAAGAATAGAAACAATATTGGAAATACGATATAGAAATATATGTAATTAACTTCCCACAGGGGTTTGTGGGACTATATCTTTAAAAGAGGCTAGAATACATATGCTTTCTAGCCAAGTATATGTACATTTGCAGTTTACTGCTGTTTTGCTTCAGGGCAAGTACTGAAAGTTATTGTAAAATACCTTTAATCATTTTGTAAATGTGTGTGTATGTGCGTGTGTATATTACAAAACATAATTTAGCCGAGTTCATTCTACGTTTCTACATATGTTAAGTTCTGCAGCTTTTGCGAGCATGTCACATTGTTTGATTGGTCTATTTCATAAATCAAGATTATAGGTACCAGGAGTATGGGTGGCCATGGAGATTGTTAATATACACAAATTTTCATCTCTCGATCACCATTCTAAATCTGGTCCTGGTTGCAAGTAGAAGAAAGCAACTACCCTCTTATAAGGGACCATTGCTATATATAAATTAAATTTGTGATCTCACTACAGTTACTACTGGATGGATGCCACAAAAAAAGTTATAAATTGACCCTTTTGATAGGGAGAACAGGGGATAAATAAACTAAGATTGTTCTACCATCTGACCCTTGAAGGTGATCCCTCAGTGATATGTTGTTAGGTAAACCGCGCACAGTGTTGCCCATTCCATGGCTGTTTTGCAGACCAGAGAAAGAATCATATCTCATATCAGTCAATATGGCACCTTTCAAGAACACACACAATTAAAGAGATTTAGGCACTGTTATATGAAATTATTGAAAACTAAATGTGAAAGTAAAGAAAGCTAAATGTTTAAGTAAAGAATGTGTGTCAGATATGTACACATTACTAGTATTTAGCCTTGAGAATTTTATTTATTAATAATAGGTGTGCTCACTTGATTTTCAGATCATGGTTGCTAGTAGCAGGTCACCAAAAAAATCATAAACGGTTCTACATTATCAGCACTAATATCCATGGTTCTCTTTTCCTAAGTGAGACCACTGAAGATAATGCAGCCACTAACAGACCAGACTGTGAGGCTCGGGAAAGAAATCAACCTGAAGTGTGAGATATCTGAGAACATAGCAGGGAAATGGTACAAAAATGGGCAACTTATTCAAGCTAGTGACCGTGTAAAGTTATATCACAAAGGAAGGTAAGCGTCCTAAAACATGAATTGGATTAAAACAAACAAGGAATCCTATGGCATTTTTAAAGACTTACAAATTTATTTATCACATGAGCTTTCATGGGAGAAAATCCTACTTTGTCAGATGCTTTGAAGATGGGGAACTTACAGAATGGGAGGAAAAGAAATTCAGGGAAGTGTATGACATAGGATCAGGTCAGACTGGCTATGTCTACACTTCTAATTTTAAGTTGACTTTAACTAAGTCTTAGTTAAGTCGACTTAGTGAGTCTACACTTAAAATTAAAGTTGACTTAAAGGGGAACTTACAAAGTTGACCTAGAGCATCCACACTGGACGCTTAAGTCGACTTCTAGGGGCTAGGGGGACCTTGGTCAGTCCACGGTGGCAGGGGGGGCACCCCTTGTGTACAATGGGGCAAAGGGGGACAGGGACCCTAGCAGGGCATGTGGGCAGGGTGTGACGCTGTCCGGATTTAGGGAACCATTTATGATATTATTTTCTATTAATATCTCATAAATGCTGTAATCCATAGGAACTATGTCATGTTTGGTATCAATAGAAAGGTAGTAATTTGCTGGGAATGATTATATGGTTTATGTATAGGAATTGTATTTGTATTAGAAGTTTGGAATATGGTTGTTATATCTATACTTTAACTTGTGTGATTCTGGGGAAATGCCCCAGACAGGAGGATGTCTACAACCATTGTGTCCTTAATGGCTCATCAAGTTTCTCCCTGGGCCCATTGTACCTGGGAGCATCTACAACCATTGTCTCCTTAATGTTAAGGAAGCTCCCAGGTACAATGGGCCCAGGAAGAAACCTGATGAGCCATTAAGGACACAATGGTTGTAGAAACCTCCTGTCTGGGGCATTTCCCCAGAATCACACAAGTTAAAGTATAGATATAACAACCATATTCCAAACTTCTAATACAAATACAATTCCTATACATAAACCATATAATCATTCCCAGCAAATTACTACCTTTCTATTGATACCAAACATGACATAGTTCCTATGGATTATAGCATTATGCAGGTATGAGATATTAATAGAAAATAATATCATAAATGGTTCCCTCAATCCGGACAGCGTCACACAGGGCTCTGCCCTTCCCTTTGGGGGGGCATGCCAGGCTCCCTCTGTGCCCCCCCCAGCAGGCAGGGCATTGGTGTAGTCCTGGGGTAGCCCTAAGTCGATTTAGGGCTACCACACGTCTACACTGGCTTAATTCGACTTTAAAAAGTCGCATTAAGCCTTAAGTCGAAATAATTCTAGGTTTAATAAAGTCGACTTAATTTTCATTAAGTTGACTTTATTTTCCTTAAGTCGACCTAAGCAAGCTGCTTAAGTCAACTTAAGGAAACTGTAGTGTAGACGCAGGATAAATTAAGTCGACTTAAGCAAGCTTAAATTGACTTAATTTATAAGTGTAGATGCAGCCTCTGACTTTAGGTGATGCCAGAATGTGAATTGCCTCATTGATATGTTTCTGCCCTTCACATTCAACGCTCCTCAGAGATATTTATATGTGACCTCACAATAACAGCAATATTCATCACCTACCAGTCACTGCTGATCCTCTATTTCAGTCAGTATACTCATACTGCTGATGACCCATAATAGAATATTTCATGATGTACTTATATTCAAGAGATGCATTTTGCCTAAAGTCTCTGTATTGCACTCACTATGAGACATTAAATAGCAAGATCAAAACAGTTATGAGAAATGAGAGAAAAATACCATTTTAAGATTTCTGGTTTACTGGTTATTTCTATTCCATTTGTATGTGTTGCGCACAGAATTCACATCTCTGCCAATGCAAGTTATGTGCATTTATCAGATCCCTTTGCATTTAAAATCTGTTCTGAACATTGGACTAATTCTCCAGAGAATTTATTTACTATTTTCTCCATTTTAAAAAGCTAAGGGTCAAATATTTGACCACAATACTTTCCCTTTGCACTGCACCAACTTACTAAATAGGGTATCTGGGAATTCCACTTGTACAGGAGAATTCTTGGGTGGTGTAAAGCTACCATGCTGGTTCTACTCACTGTTCCAATGTAAGGAGCACCCTCAGACAACCCCAATTGCATAATAGACCCATACGATGGCATATAGTAGAATAGCCTTGCTGTTAATCTAATTTGTGGCCCTTGGCAGTTTTAGGGGATTAGGCATGATGGCCATAAAAGGTAGTATAAAGCCACTTATCCTCAACCTCTCAAGTTGGGTCCTGCCCTGAGCATAGCTCTGTCAGACCAGAAGATGGGGCCCAAAATGTACATCTCTGTGTATTTCTAAAGAGCTCAACCCAGGTATAAAATAGAGCAGAACAATAGGCCCAGCTTATCCACCCTGCCACTCGGACCCAGAGGCAGACAAACAGTAGAGTGGGTCCCATCTGAAAGATACTGAGTTAGAAGGAAGGACTGAGAAAAAGAAGGCTCAGTGCCTGAGAGCGGCCTTCAAATTTTCACATGATCTAATGGCAACCTCAGAGAGAGTGGATCAAAATAACTGAGTAAAATAGATTACATTCCCTTTAGTTTTCCATTTCCATGGAAAAAATTAAGACCGACCTAATCCTACTTTCCTTGATGCCCTTCTTAAGCAAATCAAATTCTAATCACCACCTATTTAATCAGTTAAAACACTATTTAGCATACAGTGTCAAAGATTTTTTAGAGTCTGCAATCTGATACAAATGAGCAGATCTGATGAACTTGCAACTTGAGATGTAGCAATAATTCTTCCTTTTATCTGCATAAAGTCTACAAAATATAATTAAAATGAGTTCTTTCAAATTTTTCTACAGAATCCACCGGTTGACTATAGATAGCTCCGTTGTTGATGATGAGGGTGAATACATGTTTGTACCAGATGCCTATAAAGTCAACATACCATGCAGAGTACATATCATAGGTAAGTGCATGACATATCTAGTTATAACATTTTCTTTGACCTTTAGAAAGTGAGATATCTCTGAGAGATATCCAAGATTTTGACAGAAATTCAAAACGGACATGCAGTGTCCCATTTAGACAAAACAGAGTTCTTATTTAGGCAAAGTGCAAGGGAAATAGTTGGAAATCATGATCTGGTCGTGCTTTGAGCACCTGATCCTAAGCCCACAGAATCCACTAGAAAGACTCCCATTGATTTTCTAAGCCTAAAAATAAGCAAGTATTAACAGTTTTCTTAAAACACTTGCTGCTGGTCCTCTGTGTAGCATAGATTTTGACTGCATAATGCCGCATTCTGTTCTTCAGTGTTTTGAGTTTCCATCCCATTTGAATTCTGACACATTTTTTTTCTTTTTTCTTATTTGATGCCGGCAGGGCTGGCCCAAGGGTTTTTGGTGCCCTCAGCAAACTATGGCTATGTCTACACTTACTAAAGTTAGTTTGAATTAGTTAATTCGAACTAACTAATTCGAACTAATTTTAGCTAGTTCGAATTAACTTAATTCGAACTAGAAAAATTTACTTCAAACTAAGCAAGTGCCATTCATGGCACTTGCTTAGTTCGAATTAGCCAATTGCATTGAGTTCAATGGGCCAGTTAGTTCAAACTAAGCAATTAGTTCGAACTAACACGGCCACTTTGGTTAATTCGAACTAACTAGTTCGAATTAACCCTTTGTTCGAATAGCATATTCAAATTTATTAGTTCAAATTAAGGAAGCCCTTAATTCGAACTAATTAAAGCCTAGTGTAGCCATGGCTTTAGTTAGTTCGAATAAAGGAGGTTTAATTCGAACTAACTTGCCAGTGTAGACATAGCCTATGACTTTGGCGTCCCCCTCCACATGTTATAAGAGATAACATTTTTTTTTTAAATAGAGAAAAAAAATTCACTTCCATTTAATTTGGCACCTCTTAAAGCCTGGTGTCCTAGGCGACCGCCTAGTTCACCTCTATGGTTGGGCTGGCCCTGGATGCCGGAATACTGATACAGGTGAACTTTGCCCCACATACTAAGTACATTAAACAACATCTTGATGGTTAATTTTATTAACCAAGGTACATTCAAGTCAGTTAAGTACATGGCTTAATAATGATACCAGTTTTTCAAACAAAAGTAAAACACAGTGACTAACCCCTCAGTAACGTTCTGTTAGCTGGGTTATGAATCCTAATATTAATAGAATTGAATATTACATCTTTAATGTAATATTATGTTACAAGAGCCATATATAGCAAAATATGGATATTGGGGAGAGAGGAGACAGGCTAAGGATCACAGGATTGCACTGGCCTATCATTGGCTTTCCTGTGGGTCTTTGGAGGATATTTGGGGGGTGGGGGGTGTAAGAAAAGTAGTGGGTTTGGTTGTCATTCCCTCCCCCTCCTCCCGCCAATGGTTCAATTATATTAAAACCATTAAGGAAGCACCCAAATTAGCGTGTTTTGAACCACTGTTCTGTATGTTATAATAGGCTTGATATTGCACAAATATGCCTAGAGCACTGTATTTACCCAAATGTATTTCTCAGAATAGCAGGACTATAATGAATATGGCAATGTCTGAATTTTCAGATCCTCCTAGACTCCACCTGGACGGTCTTGGTGACGATAATACTGTGACAGTAGTAGCGGGAAACAAACTACGCCTTGAGATCCCAATCTCTGGGGAGCCAACTCCAAAAGTTATGTGGAGTAAAGGAGATAAGGTATAACAGCCAGTCCCACTATATGCATTTTTTTGCAGCCCGGTGAAGGGCCTTTTTTTTGCCAAAAATAGTTTTCAGCATGGTGAGTCAATCTATTTTAATTGTTTTATGACTCTCATCCTGGGAAAAGATAATGAGGAACCACTTCCTCATCTACATAATTCTGTTTCCCAGGCTTTATTTATTTATTGTTCTTTTCTGTGTGATGTTATTTTGAAATAACAGTTGGATGGCTAAAATTATGCAGATGAAGGAAATGGTCTTGCTGTACATAAAATGTAAAGGGCAGTGATGTATCAGACACTGTAAAGTAGCCTACACAATCCTCTCCTCTTCTGAAGCACATGTTTCTGTTGGAAAGATAAAACTAATCTCCATGTTCATTTGGAGACCTGAGCCAAACATATCAGATGTATTAATATTAGAATGTAGACGGCTGTTCTAGTAGATTAATAGAAAAGGCTAAAAGGAACCATTATGATCATCTAGTCTGACCTGCTGCATAACACTGGCTTAAAAATTCCCTAAAAATAGTACTTGAATTACATTTCTAAAGTGATTTATCTTATTAACCTGCTCCCCTGATGCCTTCACAGTTTCTACTCTGTGAAATTTGATGGGTTTTGGTTTACAGATTCAAGTCAACCGCTTCTTTAATTTTGCTTCGAGGAGGTTCACGCAGTCTGGAACTTTAAACATAACTGTCAGCACCCCCAAAGCTCTTCCTGGTTTTACTCAATTTATGTAACACTGCAAGTACTGCAGGGTTTTGATGAACTTGGCCCATGTTTGCAAATGTTAATGACCCTCTCAGCAAACTATGCAAGTTTCAAGTTTGTAGTGAAAAAACAGTGAGCCAGGAGGTCTTTTTATGGTGCCACAGTGCAAAACTTCACATAAATCTATCTGACTGCACAGTTCCAAGAAGCCAAACTTCTCACCTCCATATTTTCCATGAAGCATGCTGAGATTAGGCCGTATGACTCTCATTGATTTCAGTAGGAACCACCAGGTTAAATTGTTGTGTATTCCTTGGTAAATTTGAATGGTCGGTGTCAACGCTAAGAATCCCTGAAAGGATCCAGTCATGATTTACCCAGTCCTTATTTGTGTTACCATTTTATGCATAATAAGTGGTTGAAACTTTAAACTTTAAATGTAAAGTTCAAGATGGTTCCTTTAGTTGTTTTGCATATTTCTTCCTTTTCAGTGTAATGTATTGTTCTTTGGTTTTGATTTTTGCCTGTTTCTTAAGTCAGAAAATGCTACTTTTCCCCTCGCCTTTGATTTCTAGTGGATCATGGAGACAGGTGGCAGGATACGAGCAGAAACTTACCCAGATAACAGCTGTTTGGTAATTGATATAGCTGAGCGGGATGATTCAGGTGTCTACAGAATAATGCTAAAGAACGAGGCTGGTGAAGACACAGCTCAGATCAACATCAAGGTGGTTGGTAAGTCATGCTAATGCACAAGGCCACGGCACCGAACTGGCACATTTTGTCATATCTACTTCTCTTGTCAATATAAATACTTGTTAAAGAAACCCCCTGCCTCAAATAAGCTTTTCTTTCCCATATGAATCTCATATCTCTTAAGGTGCCCTAGGGCTCCTCTGTTTTGTGACCCACTTCAGCTTTTGGCAGCCTAGATCCTATCCTGAGGACCCTTTCTGAACCCTAAGATTGTCTTACCATATGTAGGTTGAGAGAAATATCTGTAGTACCAGTGACGGTCCTCCCTAATGATCTGCCTAAGCTCCTTAAGGAACCTATGTGGCTCCCATTTCCATAATGTTTTGGAAAACACCTCACTGTTATTGCTCTATTTATCTTTACAATGCCCCTGTGAGGTACACCAGTGCTTTTAGCCCCATTTTACAGCGAGGGAATTAAAGCACAGAAAAACTAAGTGGTGCGCTCAGGTTCAAAGAGAAAACCTGTGACAGAATAGGGAATTGCATAGCATAGTACCCTAGCCACCAGATCATCCTTTCTCTCTATAAAAGAGATTTGCTCCAAATTAATCAAAAGTGTTCACAAAGTGGGAGCAATTTTTGATCTCCTGTCCTAAATATTGAAGCCCACATTTCTATGGTGGTCAGAACAGGATTTTCATCTCCAGCATATTCTGAAGTTTTCTTCCTACCATGTATCTAGTCATAGTAACTACACTTCTTGACCTCCAGACTTAATTATTGTGACATGTTTATCCTACCTTTGAAAACTGCTCCTGTTCTTGTCATGGTAAAGACTGGTTGCACTTTGAGAACTGTTACTTTTATTTTGTTCATTTGACAGCATTCTGTGTCCACCTGTATTTCATTTTAGGAAATCTTTTTAAAGGTTCATTTTCTCCTAATTAAAAGAGATGTTTATTGTGTTTGCAACAGATGTTCCTGACCCTCCTCTTGCACCAAACGTGACTGATATAGGGGAAGACTGGTGTGTTATGAACTGGGAACCTCCAGCATATGATGGAGGATCCCCTCTCTTAGGTAAGTGCATTTCCTTTTTTTGGTGGTAGCATAGTATGGCCATGGAAAGTAAACACCAAAGAAATGGACCCTGTACTGAAAGAGCTTAAACTATAGTCCTGAAAAGTTCTACTCTTGAAAATCAACAACAAGAGCATCATACCTGCTGTTAACTTCCATAAGAGGTGTTTTCTTCTTAGATATCTGGGTTATAGATCCTTTGAGACTTGAAGACTGTCCTCACCATCTTGTAATATTAAATTCTCACTATTCTTACAGGACCAAGTTGGGTGGGCAATTTGCATACTATTAGAGACCACCAAACTTGAAAACTTTGTTCTTTTTGTGAGTTGGCACAGACTTAGAGAACAGCTCTGTGTCTTATGTACAACAATAAATGGGCATCAGGTAGGTTCAGAAGCTGGTAGACTTGGGCACTTAATCATCCTGGGCTAAATACTCTAATGTTACAAAATTAAATTTTAAAATGGTTGTAAGTGGAGGAGATAACCTAACTTGCAACTTTCAGCAGAACTCCCTAAGGCTACATACACATGATAAACTTGTCCCGCAATAAGTTATTGCGGGACAAGAAAAGCGCTATAAATATAGCGCTTTTGTATGTTCATATGTGCTGCTTCTATTGCAAAGGAGCATTCACCGTGTGAATGCTCCTTTGCGATAGAAGAGCAGTGCATGGTGGGCACCTGTCCCAGCCAGTCCCCTAGTCCAGCTGCAGGGCTTCCGGTGGCGGCGGGGGCTGCGTTGCCAGCCCCCACTGTCACCCGAAGCCCCGAGGCTGAGCTGGGGGCTGGCCCGAACTGGCGAGGGTTCGAGCCAGCCCCCCAGCTCAGCCCCCGGGCTTCAGGTGGCGGCAGAGGCTGCGGCGCTTAAGCGCCACAGCTCCTGCCGCCATCCGAACCCCTAGACTGAGCTAGGGGGCTGGCCCAAACAGCCAGTTCGGGTCAGCCCCTTAGCTCAGTCCAGGGGAGCCGCCAAACATATTTGACAGCTCCAATATCCCAGAGTGCCCTCGATTGGCACTCTGGGACATTTCCGGAGACTGTCTATCTCGGAAAAAGCATACACACAAGCATTACTGTGGAACAGCTGTTCCGCAGTAATGCTTACCACTCTCATGTTGAGTGGTTTTACTGTTGCGTGGCAAGATGGTGTTGCCGCACAACAAGAAAAATGATCGTATGTACACAGTCAGCTTTATTGAGCGATAAGGAGCCTTATCGCGCAATAAAGTGTTCGTGTGTACATAGCCTAAGTTACCCAAGGGTCAGAAGGGAGTGTAGAATTGTATCCAGAAAAGGGATACTGGCCAGCCAAAAAGATGGTATTCGTAAGGGCTTTATATCTGATTTTACAAATGTTGGGTCATTGGCTAGTCCCTTATTTAAGTTTACACAATTATGTTTCTTCAATAGGATATTTCATTGAAAGGAAAAAGAAACAAAGCTCTAGGTGGATGAGACTGAATTTTGACCTGTGTAAAGAAACAACATTTGAGCCAAAGAAGATGATTGAAGGTGTTGCTTATGAGGTCCGCGTATTTGCTGTCAATGCTGTGGGAACTTCCAAACCGAGTATGCCCTCAAAGCCTTTTGTTCCCTTGGGTGAGTAAACAAGAATAGAGAACTATCTGCACATTTAAAAAGTTGGCTTGTGCATAAAATTTTAAAGAGCCACATCCAAAAGTCCTAACTTTCTCCTTGCATTGTCTTATTTTTATGAAACAAGGGGGTGTTTTCCACAGAAGGGCATACTAGTGCATACCGACAGAATAGGATCAATGCCAGTCTTGGTTCCTCTGTGTATTCCTTAGACAAATCTCCCATTCTGGAAGCTACAAAACAGGGAAAATTAACAAAAAGGTGGTTGAAATCAGCTGTCAATATTGGCATATGAAATGGCTCAGTGTAATGTGCTATACACTACATATGGAGAGCTGAGTTTCTTTCAAGCTTGCCCCCTTAGTAATAATACTTAGCATTTGCACAGTGTTGTACGGTTTCAAAAAAACTGTGCAAACATTAAATTATCCTCACAACACAGTTGTAATGTGACAGGTATTAATTCTGTTGTACAGATGGCAAAATTGAGGTAAAGGAGCTAAGTTACTTAGCCAAGATCACACAGTCAGTTGGGGAGCAGAGCTAGGATTAAGACTGAAGCAAGTCCTGGATTCCAGCCTCATGCTCCATTTTCCACACCATGCTTTACCCCACCATGTTAGTGAAAATATATTTCTTTCCAAAGAAGAGCTAACATGGTTTCAGCATCTTTTCTTAGTCAGTGTAAAGTAACCATACTGTTAACAGTTCTGCATACCTACTATTTATTATTCGTATTATCGTAGCACCTAAGAGTCCTGGTCATGGACCAGGACCCTGGTACACACTAATCTAGTTAGATCTGATGGACATTGTCCCAGTAAGCCATGCTGGCACCATTTTTAAATGATTCTGATAAACACAAGTTCCCTGTAGTACATATGGTGCCTTAATCCAGAGGTCAGTAGGGGTTGCTGCCTTTTACTGAGGACATCCATAAGCCTACGGAATGGTAGGTAGACAGTGCTGCTACAGTCATGTCAAAGAGTAACAATACAGTGGTCTAAGGATCTTATCTATACAAATACACATCAGTACCCCAGAGCCTGTTAGATGGCAGTTCCGGGAGCCTATGCTGGAGGGCCAGTATTTTATTTACTGAGCTGGTCTATTTTAATGGGACAGAATAACACACACAACTTCTATAAAGATGAGAAATAAAGCCTTAAACTCTCCAGCATCTATACCTAGAATCTGCACCCTACTTGCCACTTGGGGGAGCAATTAGAAGATTGCCCTTTACTAGCTCTCGTAAGTATAAATTTTATTGTTAGCATAATTGTTTTCTTTATTTTTAGCGGTCACCAGTCCACCAACTCTCTTGGTAGTTGATGGAGTAACTGATACCACTGTTACAATGAAATGGCGGCCGCCAGACCACATTGGAGCAGCAGGTTTAGACGGCTATGTTGTAGAGTACTGCTTTGAAGGAAGTAAGTGACAACTATGGTATGGTCCTAGTGCTTAAAATAGGTGAGATATGCTTCTCCTTTTCTCTGTGGGAGTTGATTGCCTTTGCTTTGAGGTAAAAGCTAGCCAGCCAGAATTCTCAAGCTAATGGGTTTCATCCAGGCTCCTTTCTATCTACAACACACCTGTCCATCCTACATTTGATCTGGCATTTCAAAACAACCGCCGGTGTGCACCATGCTGATGTGCAAGAGTTCATTGTTCAGGGGCTTCCACGGAGCTTTTACTCTCCGAGAACTTAAAATCTGGCCACCTCAGAGATTCAATATGTGGATGGATGGGAAAAGGGAAAGCAAAGTAAATGATCCTTCTAATTGGCAAGTAGATAAAACTGGAGAACCACATTTCGACTTGTTTTGGATTAAGTGAAGTCATATAGGGGCTTGGAGAGTCTATAGCTGGTATCTTAAACCTGTTCAAGATATTAACAAAAAGATTTCTCTCTTTGGAATCAATAGTGGCTTCCTCAAGTATCAGTTTCACACACAGAGAGGGCAAAGAGCCTTGTGGATGTGGTATGATAAGTAGAAATGATTTAGACCACAAGTCTTTATTTTGAATGCCCCTGCATTTGGGAGAGTTTATGTACAGGTTCCAAAGGGGTAGCAGTGTTAGTCTATTGCAGAAAAACAAACAGAGCCCTGTGGCACTTTAAAAGATTAACAGATTTATTTATCGCATAAGCTTTTGTGGGAGAAAATCCCACTTCAAAGCATCTGACGAAATGGGATTTTCTTCCACAAAAGCTCATGTGATAAATAAATCTGTTAGTCTTTTGGATTCTGTTTTTATGTAGAGGGTTTTTCATTTGGCTATACAGGCATATAGGAGTGTAGGAGGAGTGTAAATGAGGAAAAGGGGAAGAGAAAATTAAATAAGCGGGGGGAAATAATGGGAGATGGAGAAATGTAAACTATATATTTATACAATCAGCAATTTTACTGTGTAAAATTATGAAATAGCAAAACCTCAATGTTTACCAGTTACGTGCTTAGCAGAAGCTTTCTTATGAGAGGACATAGAAATGGAGTGTGGGTACAGAAAGCAACGAAGGCTGGTGACATCTGGAATGGTAAGCAAAATTTGACAGTGGAATAAGCGAACTCCAGTCATTATGGGAGTCCAAGATGAGTCATTTTTGGGGTCACCCAGGGGAACAGTTCTGCCATAAACATGCAAATTTTGATTAACGGAAGTGCAGCTTGGTTCATTTTATCTACTTTTGATGTTAACTGTGCTGTAAATCTCTCTAAATACTGGTATAGCCATATTACACAAGCCACTACAAAAGAAGGCCTGTTTGGACATTTAAATCAACAGGGCTTTTTCACGTCTGTGGTAACCAACCTGAAGGCAAGAGATGTACAGGATAGAACTTATGATCCACATCAGACAACCATTTGGGATTCAAACACCTGAGGGAAAAAATAGAGCAGAAAATTAGCCAGATCCCACAAGATACTAAGGGCCCTTAAATCTCACTCAAGTCAGTGGTAGTGGAGGACTGTCAGAACCCCCAAGGAAGCCCTCAGCATCTTGTAGGATTGGGCTGAAAATCCTCATGGAGCAGGAACAAGAACTGAAGAAGCTCAGCGGCATGGAGCAGTTGACATAAGTCCAAACATAAGTGGAATGGTAGGAAGGGCATTCCTTTATGTGTGAAGGGAGGGAGATGGGGGAAGGTCTAGAAATGGGAAACATGCAGTACAAATTCTAAAAGCAGCACATGATGGATTCATGTTTGCCTATTAAATTTCAAATGCACAGGCATGGCGGTTAGTTAATAAATAAACTCTGTGGAAGACACTGCACTAAGAAGGCAAGTGATGACTTAATGAACCCAAAAGCGGCTGTATGTAATTCCTTTGTTCTGCCCACATAGCTCCCACTGAAATCAACAGACGGATGTGGGGTGAGAGGGGAACCATCAACCTTAAGTCTCAGTACTATGTAGCCATTGCAGAACAGCACTAATCGTACAGGGAGCAGCTAACTACAATATTTGTCATAATGCCAGCAATAGTATTGAGCAGATTTTCCTAATATACATTTAAAGAGCTAGTAGCTCAAAGATCCTTGTGTACCTGTCAAACAGAGCAAATTCTTTACTTTTTTCTTTCAGATAGGTTAAAAACATAAGAAGATACAACAAAATGACAGTTGAATCTGTCATTTTGGTGTTACCCACCTCAGATAAAATACAATGATTACAATGTATTTTACATAGATTTGTGTGTTTGTATATATCTCTATATGCCTCACATATAGACATATACATTTATATATACACAATCAATATTATTTATGTATATATTTTATCATAACATTTAGGAAGCAAGCTTTATAGAAAATACAAATAAATAGATACTTAACTCACTGTATATCGCTTTTTCTTTTACAATGTTCTCTTCAGTCTTTCCCGGTGTCTGTTGTCCCTCTGACTAATTTTTCTATAATGTTTAATAATCCTTTTGAATTTCAAGATCCTTTCTTTATGACTATCTTTCCTCTGTCATTCTTTTTATTGTCTTATTCTGCCTTTCTAGCCTGCTTCATGTTTATCCCTTCAGTAGTATATTGTCGTTTCCTTCTTGCCCGTTAATGTGGTATTACTAGAATTTATTTAGTCAACACATTTTTTAGGAAAAATCATGAAGTGGTAATAGGGAGAAGGGGAGAAAATCATAGAACTATCTAGATGACAAGTGTCAGGTGTCACAGGCATTGATTTGTACCCCAGAAACCTTTGCTTCCCTAGTTTAGGGCTTGACCCTGCAATTGGATTCACACAGGTGGATCCCTGGATCCATTCAGAGGCCCACTAGCTTCAGTGGGCTCCATGCAGTTGCAAGGTTGCATCCACATGTATCTGTTGCAGAACAGAAACATGAGAATGAATATCTAGAACTGGACTTGCATCGTGATAACAAGGAACACATTTGAAGACTATCAATTTGAACACATTTGATCCTATCCCATAGCCAGGCTTTAATATCCAACTTGATTCTCCTTAAAAAGTGGGGGGAGGGTTTTTTCCTTTAATCTTCGGAGGAATTAAACCTCAGTAATAGAGCGACTGACCTAGCTCTTTGTGTCATCGAAGGATTAGTTAATGAGTTGTTCTCTACAGGTGCAATTTATTCCAGCACAAGACCCGTGTAACCACTTAGATGTAGATCTATTTTGAAAGCTAGCAACTTGGCAATTTACAAAATTCGCAAGTATGACAGCTCAGATCCTTGCCATCGCATCCACCAAGCACCATGCACCAGTTCCAAAACAATGGACTTCTTTAAATTGTGGAAATTGCAGATTCCATGAGTCTATGGCTGTGACAGTTCTGTCAGGCTTACCTTCTAATAACTTTTATTCCTGCACTCTGCTATTCTTTTTTCTTTCTCCTCAGCGAAATTTTTTCTCCCTCAAACTTTTTTCCCCTTCCTTCACTCTATTCTCTTTGTCCTCCTCTCAGTACCATTTTTCTCCATTCCCTCCTTCTTTGTACTATATTTCCTTCTCCCTTTGTTGCTCCATTTCTCTTCTCAAACTCCCCTTTCTTCTCTTTCCTTTCCACTTTTCATGGCTGTGATCATTCAAAAAAAAAATCATCTCTTCTGTCTCCCTTGCCACCTTTACCCTGCACACCATGAACAGCACAGAAGAGCATCTCTTGCTTCCCATTAGCCATTTCTAGGGCCATAATCACCCTGATGAGTAGCTCCCATCCCCCTGGAAACAGCAACTGGATCAAAGAACAGGTCCTGTTCTGCCAACCCACATGTAGTAGAGGGACCAGGTGTTTGTCCAGGTATGATTAGGCCTCATTTCTGCTCCTACTAGAGTACAGATTGATCACTAGTAGGGATCAAAGCTCTTTCTGGAGCCACTATGAGTTTTTCTGCACATCTGCTCAAATGTGGCTAGGTAAACGCCCTGATGCACATGGGTTTAAATACCTGAATGCA
The DNA here is from genome assembly GCA_007922175.1 of Pelusios castaneus. NCBI lineage: Eukaryota > Metazoa > Chordata > Testudines > Pelomedusidae > Pelusios > Pelusios castaneus. The sequence continues at coordinate 6,243,915 of ML685838.1, forward strand.
CTTACCAGCTCACTGAGCAGTTCAAGCATAAAGCACACAGACCAGGGGATAGGGATGAGGGCAGCAAACCAATGGTATGAAGAAGAGGGAGGATCTGATGCAGAGAGAAGACAGTACAACAAAAATTTCCTTGAGTGATCCTATTTGGGTGCATTGTGGGTCTTTCTTCTTCATTCTTCCCTCCCACTTTCTGGGTGGAGCCTCAGCCTTAGTAAACCATGGAAAAAACCAGGTAAACTACTCTGCTTACCTGGACGAATAACCACTGACAAGCTTTAGTCTGGTGAATGATCCCCATCCCCTATGCACTTTGCCTGCAAACTCCCCATGCACCCCACAGATTTCTTTGAATCCTCAGGGAACAGTACATATCTATGCATAATTACTAACAGGGAATGCTAACCACTGACAATACTCCTGTGTGAAAGTGGGTGTCTGATTAATTTTAATGATGGACTCTCACAAGGTATATCGGCAGATCTGTGTGATGAATTGGTGGAGACAACTTATAACCTGGAAGGTACAGTATTCAGTGAAAGTTATAAAACTTTCTTACCCATATCAAGACACATTTCTGAGATCCTAACTGACTCTGTGGGGCCATTAACCTACAGAACCTGTAGGTTACTCACCCACAGAAAGATGAAGGAGCATTCAGATGACGGGGAAAGGCTCAAGAAACTAAACTTCTGACCCCAATCCTTTTGTGTTAGTTGGAAAAGTTTTTAAACAGAGCTGTTTAATCTCCTAGGCCCCAACCATATACCGCGCTGTCTCCCAAAAGAACCAATATACGTAGGAAAACTGGTACTTTATAACTAGCTAATTGTGTGCTACTCTAATCTATACACCACAAATGGGATTTTTAAAAGTGTTCCATGTCGGCCTACCTCTGCTCCTATTGAAATCAATGGTAAAATTTCCATGGATTTAAATAGAAGCAGAGTTAGGCCAAAGCTGAGGGCTTTTGGAAATCATACTCTATATGCCCTTGTTTTCTATCAACAGATTTTTAATGGATTTCTATAACTATATTCTATAATTATTGTTCACATCTATTTACTTTTCTATTGTTTTAGAAAGACAATGCAGATTATCCTTAGAAACATTTCCCTATTTATTATTATCTGTAACTATATTCTATAATTACTGTTCACGTGTATTTACTTGTTAATTTTTTAAAAGAGAATGCTGATTATCCTTAGAAACATTTCCCTACTTATTATTTCCGTATTAATCCAAATCAATGTCATATAGCATTGTTCTTAGAGAAATAAAATAGTTGATCAACAACAGTCTATGTGCAGTCGTTCATTATACTGTAAGTTTTCTTGCTGGAGCAGTAGTTACAGATATAATTCTGTAATTTCCCCACCTCTTTTCTTTTTCTTCAACCAGCGGAAGAATGGATAGTGGCTAATCCCGATCTGACAGACAAAACAAAGTATACCATCACTGATCTGCCAACTGATTCCAGAATTTTTGTGAGAGTAAAAGCTGTGAACGCTGCTGGGCCCAGTGAACCTAAATTATACCCACAACCTATTTTAGTCAAGGAAGTTATAGGTAAGTTATAGCACTGTTTATCTCTTCTCTCACCTCTACACACACTTTTAGCTTTTATGCCTCCTTTTATGATTAGACTAGCACCTGCCATTGGGGACTGCAGAAGCCCTGCCATATGGTCACATGTCAAAGCCATGCCAACACATCATTGCAAACTTCAAGCATTCAAAAATCATGAGAGTGCAATAGATAAAATACATTTTGGGTTATTTGTATTTGCCTTCTTCTATTTGCTTTTTAAAAAACTCCCGTAACGCTCATGTTTTCAAGCTTTTCTCTAGAACTAGGAGGGCTAGAAGCTTGCTCTCTTTTGTTTTAATGAAAGCTGAGGTTCTCAGGTATTCCTATGACTCCAGGAGCTAGAGCTTGAAATAAACTATAAACTGCACCCAAAATCTGATGAGACCCATGATAAAATTGAAAGAATTGGCAACACTGCATTCTGGGTAGGACAAGCTGAAGGCACAGTGGTGAAAGGAGATCACATCTATCACTTCTCTCTGCTTTTACATCATCTCTAAAAGTAGAAGGAAAAGTCACATGAAGAGACATGGTTACAGTTACACTTACACACAGGCTTATTCTCTTCCCACATTGTTGATCAGGGATCACAGGGGCAAGATTTTAAATTTGAGAGCTAGTAATATAGCTGAATTTGACCATCAGTTTATACACACTTCGTTGTCCACTACTGGATCTGTAAAACTGTCTTGGCACCATGGGAATATCCTGGTATCCAGCAGGGACCAAAGGTAGTTTATTATACATTACCTTTGCAATCCTCCAATACATCTGGCTGGTTTGGCCTTGCAGAAATTAGAGCAGCCTCAGGGCCCTGTATATTCAGTAGGGATCACGAAAGTGTAGCTGCACTCTGGACATTTGGCACGCTCCCACAGCCCTCTCCTATGCTGGGAGAATCCTCTGATGGCCAGATAGGGCATTTTTAAAGACCTTCTGTACCACTAGCATAGCACAGAGGGGCTTTAGCATGAGCAGGATCTGGCCCTTCATATTTTTATGCAGTTTGATAATTTCATTTTTAACATGCAAAACATTAATTTACTGCAATGAGTTCCAAGCTTTTCTGCCACATAAGCTTTTGAAAACTCCATAAGAAGCCTATAAATTAAAGTCGTAGGTGTGCAACAGCCAAACTATGGTGTTACCACTGGGGTCCATCACTGACCTAACCCATTTGCCTATCAGCACTTACTAAAAAATAAGGCTCCTTTAAGGTATCTGAATTGAGAACTCAAAAATGGAGGCATCCAGTTTACTTCTTACTTTGGAAATATGTAGGTCAGACTCTAATGTCTACTAATGGTGCTCATCAATACATTAGAAGCTCAGGCTGCGTCTACACTACAGTTTCCTTAAGTCGACTTAAGCAGCTTGCTTAAGTCGACTTAAGGAAAATAAAGTCGACTTTATTAAAATTAAGTCGACTTTATAACACCACCTTTCTATTAGACCTAAGGCTTAAGTCGACTTAGTTAAAGTTGACTTAAATTAACAAGTGTAGACATAGCCTCAGAGTTACAAACACCCGGGGAAGAGAGGTTGTTCATAAATCTGAAATGTTTGTAACTCTGAACAAAACATTATGGCTGTTCTTTCAAAAGTCTATAACGGAACGTAAACTTAATACAGCTTTGAAACTTTACTATGCAGAAGAAAAACGCTGCTTTTAACCTTCTTAATGTAAATGAAACAGCACAGAAATGGTTGCCTTACTTGGTCAATTCTTTTAACAAACGTTTCCTTTGGTTTTAGTAGTTTGTGGTAAACACAATACTATCTGGTATTTGCTCTGTGTGTGTGTGTGTGTGTGCACGTGCACTGCTTGATTGCGCACTTCCAGTGCCAAAGGACATGTGTGGTTCACCAGTCAGTTTGTATTGTTAATTTCAAAGCCACAGTTAAAAGCAAAAAACACACACTTGCTTTTTATCTGTTCTTTTAGAACCCCCGAAGATTCGTCTACCAAGACACTTAAAACAAACCTACATTCGAAGAGTCGGAGAAACTGTGAATCTTGTTATTCCTTTCCAGGTAAGAAATAAAGACAGTTATTAATACTTATTTTTCTCATATTGCCATTGTTAGAACTGCATGTTATACAACTGTGGTGGGGCCTGTAGTTAATTTAAGCAGAAGTGGATCTACCTCGACAGTCAGGGCACATACCAGATGGCTTTTTTGGTTTCTTCTGAAATCAGATGGTGCTCAACCAAAGACTGTATTTTGTAACTAGTAAACAGTGGCTGAGCTATTGTCTGTTGCTGTCCACAAACTACCCATAAGTCTCCAACATAGACCTGCCATTACACACAAGATAATCACTAGCACAGCACACAGCGGTTGCAAGAGACAATGATTCGATACCAACCCAGCAGAAACTTTGGGCAACAGTGCCTCATGGAATTCCAGAGGACCACAGTTTTTTGCAGCACAACTTCCAAGAATGCAACATGCACTTTCTGTTCCAGCTGGTTTGCTGTGCTGTCTGGAGACAGAGCAGTCGCCTGATCTCATCCTAACTCCCTGTGCAGAGGGCTAACACTTGGCTGCAAAGTCCTTGCTCTGCTGAATGCAAGAACCCCTAGTGTGTCCAACCTTATGCCCTCTCCTTCCTTTGTTCACATATACTGATGCTTGGCACAATATGTGCTACAGGAAATGCTACTCATGGTAATTTAAAAGTACTACAGTATCTACACTGGGGATGGGATTGTAATTTGATTTGAGGTTGTCAAATTACAGAATCAGCAGGAGACAGATCAAACTCTGCATGTGGCTCTGGGCTCTTGTGTCCCCACTGGTCATCACTTCTTCCTGAAATAAATTGCACTGTGGGTAGCTTTCCCACAGTGCAACTAGGCACAGAGACTTGCGGGGAGGCAGTGGGATTGCTCCTCCTCCCCTCTTCTCTCTCTCTCTCTCTCAAAAAAAACCAAAAGGGTTTCTGCACTGTCTTTCTCTGCTGCAGGCACAGAGAGGCACAGTGCTGCAGGCAGAGAGAGGGATGAATTAACTGGGGCTGTAGGCAAGGGAGGAGCTATATATTGCTCACCTGCCACGATGCAGCACAGTGGAAAATCAAGAGCAGCAAGAAAAGAACAGAAAGTTCTGGGATAGATCCCAGGGGCCAATGAGGTCGAATTTCACTGTTCTCCGGCTACAAGGCCCTAAATTTAAATTGTAGATTTTGACCTTGGTGCTACGCCACTTGCAGGGGTGGTGTTATCAGGTTGAATTACAGCACCATTTAATTCAAACTTAATGCTCTGACAGTGGAGACACAGGCTGCAGACAGTCGAGGTACTCAGCATTACTTCTGATTTCTCTGTCAGTGTAGACCAGGGCTTACAGTGTGGTGAATCCACTCAGCCACAATACTCTGAAAGGACTGAGGTTACTATATTTGGACAGCACTCCTGAAAGTCTCATTTCTATAAAGGCAAACTCCTAGTGACACTGCATGATAAACAAATTCGTGACTATTAACATCGCACTGATTCTTTTTGGGCAACTGCTTCTGAGAACCACTGGACACAAAATAATGTTTCCCATTGAGATCAGAAGACAAACAAGTACAAGAACATTTGATTGCCTCTGAATTGCCTTGTGTTTTGAGTTATATTCTTTTTCTTTAAAGCATTTCCACCATTCTGATTCAAAAAAACTTTTGTCTTTGTGACAGCCTAACACCTCTCTCTTCTCCCCAAAAGCTTACTTCTGTTGTTCCATTGCTTTTGACAGGGAAGACCAAGGCCAAAAGTATCTTGGAAGAAAAATGGTGCTCACGTAGACAAGAACCAAGTTAACATCCGCAACAGTGAAAATGATACAATCATCTTTATTCGAAAGGCAGAGAGGAGCCACTCTGGGAAATACGACCTGAAAGTGAAAGTAGATAACTTGGTGGACAAAGCTACAATAGATATTCAAATCGTTGGTATGTTTTTAAAAAACAAAAAATGCATGTTGGCAAAGCAGATTGCAAAAACACATCACCCAAGTGCTGGAAAGTATGAGACTTCTAGCGAGAGCTTCTTCTACAATAGTACCTCTCTATGGCAGATGTCTTAGCCCAAGATTCTGAGCCAGGGCGTCAGCAAGGGTAATTGGGAATGTCTGTCTAAAATGTCAGTAGCCAGCAAGAACATTTCAGTCTCGGCCTAGAACCCTACAATACTTCACTGTTTGTAATGGATTTTTATATCCCCTATTTGTCAGAATCACTGAAGCTTTTTATGATTAAGGTGGCACTCCATCAGATCTGATACAGATCTATTGTAGCAAGGGTTAGTTTCTCAAAAACCGTTACTTGGAAGAGACTACCTTCATTAAAGCCATGCGATTGGGGAAAAGGAGACACACCTAGGAAATCTCATATGCTATCTATATCTTAAAGGTGAAGCAGGTAGCACAGCCCATACTTAAAGTTGTCTGATATTTCCCATTATAAGATCATGTTTTCATTTGCTTTTAACTTTGCCAAAATAGCATGTGATCGTGTAACTGAAGACTATACAATAACGTTTAGGCACAATGGAGGCAGATTAAGGTAGCACAGGCAACTTTAATTCCAGCATTTCTTAACTTTGGAGTGCTTGACTTTGCAACCTTCTTTTAGCATTTTCCTTTTCTATGTGTAAGGGTGCGTCTACACTAGTAAATTAAGTTGACTTAAGCGTGCTTAAGTCGACTTAATTTACTCTGAGTCCACACTGGCATTTCCTTAAGTCAACTTAAGCTGCTGCTTAAGTCGATTTAAGGAAATTCAAAGTCGACTTTATAACACCTCATATAAAGTCGACTTTGAAGCTTAAGTCAACTTTTTAAGTCGACTTAAGCAATGTGGACGCCCTAAGTCGACTTAGTCGACCACTCAGGTCCCGGCAAGAAGGGACTGCGGGGCTCCCTTCTCCCTGGGACCACTCAGCCTCCGGAGGCTTCCCAGGAGCTGGAGTGCACTGTGGTGGCAATTGCCAGTGCTCCGGCTGTTTGAGGAGGCCTGGGGGCTTCCCTAAACACAGCGGTTAAAGTATAATTTGATGAGCCCTGGAACCCTCCTAATCTCCGGGCCCCCTTCCCGTATCGTCTGGGCCCCTTTCATGCATGTGCAGGCCCCAGCCCAGATAGGCATTTGCAACCACTTCTCAGTACCACATGCATCCGTTATCACTCCATAAAAATATTTATAATTGTATATGGCGTTTATGTCCATAGCACTTATTGTCACAAACTAGCAAACACTGCATAACACAATAAGTATTGTGATTAACAACGGTGGGGTGTAGGACCTGCCAGCAGCCAGGGCAGGGCGGAACATGCGTTCCACCAGATTTTTCTATTTTTAGAGGCCCCGGAACTCTGGCCCCTCAAATTTGGGGGCCCCGGAATTGCGTTCTGGTGCATTCCCCATACTTTAACCCCTGCCTAAACAGCTGAGGCACCAGCAATAGCTCACACGGCGCCCCAGCTGTTTAGCGAAGCCCCCAGGCAATTGCCGGCACGGCTGCCCTCCAGCTCCCGGGAAGCCTCCAGAGCGCGGTCCCAGCTAGGAGGAAGTGTGGGGCTCCCTCCTAACCGGGACCTGAGTGGTCCTGGCTGAAGGGAGCCCCATGCTCCCTCCTAGCTGGACCGAGCGGCTGGCAGCTGGAGCGTGGGTCCCGGGGAGAAGGAAGCCTCAGCAGCCAGCAGCTGGAGCGCGGGTCTCCAGCTCTTCCTTCTGGCCAGGACCACTCAGGTCCCAGGGAAGTTCTCCCCGGGACCCGAGCGGTCCCGGCTAGAAGGGTTCCCTTCTGCCCGGGACCTGAGAAGTCCCGAGCAGAAGGGAGCCAAGTGGTCTGGGACAGAAGGGAGCTCCACGCTCCCCTCTCCCCCGGACTGCTCAGGGGCTTGCTGCCCCGGGGAGAGCCAGCCCCATGTGGGGCTGGCTCTCCTTGGACCAAACTAGTCAACTTAGAGAGTCTACTATAGACTCTCTGAGTTAGTAAGGCCCACTTTAAGTCAACTTAGGAGTCCTGTGTGGACTCTCTAAGTCGACTTAATAAGACAACAGAGTCCTGTGGCACTTTTAAAGACTAACAGATTTATTTATCGCCAAGGTCGACTTAAAGTCGACTTATTAAAGTCGACCTATTTAAGTCGACCTAATTCGCCAGTGTAGACATAGCCTAAGTTATATATCTAAGGGAGAAAGAAACAGAGAGCAAGCAAAATGGAACGATGACACTAGCATATCATCATTACAGATCGCCCTGGCCCACCACATGTTGTAACGATTGAGGATGTTTGGGGAGAGAACGTTGCGTTAGCATGGCAGCCCCCAAAGGACGATGGTAACGCTGCCATTACTGGATACACAATTCAAAAAGCGGACAAGAAGAGTATGGTAAGCTACAAAATGTGTTTGACTCTGCTTAAATACTGACAGTCACCACATTTTTCATTTTAACTATAAGAAGTTTTATTTACTTGGATAAATGTTGATGGTTGAGACATTGGATCATTACAGAACCACACCACTACTCAGAAAAATCTCAAAAGCTCATCTGAAAATCCCAGTGTCCACAGTACTCAGAGTTTATAACTGGGAACACGTGTATTTACAAATCTGCATTCAGATTAGAGATGGGGGCAATGGAGGGGAGCAGATCTGCAGCTCTTTGTCTAAACCCCTCTCAGAGTTCAGGAGGACATCAGAGAAAAATAATTCTGTTTTATTCCCTTTTGAGAAAGAGACTCAAAAACCCAAATATTCCTTCTGGAGGCAGTGTGGCCCCACAGATAGTCCACTATACAGTAAGGAGATCTGAGATCTACTCCCAGCTGGCACGGGCCTGATGGGTGACCTTGAGCAAATCCCATCACTTCTCTGTACTACACTTCACAAATGAGGTATCTTTACCTCCTTTTTACAGATTGGGATACTGATCCTAGCCTAATTTGTAAAGTGCTTTAAGATCTACAGATGAAAAGATCTATATGCGAGCAAATTATTGGTATTATTTCATAACCAAGCCCCTATTTTATTGCTCTGTAAGAGACGGTGATTGGATGTCTACATTTAATAGGTACAGCAAGTTCATTGTGACTCTAAGAGATATGAACCAGTTAACATATAAGAATGCTAATATGCTGACCTTCTGTATGACCTTGTACCAGTCAATTCATCTCCCTGTGACTCTATTCCCCTTCCCTCCCTTCATCTCTCTTTAGACCATAAACTGTCTTGGCCAGAGCCTTGGGTTATGTGCACACACGGTGCCCTGCACAACAGAGCCCCATCTCAGTTCAGATTTCTAGGTGCTTCTGTAATACAAAATAAAACCACAACTAGCATCCAAATTGTATTCTGTGTTCATTGGGCAGTGGTTCCATGTTATCGCCATGATGCCTGTGGCAAGAATTTTCCTGTTATAGTACCAGGTGAGATTTTAAATAATTGTTGTTTGTGAAGGCACATTTTCTTAAAACAGCTGCCTCTAAAGAAAGGAAGTCCCAAGTTATATAGTATAGCTATAATACTGGGAAGTCTAAAATAATGTGGCTTTTCAGGTTCAGTACAGACCAATATAAACTGTGGCATAAGAAACACGAATACATACTGTGAGAAAGAGAGACAACCGGAAGGAAGGGCATAAATAGAAAAGAAAGCATTTTCATGGCCATGTTCTGTTTTACATTTTTAGCATTAGTCCTCCTGATCACACTAGGTGGATATTGTGTACCAAGATCAAATTTAAATTTGATATTTAAAGAGATGCCTTTCATCTAAACATGGGTCTCTTGAGAGCTATGCTGAGAGATGCCTGAAACAGTATGCACTCGAGGATATAAGCCTTCCCAAGAAATGAATGTTCTGCCAGAAATCACAAGAATTCAGAGCTGATGAAATCACATCCACAGGACTTTGTTACAGAAAAAAAAAATCTGTATGTTTAATACTTGCATCTGTCCTCTAACTTTGCCCATGAAACTGTCTCAAACACTGATTTAACAAATAGTTTTTTCCACATGCTTATTGCACGGTGGCAGTGTTTCTTATTTACACACGCTTTCTCAAAAGGAAATCCAGAATGAATCGGAAGGTCTATTTTTATCAAATAAATTACCTCATGCCTACTACCATGGGAGACTGAGCCCATTCCAGATTCATGGCTATGGTTGAGCTTTACCTGCTGCTATCCTTAGGCCTGGTCTACCCTGCCGGCAAAATTTAGCGTCAGTCGATAGGAGTTATAAAAGCTACCCAGAGTAGCTTGTGTAACTCCTGTTGACTTCGTAACTGCTGTTCTGCACGCTGTCTCCACTGCGCTGCACAGACAGTAAATGAATTCCTACTGACACAACGCTCTGCCATCTGAGGAGGTGGTTTTGCTAGATCGCTTTCCGGATCAATTGAGCTTTTTTACTGCTGCTCTGTCAAACTGGATGAATCAATCTAATGGCAGCAAATTTGCTACCATCAATGTAGGCATAGCCTTAGACCAGGGCTGTCAAGCTCATTTGCTGTGATGGGCCAGACTTCACTAAAATGTACTTCAAGTGCACTGTGCATACCATAAATCGAAATACCACGGCACGCTCGCAGCATTGCAGAGTGCTGCATATGCAAAACTGCACCACTCTCTCGTTCTCTGTGTTAAGGAGAGTGTGTCCCACAGAGCGCAGTCATGGGCCAAATGGAAAGGTTCACGGGCCACATTTGGCCCACAGGCTGCATGTTAGACATCCCTGCCTTAGACTGTACTGTTGCTACTGCAAAGGGAAAGAACCTTTAAGACACAGTCACCTGTCTGATTATGTGTCTGTAGTCTGGGCTGAATGTACTGCACCTCCTACCCTATCAAATGTTCTTAAACCATGAGAATTCATCGGGATGGATTCATACTTCCTGTAATCATATTGCTCATTTAGCCTGTAATACTGGGCTTGGAGGCTCACACACTGGAACTTTTTGTTATTAGTTTTTTTATTATTGTTGCTTTGCAGTGTCTTGCTTTCTTATCTGCAAGAATACTTTGTCAGCAATACGAAATCTGAGTGGCAGAGCCTGCCTTTCCTCTCTTGCACAACAGGACCTTTGTAATACTGTATTTCCTACCATGATCCCTCCTGGCTAACAAAGGCTATGTCTACACTTGCTAAAATTAGTTCAAACTAGTTAGTTCAAACTAACTAATTCAAACTAATTTTAGTTAGTTCGAATTAGCTTAATTCAAACTAGGAAAACTTAGTTCAAACTAAGCAAGTGCCATTCATGGCACTTGCTTAGTTCGAATTAGTGATCCCCATTCATTTCAATGGCCGGTTAGTTCGAACTAAGAAATTAATTCGAATTAATATGGCCACATTGGTTAATTTGAACTAGTTAGTTCGAATTAACCCTTTAGTTCGAATACCCTATTCCAATTTATTAGTTTGAATTAAGGAAGCCCTTCATTCGAACTAACTAAAGCCTAGTGTAGCCATGGATTTAGTTAGTTCGAATTAAGCCTCCTTAATTTGAACTAACTTGCCAGTGTAGACATAGCCAAAGAGAATGTGACAATTTAATAGGGTTCATGTTCTATTCGCCCTTCATAGCACAGTGAATTGTATGTGACTCCCTCTGTATCACCCAATTATTGTGTAGTGATTAACTTAGAATCCATTGCCATTAGTCCAGTTATTGTATTATGCCTTATAGATTATATAATTTCCTTAAAATTTGTCTCATGCTTTCATGTCCACAGTGGCTATTCTAAACCCTAACTGTTGATAAATGAAGTGTGTTGCAGGCAAACGGTCTGTGTTTGTGTCTTGCAGGAATGGTTCACTGTAATTGAGCACTACCACCGAACCAATGCTGCCATTACTGAACTCATCATAGGGAATGAGTACTACTTCCGGATCTTTTCTGAAAACATGTGCGGCCTCAGTGAAGACGCAACAATGACCACAGAGAGTGCTGTGATCGCAAAGGATGGTTAGCTAACTATCAGTTATATATCTTAAGGAGAAAGGGTGGGTTGCAGAGTGGGGGAAGACATAGAGACAAAAGACTCGATTCTGCACTGTTTTGTACCTGGAGTAGCCATTTCCACCTGTGCAAAGTGAGTGTAAATTGCTACAATTCTGGTTTGGTAGTGTATGGCATTCACTATGCACAACTGCAAATTATAGGGCAAACAACAAAGCAGGGGGGATGACACGGTTTCAATTCAATTCTGAATTACATATGAGCGCTTTCAAACAGTTTCAAATAGAAATGGAGGCACTGTAATCCATACATAAATGGTTGTAAAGTAGAATGCTAATGAGAGTGACCTGAGTTCAGGAATGTTTTGGGTCAGCCACTCTCACTCACACAGTACCAACTGCAAAGGGAGTTGGCTTAACTCTAGAGGGCTCAGCGACAGCCACTTGCTCTGTGAGCCACTGCTAATGGCATTTCTATTGGCAACACAGAGTTTCTTTGTTCTCTTATTCGAAAGAAAAGCATCTCCATTCTAATGATCAAAAATGGCGACCACAAGAAGGAAGCTAAAAAAACAGTGCGTTTGCAAAGCTGGCAATTTTCAATCACCTCGCTCAGGGTGGAAACAGGTTTCCATTTACAAGTGGGGTGACGATCAGAAGAGTGGCTGCAGAAATTGGTTTTTGTCATTGCAAATTCACCCCTGTGCTGAGGGTCAGCACAAGGCCCGGACGCCTGGGAAAGCCCGGTCAAGAGCTTAACTCAGATGTAAACGGTACATAGGCCTTGGTGCTGCCCCCCTGCACAACACCTTATGTCCATTCTATGAATCAGCATAATTTATAGAGAAAAATCATTTATTTATAGTAGAACCTCAGCGTTATCAACACCTCGGGAAAGGAGGTTGTTCGTAACTCTGAACAAAACGTCATCGCTGTCCTTTCAAAAGCTTACAACTGAACATTAATTTAATACAGCTTTGAAACATTACTATACACAAGAAAAATGCTGTTTTCCCCCCGTTTTTTTTAGTTGTTTACATTTTACACAGCGTTGTAGTGAATTTGCTTTTTATTTTTTATTTTCTTTCTCTGTGGCTGCCAGATTGTGTAGTTCTGGTGCCAAATGAGGCATGTGGTCAACTGGTCAGTTTGTAACTCTAGTGTTCGTAACTCTGAGGTTCTACTGTATTACTGTCAGCACCAAAAGGATAGATGCATTATCAGCGAGCTGTACTAGATTTTGTTTATACACATTTTCTGCTATCTTTATTGGTGATGCTGTGCAGTATGAAGTAGAAGAACATATGGATTTTCAGAGACTGCCAGCCCGAGTTTACAGTACTGGCTGTTAGGAAATACTAGTTGTACAGAACAAATTAGGAAAGGAAATCAGTGACAAGAGTAAACGTGGAACAGTAAGATGACATTTTACAGTCACCTCCTTGATCACTCTTACCAGCTCGCTAGTCAGTATTCATACTGTTACACAAAGTATGTGTGTAATTGCAGCCATGCACAGAGTATGTACATTGTACTTTATATACCATGTATTCACACAGCAAGGAGAGATTTTAAGTCTTCTGTATAGTGTGTTCAGAGACAACAATAACTTCCCAGGCTCTGTTCTGTTCTCAAACTAGTGAGACTCAGTGCAATAAATGGAATCACACTGATATATAAATTAAAGCAGACTCACTCTTTACAGGCTGAAAACAGTATTAAATGCTTAACTTTGTTCTAACAGTTCTTAACAGCTTGTTTTTATTTTATAGGTAAAGTCTACAAAAATCCAATTTATGAAGAATTTAATTTCACTGAACAACCATTGTTTACTCAACCTTTAATTAACACGTATGCTGTAGCTGGTTACAATGCTACTTTGAACTGCAGTGTTCGAGGAAATCCTAAGGTAGGGGATACCATTTAATAACACCAATGAAGCGAAAGGGGAGTCTAACCAGACATGGATATTTTCTAGTACTGTTCCTATTCTTATAATTCATACTCATGCATTAAGGATAACAAGCGGGCTAGAGACTAGAGCAAGGGACTGGGAGTCAGGATTTCTAAGTGCTCTTCTCAGTTCTGCCATTGATTTGTTGTATTACAATGGACAAGTCACTTTTTTGGTCTCAATTTACTTATATACAACATGGGTGTTGTGATATTTTCTGAGTCCACAGATATCCTAATGAAAACATGGATTTTTTTTTCCCCAGCTGATGGTGCGTATATAGGGTTGCTATTTCTGTAACTCACAAGAGCTGCATGGTCAATGGATCAATAAGGATTTTGGTTTAAAACAAAATACTTTTCATAATTATTAATAGATATATTATAGCACCACCCAGAGGCCCAGTCAAGATCTGGGTCTCATTGTGCTAAGCATTGTAAAAACACATGGCCCCTGCTCAGCTGAACTTCTCTCTCTCTTTGACCAATTTTCCACAGTACAAAATTCAACTGACCCAGTAAATTCAGAATTCAGCATTTTTATTTTAAAGTGTTCTCTGGTCAACCATTCACTTCCAAGGTTTCTGATTAAGCTCTATGAATTTGTTACTAGTTAAAAAAACAGATTTATAGACAAACCTAGAATGTTCAAATATCCTGAAACTTATTAGTCAATTGTTTCTTATTATATGGTACAGCTTTAATGTAACTGATCTCCATTTTTGCCAACTCAGAAACATTATCTGGATTGAATTAAGCTAAATAATGTGGCCACAAAGGGCTGTGCTTAAAAGACAATGGCATGATATGACCTGAACTTATTTTTAGGACTGGACTATAACTTCTGTTCTGTCAATAGTTTTTCATTGTATACCAGTAATGTATCATTCAACTTTAATACAAGGTCACAGAAAGAGCTTTGCATTTCATTTCCAATATTTGTGTGCACTTTTTACCACAGCCCAAAATAACCTGGATGAAAAACAAAGTGACTATCATAAATGACCCAAGATACAGAATGTTTGGTAATCAAGGTGTCTGTACCTTGGAGATCCGCAAACCCAGCCCTTTCGACGGAGGCACTTATACCTGCAAAGCAGTCAATGAACTTGGAGAGGCATCAGTTGAATGCAAACTGGAAGTAAAAGGTAAGATTCTTAAGATTAGAGCAAACCCACTCTTTTTAGCAACAGCCTATATTAGAGTCAAGAGTGCAACAAGCAAATGCTAGGGGTGGGGGGATGATTCTAAAAATTTTTATAGGCTATATTCTACCACATTTTTATTCAATAGTCCATTGACTTCATGGGCTGTTTCTTGAATGGCTGTGACCCTTAGGGACCAGAAGGGGTACTGCTTATGTAACACACTCCAGTGACACTCACCAATGTACAGAACATGCTGCAAGAATTAGACAAGGAATAGTTTTGGATGGGTGGAGTATCTGTAAAGAATGCTAAAAGTACTTAACCCAAACATGGCAATAAAGTCTGTCAGTCTTAAAGAAACTAAAAGGAGGTGAGAGAGGAGGCGGTGCGGATCATAGAAGGGAGGATGGGGGTGGAGCAAAGGTGCGGGAGGGTTTGTGGGACTTGAAACAGTGCTGAGGGGTGGATCTGGAAAGTAGGGGGCAGGAGGGGAATTAAGAGAGCCTGGAGGGGTGACCACATGGGAGTTGGGGGAGCTGGTGGCTGGACTGAAAGAGTCTGGAGAATGGTTGAGGGAGAGCTGGGTGGAGGCCAGATGAGAACTGAAGGGGAGCAAGGGGGATGTGGTGGGAATTGGGGACATGTAGGGAGCTGGAGGGAATTTTGCTGGTTAATATTTGTCAGATGTAGGAGTCGTAAGCATCCATAGATGTTACTGTTGCCAAAAACTGTATAGCATTCTTCAGTAAACCCTACAACAGTGTTGATGGTAACCGTTCAAGGGAAAAGATCCACTATGGTGCTTTTGTTGAGACTGTGGAACTCTTTGCTACTGAAGATGAGGATGAATAATAGTCTTGCCACTTTTAACATGTGATGCAGGACCTACCTCTTTATTCAGGTTTTCCAGTAGTATCTAAAACACAGGAGACTTTGCAACATTGTCCAGGAAAACCCTGACCAAGAATTGATCCTGCGTTGAACAGTTGTTTATTGAGGAATAAATGAGAGATTTTAGTTTGCCATTCTGATCAATATGTGAATCTCATTTCTTTTCATTTGATGTTTACATATTGATGTTTGAAGTACAAAAATGCTTATACTGATCATTTTTCAATGTATCTGTTATGCTCAGTAATGTAGCTAAGTAACACTTTGTCTCTGAAGTAAAAAGTGACCTCCTTCAGCCTTTTCATGATGGGCATTCAGTCTGACCCCATCCACCTCTTACGTACTAATTGATAAGACTCAAGTCTAGTGCTCTGGACGGGGTATAAAAATTGAAAACACCACAATCCAAAATACTCCCCCTGACAGCCATGCCAACCCCCATCCGCAACTGAAGACTTCCATAGTTTGTTATACCAAAGGAAAAAAAATTCTTTACCACTCAGCTCCCAATATCGCCTCATCTCCCAACCTCTCAGTTAGATCCCTTCCTCACCAATCATCCATCCCAAGGGGAATCTTGGGTAAACAAGTAGGTCTCGCTGCATGTCCTGAGGTCACACTATCAAGTTTTCAGAAGACCAACTCAGGAAGCAAGTTCCAAAGCCAAAGAATCCCTCCGCAAGAAGGTCAAACTAGCAGCCCATTCTGTTCATTCTGTCGGGACAACTGGCTCAAGTGTTTCAAATAACCTCAGTTGCTGTGGTATCACATCCTAGATTAGCAAACCATCCCAGAGTTAAAATTATGGCCTGATTCTGCAGTCATGACTCAAGCAAAAGATCATTGATTTCAAAGTGAATTAAGGACTAGAAGGTCAAAACAGTAATTTAAGGGATGTTACATATCTGGTGAGTTTAACAACTGCAGTACTGTAACTCTAGTTATTTTGGGCTAGCACACCATGTTAGACAGATGGACACTATACAAAAATATACGTTGCACTAATTCACTTTTGCTAAATAGTCCAGAATTTCTTTTATCTGTTTCTGAACTGCTAGTAATCTCTATTTTATCATGTAGACCAGCGTTTCCCGAACTAATTTGGCCATGGAACACTGTTGGGTTTGGAATATATTTGATGGAACACATACATGCTGGTCCGGAGAGTGGGAGTGGGTGGTTCATACTGAAAAATTGCTGCATGTGTTGCTCAAAAGTTGATTTAAAAGAGTTAGGGGTTTTGGGGATGTCTTTTATTTTACAAAGAACAAAAAATAATAAAGAAGGAAGAACGAAGGAAAATCATCTACTATTCAAATACCGTAGTATTTTTGATACACACATAATTTCATATTTAAATATTTTAGAAAGAAAAATATTGCTAGCATCAAATTTTTTTCACGGAACACCTATTCACATCGTGCAGAACACAGTTTGGGAAATGCTAATGTAGACATTCCTAGGAATGTCATAAAAGTACCATGGATAGAATGTGCTAATCATTTTATGCAGTATCTATATAAGTGAAAATTTATGGTAATAACACAGTATAGGTAGTGCATTACCATTTTCCACTTTTCTTGTCAATTTGTTTATTATATCATAGGCTTCAAATCCAGACTATTGAGTTACAAATTTTACCTCATTTATTTAAATATTTTATTGACAACAATAGACAAATAAAGTAATAAGTATTTCATTTTAAAATCATCATTTTACCAATACTGAAATGTTTGCTGTTCAAAGGATGTTATTTATTTTTGATACTCCCCAGCATTTAATTAATCTTTCTCTAGGCTCTTCGATGTATTTAAAACGGCAAAGAGTTGAGCTATTTACTACAATAGCATGACAAGTTTATTTATCTACAAGGGTGCTGAAAAAGTTCATGCTGCAATTTGTTAAGAAAAGAAGTTCTATGTGTACTAAATTTTGGAAGATGACAACACACAGAATTCCATTAAAACTATTATTGTATTTTTCATACACCATCTCCCCAAGAAAAATTTTTAAAATATTTTTCTTTCACAATTCCTCGAACTAGATTCCTAGCAGTGGCTGGTTTGTCATAAAAAATCGTAATCATTGTCTTGTTTTGTTTTCTGTAAATACAGTATCTATAAGCAGTAAGGACTTGATCCAAAGCCCATTGAAATCAGTAGAAAGACTTCCCTTGACTTCAGTTGACTTTGGATCAGGCCCTAAAAGAATTCATCATCAATCTGTTGTCATGAGATAATTGACCCCTTTGGAGAGAGTTATCAGCCTTAAGAATGAAGCCAAGGTTGCTTATCACTTTGATAACTCAATAATATACAATAACTTGATGAATTCTGAGAAAAGTTAAAACTGGTATCAATCATATTCAAAAAATTAAGTTGTTAAATAAATTAACTTGGAAAAATTTCAAATGAGAATAAATACCAGAATGAATATTCTAATTCTGCAGTGATATACTGTATTATGGAAAAATTACCCCAGGAGAGCCATTCTTCTCAGCAGGAAAGAAACAGGTTTATAAAAAGCTTATTCCACTGGATTTTACCTTCCATTTCATTCCTCTCTTTTTACATCAAAATGTATTTGCATGTTAAGTGTGTATTCATCAGTTGCTTTTAGATTGTACTAGCTAGTGTCTCATGGCATACATTGGCTATGTTACATGAGCAAAGAAGAATGTAGGAGCTAACATCACAGTTATGCAAAATCTAGGCAAAAATTTACGGCTTCTCATTACACATAAAACCACACTTACGTGAAAAAATAACTTTAATGTACGCAACTCCCTTTAACAAGGGGATTCAGTCTCTCTCAAGTGGTGCTCTGCATCTCAGAGGATCAGGTCAAGGTTAGTTTAATATAATCTGGAGAATTATTGAAAGAACAAAGCCACCCCCATGCTATTCATTAATTTTTAAAATTATTCCATATTGTAAACTAGATTTCTATTCTGAATTGCTACTTAGAACATCAATATAGGCTGACACTTGGCATGCAGAGTCTAAAGGAAAAATACTAACTCTACTGAAGCCAATGGGACCTTTCCATCGACATCAGTGGGTATGTCTACACCGTAATTAGAGACCTGCAACAGGTCTATGCCAGCTGATTCGGGCTTGTGGGACTCAAGCTAAGGGACTGTTTAATTGCAGTATAGACCCCTGGCCTCGGCCTGCAGCCCAAGCTCTTGGGCCTTTCCACCTCACAGGGTCCTAGAGCCCAGACTCCAGTTCAAGCCCAAACACCTACACTGCAGTTAACAGTTCCATGAGCCCAAGTCAGCTGGCACAGACCAGCTGCAGATTTTTAATTGCAGTGTAGACATACCTAATGGGGCCAGGATTTCATCCTAAGAACCAAATAAATTCTCTCTGGACAAAACTCTGGTGACTTCAAATTCAGCTTCAGCAGAGTTACACTGGCAGAGAATTTACCCCTTTGAACACAATGACATTTTTAACATTGCCAAAATTCAAAAGTATTAACATGGCCATTTTTAAATTACAGAAATGCCTAAACACTGATGTTTCCAATACTGGAGGCTTTCAAATGTGCAATTTAAAAATTTACACTTGGGAAGCAGTTAAGCTAGAATGTAGTCCAACCATTTTAGGTATTTTTGGATATTTTTCTTCTTCAATGGCTGCTACAGTTACAAGTTCTGTTTACTGCCCATATATAGCATTTCATAGGTAAAATACTTAATTAATGCTAATAGTCCCAATAGAATAAATGGCATGCCTTAACTAATGTAAATATTTATTTGTGTTGAGGTACATAATAAGATACTGGTGTGTAACTAGTCTATATTTGATAATTTTGCCTTTTACAGTTTCATCATATACATATATATATATATATTAATGCTATGTGTGGTTTTTTCCTGTGTTGAAAAACACAAATATATATATATCCATATATGTCTTAGCTTCTTCTGAAGCTAAGTTTAGAAACTTTAATCCTAGAAGTCAGCTGCACAAATTGATTGCCTCTACTATGTACTCTATACTAATTACAGGATCCAGTCATATTTGTTTGTGCATATTAATAAAGAGTTCACATATTAATGATAATTTTGAGGTGGTACTGGATCCTTGCCTTTTATGTTTCATGTGCTTCTATTTCCTACATATTTTCGTGACTAAGGATTAAAACATCTTATCATAATTATGAACATAATTTCACCCAACAAGTTCTTTACTTTGGTGTTAGCAATTAAATGCTTACTTCTCTTTCTCTCTCTCCCTTAGTTGCACAGTAAGGATTTTTGAATGTATATTGCCATCTAAGGTAAGCTTTCATATGGTTCTTGCATATGAAGCTTATGTCTGTTTTCACGTCATACAAAGCCTGCCAAGTATGGCATGATTTTCATTATGTCATTTAATGAAAATGTTTTTAAATCAATAATTTAATTTGAATTTATATTACCTTAAATTAACAACTAACCCTTAATCTCTCCAATAATTGCTTGTTTTAGTAACTCCCTTTAGTGATACATACACTTACTTCCTAAGTAATTTCAGTTGAATTTAATAGAGCATGAGTTAGGTTAATTACTTACTTTAGAGAAAATATGAGTAATATAAAAACAATTTTCATCTACAGTCAATTTATTTGCATCTAGGGATAGACTTCTAAATAAATTTGACCATTTTACATCACTTCATTTTATTTTAAAAATGAATGATTCTTATGAAGATTTGCATTACCCAAGTTTTAAAGAATGCTATAAAGCATGCCATTTTTTGTCTGTATTGTCCATTTACCTAAGACCGAGAAAGCACAACTCTGAAGGAATTAAATGATGTAGCTCACTTACAGTTAAATATTGTGTCTTCGGTAGGATAACATTAATAATGGATATAGTGGCTTTTCTTAAATTGTGTAAATAGAATAAAATTATAGTCAATTTAATCTGAAATATACAATTTGCTCAGTTAAAGAGAACAACATATTCATCTTGGGAAAATGTACTTTTGCTTTAAAATGTTTGGTGTGTTACAGAAATGCTTCAGAAGGTAAGTGTTATTAGTAGGTATACAGACAGGAACATCCATGCAGCCTTATAAAAGGTACGGTAGTAATGCAGCTTCCTTATCACTCATACCAACCTTCCCAACTGAGAAGCGATGATCTCTAATATTTTTAGCAAAATATTTACTTTTTCCTCTGTGACTTTCCCTTATGCAATCTAGACTGATATCTAGCTATGTCATGCCAATCCCTCAATGCTATAGGCTGACTAGCACTTGCTCCGCTGTGTGAACACCCCACTCCTGCATCAGCCCATGCATAGCCTCCTGCAAGCCAGAGGCTCTTATGCTATGTCTACACCAGCAATTTAAGTCGACTTAAGGAGGCTTAAATTGACTTAAATTAAGCCACGTCCACACTAGGCTTTCATTAAGTCGACTTAAGAAATTCCTTAAGTTGACTTAATGAAAGCTTAAGTCGACTTTGTTACTACTACTCATTAAGTTGACTTAACCCTTAAGTCGACTTAAGGATGGTGTGGACGGGGGGTAGCCATTAAGTTGACTTTATTAAGTTGACTTAAGGGTGGTTAGATCGACTTAACAAAATGGACCAAGTTGACTTAAAGGTACGTCAACTTAGTCCACTTTGTTAAGTCGACTTTAATAAGGTCGACTTTAAGTCGACTTAAAGTCAATCTTATTAAAGTCGACTTAACAAAGCCGACTTAACTTTCCTATTGTAGACACAGCCTTAGTGAGTGAGTGCTTCTGGCCAGCCACTCATGGGATTCTGCAATAGAATAACTGCAGCAAACACCCCCTAGTCCCAGATGCAGCCCTGGGAAATGCCATCACCATTGCTGTTTTTGTTTTAAAAAAGCTGCTGGTACTCATATCTTGCTAGTTAATTTGAAAAAATGCCTCTCCCACCCTTCTTCTTCCTGCACCACCTCTCTTCTTCCAACGGTACGCTCCTTTTCCCTGCTGACTCCACCCTCTCCAGCTGGGCAGTGGGGCCAGCAAAAAAGGTGCCAGTACGCCGTACCCCTGTGTACCATCACAAAAAAAATCACTGGCCATTTCATGGAATTCAGTGCTGCCCACTGGTCTCTGCAAGCTCATACATTAGTCAGTTTATCAAAGAAATTGTTATGCACCAGTTCTGTCACTTTAAATGCAGTCTCTACCCACACCCAAACCACATGCTCTGCTTTAGAGAAAACAAACAAATGAGCTTATTAAGTACAGGAAGATTTTAAGTGATTGTAAGCAAGATGAAGGTAGCTCAGCTTTAATCAAAAATAAACAAAAGCATTCTAAACTCGGCTTAACGCTTTCAGTAGCCTTACAGGCTTAAATGGTTCTCACCACAGGCTGGATGGTTGGCCTTGAACAAGACTCCTCCCCCCCCCCCCCCCCCGTGGTCAATGCTACAGTAGCTTGATGTTGTTCGTATTTGGATTGCAAGAGAGAGAGGCTAAAATGTCCCCCCTTTTCAAATATCCCTGCACCTTCCCTCTGGGGCTTCACCTCCCACCTTCAGAATCAGGTAACTAATAGTTGTCCTGCCTGGCCTTCTTCACATCCTGACTCAGTGAGTATCACCTTATCAGATGGTGAGGTTAGTCCATTGTTCCTGGAAAATTTAGATTGTTTTATGTATGCCTTAGTCAGGCGTGAACTACCCCTCTGCTTTTAGTGTTTGCTGGATTTGCTTCAAGTCATGTGAGCCACATATTTGGGAATACCACATAGCAGAGCTTCATAGCCACACATACCCCTATGACCATAATGTTCAGTATGTCATGAGCATTCCGAAAACATCTGACTTGACATATTTTGCATTAAACAATACACAATTACACTATAAGGGTGAAGATGAATGGTACCCAATCACACCATAAGGGCTGCAGTGTGTCACACGTCCCCCACTCTCCCTCTGTGACAGTTTGTGGGATACCCAAGATGTGGTGTCACCTGTTTACCGCTTCCCTCCAGTGAGAGGTAGCCTGGTCTCTGGTGGCTGGTGTTAGCTCTCTAACATCATGAGACCATTAACCACTCTGGAACTCTCCTCTGAGTTTATCCAGTCCTGTCATCACCTTCGTCCCCAATTCCCTTTAACGCACTCCCTTCTGATATCCAGATACTGACACAAGTTAATCACTAAGCCTTTGGCTATGTCTACACTTGCAAGTTAGTTTGAATTAAGGAAGCTTAATTCGAACTAATTTAAGCCTTGGCCACACGAGGCTTTCATTAGTTCGAATGAAGGGCTTCCTTAATTCGAACTAATAAATTTGATTGGTTAGTTCGAACTAATCCTTAATTCAAAATAGTTAATTCAAATTAAGTCAAATGTGGCCATATTAGTTGGAACTAACTGCTTAGTTCGAACTAATCGGCAGATTGACCTTCATGCAACTGACTAATTCGAACTAAGCAAGTGCCCTGCATGGCCATGGCTAGTTCGAACTAGCATTCTAGTGGGGCCATGCTAGTTCGAATTAAGTTAATTCAAACTAACTAAAATTAGTTCGACCTCAAATCATTGCTCCTGTAAAATTACACAGCACATGAGAGCATCTGCAATAAAACAAATTAGGTTTACTTAAGAAAGGAGAGTTAACTAGTAACAAGAGAGAATGGTGGAAACGTGGTACAATACAAACAGAATCATTAATGCTAATTTGGATCTAAAACAGACCTTTTATTGTCCTGCATACAGTGAAAAAAGTAAAATTTTCATATGTTTCTAAATATAGTAAAATCTATTTTTAAGATCTCAGGCCAAACGCTGCTCTCCGTTACACCAGGCTGAATTCTAACTCCATTGTCTTCATGATGCCCCCAGGTTTACATTGTGCCAGTGTAACTACAATTAGGTTTGGCCAGGAGTGTCACTGCCCCCAAAATAGGTTTGGGGTCTGGGCTGACCCCCCTGCCCCACCTGGCCCAATCTGGCCACTGGGGGAGGTGGGAGGGGGCGATCAGGCTCCTACTGCCACTGGCCTGTGGCCCGGCCCAAATGGGGGCCGCAGCAGGCCGCCGCCAGGATCAGCTGGGCCCTGGATCGCCGGCCCTGTTGGAGTCCACAGCAGACCACCACCATCAGCTGGGCCCCGGATTGCTGGCCCAGCGGGGGCCACAGCAGGCCGCTGCCACTGGCCAGGTCCCTAGCCCTGGCGGGGGCCTGATAGGGCCAGCAATGGTCACGTCCTGGGTCCCCACCAGACTCAGAGCATGTGCCCCATGTGCCTAGAGCCAGCGACGCTACTGGGTTTGGCCCTATCTCTTTACGCATTTGGTTCCAAACCATATAAGCCCTTCAAAGCTTTGGGTGTTGACTGTGCTTTAGGTTAATGTATTCAGCTGACAGTGCAGCCTGTCATAAAGTTCTAAAGGAAAGCAAACCCAGCTCCACAGAGAAAGGGAACAAAACTTTCCAAAGGGTCAGAAGGGACAAAACAACACTCAGCAAACCCAGTTTTTATTGAGATCTGTGGGTACTGCCGTAATAAGAATACTTTCCAGCTGCCTGTAGCTTTATTAGTATTAGTAATAAACCACAGCACCATGAGTGACAGCCCACCTGAGAATTCTTCCACAGGGCTTTCCCCAAACTTTGAGGGGGAGGGTGACTCACAGCTATGGGTTTCATGGGCTCTAGCTCTAGAGGTCTGTAGGAGAGGTCATGACTGAGCCACAATTCTAAGGGAAACACTGTGGCAAACTTTGAACTTTAGTAACTGATTTACATTTTCAAGGTGCTGACTGCAACAAAGAAAGCTAGAGATATCTCCTTAAAAAATACAAATGCTACCCAGGTGGGTCTTGACATTTCTATTTTTCCTCAGAATCAAGGAAGTGATGAAATGGGGAGGCACATCCTCAGGCTTCACAGATATCAAAGACCAGCTCCGAGAGCAATTTTTCCAGCAGAGCTAGCACCATGTCTTATCTGTCTGGGTGGACCAACTGCTGCCAGTTTGGAAGGAGCATTTGCAGCGTACCCATGGTTGCCCTTCCAATGTTGACCTTTCCAGGCACATTTACTCCCCTTGACACAATGCAGAAAAGGAGCAACTAGCTATAGTGATTTCCCTAAGGTCACAGTATCAAACCAGGGTTCCACTTCTAGGAGTTCCTGGGTCCTGCTCCTATGCTCACACTATGATAAAGCCCAATGCCATATTGAAGCTAAAATGAAAGGTCACTACTGAATCTTAGTAGAGGAGATTTTTTTAAAATAAAGAAACAGGAACAGTATTTATGCAAATCCTACTTCATTTATTTCAGAATTTATGGCCAGATTTTCAAAGAACTTTTTTGAAAATCAGGTTACTTATTTAGGTGACTACGTATGGATTTCAGAGACAAAATTCAGGCATTTCTTTTTGAGAATCCTGGCCTTTTTGTGCAATCATTTCATACTCATACTTTAGTCAAATTCTAAGAGGCATAGTAAATATTTTGCTAAACATTTATTATAAAATCCAGCACTAATAATGTGAAGCTCTCTGCCCTTGTCATTTTTCTGCGTGTCAAGTATTTGCTGCACTAAACTTTCGTAGTCAAATTCTACCCTCAGATACACCTCATGCAACACCACTGAAATAAACATGGTTGTTTGGGATGAAGCGTACGAATGGTATATCAGTGGGGTTGCACTGGGTGCAACTGATAGCAGAATCTGGCCCATTACAAGTGAAATGCATTGCTCTGCAAGGGGCCAACACAAGTCCTATGCCCCTCTTAAAACCCCAATCTTTGTTATGGCTCTTTACACATCAGTAAATTTCACCCTATCTCAAGAGAAAATATATCAGAGAGATTGACTACATTTCTGTCACTTCATAGGGTCCATATTTTTCACAGAGAGACAGAAAAATAATTTTAAAATCTCTTTTTCCTGGTTACTTTAACCATTTGATTGTCTTGCTTCTTATCCATAGGTGGACTTTCATTCTTCAGACTATTAATGCAAGGGGTGCCTCCACATATCATTCATTCATATATGCAAGAAATGCAAGCAGGCAAACCTGAGGGAAAGTGAGAGCCCATCCACAGTGCTTTCCCGCCACTGCATTGGAAACTGGTAGCCTGAGTTACAGCGTTTTAATACTAGCAATAGCAGCACGACAATGTGCCTCCTCCTCCTCTCTACCCACCCCACTCTGCTTTTTCCCCCTTCCTGCTGCTGAAAAGAAAATTACGCATGGATTGATTTTGGGGTTGAAACTGAAGCCAAGACACATTCTGTAATGGTCATCATTGTTTTCTGTTTGATATCGTGTATTTTGTTTTTATTTTTTAAATGAAGAAAGAGAATAAGCTGTGTAATAAGCATGAGGAGACAATCTTCTACTTTGTAGTGGTAGGTATATTTTTGTCAGAGTGAAAGTAGAGTGATCAACCAGTGGCAATCCAGTAGGGCCTTGAAATACATACCTCTTTTGATAATGGATCTTCTTCATCTAAAAGTAGTTTAAAAGAATATGGTTATCCTATATACTGATTGTTTAATACACATGCATTTAATGGTCATTTCAGTTGAATATTTCTTCATCTAGAAGGTTTATATTTCCTACCAGTCCAACTTACCCACAAATCAAGCGTCTTTCAACTGAAATTAAAGTGTTTTATTTAATGTACAATAAACGTGGTTAAGATCTACCAAAATACTTGTTTATTGATTGTTATTTTACTTTATCCCACTACATTACTATTTAGCATTTCATTTCCACATTACAGAAGTGCCAGAGAGAACCAGGATGCTATTGTGCTAGGTATTACACAAGAGCATGAAAACAAGATCTTTGACCTAAAGAGCTTACAGTCTGAGCAAAGGGGCATACAAGAGTGTGGGAAGAGGGATACCATCATATATAAATGTACTATTTTATATATTCATATTTGCAGTGTTTTATTTATAATAGGAATATTGACAAATCTCCTTATCTTTTCACCAGCTTGTCCCTCTCTAATTCACTGATACCCATCAGAGCGGATGTGTAATTTATAACCTTAGTGCTCTTGAGTTTTTTTTCCTCATCATGCAAGATGAAAATCAACAATAAGATTTATATGGAAAATTTTAGATTAGATAAAATGTTTACACTAATTTCCCAGTGCTAGGAACAATAGCTTCCAAGAGAAGCAGATGGTAGCATTTAATGAATGTGGTATTTTTCTTTAACTCTTCACTGAACTCTGTGAAATATACAAGACATATGATAAGAAGTAATTTGGCTGGGTTCTCAGTTATGTGCTGTCCTGTCATTTTTTTTTGCTGATTGTTACTCCAACTCCATATAGGATCGATTATGAAGTGCAGTCTGATATTCAAAGATTTATCATGTTGGAATATCTGGATGATGCAGTAATATAGAAAGCATATAGATATTGCAACACAAAAGCTGTCAGTGTCATTAACAGAAGTATTAATGTGAAAATAGCCATTAGATAAAAATTATAACCCTGTAAACGACCTATAATTTAAGACATTCTTTGCTACAGGCACATTAATTGCCGTTGGCAAGTCAATGCTGAGCTAGTGTTTCTGCACTACTCGATAAGCTTCTACATGCCACTTCCTCCTTCACCTTGGCAACTCAAATATCCCTATGCCCTTTGCTCTGCAAACCTTCCCTATTTTGATATCTTTTTTTCATTTTCTTCCCCTATCCTCATTTTCATGCTTTCTATGCATGACAAGAAATCCCACCGCCAGAGTTGCAGGCACCAACCTTTCATTCAGACCTCATTGAAAGACCCAGCTCTGCTTGGAGACCAGCAAATATAATCACGTCAAATATCAAATTCAAATGAGGGGGAAATGTAATAAAACACTAAAGATATCTCCTTCTGCTGTCTCTCCCAATTAATCTTGGCTTGCTAAACAGAGGCTTTCTTGATCTTTGTGTCTAATGCAGGAGCAAGCATGTTGTCTTCATTTATATAATAAATGATAATAGATTGAGTATTAGGGCCAGACTCTGAGTTGTAGCTAGACATGTTCAGTGCTCTTCAGCAGCAGAGAGCATTTCTATGCATAGCTTCCTATGCTATATGCATGTGTTTGTATGAACAGCTTTAAGCCTGTCATGCATTTGTCAATCTGATGGTCAGCATAAATTTGAGGTGCCTTTAGGCACTCAGCTCCTGAAGGTTGCTCTCATTTATGCCAAGTGCCACAAAGGGCCGGTCAAGCAGCTGGAAATTGCTGGAGCATACAGAAATCCCAGCTGTGCTCTCTGCACTGGCAGTTGGGTGGAGATGGAGTAGGAACTACCACATCAGATTTACATCACCCAAGAATCTCCCTATAGTACAAGGATCCTCCTGTGGCTAAATCCATTCACTTTAGGGTAGTTTTGCAGTTTCAGAGAGACATAAAGCTTCTGCTGCTTCTTCACATTTCAGAATCTGAGCTTCAGTCTCACAGCCTCTTACCACAGTTCTTTCTGATAAATGCAGATACACCTTTTATTTTCTTTGAAGCCCTCAGTTCAGCTCAGCAAACTTGAGTCTGTTAATTCTAAAACTAAAATAGACCCAGTTAAACAGTGCCATTCTAGTGTGCCATTTGAGTGCATGACACTTTACAGACAAGTGAGATGCTGACCTGGGGAACTCTCAATCTGAGGCTCTAGTCTGGCAATTGATAGCTTGTGGATGAACTGATGCACCCACAAGGAGCCCCACTAGGGTGACAATCTTTGTTGGGGGAAATAAGGGAAAAACTGCATAAAAATATAGGACAATGCTGTATATTAAGGGACATTTTAGGGAAACACCATGCCCCTTAGCATATGATGTATTTTTTGCTCAAGTGTACATTTCTCCTGTCCTCAGGTATACAACATCATAAGCTTCAATTTAATGTTTAAAATCATCAGGAGACAATCCTTAAAATAAGGGATTGGGATTGGTCACCCCAAGCCTCTATGACTTCAGTGTGCTCTATGTGGGTGTAGCTATTTGCCCATGTATTAACAATTTCAGAGATGGGGCCTAAATTAGGTGGACAACATAAGAATGACAGACCAAGAGGCATGAAAGAGAAGGGAGAAAATAAGAATGGAAAATATGTGGTAATCTTGAGATTTGTATCAAGGAGGTAAGGTCATAAATAATCTTTGAAGATGTAGGGTCTGTGTGGGAAGATGGATCCACCCACATGGCATTCATTGTAGGACTAACTTTGTTTAATTTATATAAACTATCCAAAGCTATGCAGCTACAAAGCTATTGTTAGTTTCTTTAAAAAAAAATCTTTTACTTCTTTTTCTTCAGCTCATACAAGTCTCTCTGACGATTAACATTTTCTCAAATAAGTTAAAACATATAAGATTCCTCTCTTATATTAAGGAATCTTACTAAGAGAACTCTCACCCAGTATTCATGGAGACAGTGACTCCTACTCCCCCAATAAAGAAACTCCATACTCCTTAAAGCCAATAGTCATTTGAATTCATCTACAGAAATGAGCATGGCACTCAAGACAACACAGGGAAGTGTCTCAAGTCTTTTAAAGTGAAGATTAACACATCCATAACAACATGACCATTCTCAGAGCAAGTCTAAATGTCCTGGGATTAAAAAACTAAAGGCCGCAGGTACCCTGCCTACCAGCAGTAAACCCAAAGTCATGTTAGGAACAGTACAAATTTACCACCAATAACCCAAATGTAGATAATACCCAAATAGGTAGCCCTTATCATTGATTGATTGATCAGGCAAGACGAATCCAGAGCCTGCAGATTTAAGCATGTACTTAATATACAATATAGAATCATAGAATAATAAGGTTGGAAGGGACCTCACAAGGTCATCTAGTCCAACCCCCTGCTAAAAAGCAGGACCACTCCCACTAAATCACCCCAGCCAGGGTTTTGTCTAACCGAGCCTTAAAAATCTCCAAAGATGGAGATTCCACCACCTCCCTAGGTAGCCCATTCCAATGCTTCACCACCATCCTAGTGAGAAAGTTTTTCCTAATATCCAACCTTGACCTCCCCAGCTGTAATTTGAAGCCATTGCTCCTTGTTCTGTCCTCTGTTACCATCAGAAACAGTCTAGCTCCCTCCTCTTTGGAGCACCCCTTCAAGTAGTTGAAGGTTGCTATCAAATTTCCCCTCAGTCTTCTCTTCTGTAGACTAAATAGATCTCATTGAAGTGAGTGTGCTTACTAGCTGGAATAAAGTTCAAAGGGGAAAAGTAGAAGATTAGAACAGCAATAGTGAAATAAGGTTAGATGTATTGATTTATTTTAAATTGTACTTTACATAAGCAGATATGCAATTGAATGGAGAATGAATACAGGACGTCTTATTTTAGTCTTGAAATTGGCTTAAGGAGGAATTATAAGGATTGGACTAGATAGGAAAGGAATTTCAAGTTGAATAAAACTGGCTGAAAGACCACAAACATAGGATAATGAAAGATAAACACCACCATTTTAATGCAGGAGCAGCTGTCTAATCAGATACTGCAGGGATTGGTGTTCAGATGGGCCTAATTTAACAGCCTTAATTAATGACTTATAACAGGGACTAAATAGAATGCTAATGACATTTGTAATTAACACTAGCTCAGGATGAGCTGCAGATCCGAACGATGACAAAGAAATTATACAAAAGAACCTGGAAAATAGAATCATCAGGAGATCCAACTTGGAAAAATGCAACTTAATCCATCTACAATGGAGATATTCCAGAACAGCTATTCAAGTGGAGAGACTGGGAAAGCAGCACAGCTGAATGAGACCTAGAAGTAGGGCTAGATCAAGGCTCCTGGGGTCCCCAGACTGTATACTCTTGTGTCCCTCCCCCTGCAACAGTACCCAACCTGGGGGGTGGGCAGCGCTTGGCACTGGGGGGACCGGTGGGGCCTGCAGACCGCCCAGCCATGGGGCTTGTGCTCGGCACCAGGAGAGGCCAGAGGCCACAGTCTGCGGTGCTCCCACCCCACGGTCTGGCCCAGACAGAGCTCTTGGCCCTGCAGTGCAGCCAACAGAGACAGCATCATACACAAGCTGGCCCCACCTCTGCGCTGGCACACACACCAACCTGTGCCTCCCCCTGGGGCAGACCAGTCAGCCCAGGGATGGGGCAGGAGCACTGAGAACCACGGCCTCTGGCCCCAGGGTTCCAGTCTCCCCAGTGCCAGCAGGACCCCTCCCAGCACCCCCAAAGCCCAGCCAGCACTGTGCTGCCCTAAGGTGTAGGGCCTCCCCTTTAGCCTGGGGCCCTGGAATGCAGCCCTTAAAGCCCCTGCATTGATCCAGCCCTACAGAGAAGTCGCAGTGGACAGCAAATCAGTCCAAAGTGGATAATGCAGTGTATGGGGTGGGTGGGGGAGCGGAAGCCAATACAATTCTAGGCTGTTACACAGGAACATTGCACTATGGAGCTGTATCTATCTCTATGAGGGTGTCAGATTTGCCGGTCCCAAGGTAATCATGAGTCAGGTCTTACACATCCATGTCTGATTTTAAAATCATAGGATTAAAAATAATATAATAAATTTATGATTCTGTTTATTTGCCTTCAGGTTTTTTAACCTTCAGGAGTAATGTTTTCAAGCTTTCTCCACAGCCATAAAAGCTAGAAATTTACTTAAAAAAAACCAAATCCTAGAAAATTGAGGTACAGAATCATATTACTCTAGGTGCTGGCAGCTTCACATCTAAAATCAGACAAGCTAGCAAGGCTGGTTTAATGCACAGTCAAATGAAGTATTACATTAAATTGTGGGCACTTTGTGGAATGGACATTCTGAGAAGAACATGCAATAAATCTGAAATGCCTTGTCCCAGGAGTAAATGTTTTGTTTCTTTTCTAACTTGAGAGGCTTATTGCAGGAGTGGGTAGGTGAGGTTCTGTGGCCTGCATTGTACAAGAGATCAGATTAGACAATCATATTGGTCTCTTCTGACCTTAAAGTCTATGGATGCAGCTACACTTGTAAATTAAGTCGACTTAAGCTTGCTTAAGTCGACTTAATTTACTCTGCGTCTACACTACATTTTCCTTAAGCCGATTTAAGCAAGCTGCTTAAGTCGACTTCAGGAAAATTAAGTCGACTTTACTAAACCTGGTTTAAAGTCGACTTTAGGCTTAAGTCAACTTTCTAAAGTCGACTTAAGCCAGTGTAGACCTAGAGTAGCCCTAAGTCAACTCTAAGTTGACTTAGGGCTCTCCAGGACTCCCCCACTGCCCTCCCTTCCGGGGGAGGGGTACACGGGGAGCCTGGCATGCCCCCCCCACAGGGCATGCCAGAGCCCTGCCCACCCTGCCCCTATGCCCTGTTAGGGTCCCTGTCCCCCTTTGTCCCATTGTACCCAGGTACAATGGGGCAAAGGCTGATCCCCCTGGCACTTGGCAAGGGGTGCCCCCTGCCACCATGGACCTGTCCCAGGTCCACCTAGTCCCCACAAGCTGACCTAGGCGTCCAGTGTGGCCGCTGTAGGTCGACTTTGTAAGTTCCCCCCTAAGTCAACTTAAAATTTAGGTGTGGACATGCTAAGTCGACTTAACAAAGTCGACTTAGCTAAAGTCTACCTAAATTAACAAGTGTAGACATAGTCTATGAGAGAGAGTATACTCCACAAATGATTCATTCCTTTGTTCCAGCAAAAGCCCCCTTTTCTATTGTTTCTGTTTCCTTTCTTTGACATAAAACTCATCAGCGTCTAGGTACCCTCAGCAATGGTAGGTATGTTGGAAAGAAATCCAAAATGGCAACCAGGACATTTGTAGAATGAGCTCTTCCTGTGGGAGGTATTGTTAATTAGAAGGTGGAGCCAAGCTCTTTTTAAGTATACAGCTCCATATATGAAACCAATGATTCTGGGTTAGTTTTGAAGAAACCGAAAAGTTACAGGCTCTTGTCTTAGGTTGGTTAAAGACAGTTTTCTTTTTGTATATACTTCACATGTATTTGATCTCAGGTACTGTAGGTTATTTTCATCCATTCTGTCTTATAGTCTGTTGATTCTTTCAATAAAAATAATAAAAACACTATAAATTGCACCCAACTGAAGAATAGGGTTGTCCCTTGGGGGACGAGCGGGACAACCATCCTGGGCCCCATGGTTCTGTGGGCCCTATGGTGCCCTGCTCTCAGTGGGGCAGTGCAGGGCCCATGCCACTGCCCTTCTCCCCCCGCCCCCACTGCTGCACTGTTCCCTGCTGTGTTTGGCAGCAAGGGGAAGGATGGAAGGGCAGATCCTGGCTCCTGGGCCAGCCCACCCCATACGACTGGCCCTGGGCCCTGCTTGTCCCTCAGGACAGCCCTGCTGAAGCAGTTTATAGGATTTAGATATGTATGTTCCCCTATTTATCCAATTTGCAGATCAGATTATTTTAGCATTTCACTTGACTAGATATGACACTCAGGCCATGTACACAAGATCACTTTATTGCACGATAAGGCTCCTTACCACACAATAAAGCTTGGAGAGTACACAGGAGTGTTTTCCCTGTTGCGCGGCAACACCCTCTTGCCTCACAACAGTTAAACCACTCAAGTCGAGATAGGCTTATTGCAGAACAGCTGTTCTGCAGTAGTGCTCGTGTGCACAGATTTTCCGCATTAGACAGCCTCCAGAAATGTCCCAGACTGCCAATCCAGGGCACTCTGGGACATTGGAGCTGTCAAATATGTCAATTTCACTGCTCTAGCAGTGCAGTGAAATTGACTATTATTGGACCTGCCACCCAAGCCCCGGGGCTGACCCAAACCAGCTGCCTTTGCCGGTTTGGGCCAGCCCCCGAGTCCAGCTGCAGGGGTTTGGGTAGCAGTGAAGACTGCGCGCTTAAGCACCGCAGCCCCTGCCGCCACCTGTACCCCTGCAGCTGGACTAGGGGGCTGGCCCGAACCGGCGAGGGCAGCTGGTTTGAGTCAGCCCCCTAGCTCAGCCCCGGGGATTCGGGACGCAGCGGGGGCTGGCTGTGGGCAGTGCATGGTGGGACAAGTGCCCACCATGCACTGCTCCTTGAATTGCAAAGGAGCGTTCACACGGGTGAATGCTCCTTTGCGATACAAGAAGCACGTGTGCACACACTAAAGCGCTATATTTATAGCGCTTTCCTTGTCCCGCAATAAATTTGTCGTGTGTACATAGCCAAGAGTCCATACACCCCATGAGAAGAACAGGGGGTTTGAACCTCAAAGACTAAATAATTAAATCAACTGTTTATGTTTAGTGTATTAATGCTGTAACGTATGTTGAGGTAGGTCTTTTATGAAAGCTTGGAACATTTTAAATTTAATAATCATGAGATGTGTACATGGTTATGAATTTATGTATTTGTGTATATAGAGAACAGAGCTCATAAACAATAGAACAGTGAGAGATCATACAAAGAGAGTCACCTTCTAAACCAATCGTTTACACTGAACCAGTTTCAAATACCCATCCATTGTCCAGCCCAGGAGAAGAGAATGGTGGAGCATTAAAATTAATGGAAAGACACTGAGACAAGATGGAATTTCACCTACTTTGAAAAACCATAAGTCCCCATGCCAGGAGCAGAAAATAAAAAGGAAAAAGAGCCTTTTTAAAAGCTGGCTTGAATCTGAGGTTTTCATCCAGAACTTGAGGGACAGTCCTGAAGGCTGCCTGTGAATCCTAGATTCCGCCCAATGGTCAGGAGGTACAGTGGGAAATTGTTCAAAGGCTTATAGGTGACATATTAGAAAAGAGATTTTATCTAATACAGAAGTGTAAAACCTGAAGCTATGTCTTCATATTTATTTACTTCATATGTAACTTGTATATGTTCACTTTCCCTTACTATTTCATCTTTGAATCTGTGATTTTACTATTAAATAAACCTTTTGTTTATTTTTACCTTAAACGGCTCTCTGTTGTGCAAACTGTGTCGAGTATGTTTCCCAAAAGGAGCTGATAACTGAAGGCTGGTTTCACATCATCAGGAATGATGAACCGGAGGGAAATGTTTCAGTCTAGTCATTAAGAACTCAGAAACAGGGCTTTTTTTGTGATGGTACTCAGGGGTACTGAATACAAGCACCTTTTTTTTACAGCCATGTGGTCCCGGCTCCTGCTGCTGTGGCTGGCCCCAGGTCCCTGGCCGAGTACCAGCACCTTTTCTTTTACAAAAAAAAAGCACTGCTCATAAAGAATGGATTTTGGGACACTTGGGACTCGAGAAACTGTTGGTATTACCCTGCAAGGAGTAACTATGTTGGTGGAAGCCAGGTGAAACTTAGTGTTTGCAGGTAAGGATCTGAGCCAGAGCAGAACAGCATTAAGGTTACAAAGTTGCCCATGGTTACAGAGTAAGTGGTGACAGAACCCCTCACCAGTCTGGATGATCCCCAAAATGTCACATGAGGGAAATATGATCTAGGGGCCAGAGTGCTACACTGATGGGTTGTATCCCAATCTTGCCACCATGTGACCTTGGCCAAATTCTTTCTTTTGAAAGGAAACTGTGAACTTGATCACATTTTTGTCTGAAAATGAATCTATAATAGTTACAACTAAAATTACTATAATGAAGTTAGTGGTAAAAATATTTTCTCTTTATTGTTCAGTAAAGACAAACATATTTCAAAGCTTAGATTCTAAATCTTTAGTGGGCTGAAAGGTATTAATAACTAGACTTTTGAACTATTACAGAATACATCATGAAAGTTCCACTCTGACCAAGGAAACATTTCCAGCTCCTTTGAAAAATATGCATATTTACCAACTGTTTTGAGTTTGATGATGTCACAATCTTGGCTTTTTGCCAACAGAAACATCCATTACTTAACTATCTACTATTTTCTACAGACACTTTTTAATCAACATCATCTGTATGCATGCTGTATGATTTAATGTTCCATCGAAATTTGATGAGGCAAATTAAGAATGATTTATCCAATCACCTGATGAGTGGGCCTCAGCTATTGCCCTCAAAGGAATTATAAAGAATCATAGAATAATAGGGATGGAAGGGACCTCACAAGGTCATCTAGTCCAACCCCCTGCTAAAAAGCAGGACCACTCCCACTAAATCACCCCAGCCAGGGCCTTAAAAATCTCCAAAGATGGAGATTCTACCACCTTCCTAGGTAACCCATTCCAATGCTTCACTACCCTCCCAGTGAGAGTTTTTCCTAATACCCAACCTTGACCTCCCCAGCTGTAATTTGAAACCATTGCTCCTTGTTCTGTCCTCTGTTACCATCGAGAACAGCCTAGCTCTCTCCTCTTTGGAGCACCTCTTCAAGTAGTTGAAGGTTGCTATCAAATCTCCCCTCAGTCTTCTCTTCTGTAGACTAAGTAAGCCTAGTTCCTTCAGTCTCTCCTCATAAGTCATGTGCCCCAGCCCCCTAATCATTTTTGTTGCCCTCCACTGGACTCTTTCTAATTTGTCCACATCCTTTCTGTAGTGGGGAGCCCAAAATTGGACACAGTATTCCAGATGCGGCCTGACCAGTGTCGAATAGAGGGGAATTATCACATCCCTCGATCTGCTGGCAATAATCCTACTGATGCAGCCTAATATGCCATTGGCCTTTTTGGCAAAGAAGGAAATGTACACAAAGAAAATTACATTAAAATAAAATAAAATAAAGTTTGTGAGAAAACACTAGGAAATTTACAGCGGGAAATTCAATTTACACTACCTACAGTAACATTCCAAAGGAGTAGCCATGTTAGTCTATTGCAGAAAAACAAACAGTCCTCTGGCACTTTTGAAGACTAACAGATTTATTTATTGCATGAGCTTTTGAGAGAGAAAATCCCACTTTGTCAGATGCTTTGAAAATGGGAAACCTACAGAATGGGAGGAAATTAAAGTCGGGGAAGTGTATGACACAGGATTAGGTCAGGCTGTAATAGCAAATCAAAACAGAACGCCATTGGTCACCACCTACAACCCCCAAGTCAGACCTCTTCATCACATCATCAAAGATCTACAGCCTATTCTACAAGAAGATCCCTCACTCTCTCAAGCCTTGGGAGACAGACCTCTCTTTGCTTACAGACAGCCCCCCTTCCGCCCCCCCCAACCTTAAACAGATACTCACCAATAACTACAGATTAAACAACAGAAACATTAAAGCAGGAACACAGCCCTGCAACAAACCATGCTGCCAACTTTGCCCTCATATCTACACTAAAGACACCATCACAGCACCAAATCAAGCCACCTACTCCATCAAGGGGTCATTCACCTGCTCATCCACCAATGTCATTTATGCCGTCATGTGCCAGAAATGCCCCTCTGCTTTGTATATTGGACAAACAGAACAGTCGCTGTGCAAAAGAATAAATGGACACAAATCTGACATCAGAAATCGCAACACTCAAAAACCAATGGGGGAACGCTTCAATCTCCCTGCTCACTCCATTGACGACTTCCTAATAGCTGCGCTGAAACAGATGAATAACAAATCACAGCTTCAAAGTGAAACTGCAGAACTCGAATTTATATGCAAATTCAACTCAGTTGCCTGGGGGTTAAACAACGACTATGGGTTTTTTTTCTCATTACAACAGGTGATTTGACCTCACCTTCTTCTATGTGCTGTTCCCCAGTGTTTGAATCCTAACATCTATTTTGATTTGCTGTTACAGCCTAACCTGATCCTATGTCATACACCTACAGTAATATGACTCAAGCACGGCCTACATAGTTTTGCTACACAGGGCTCATGATCTCTTTCAATATTATAGTTCATACAGCAATGTTCCTCTGAATGGCACTGTGAATTCAAATAAAGAGACAGCCCCTTGCCCTGAGGAACTTACAACATAAGGAGTCTCAAACTTTTTCATCTTCAAAGCGGCTGACGAAGTGGGATTTTCTCCCATGAAAGCTCATGCGATAAATAAATCTGTTAGTCTTTAAAAGTGCCACAGGACTCTGTTGTTTTTCTGCTATAGACTAACACGGCTACCCCTTCGGAACTCAAACCTTTTCAGTGTGCCATAGGTCAACAGAAGTTGTCTTGTGAAGTCCCTCCCCTCTCATTCCTGACTTTGCAAAACAGCACCACTCCCATTTGCAGTTAGATAGACAACTTCCTCCTATTTGCAAGTCTGTAACAGCCCTCTGGCAAGCAGAGCAATTGTTTACATGAAAAAATTGTATTAGGAAGTTATTGAATGTATTTGTCTTTGTCTTTTTTGCAATTTTTTTAACTGTAAATAAGCCAGTTCTCAGCAGACAACAAGCAACTGCTTCGTATAACACCTGTGGTTAAGAAACCACAGTCAGACCTCCAAGTCAGATAAAACATGACAAGATATAGGGAGAGATACTATCAACCATAAATGAGGAAATGGTTTATAATATTAGTTCAAGAGCTAGCTACATATTACATACACACAGAGAGGTCATTTATTTTATAGAGATGAGTCATCTTATATATGGGGGACAAGTAGTGTAGAAAAGAGAGGCACGAGCTTAAATATGAGCACTAGCAGACTCTGCCATCAGCTGTTATTTCCATAGAGCTACACCTCTGTATTGAACACTGCAATCAGCATCATGCACCAAATATGGTGATGGCCTTCTGATAAATTACCACCGACATTTTAGCCCTTTCAGGTGAGCATCGTTTTGAGATCACATGGTAATTAAGTACCCATGCTACAAAAAAAATAAGAGCAAATGAAAAATACAGGACAAAAATTATTATTAAAGGACATCATCGCAGCCTTTATTACAAAAAGCTCACACATCACAGAATCATCCCTTTTATAGTACGTGATGATCCTTGTCAGTGTGAGTTGATCAAATGGCTCTTTAATGCAATAGATAGGACACTTGACTAGGTATCAAGAGATGTAGGTTCTATTCCTGGTTCTGCCACTTAACTGCTGCATCACTATGGGCCAGAGCCCTCACCTCAGTCCCTGTGGGGATAATGATGCCTCCATTCCTTTATAAAGTGCTTTGAGATCTTTGCTAACGTAAGTGCTAAGACTAATTAGTAGCACTTAGACATATATAGGTTGCAGGATACTAGGCCCTGAAGAGGGGATGTCCCTTAAAATGCAGGACAAGTTGTCACCCTGGTGGAAAGTGTGATCTGTGGAAATGACAAGCCTTAGTACTGGATGATGTGCCTGGTGTAGGTCACCGGTGCTATCAGGTTTCTATCCAATTGTCACCGAGATGGTGGACACAATGTGGGCAGCTCACTGCCCTAGGGCAGCGGTTCCCAACCTTTTCCTTTAAGCGGACCACTACATTGTCATTGAAAGTTTTTGCGGACCACGTTCTAACCGCTAAATGTGCAAAGAGTGTCCTTTCACGTTGATGACATGCGAAAGCGCCACTATTTGAATTCAGAGAATGTTACATTACACGACCATGTTTGTGAAGCAAGTTACCTTGTGACTAATAATGTAACACTGAAATAATGTAACACTGATATTATACATAAGAAGTATGTGGGATTATAGTATTATTACATTAACTATTCCCCCTGCCCCCCCGACCACCTGCAGTACCCTCAGAGACCACAGGTTGGGAACCACTGCCATGCATGGTTGCCAAGAGACTGCAATAGGTGCTAGCAGCTTTTGGGGTAGGCGAAGCAGGCACATGCCGAGGGCCCTGAGCAGTAAGGGGCTCCATCACCTGCTTTCCCTTCCCCAAAAGCCACATCCGCCTCAGTCAGCTGCAGGAGGAGGAACTGGCTCAGGGGTTCATGGCCACATGGGGATGAGCTAGGGTCGGAGGGGGCTGCGGTGCCAAGGGGGATTGGGGTAAGAGGGAGCAGGGCCACAGAGGGGGGGCCCCAATAGCCAAAGGCTGCGTCTGGCAGTGGGTACATACACAGTCAGCAGGGGGGTGTGGGGGGCTGAGCAGGAACAGTGGGGATGGGGGTTTACCAGCTGCCCTACGGGGGGACAGGCAAAGAGGAGCCGCCTGACACCCCCGTGGGGCAGGCGGTAGGGAGCAGACGCAGGTGGGGGCGGAGCTGTCCGGCTCCCGGGGGCAGAGGGAGGAGCCCAGACCCGGTGCGGGGGCGATTGGGGGTGCCCGGCTCCCCGGGTGCCAGCAGCGCGTGCAGGGAGGGCAGAGGCGCGCGCTCCCCTGCAGGGCCCGCGGGTTAAATATTGGCCCGGGCGGCCGCTGCGCTCCGGCCTCCGCCCGTCCCTCCCCCTCGGCTGGGCCCTCCCCGCTCCCGCCCCGCGCCGACTCGAGCCCCGGGAGCAGGCCAGGCCCGGGAGCCGCCATGGCCGGGCTGTGGGCGCCGCCCAAGCCCCTGAGCGCGGCGCAGCTGAAGCGCCTGGAGCAGCATCGCTACAGCGCGTCCGGCCGCTCGCTGCTGGAGCCGCCGCTGCAGCTCTACTGGGCCTGGCTGGTGGAGCGGGTCCCGGCCTGGCTGGCCCCCAACACCATCACCCTGAGCGGCCTCCTGCTCAACCTGCTCACCACGCTGCTGCTCATCGCCTACTGCCCCAGCGCCACCGAGCAGGTACCGCTGCCCCCGCGCACTGGCCTCTGCTTCCCCCTGCGCCCCGCTCCCTGAGCCGGTGGTGATCCCCAACCTTCTTCTTTCCAGCCATACTGCCCCCGCTCGGCCTCTGTCGCTCCCTGTACTGGTCCCGGAGGGGCAGCCGGGGTAATCTAGTTCAGCAAAACAAACCAGGAGCCCTGTGGCACTTCCAACACCTTTATTTTTTGCCTGAGCTTTCGTGGGCGGAGTCTCGCGTGGTCAGCATCTTTGCCCACGAAAGCTCAGGCAAAAAATGAACGTGTTAGTCTTTAAAGTGCCACAAGGAGTCAGGTTCCAGGGGGGGTAGGCGCGTTAGTCTACTGCAGAGAAACAAACGGTGGTGGCACTTTTAAAGACCAACAGATTTATTTATCGCATGAGCTTTCGTGGGAGGAAATCCCACTTCATCAGATGCTTTTCTCCCACAAAAGCCCATGCGATAAATAAATTGGTTAGTCTTTAAAAGTGCCACAGGACTTGTTTCACCAGACTCCTTGTTCGTTTTCCCCTCTACCTGGTGTGTCACCCCCCTGTGTCACCTCTTCTCTACAGTCACCACCCACCCACACCCAGCAATCGCCACAGTAATCCCAGCCATAACCCCCACTAGCCAGCTCTCGCCTAAACAACCTGTGTTATATCCCTGTCTGTCCCCCATTCAAACACATTCCCCTCCTCCCCACACAAATGCTCCTCCTTAAACAACTTCTCTCTCCCCTGCATTGTCACCATCACTAAATCCGCATATGCTATAACTGGCTTTTTGCCCCCAGGATCCTGGCCCTGACTGCAGCTCTAGGGCTCAACCTTTCTTTTCCCTGCGTGCATTATATACAGCCACTGTGTGAGGGTTTATAATCCTCCCTTTAGTGTGAATAGAAATCACACACATTCACCCATTCTCCCTCACGTATATTGTAATTTCCAGCTGTAACACACAGACTTCTCACCACAAAACGAATTTCTATATGCCCTGTGAACCCGCCCCTGTTGTAATACTCCCTTCCTGCCATGAGCCCCTGCATACTTTAAAAACCACACTACTCTTGCCAGTGTTTCAAGCCTATCCACACAGTAAATCCTACTATGCCCCTCCTGTGTTATAACAGGTTTAGCCTTCTCTTTTTAGAAAGGATTAAACCATGTAACATAGGGGTGTTTCTTCTACACAGAAGAGACCAAACTGTTCTAATGCCAACCATCAAGATTTGTACTATGCAGCATAGTTGTCGTCATGTTGGTCCCAGTATAGTAGAGGCAAGGTGGGTGAGGTATTATCTTTTATTGGACCAACTTCTGCTGGTGAGAGAGAGATGCTGTTGAGCCTCCCAGGGCTCTTCTTCAGGACTAGGAAAGGTACATCCAGCATCACAGCAAGATGGAACAGAGCATTTAGCATAATTGCACATGTTTTAAGGGGCCATTCAAGGACAAAAAGAGGGCGTTAGTGAGTTAGAGGCTGTTGTAATATATTTTCAATTCATGACTTTTATTATCTAGTGGAGTAATGAATTTAAGCCCCTAGACTCATCTTTTGAAAAGTGTTGAGGAGGTTTCCTCTGGGAATGAAGACTGAGAGTTGAGATATAGTGTGATCGCATCATGAAAAGTGTTCACTGACAGGCGACAGGGTGTTTTTGTATTTTATCATTTTCCTGTGCAAGTTAATATGAGAGCATAGTGATTGTTTAGTTCCATACACATACAGTAGTTGTTACTGGGAGATTTAGTGTAATGGATGAGGTGCACCAACTATTGTGATATCCATGTGTAGGGTCCGTGGATCTTGAAAGGTGTTTTGTGTGGGGTGTGAATCATTATAGCAGTGAGACTATGTTGGCAGTTTTTGTGTCTGTTCTGGAAGAGTTTAGTGCTGCTTTGAATAGGAGTGCCCTGCTCTGTGGGGAGCTTGCTTCTGATGATGCACAGTTTCTATTAGTTAGCCCTATTCCAAACCTCACTCATTTAGTGGAGGACTCCCTTTCAGGGGATGAATTTCAAGCCTGTTTTTTGAAGTTTCTCTTCTAGAGAGAAAAGATGTGTCTGGTGTATTGCCAGTTCTCCCAATTTTATCATGAATCTCATGTTTGGTGTCCTTAAATCTCAACTCCTGGAGTCATGTCTTTACATTAGAATCTTAGCTTTCTGTTCCAGAGGGGTAGCCGTGTTAGTCTGGTTCCGCAAAACAAACAAGGAGTCCTGTGGCACTTTCAAAGACTAACAAATTTATTTATCATATGAGCTTTTGTGGGAGAAATCCCACTTCATCTGACGAAGTGGGATTTTCTCCCATGAAAGCTCATGCAATAAATAAATTTGTTAGTCTTTAAAAGTGCCACAGGATTCCTTGTTTGTTTAGCTTTCTGTGGCACTAAGGGTTTTTTTGCTCAAG
This sequence comes from Pelusios castaneus, assembly GCA_007922175.1. Classification (NCBI taxonomy): domain Eukaryota; kingdom Metazoa; phylum Chordata; order Testudines; family Pelomedusidae; genus Pelusios; species Pelusios castaneus. The sequence goes on from ML685838.1 coordinate 6,286,307, forward strand.
ATATCCCACCAATGTTACCAACAGTTTAGCTCCAAAGATGGGTGCAGTAGTGTAGACTGAAGCTGCTGGCCTTTAAAGTGCTTCTCCTCACAGGTTAAAGACTAATGGGTTAGCCTGCTGTTTTAAATATTACCTTCAGATATTTTCACTTAAGGAGAAATATTTGTGACTCATACAGATAATTTACATTATTGGGATTCTAAGGGAGTAAGATGGAATTACAAACTTGTAGTTAGTTATGGCTTTGTATGTGGTAAATAATTGACACACATACACTCTCTCTCTCTCTCCCCCCCCCCCCAGGGTTTGTAGGAGTGTAGTTGCCCAAAGACCTGGCTCATTGATAACCTTATTCATATCAAAGTTGAAACTGTGCTAGTCACGACAATATTGGAACACAGTTGTCAGTAGGATTACTGAATTGGAGAACTTTTGATATTGTAACATGAGCATCTTGGCATGTCTGGGGTATTTTAATACCGTAAACTTTTGCATTGTGACTCTAGATTAATTGCTAGCAAACTCTTTTTTTTTTTTTTTTAATTTAGAAACAAAATTGTTCTTGTTCGGCAAACTGTGAGAAGGATTCAAATTTTCAATGCCTACTTTGAATTCTTAACATCCAACTTGTTTTTATACAGTGTAGTTGTAGTCGCATCAGTCTCAGGATACAAGAGAGACAAGGTAGATGAGGTAATGAAAAATGAATCAAATCACTGGCTAACCTGACAGTATAGCATACATCAACATCTCACCTCTACTTAATTGGCTGCCGGAAGCAACCTTTTTTCATTAAAATTGACTGAGTGTCTTGACTACTTAATTGTGAGGAGTATTACAAGTTACTGCATTCCCTCTATAAAATGGGGAAGAGTCTTAGAGACGGAAGGTTTTATATAATTAAATTCCCCAGCTAATAGTACCTTAGATTATTGAAACTCAATTTTACACTTTTTTTTAAAAAAAAGGGTGGGTGAGTCTAGAGGCCCATTTAATAATGATAATTTTAAAAAGTGGGCAATTTAGTGCTTGTGAAAGTCCTTGATTGAGAGAGCCCTCAAGCCTTGATACAGGCTTTAAAGGCACTGGGAAATATGATACTTAGATGGCCTAAAATGATTAAAAATTACCAAATTATCAAGATCGATTTAAAGGGAAACATTAGTCTGTGTGCTATAGCAGACGACTGGCGTAGCCGCTGCTCTGAAGATGTTTGTTTTTCAGGGCACTGGGGTTGCATCACTAACATGATCCATCTACCAGAAGGAACTACGGGTTGCATCATTTCCTTTGATAAGTGCATGCACAGTGTTCACATTCTTCTTATCTCACAATTTACCGAGATACACTCACACACACTACCTGTATGGTCACATAGGCCGCAGCTGTGCGCTAACCAGGGGCGTTGCTGGATAGCAAAAAGATCCAGGGCTGTGGCCCCCAGCCCACCCCTGCCCCCAAACCCCCATTCCAGCCCTCCTAACTCCCCAGCTTCCCCCATCTTCACTCCACCCCCCTTCAGCCCCCAAACCCCCTCCACACCTCCCCAGGCCCCTCTGTCCCTAAACCCACTCATCCCCCAACCTCCTCCATCCCACTCCAGCCCCCACCTAGTCCCCCTCCAGCCATCCATAATCCCCTCCACCCCTCCCCAGCCCCCACCAGTCTCCTTGTCCCCATGTCCCCTCCACCCCTCTCCAGGCCTCTAACTCCATCCATCCCTCCCCAGCTCCCCACCCAGTCCCCCTCCAGCTGCCCATAGCCCTCTCCACTGCTACCCAGCCCCTACCCAGTCTCCTTCTTCCCATGCCCCCTCCACAGGCCTCTAACTCCATCCATCCCTCCCCAGCCCCCCACGAAGTCCCCACTCCTGCCATGCATAGTCCCCTCCACCACTACCCAGCCCCCAGCCAGTCTCCTTGTCCCCTCCACCCCTCTCCAGGCCTCCCTCCAGCCCCTTCCCAGGCCCCTTACCTGGCCGGAGGCTTGGAACTGCAGGGACAGCCGGCAGAGCCGCTTCTGGGCCAGGCCGCTCCCGCCCTGAGCACGCTCTGTCTGAGCATGCTCAGGGCGGGAGATTTGAATCTCCCCAGCCTGGCTGCAGCAGGAGTCTGCGGCTTCGCTGGGGCCCCTGGGCAGAACGCAGCATTCCGCCTGGGTGCGCATGTGCCTGCTGGGGAAAATAGATTCGGGGCTCAGGATTTTCTACCCGGGGCTGGCGCCCTGCCAGCCCGACAACAACGACGCCTCTGGCGCTAACCGGGCCACAAGCCGTCTGTGGGTTGAGAAGCACTGCTCTGCACCATCGACATTTGGCAGTGTACAATTGACTTTGTTCTGCTGGGAAGAAAAATAAATGCTGGAGTACTTTCGGTGAGAGGCTGGGAGCGATGATGGAGAATCAAGACCAAAATGGCTACTTGGACCTTTACTGTTGTCCTAACCACTGTGGACCAGGCTGGCTTGCAAGAGGAACTGGGATTGTATTTAACTAGCTTCCCGCTAAACATTTTAGAAAATGCACACCCTTCCATATTCATTCCCTCTTCTTGATGGGAGGCCAACATCAGGAACCCTCAAATGTTCCTTTAGTAAAGCATAACCTGAGGCCTCCATTACAATGACATGACAAAACTGAATTGGAGATAGAAGCTGGCCATGTTCCCCTATATGTACTTGTTCATAAGAATCGTACACAAGTTAGATGTAATTATAGCAACATCTAAGAAAGGAGAGCCCCCCCCCTCGCTCCCCTCCCCCTCTCCCTGCAACCCCCCCCCCCACCAAAAAACCTCATACAACTCAAAACCCTGATCAGGATTGGATTTGCTCAAAGATAAAAGACTAAGCTGCAAATTATCAATATTGTGTGTTGTATCCACATCCTCCACCCTTTGTCTGCTTTTGGACTGTAAGACCTCCAAGGAAGGGATTGATTGCCTCTTAACTATGTTTGTATAGTGTTCAGCATCTTCCTGACTGGTTCCTCTGGGCACGAACATAAATATTTCCTACTGTTAATCACATTGTCAGTGAAATTGGGCGCTGGTCAAAATGACTGGAGGAAAGCTGATGTTTCTGTATTTAAAGAATGCAAAAAGTGAGACTGGAAACTGCAGAACAATGTCTTGGGTAGTATTGGAAAAGTAATATTGATTCCTAGGAGGGGAAGAAGTGTTTGATCAGGTGTCAGCATGCATCCCCTTAAAAAATAAAATTATTTACAAGAAACTAAGGTTTTAGATCAGCGCTTCTCAAAGTATGGGACCGGCCTCTAAAGGAAGATTTGGGAATATGTCAAGGGAGGAGGTAAGCTGTGTGGTGTGGGTTTTTTTGTGTGTGTTTTGAAAAGCTCTGGAAAAGGAGCACGTCGCTGGAAGAAGAGAGGTGGTTCAGGAAGAAGAGGGGTGGGAGAGGCATTTTTCAAATTTACTATCAAGATATGAATATTGGCAATTTAAAAAAAAAAAAAAAATAGAACAAACAAAAAAAAGCACTGCACAGAGCCATAGCCTGAGGGAGGAGATGGAGGTGGAATTGTAGGGAGTTCCTGAAATAGAGGGGAATGGGAGAATGACATATAGGAAGCTTGTGTGGGGAGTGGAGGAATGCAAGAAGTCCCCAGTGTTTATAAGGGGCTGGACCTACAGAAACAACAAAGTGCCTCCCTCTAGTTAAGTAGCATGCTGGAAACTAGTGAATAAGGCAAATAATAGCTCTTTTTAGCTGAGTTGAGCTGTGTGGCAGAGTATGGTGGGTAGAAAAAAATGGTGAACTTACTCAGTTTTAGATATGGCATGGTGTTCAGGGGTTAGAGTATTTTCCTATTTCCTCTGTGGCTGTTGAACTTTCCTTCTCAGATCAGCTTCAGGGGAATCTTGTTAGTGCATCTAATTAATGATTTTTTTTGCAGCTGCCTGTACTTCTTCCCTAGTGGTGCCAAGAAGCAGTGAAAGAGAGGGAGGGAATCCTCCTGAGTTTCACTCTGCCTTCCCCAACAGCAGGAGAGGCACAGGCATGCTCAGTTCTTGTTGAAGGTAGTGACTGAAAGGGAGCAGGCATTTTCCCATCTTTTCATCCACTTCTCTCCCCGCCAAAGACAGACAAAACAGTCTGTGCAGCAGTTGATGAGGAGGCCTGTGCCTGACTTGCAATATGGAGTATTTAAACCATAGCCTAACACAGACAGAAAATGCTATATAATTCCCCACCCCAAACATTCTTTTATTGGAAATGTGGTATTCCCCACGCTTGTAACTCATACAGTAGTGCCTAGAAGCCACAACCAAAGATCAAGGCTGCTCTAACCAGACAGCGTGATAAATGTTTGTTACCTCCTGCTTAAAAATAACCTGTACGAGACACGTTGCAGAAACTTGTCTGAAGCCTACATCCCAAGCAAGAGGTGGACAAAGTTGTAGGGAAGGATTGCAGACCAAACTGGATGAGCAGACATCTCAACCATGTTATTAAGAGGAAGCAGAAAGTCTGCAAGGAATGGAAGATGGGATGGATCAGCAAGGAGAGCTACTTCTTGGAGCTCAGAAAGTGTAGGGAAAAATTGAACTGCCAAAAGTCAAGCAGAGTTGGAGCTTGCAAAGGAAATTAAAACCAATAGTGAAAGGTTCTATAGCTCTATAAATAAAAAGAAAACAAGTAAAGAAATGGGCCTGCTAAGCAGTGAGGATTGGGCAGAGGATAAAGATAATCTAGGCATGGCGTAATGCCTAAATGACTATCTTGCCTCACTTCTTAATCAGGGTAATGAGGAGCTTAAAGACAGAGGCCAGGTGGCGAATAGAAATGAGGATATGAAAGTAAAAAATACCATATTGAATGAAACTCAAACAGCTTAATGGGACCAAATTTGGGGGCCCAGATAACCTCTGTCCAAGAACATAAAAGGAATTGGCACATGAAATGGCAAGCTCAGTAGCAAGGATTTTTAATGAGTCTGTAAACTGAGACTAGAGAAATGTTAATATAGTACCTGTTTTTAAGAAAGGGGGAAAAATAGATCCAGGAAACAAGTGCATTAGTTTGACCTCAGTTGTTCACAAGGTCCTGCAACAAATTTTGAGGGAGAAAGTACGTGATGAAGTAAATAGTAACTAGGATAAAATCAGGGCTGTCAAACAATTAAAAAAAAAATTAAATTAACCGAGAGATTAAAAACATAGTCACTGTTAATCACAATTTTAATTGCCCTGTTAAACAATAATAGAATACCAATTTCAATTTATTATAAATATTTGAGAATTATTTTCCTTTTTTTCAAATATATTGATTTCATTTACAACCCAGAATACAAAGCATACAGTGCTCACCAAAGAAAAATTCATGGAAGCCTGGGACCTGCCCCTGGACGGGAGGCAGGACTGACAGTCTGAGGCCTTGTCTACACTAGGAAAATAAGTCAACATAAAATATGTCAACTTTCAACCAGCACTATAATTACAGCAGTGGCTGGTGTCCACACTGTTTTCTTTAGATCGATGGAGTGTGTCCTCACTAAGAGCAATTCCGCCCACCTAAGGGACAGTGTGTGGAGCTGAGACACCCAGCTCTTGGCTCCTTACTGGGAGCCCACAGGCTTCTGGGCTCCCTGTCGGCTGCCCCTCTCCTCACACTCCCTGATCCCTCCAGGTCCCAGCACACCCACGCCGTCCCACCTGGGAGGTGGGTAGCAGCTGCCCACATCCCACCCGTCCCAGCTCTTAGGTGGTAGGCAGGTGGGAGTCTTCTGTACCCCATGAACTGGGGGAGGGGGGGAGAAGGGGGCAACCTCCTGTGTCCTGGATAGCTGCTCCTAGGCTTGCCCACTTCCCAGACTGGAAGTGCACCCCAGCTCGGAGCCCCTGCATCCAATGCTCATAGCTGGCAGGCAGCCTCCTGAGTCCTGGGCTCAAAGCCTCGTGGCAGCCTCACACACTCGCACTCTGACTCGGCGGCCCCATGGCCAGGGCTCACACCGGCGGAAGCATCCTGCTGCCCAGCTTGCAACTGGGAGAACAGCAGCATGCTCCCTTACCATTTTCAGTGCTGTAGTGGAGCAGTCAAATTGATAAGCCTGACAGCCCCTCCACCACCCGTAAGGGGCGCAGTGTCTACAGTGACGCTGTCACTCTAGCTCTCTGACGAAAGCCCTACGCCTCTCATTGCGGTGGGTTTATTCTGTCCAAAAAAGGGGCAGTTTTCTCATCAGAGAGATGACTGTAGTGTGTACACCAGCACTGTTTTGTTGACAAAATCAGCTTCTTTGAACAAAACTCTCAAGTATAGACCAGGCTGGATCCCCTCCTCTGGGGTGCAAGTGGCTCCTCGAACCCCATGGCTGCAGCGAGATCTGACGTTTCTGTCGCACCCCTATGGACAGTGTGTGAGCTTCCATGAATTTTTGTTTATTGCCTGCAATCTGTCTGCGATGTTTGTTAGAAATATCGGTGACAAAAACTTAACCTTATAATAATAATAATAATTAATTTGGCTAATGCCTTTATCTAAGACAACTTCATTAACTGATGCCAGTAGTTTGTCATTCGTTTTGTTCTTTCACTATAATGAACAAATGGCTTGGATCCTAATGAGTTCGTGCAGTATTTGGTAACCTAATTACTGGGAAAGATACCTTGGTCTCAAATGTCTGCCTGTTCATATTTTGACACATTTGCTTTCTTTCACCATATCTTGATCCTCATCCTCCAGAAACAAATTCCTGTCTGAACTCTGATATGCTGTTCGGTTGCTTTTCCCGTTTACCTATTCCGTATTACACTTGTCACCTTTAGGAATCGTGTGGTATAAAGAGATGCTGACATAGTGACTGAGTTTTGAGTGAAGGACTGTTCCTACCTAAAACAAACTTGAGATTTATTACAAGTTGTCCTTGTAAAATAAGGACAGACCTAAGAAATTCAGGATCAGTGGCAACAGTAGTTTGTACCTTTTTACTATTTGGTATGTAGTAGTTTTTACCAGAATCCTTTATTTACTCTCTCTGAACTTCTAGGATGTTCTCAGTTTATAAATTTCTTACTGACATTTATAAACAGCACCTTAAAAAACCAAGCTACTTCAAGCTTGCCAATTTAAAGCTACTGAATGGGACAGAAAGATAGTAATATTACATTTTAATTTTAAAAATTCTAATATTTGTTGGTTAATTTTCCAAGCCACTAGAACCTTTGTGTTCATGACAACATATCGTAGTGTTTTTGTATTTTATGAAGTACTCATTTACATTTTTAAATAAAATAAATAGCAATCATAATGAATGAACTGGAATTAAATTAAACACAGAACGAATTGGAATTAAGTAGCATTGCAGTAGTTGAAGAATGTAACATAATAGCTTTTCTCCATGATTGACCATTGAATATGGAGATGATACATTCAGAAACAAATCCAATACCAAATGTGGGTGAGATCTTGTTTAACAATAGTCATCTGTTTAGTAGTTGTATATATCCAGGGGCTTTATAAGAAGTGCATAGTGTGGAGAAGTAGATTGGTTGAGAGGATCTTGTTAACAGAATTAGCACAGGATACAGTTTTAATTCTGTCTATAATCTGCATAATTGCTTTGTAAAGTCCTTTGGATTATAAAATTATATATTTTAAAGTGTATGCAGATGGCTGTGAAGGGGAGCTTGTTGCAAGTAAAGCAGCAACAACTAGCCATAGCCAAGAATCTGCTCTAGGCCTTTCCCAAAATTGAGGACCCTAGGGTTGTATGCTTCATAGACCTCAAAGGCCAGCCTTGGGCATCTGAGGGTGGGTATGTGTGTGGGAAGAACAGTGAATAACACTTGATCTTCATGATAAAACAATGACGAATAATCCTAATGATCAGTTTACATTTTATCTTTACAAGGAGATTTGGTGTAAATGGAAATATAGATTAATTTAGGGGCTTTAAAAGTGCCAGGATTAATCCATAGAGTTGAGGTCAGATTCCTCCTGAAATCTGAGGCGATTTGTCAGAAGGCCCTGTGCTTTCTACATGTCGCTTTCTTGTCTTCCTCAGGGGAGGGGAGCTTGGATTTTCCCTTCTTTCTAGCTTACACAGATTTTGAAAGTCTTTCTCTCTTTTTGTATTCTGCCTAAAGATGATAAAACCATTTTGCCTCTCATTTAATAACTAGATTAAAAGGGAGAAAAAACCCCATAAAACTTAATTATTTTAAAATGTTAAACCTGTATTGGAACAGGATGGAAACAAGTTAATAATCACTTTCTTTGAGTTTCCATAATGATATTTTGCTTTCTACCCGCTAACAAAATGTTTACTTTCTACCTGCCACTTGCTGATGTCAGTTGGAATTTAAATCTTTTTGATAGCCAATTTGCAGGTAATGCTGAAAGTCTTAAGATGCTAGACTTTTAATTTTTTCCTCACTTAATACTATTTGGGAGAAGAAGGGGATGAAGTTTGAGTGTGTTGAAGCATCTTGTTTCATATATCATTATTTTTAGGCCTTTGTAAAAATGTGAATCTAGATCTTTGATCTAAAGATTGATAGGGGTTCAGAGTCCCTAATATTGTGTAAACTACAGTGAAAGCCCCAAAGTCCCTGCTTTCATATATGGGTCTGAAGAGATGCTACTCTTTGAATGAGAGACTAGGTATTTGACCAGATTGTTATATTGAGTAGTAACAATCATGAAGATATATTTAAATATATGAGAGACATTGGCAGTCAGTCCTGTTTACGAACTGAGAAGAAATAAGATAACCAAGCTAGAATGGTTGAGCACTTTTACAATAAGAAAAAAACATTCTGACTATAATTTGGACGGTAGTGTTATTTTAAATTGAAGTGATACTAATGTAAAAACTTTCTGAGAAAATTTATAAAATTGTGCCAACAACTGTTTGCAGGTGCAGGTAGAAATTAGACACCTACAATAGCTACCCAGTTAGTCCTACAAACAGATGAATATCTAACTAAACTCTATTTGTACCTGCAGAATTGCAAGTACAATTCAAAGGGTCAGGTTGAGAATCTTATACAAACTTGGCTGAAATATAACGAATTCTTAGGGCTCCTTAAAATGAATCTTTTAAAGTCCTGTATGTACTACCTAGATTATTTCTTTGGATGACCCACTTTGGAGAAATTAATCTGATTCTATGCTCAAGACATTCAGATCCTTTCGCTACTTTACGTATCTTGGATCCTGGTGCTATACAATGGTTAGCATAGGTAACTGGAAACTTCAAATAGATTTAGAAGATAAGGATCACTCAGCCTTCTTTTAACTTGAGTGGTGCTTCTTTTGCCTCCAAGTCAAAAGTATATTAGATTCTTATTTAGAAGCTCATATTGGGATTAAATGAATTAGGGGGTCCCAAGTACAGATACGGTGACAGTCTTGTCTTTCTGAAGGTTATTTATATGTTATGGTGTTTTAAAAATTCATGGCTTTAAGTATTGTTCTTTTCTGGCCTTATGAGCAAGGCTTTTAAGCTCAAAATGGGATCTTCCTTAAATATGGTCCTACGGTAGCTGAAAGATCTTGTCTTGTAGATTTCTGGGATGGGTCTAAACTTGATGTGCGATTTGTTCTAAATAAACTGGTTCACAAGTTCTATGATGGAAAATGATGAAGAGGAGTTAAGAGGGCAGCTATCTCACCGCACTTTAAGTTCCCCCCTTTTCTGCATTCCCCTCCCTGCAAACTGTAATTAAGTTTTAAAAGCTTATTATATTCAGTTGTCAAAATTATTCTGATTTCTGGTTTAATTGAGAGGACTGGCTGGTTTGTGGGTTTATCTGTTCTGTATTTATGTAATGTGGGTTATTGCCTGGCTGTCAAACAATGTTAATGACTAGACATGTGGCTTTCCATGTACTATAGCGGTGGTTATCCAAATACACTCACTAACCTTTGATTGACAGACTTGGAAAAGAAATATCTGTCTTGATTAGGGTACATGTAGTAGAACCAGATTCTGCCCTGTTATGCCCATGAGCTCCCACTGAAGATGGATTTTACACGAGTAACTGAAGGCAGGACATAGCAGACAATCCTACCTAGGGAGAGAAGAGAATTAATTTTCATGATTGACTGTGACTTTTTCTCCATTTGATATATACATATTGCATGTAACCGTTAGGCTTGACTGTGTTTCTTCCTGAACAATTTTTTGTGTAAAGTGTGACAGTTGGTAGCAACTTGGAGGTAAAAATGTGACCTCCACTGAAACTAGGTTTGGGGAGTATATGAGGAAAAGCAATTGGTAAGAACTAGTGACCAAACAGACAAAGTTTGAATCATACTGATTTCTGAAAGCTAAATGTCCCCTCCCAGCTGGGACCACTATCATGGGCACATTCTCCTAAACTAAAACCCAGTGATGAATGATAAAAAACAATCAATTTAAAACAAAAGCTAAATAAATGATCAGTGCCTACAGTTAATAGACAGTTCTGTGTTCTTAAGAAAACCATTTATTTACTTTTCTGCAAGACACAAATAGCAGTTAGGAGTCTGCTAACCATTTGAGCCTTGGAAAATCCTCCCACTTGGTGTATTAAAAACTAAAATTTCTGTTATCAAACTTGCTTACTGGATTTTCTGCTTTTATTTGCATATGAAATTCACATTTTCTATACAAATACCAAGCAAGAAAATAAAATCCAGAGTTAATCATGTCATTGACTTCAGAGAATTTAAATGAATCCCTGAGCGCTTTTTTATTTTTTAAAGATGCTTTTTTTTGGGGGGGGGGGTGTTCTGTATCCATAAACATGGGTAGAACCACTCCTACTATTTATACGGTCGTCTCTCAATTTCCAGGTGAGAAAATTGAAGCTGATTAATCTTGATGTGACTTTAGATAGCTCTTTGTACCTAAACTTTTAATTTTGTAATTGAAGGCGAAAATGTGAGCCTCCATAGATTAAAAATGACAGGCTTCTGTTTCAGTTACACATACTGAGTAATTCATTTCAGAATTGCTCCTGTTTACACTGCTAGAATTGTAAGAAGAATTGGGCCTGCCTGTGGTAGTCTCTTAGCTGAGTTCTGCCTTGACATTTTTTCATGCAGACAAAATTTGTAGTAGAATAGATCTGGGCTAATAGTAAGTAACCTGGAACTGACAGTATTAATATTTATCCATCTGTTTCAGGCACCGTTCTGGGTATTCCTCTTGTGTGCATTAGGGCTCTTTCTTTACCAGTCCCTGGATGCTATTGATGGGAAACAAGCCAGAAGAACAAACAGTAGTTCCCCTTTAGGGGAACTTTTTGACCATGGTTGTGACTCTATTTCCACAGGTAACTTTATTTCTTACTTTTTAAAACTAGGAGGAGTAGCTTGGGGGAAAAACCTAAATCCTAGTAAGGTAGTCAGGCCTGATGGGTAAAGCACTGGGAGTCCTGGGTTCTACTACTAGTGTTTTGGGTGACTATGGAAAGGTCACTTCCCCTGTTGGTGCCTCCATTTACCATCTTAAAAAATGGGAATAAGGGTACTGGTCTCACTTGTAGATCTACTGATGAAATGGCTGTATGAGAGCTTGATGGTTATTTCTTACTAACCCGGGGGAGTAGAAAACTATTTCAGAAGTGGCCCTGTGAGATGGACAGTGCATGTTTAAAAAAAAAAAAAAAAATAGAGTCCTGTGGCATTCTTAAAGACTAACATATTTATTTATCGCATGAGCTTTCGTGGGAGAAAATACCACTTCGTCAGAAGTTTTAAGCGTCAAAGCGTCTGACGAAGTGGGATTTTCTCCCACGAAACTCATGTGATAAATAAATCTGATAGTCTTTAAAAGTGCCACAGGACTCTGTTTTTCTACAATAGACTAACACGACTGTCACTTGGGAAACTGAGTGCATGTTAAGTAGCTCTTTTATGCATATATTGAAAGCATGGTGTGAGTGTGTTCCCTCTGTTGAATCTGATCACTTCTTGTAAGCAATAGGATGCATTCAGAGATTTCCTTTGAGAGAAGTGCAGTTTCTCTAGGCATACTATTGTTCAGGCTTTTTAGCACTAATGTCTGCAGTGTGCTTTTCCATCTGAGGTGACTTGTGTAAGTAACGAGAAGGAACTGCATCTCTCCTGATCTGGTACTGTAGTTCTAACAATTATAAAGTGTTTACTTTTCTTCGGTTCCCTTTCATAGATCCAGATTATGTTGACATGACTCAATCAGTCTCATTAGAAAAAGTTTCATTTCCTTGTAGGAGAGAAATCAACGCAATCGGCTAGATTTAAGTTTGCTTCCATTTAAAAAAAGAACCCCCCCCCCAAATTATGCAAATTCTTGTGCCTCTCTCTCTCCTGGAGTGATGCTCTTCTGAATTGCAGTCCAAGTCATCATTTTTTAACTGGCTATTACTTAAGATCTGAAATGGGTAGCATACTTTTGTTGCTGTTTGTACTACAAATCCTAACTTTTGCTGTCAATTTAACATCAAATTACAATTAAACTGCAGGTATTTGTATTGTATCTAGCATCCTAGATACATATTCAGCCCTCATCGCTGTAGTGTTTGAGCCACGTAGGTAGTGAGGCCAGCCTTCAGTTCTTCTCTCCAGTAAGTTATCTCAGATGTTTGATTAACCAAGTGAATAGGCATCAGGGGGTGTGTGGGAGGCTTGCATCTTCGGGTTGGGTTCTGTTCCTAGGATGGGGTGTCGTAAGGGTGGTGCTTAGCAGAGATCCCCCACCCCCTGCAGAGTCAGCTTCGGCAGCTCTGGTTACAAGGGCTGGCTGAGCTCAGCTCCCGACACTGGGCGTTGTCACCTCCAGGGTCGCAGCGCTGGTCAGGTTTGGCGCCTCTCCCCTGAGGAGCGAAACCAGCGGGGCCAGACTTGACCCCATCCACCAGCCTGCAACACCCAGAGCAAGGAGCCAAGCCCAGCTGATCCTGTGGGATCAGAGCTGCCATGTGACCTTTTGAAACAAAGTGGTCACCCCACAGGCTGAGAAACCCTTATCGAAACCTAATGAAGCAAGGAGCGATACACAGTGTGCTTTAGCCAGACATGATGTAGTTAAGGTACACAAGAGTTTATTTTTCCCTCTGTTTTCACATACTCCTAATTCTCTGAAGATTTTGAGATGAGATTCCCTGTATTTGGCCTGCACTTGATCTATGCTGTGTTTTTGTTTTTAAATAAAACTCAGAAAAAAAATTATTCTAAAATGTAAAACCTACTTTTACAGTAATCTGTATCTCTTATTATCACATCCCCCATGAATGATGTTATCTAACATGTGGGCAATAACTGCCTGGTGGAGCAGGGCAAGGAGCTGAAAATGTATAAATTAAATTGGGCGAGCCTCTAACAATACTTTGTGGGGCTGTAAAAGGCACCATAGGGTTCATTTTCCTGAAAGGGACTTACCTTCAAGTTTGGGAAATGCTGTCCCCCAAGTCACTATTCTATTGATACTGTTGCAATCAAACTTTGTCTAAAATCTGTCTTTAAAATTGCAGGTAGTATAATTGTGACTAACCAGGCTTCTCTCTGCCTTTCAGTTTTTGTTTCCATTGGAGCCTGCATAGCTGTTCGACTAGGAACGAACCCTGACTGGCTGTTTTTCTGTTGTTTTGTGGGAACGTTCCTGTTTTATTGTGCTCATTGGCAGACCTATGTATCAGGCATGTTAAAGTTTGGAAAGTAAGTAGAACTCTCTTCAGAACCGTCCATATTTGATCTTTGGATTTGACACATCACATTTTGATTTTTTTTTTTTTTTAATTTCACTTTCAAGCAGCTGCGAATGATTGCTGTCACATTCATATGTTCCATGGACAGTACTTTTAAAAATGTTGCTACAAGGAACGTGAGCTTAATTTAGCATAATGTTGTTTGTGTTTTAGCTGTTTTGTATGCTAGAGTTCATATATCACTCTTTTCTGTATTACCAATTTTTTCTTTGTACTCCTGTTTATAATACCATGATGTCAGAATTCTCAAAAAAAACTTGGTTGCTGTGGTCAAAGCCCATGCAAATTGTTCAGTGGATCAGATATAATGCTCATACAGTAAGAACAGTACATACAGTAGCTGCCCTGGGACTCTGACCTGTGGGGACCTAGCAATCTTAGTTCATGAACTTGGCACTTCTTGCACAATAGTCTAATGTATGACAGATCTGGATGGTAGTTTAGTTGAATTCAACACATACCACAGGAACAGGTCTGTTCTGATTGATCTTGCTTTTAAAAAGAATCAAAACAAAGCATTAGGGCAAGGTCAAAAATAATTCATTTAGCCTTATCAGAACAGAATGTCTCAATTTTTCGTTTTGAAATTTATTTTATATAGTGTATAAAAATCTAAACATAGAAAAACGAAACATTATGGTTGATCTGAAACACTTTTTTTCATCTGGAAATTTCATTTTAGGGAAGTGTAGCCTGAATATTTTTTTTTATTCATTTGTAGTCAGTAAAGATCCTCTTTTTCTTCAAAACTGCAAACTTTCTTTTACTTGAGCTCACCAGCTTTAAGTCTGGTGTGCTACAAAACAGATCAAAATTAGTCCTCTCTGCTAGCTAGAGGGTTTTTCCTGTAGCCTGCACTTGCTGGAGGCAAGACCACATCTACCATTAGTCTCCCACTTGTCCCTCAGTCTGCCTTCTGACAGAGATGACAGACTGTTTGCTTCTATCTTCCCTGAGCCACAAAACACAAGAAATCCTAAAAAGAATTCCAGTTTGGCTTCAGATTCATACCCAGTTTTCCCAGCTAGAAATCTCTGTCCCTCTTCAGGAGCCTCTCTTAGGGCAGGAATGTTTCAGAAACAAATGATTTTATATTTGGTTACATTTAAGACTTAATGAAAAGGCTTGAATTTAACAAAAATACACCCTGCAATAGTTTCTGCCGGTAGGTAGTTTCTCTTGAATGCAACTTTTAAACCAGTCTGTTTGTTAATACCCTGTAACGTGGGGGTGGCAGCATCTGTTCTTCTTGTAGCCCCTCTGCCAGCATGGCTATAGAACAGGCTATTTTTTTGGAGGTGGGGTGTCAGCTAGAGCTGTATGCATAGGCCCATGCCATCCTCACCACCAAATATTGCTTAAAACCAAGCTTTTGACATGTAGGTAAATTTCACTCTGCTCTCCATCTATTCTTCCCCCCTCGTTGCGGGGGGGGGGCGGGGCGAAAAAAACAAAAAAAAACAACCTTCAATTTCTGTTTTATCTGAAGTTCATATCTGGCCCAGGATCTGTAAGTCACACCAAAACTGACGTTCCTTTTTACAAAGCCCCATTGAGGCTTCAGATGTCCCTGAGCCCTCTCTACAATTGGTCTTGATTTACAATACATTGTTCTCGATTTATGGTAATGACTCTATAGAGTCACTGTTTACTCATTGGGATGCATAATGCTTCCTAGGGCTCCAGGAGCACAGTAGGCATGTCCCCTCACTTCTCCATCATTTGAGGAGGTCGCAGCATTCACTCTTTGCTGAGCCTGTCCAGGTCAGTTGATGAGTTCTGCCTTGAGGGTGCGTGGACCTGTGCCCTTCCTCTTCGGGGGAGGCAGTCCTGGAGGTGGTGCTAACTTTATATACCCCTTGCCCTTGAGAGAAGAAGGACCATGTTATATCCAGGCCATGTGTGCATACACAAGGAGTGTAGGAGTCTTTTTGAAGGATGTATTTGGGGGTGGAGATACACGAACGTCTCCCCTGACAGCACCATGCAAGTCTAGGCACAGCCTTCCCCTTTGCTCTTTAGAAGAGAATAATCATTGTGTAATCTCTTATTGTATTTAACATCATTTGTTTTAAACAATAAAACAATTGCAGTCAATCATTTCAAATGATCAGTCATTATCTCCGACTTTAAGTGGGAGACGCTCACTCAGGTATCCAGGGTCAGAGTAGAGAGTGGCATCCTTTCCAGAAAAAACAGAAATATATGTGGGCTTTGGCTGAATGCTGTCCTTGCCTGATCCGAGTTGTGTGCTCCCTGCCTCATAGGTGCTAGCATGCTACAGTGATGAGCCAATTCCTTCTCCCACCATATCACATACAGACATTCGTTAGAAAAGTTTTTTGCAATGATTTATATATTTTTTTTCATTTCCAACTGACCAGAATCCATTGCATCTGTTAAGCTTGTTTCTGTATAAAACAACTCTTCTAGAAAATTGAGAAACATAGTGTCTAACTGCATGATAGTAGGTTTTTTTTCTTAAAAGCTCACTGCAGTAATTATTAAAGTTTAATTTTACATGACAGACATCTGAGTTTATTAAACTTTCCTACATCGCTATGAAAAAACCCCCAAAACCCTAAGTTTTCTGTGCATAACTTTAAGTAGTATACAAGTATTTAGCAAAATGTGTGGTTTTGCTTTAATTGATAGGTAGCAATTTTTGGTCACAGAATGAAGGGATACATTTTAATTACTAATCGTTTATTCTCCCTCTCCTTCAACCCCACTCCACAATACACTGATGTATGAACTAAGCCCGCTTCCTCTTTTCTTTCCAGACTTGATGTAACTGAAGTTCAGATAGCCATAATAATCCTATTTTTGTTGTCCGCATTGGGTGGAACCACTATGTGGGACTATAAGGTAAGTGTATCAATCACTGAAGGTTTCACAATTGTATCTGAAGTGGTTGTGTGCAGATAAATTGATGTTTCGTACAAAAGTACTTGTTTTTTAATCTTCTCTATTTAAGCTTATGTGGCATTTGCTCAATCTTTGTTTTTATTTTAGTTTTAATACATACAAACCTTGCTTCATATACTTTCTATATACGATGCCTGTTTCCATGTAGTTCAGTACTGTATCTCTTGGATGTGATGGTGTGGTTTTCTATGCATGAATATAGAGCTACACAGAGGAAAAAGACCCCATCTGCCATATGTAAACTTTAGGCATGGAAAAATCTATTTTGATGATAACTCAAAGGAATCTAAGCCTCAGTTTATATTTTTCATATGTAGTCATTTCTATTACATCAACTTTTATTGTTCAATATTTAATTATTACTGTACTATAAATTTCTGCCTAAAATGATAACCTTCAAAGTAGACTTTATCAATTGTAAAACAAACTCCATTAAAATCTATAAATCCAGTGGGCTAAATTTTTGCTTTATGCTGACATAAATCCAGAATAATTTAAAGTTAATGGAGCTGCAATGGATTAACATTGGTGTAAGAGCTGATCTGGCCCTATAACTTTAAAATGTCTTCTCAGTGGTGTTCTGGCATCATCATGTAAAAAATATCTCAAGTCGGTTTGGGAGAAGGGGGAAGAATGACTTGTTTCATGTAGAATAGAACCATATAGGACTGAATGCAGAAATGTTTTCAAAAGTTGGAATCGCGTTCAGTATATATATAGTATATACTGTACTGTATACTGTACTGTAATTCCAGTTTCTAGTGTTTTGTTTTCATTGGTAATACACAGGCCTATCGGATCAGAAGAGATGTTAATACCATGCAACATCAAGTTAATTGTGCAGTCTGATTATTTTGGTAGTGCTTTATTGTAGTTGAATCATTCATCAATTTGGCAATTATTAAATGGAAAGTTATTTTTAGAAGAAAATGGTCCTTTAACAATTTGGTTTTCTTTTCCCCAAATAGCTTTTGTTCTGTTTCTGAAACTATTAGGATTGAAATACAAACCAAAGAGGGATCTTTAGACTTCACAAACTTGACTAATTAACTTATTCTATTCTTTTTGTATTAATTGCTGGATTGTTTTGAGATGCAGTGATCTCTGCCTTAGACTTTAATGTTAAAGTAAAAAGTCTGTCTCCAAAAATATGTTGTTCATGGTTTCAGGAAATTTATTGCTACTCTTTTTTTAACCCTTTGCTGCCTTGGAAGTTTCCTTGAAACTGCATTTGACTCTAAAAGGTAAATATTTTATTGAAAATCTATATCTGGATAATACATATAATGCAGATATATACATCATATGCTGTATGATGTATAACTTAAACACAAAGCAGGCAGATGGAGTTTGCATTTCCTATTGTGCTTATCAATGGATTAGAAGGAACTATCCTTTTTCCTCTGACACAAATTGTCGAATAAAATTTGAGATAGAATTAGAAAAGTATAAAGAGAGCCTTTTAAAGGCATTGTAAATACTAGCACCATAAAATTCATCTGAATCTCATGGGCAGAATTTAACCACTCACTTCTCAAACAAAGATTTATTTATTTAGAAAAAAGATCTGTCCTCTTAAAGGGAGGACTGTACTCTGAAATTGTTGTATCAAGGAAAAGGGATAGTTAAAATAGAGCAATACACATTTGTTTTTGGAGACTTCAGCGGCTCTTTAACTTTTTGCAAGGAATTATGTCCCTTAACTTTTTTTAAAACTTTTTTCCTGCAAGATCCCTTTGATAGACCTAACACTGAAGACTTTGCCTGTTCTTGGAATAGTGGGTGGAGCATTATTTTCCTGTTCCAACTATTTCCGTGTCATCTATGGTGGTGGAGTTGGCAAGAATGGATCTACTATCGCGGTAAGATATTTTGGAAGTTAAACTATATTCTGATATCGGGAGTGGATGGGTGGGGGAGGGGGGGAGGTCACTGTTATTAGATGAGTAGTTTGGCTTGTATGTTAAATTCTTACATTACAAAAAAAAAAGTTCTTGTGACCATTTTATTGACAAAGTATTTATTTAAGCAATCTAATACTTTGATTCTACTTGCATGTTGACAAGTTCCAAAGGGGTAGCTGTGTTAGTGTAGAAGTGTCTGACAAAGTGGGATTTTCTCCCACAAAAGCTCATGCGATAAATAAACTAGTCTTTAAAAGTGCCACAGGACTCCTTGTTTGTTTTGATTCTACTACATTTGATACACCTCAGTGCTATCTACAAAGCCATTAAATCAGGGGTCGGCAACCCCTGGCATGCGTGCCAGATGTGGCAGACGGGACGGGCCCCGCTGGCCCCACTCCCTTCCCCCTCAGCCCGGCCTGGGGCCACAAGAGCCACGTGCTGTGGCTCCAGGCCCCTTCTGGCTGCACTTCCCCGCTGGGGAGCGGAGCCAGCAGGGAAAAAGTCAGAAGCTGCGGCACTGGGCTCCTGGCCCCTGCTGGGCAGGGCTGCTGGAGGGGAGTGGGCCCGCCCACAGCTGTTGCCACCGCCAGCGGGAGCTAGCCCCTGGCTAGGAACTGGAGGCCGCTTGCCGGCGGGAGTTGGCCCTGGCCAGGAAGAGGGCGGGTTGGCCCACCTGGAGCTGCGCTGCCGGCAGGAGCTGGCCAGGAACCAGAGGCCGCCTGCTGGCGGGAACCGATCCCAGCCATGGCTGGGAAAAGGGTGGGTCGGCCCACCCGGAGCCCCCGCTGCTGGCCAGAAACTGGAGGCCTGGTCCTGCCCCCTTTTGGCCCTGCCCTGGTACCTGCTGAGTGTGTGGTGGGAGGGGCTGGCGAAGATTGCCGACCCCGCCATTAAATAGATATGAACGAGACAGCTAACAAAAACTCAACTGCAATGGTATCATGTCATGTTTTCTGTATACCCTTGATTAAGGCTCTTGTATTGTCAAAGAAATTGCAATGAGGTTTAAATTTATAAAATATAGTGGGGAAGAAAAGTCAGTGTGAGTGCCCCTGATACTTAGACGCTTAGGGCCTGATTTCACCCCCTTCTTCCTGAAACGTGTTGAGTACATGTGATTTTCATTTTGGCTTCTAGGAGTTGTGCTTGATCAGCACTCGGGAAAATTGGGTTCAGTAATTTATGGTGTGATTCAAGTTTTGTGGAGAAATGTTTTCTGCTTTGTGTGTTTCAGGGCACGAGTGTTCTTTCACCAGGCCTCCATATAGGACTCGTTATCACTCTGGCAATAATGATTTATAAAAAATCTACAACACAGTTGTTTGAAAAGCACCCTTGCCTCTATGTTTTAACATTTGGATTTGTGAGTGCGAAGATCACACAAAAATTGGTGGTAAGGAATGCTGTTGAATGTGTGTATCTGGTATTTGTGAAAGTTTAGCTGAAGGTGGGCACTGTGCAAGCTCTCCTACTAAACTCTGCTAATGTATTCTGCTTGTATTGCAGAACCTCTATTACTACTACTACTACAATTAAACTGGGCCTGTCAGATTGTTTGGGATTCACAAGCAGGACCTAACTGTTACGGTGGCCAAGTTCAAAATTTACATCCTCAAAACCATGCCCAGCTACCACTTTACCTTGTATATGCCTAAAATCTCTAGGCCCTAACTTCCCACTGGTAAAGTTCCACCCTAGGTGGGTGAACTTCCACTGGAGGGGGATGCACACAGCCACTTCGGTCCTGCCCCCCGTATGCACCTCAGCACAAACTGGGCATTCACCCTCTATCTCTTCTGTGAGAGCCGCTCCAGGGAGGGCTCTGAGCACATGAATTGGATGTGGGCCCTGTACAAAACATAGCCTGAGGAGGCGGCGGTGATGATGACTCTGCCTGATCCAGAACGTGGTTCTTCCGCATCTCAGGTGAATGCCCTAACCACCAGGCTAGAGGGTAGCTTGGGATGACTGAGTGTCTCTCTCTTATTGAAGCTACTCCACTAATACACAATACTAAAACAGCCATTGGGCCAAAGAGGGGAAGGTTGACTTCCTAGCCCACTGGTTAGGGCACTCATCTGAGATGCAAGAGAACCAAGTGTAAGGCCATGTGCCACTGAATATTTTGTACAACATAGAAAAGCTTCAACAGGAGCCATCAAGAACCATCCAAGAATATCCTATAGCCAAATGGTTTGGGCATTCCTGCTTTAACTTTTTTTAATCTTTTCATTAGGGCATACAGCAAGTGAGTTCTTCTAAACAACTGAAAGTACAATGTTATGTTTACTTTCCTCTCTTTATATTTATCTACATTATTTTTCTTTTTCATTCATAAAATGGCAGGACTCGCATCAGACTGAGATCTGCCTTACCTAGACTGGAAACCGCAAAATCAACAAAGCTTTTTAGCATTATTCTGGATATAAATATTAGAGAACTATTTTTTCCTGACTTTTTTTGTATGAGCAGAGACTTTGGATATTCCATGAACAAAGCTTCACTGTACAGCTAAATAGCAAAATATTAGGTTTGAGTTGAGAAGCAACTATGGCACAGACTCACTGCTTAGATTTCACATGTAAATACAGAGCAAAGTAACAAGGAAGGACGGGATCCAGAAGGCTCAGTAAGACTGTTTTGAAGGCGAACAAGAACATATAAAAACAGCTAGTTACTAGTCAGAAGGCAAGAAAGTCTTTGGGAAGCCAGAGCTCTATGTACTATTGTTTACATAGCTGGGTTGGATCCAAAGGTAGCTTCTTCTACTTAATGCAAGTTTTTGTTGTAGGTAAAATATTGACAGCATTAACATATGTCACAGTCAGTGTCCAGTTTATGTTTTTTGGGTTTTTGGTTTTTTTTTGCTCAGTCATGTAAGTTTCAAGGTAACATCACTTTCCTTGTTATGAGGGAGGGAAGAAACTTGCATGCTTCTGCTTCTTTAATGTAAAAGTGTACATACTAGGATAGCAGCAGCAATGCTGAAATTAATTGAGCAGCAAGTGGGGCATATATTAGAGAGGCAGAGGAGATAAGAGTGAGCAAGAGCAGACTGGCCTCACCCGAAAGATGTTCCTAAATAGTAGCAGAGCTTAGAGCACCTTTAAATAGAAAATGCCCTTACCAGAAAATTGAGGGTTTTTAATTAGCCAGTTGAACAGGCTGGCTGTGTCCCTAAGAACATATTTATACTATTCCTTAATTATTTCTTAGCATAATAGTTAGTATTCTCATAGTACATTTTCATTGATGCAAATGTCAAACCTCCCAATCTTGTTTTATTTAGGTGGCCCACATGACAAAAAGTGAGATCTATCTTCAAGATACTGCATTCATTGGTCCAGCTCTTTTATTTCTGGACCAGTACTTCAACAGTTTTATTGATGAATATATTGTTCTATGGATAGCATTGGTAAGCATTTGTTTTAAAGTTTAATTTATATATCCACGGATAGCGTTAAATGCTTGTTTTCATAAAGGAGATCTGTACAAGGGGCAGGTTGAAAACTCAGTCCCTCTCATCCCATGCCACATTTAGGCTAGTTGCTTCTCCTGTAGCTGTCACTGTATTGGGTGCCAAGATTCTGTGTAATTCATGGTTTGGGGCTCAAATTTAGGCCAAAAGGAAATCCTGAAAGCTCAGGCTGTGAATTCAGGCTTTTTCGCTTTGGTGTAAATATTAGCGTTAGCCTGAATTTAGCAGAGTAATTTTAAAGAAGCTTTAATCTGCAAGAATGCTTAGCAATGGAAACACAACTACAGGGTTAACTTACAATAATGGTTTAAAAAATCAAATTGTAAGATTTACTACATAAATTAAGATGGCTTTTAAGTTAGCTGTATATAAATTAATCATTTAAAATGCATTTTAAAGCTACTTTACAAACAGTAGAGTGGATTAACAAAGCTAGGCCTACACTGAACATGAGGATTTGGCTGTAGATATACCATCCGGTTTCAGAGCTTTTTTGGTAACATAAATTGGTTTTGTTTTTGTTTTTTAGTTCATATCCTTGGTTGATTTGTTGAGATACTCCACAGGTGTATGCATGCAGATTGCTGCTCACCTTCGCATACATGTCTTCAGAATTTCAACACTTCAAGCTCCTGAACAGGTTCAAAACCATACTGACTGACTAGTAGCTCATGGAGAAGAGGAGAAGCAGTTAAGGGAATAATGAATGAAGTAGATCCCCTTTTCAGGAGTACAGATGATAAAGCTTTTCAAGAAAAGTCAAGGAAAAGCTCATTAGTTTGCTCAGATAAAATGATTAAGTTATGCAGATTCTATTGTGATTTAATCGTATATGCTGAAGCATAAAATTCTTCAATGTATTCTAGACATTGCAAATCATTACTTTTCTGCCATTTACTAGATTTTCCTTGACTGAGAAAAGATGACATTAGATTTGCAGTCAGTGTACTAGAATTAAAGTACTGAGAGCTGCTTTCCTTTGCAGCAGAGGAAAAATACCTAATTTTCTTAAGTTTACATTGTTTCTAAAATCTCTAACTGCTGAGAATTGCTATGAAATCAGGCAGGTTTCCCAGTCCATGCCTAAAATAAAATTTTAAAATCCAGACTGATTGATTAAAAAGTAACTCCCTGCTTCTAATATAAAACATATGGTGCTTGACCTTGTACAGGGAAGTCAGTGGAGCTCAATATCTGACAATGAGTCTAATCTTTTTTTTAGTTTAAAAAGGAAAAAAGATTCTTTTCTCCTCCCCTCCATCTTTTATAAGAAACTATGTGCACCAATTTCCAATAATATCTTTATTATAAGGTAGGTAGTGGTTCAGGAATGAAGCCTCTATTTCAGCTATTATTGAAAATAGATATGGCTTCAGTTTCCTTCTAAGGCCTGGCCTCTAGTTTTACACCCATAAGAGGCAGCACATAATCCTTAATGTTGAAATACCATCAAGTATCTAATTTGCAAGCAGTATCAGATATTTTAATATAAATGGCATAAATCTGAGCCATAGTTATTTGTGCTAGTAAACCTAAAGGTGCAAATCTGCAGGACTACATCTCTGGGCTCACTTTACCGATCTAGTCAGGGAGGATCCTTTGAACACAACAGTGCAACCTATCAGACTTAACTTCATCAAAATATATTCTCTATAGTTTTACTTCATTATGGTAACAGCATCAGCTGTATGAGATTTTTTTTTTTTTAAATGCATACTATTCAAGGAATTGAATCTAATTTGTCAGTACACTGGAAAGCCTGGTTTACAAGTACAAAACTCTGTAAAGAAAAAAATCTCAAAGGATTGAGTGCAGAACAGTTGGTCAGACACTTTACTTCATTTAATCTCCGATTATAAATTAAGTGTTCAGTGTGCTGGAAGAGGTCAGGCTGTGAAATGAACTGGTTAATAGATTTGTCTGTTCAAAAATATTGGCAAACTCTAAGGGTAATCCCAGCATTTAAGTAGCTGAGAATCAACAGAAGGGATCTGATTTACTATAGTTAAGGGCTAGTGACTATTTCCACCGAGTAGTTAAGGTTGACTTTTATATTATGTTTGCTAACTTTTCGCTACTCCAAGCTGTTTTAATACATAGTTACAAAAGCTGTTTCAGTGTGAAAGTAGCCCGTATCTATTTCTGGTATGAAGCTGAAACAGTGAAGAGTGTAGTTCTCAACATTCCCTGGGCTTAGAATATTCTAAACCTGTTTTCATTTCTGTGGAAAATCCCACCAACATTCCTGCAATAACATAGAACACTACCTTGTGATATGATCCCCTTAGACTTCAAGTGGTTGAAAGCGCTCAGCCTTCATGCATCTGTGCTGGGATACCTGCACTCCTATGGTAGTGGTTTTTTAAAGCTTTAATAAATTTGAAAAACATCCTGTTTAGTAAGATTACATTTTCTGAGCAGGAGGGTTTCCACCACTCATTTATTGTTGGAGAATCCTGCTGGAAAACAGTCACTGGTCCCTCAGGCTATAGTGCTACCACAAAAATTGAACCTATACTTTGCCATTAGTCATGTGAAGTGCTGCGAAAACAAGTTGAAATGTAGGGTATAATTGAGAGTAGGGTATAATTGAGCCTGCTGGTTGTGATGTTGCTCAGGAATAAAATTATATATAGGCAATACTTCATGTTGGACTGAAAATTGTTTTGACTATCACACCAGAAAACACTGAGTTATATGTAAATGACAATTTAGAGGTAATAAGTGGAGTTCCATGACTCAGTAACCACCAAAAAGCAAAACATTTTGATTAATATGTCTTACCACATATGCCAATTAGCACTGAGTGAGTGGTTAACTACCAGCACTTTGAGCTGCTGATTATTTGCTCTGCACCCTAGTAACTGTTGTGGAAGAATGTGACTACTGACTCAAAATTTCAATCTCAAATAAGTAGTTTAGCTCTTTTCATGTCATAGGTCCTCTTTCTAGAAGATTTAACTTGGTCCCTTCCTCCGTCTCAGTTTTAAAAGGACTGAAGAACTGCCCTGGTACAATGAACAGCTGGCCTAGACCCCCCATCCATGAAATAGTGCAACAGTAACTCCCTAAAAATGACAGACTCCAGAATCCAGCCATCACAAAACTGGGGGAACCCAATTCCACAATGTAAATACTAAGTAATGGACAAATATTTTATACAGACTCTGTAGGAACTGGGTTTGGAACCCTTTGGGAAAATTGCATTTTTCAAAAACCTTGCATTTTCAGGGCAATCCTAGAAAAAACTGGAAGAAAACATTACTCCTCCTCTCCTTACGGGCATATTACTATACATTGTTTTATAAAATCAAAGCTGTAACTGTCATTACGATTGAGTGTTAGCTCCTCTGAAGTTATATTTATAAGTGATGTCAAGCAGCTAGTGACCAAATGTATTTTTGTATTAAATCCAGATGTTTAAAATATTTCAGGGATTTCTTTAATTGTAAGAAATGAATGTGTACACAGATGTTTTCTGTAAAACAAATGCATGAAAACTCCAACTTGGCTGTAAAAAAAAGTAAATAAAAATTCACTATTGTGATATAAAGAATTTATCTTAAAAACATAATCTTCACTAAGCTGCTAATTCTTTCAAAAAGCAAGGACTATCCTTTCAGCTCCAGGCTGGAGATGGGCATCTGCTTTAATATCTCCTCCTGGCTATTTCCGGAATAGTGCACAAGAACTGATAGTATAAGATTGTGTAGTGTTATCAATAATCACCGCAGACTGCATTGTAAATTGTTGTTTAATTTGGCTCATTTAAACCAGTTGTGAGCTATGCTGTAAAGCCAAAATATGTGGTTTAACATGACTAACAAAGTCCTACAATCTTGGCAAACATATGTCCTTGTTAGTGCAGGAAAGTACAACAAACAGCTTACAATAAGACTCCTAATGATACTTTTTAAAAAGCTCAACATTACAATGCCTACTATGGAAAAAGAGTAGAGAAGATGTAGTCTCAGCACCTAAAGAAACCCAAGTTGTGTGCAGCATACTTTTAATTTCTAAACTTTCTGGGATGTTGTTATCCTGCTAAATATACAAGATGTACACATGGAACCTAAGATTATTTGGGGGATTTCTACAGATCACAATTTTAAAGTTTCAAAAGTACATTTTGTGCAACACCTTCAGGTTTCTAATGTGTCCTTTTTAACCCCCTGTGATGTCATTGCTGGAATGTTGTGATTCATCTTGCATTAATGCTACCTATGGTACACAGACTCATTCAGCTGCTCCCAAAGGTAAACATCTATTAACCACCATACTGCCTTTGTTTTAGAAAAGCTACTCTGCCTGTTAATAGTTAAGGTGGATTGGAACAGACTCTTTAAAGACATATTAATAGTTTCTGAGGAAAGAATCCAGTTAGCCATATTTTTCATGTTATTAATGGAAGAGATTTGCAATCAATTTCACTAATATTATTGAAACTATACATGTAACTGTTTGATGAATAGGAACTCTTAAAAATTGTAATTTTAAAGCAACGGACATTTTTCCATGGCTAATGGCTATAATTGTATCATGTTACTTAGGTGCAAGTTGTTTCTTCATTGAGCCATCAGAATAACATGGACTGAAGAGACTTGCGAACAGTTGCCATCTCTTGCTGTTGCTGTTACAAGAAAGGAGATAACACTGAACAAATGCATCATTTAGGAAAAAAAAATACCATATCAGTCTGATATATTGAAAGAATTAAAAGTGAATGTTAAATAATTTTTCTACTTAATGTTCTACCTTTGCATTTTTATTTTTTCCATAAATCAGTGCTAATACTTACAGTGTCCATCATAATTTTCTTTTGCAACATTGCCATTTCTTTGCGAAGTTCATTTTGTGCACCTGCTAGAAGGTTTTCGTGACTCTTCTCCAGTTCTTCCATACTCTAAGTGATAGAAATCAGCTTAGTTGAAAAGTGCTAATACTCATTGCCAGCTTTAGTTTAAAAAATACCAATACCTAGATTTCCAAACAAATCCTGTTCAGAAACTGGAAGTAAACAGAACTCACTTAGTGCCAAACACTACTGGTACCCCAGCCACTATTGCAATTGCAAGTTACAACCATCACAAAAGGAACTGTTTTTCTTATTTTCCACTTCTAGAGTTATCCAACAACTGAAAAATGAGCAACACTGGAAATACATTTCCTGTTTACTGAATGTTGATTAGACTACAAACACCATGCAAAATATCTTACTTGTGTAGTTACAAAGGTACTCCATAAAGCTGATTTGCTGAGAGTAGAGCATGAAAGTGAGTAACAGATGAAACGGGGTATCTTGTACAGTGTTTTAAGAAAGCAACTACATGCTAACACTTAGACTTCTAACAGGAGTCAATGGAAGGTGTAGGTGCAAAGTGCCTCTCATAATCAGACCTAGGATATATATTCTTTTTTCTGCTCCTGTATTTACAATTTAAATGCCCTCCACTGCATCCCTCTCCAATACTAATGGGGACATTTATCCTTACAAATGCTAAAGATCATACATAACTTTAAACATGAGTTGTCCCTTCAAGGGAAGTGGGACCATTCACAAGCATGAAGTTAAACTCGTGTGTAAAGGTGTGCAGGAGCTGAAGCAACACCACAATCTTGCATTCCATTCCATTCACTTTGCATCTTACATAGTAACTATTTTGTTTTACTTATTTTAATATAGCTTTTATAAGACATTTTATTTTCAATGTTTCAGTTAAGAAGATATGGTTAATTATGCTCTTATTTCAAGTGTGTTCATCTAAAATTAAGATGATAGGTAACTATTTTAGTCTGACTTTGTTTTAGCAATAGGGTATGAGCAATGTTCCCTCTAAGGTTTGGCGGCTTGTGTGCAAAATTTTCAAGCCGTGTGCAAAACTTTTTCTGAATAAAATTTTTGTGCAAACTCACATGACAGAAATTATAGGCATTAATTGAAGTTAAAGTAATTGTAAATATAATTAATTAATTGTTTAATTGAATTTGAATGAATTTTGAATTGAAATTTAATTTTTAGAAAGGTTTTTATTTAAA
This sequence comes from Pelusios castaneus, assembly GCA_007922175.1. Classification (NCBI taxonomy): domain Eukaryota; kingdom Metazoa; phylum Chordata; order Testudines; family Pelomedusidae; genus Pelusios; species Pelusios castaneus. Next base: position 6,314,353 of record ML685838.1, read on the forward strand.
ATTAATTTTGTAGAAGTTTTTTTTTGAAAAAGGAAGGAAAAAAAGAAGGAAGGAAGGAAGAGAGAAAAAGGAAGGAAGAGAGAAAAAGAAAGAGAAGGAAAGAGAGGAAAGAAGGAAGAGAAAGAAAGACAAAGAAGGAAGAGAAAGAGGAAGAAGGAAAAAAGAGAAAGGAAGAGAAAGAGGAAGAAGGAAAGAAAAAGGAAAGCAAAGGAGAGAAAGAAGGAAAGAAAAAGGAAGGGAGAAAGAAAAAAAGGAAGGAAGAGAAAGGGAGAGAAAGAAGGAAGGGAGAGAAAGAAGGAAGGAAGAGAAAGGGAGAGAAAGAAAGAAAAAAAGGAAGAGAAAGAAGAAAGGAAGGAAAGAAGAGAAGGAAGAGAAAGGAAGGAAGCAAAGAAAGAGAAAGAAGGAAAGAGAGAGAGAAAAAGGAAGAGAAAGGAAGGAAGGAAGCAAAGAAAGAGAAAGAAGAGGAAACAGGAAGAGGAAGGAAGGAAGAGGAAAGAAAGAAAGAAAAAAGAAGGAAGAGAAAGAAGGAAGGAAAGAAAGAAAAAAAGGAAAGAAAAAGGAAGACAAATAAGGAAAAAAGAAAGAAGGGAGAGGAAGAAAGAAAAAAGGCAGGCAAAGAAGAGAAAGAAGGAAAGCAAAGGAGAGAAAGAAGGAAAGAAAAAGGAAGGGAGAAAGAAAAAAGAGAGAAGGAAGGAAGAGAAAGGGAGAGAAAGAAGGAAAAGAAGAAAGGGGAAGGAAAGAAGAGAAGGAAGAGAAAGGAAGGAAGGAAGCAAAGAAAGAGAGAAAGAGGAAACAGAAAGAAAAAGGAGGAAGGAACGAAGAGGAAAGAAAGAAAGAAAAAAGAAGGAAGAGAAGAAAGAGGAAGGAAAGAAGAGAGAAAAAAAGGAAAGAAAAAGGAAGACAAATAAGGAAAAGAGAAAGAAGGAAGAGAAAGAGAGGGAGGAAGAAAGAAAAAAGAAGTCAGGCAAAGAAAGAAAGAAGCCAAGGCCGCTGACGGGGGAGGACCCTACTGCGGCCCTGGGAAGCCGCCGGTGGGGCGGAGTAGACCCCAGCCCCAGAGGCTGATCCCGGCCCCGTGCTGGGAGGCCGAGGGTTAGCCCGGCCCCGGCCGGGAGGTCGAGGAGGTCGGCGGGTGGGAGCCTGGGAGCCCTCCGTGGCTGCAGCCACCCCGCTGCCTCGGCCGCGTGGGGCAGGCAGGCAGGCCCCTGCTCCTGACCCTAGCCTGAGGCTGCCTGTCCCACCCTGGGGGCGGGGAGGGCCAGACCAGAGGCTGGGCGCAGGCTGGGTGTGCCGCGGCAGAGCCGCTGCCCCGGGGGTTGGAGGGAGCAGCGGGGGCTGCCAGGCTGCGCGAGGGTCCCTCACTGCTGCGCGGGGGGTGCGACGGCTGCTGCGCGGCCACGCACCCGCGCAGCTTAGAGGGAACACTGGGTATGAGTGCATCTGTTTGGTTTTCATGCTAATGTGATATTTGAAATCCTCTTTAAAATAGACCTGACTGAAACTGACAACTTTTCCTGCCAAAAAATGTTTTGTAGGAAAATGTCATTTAACAAACCTCAATTTTGATGTGAAATTTTGAAACAAAACAAAATTTCTACCTCAGTTTAGTTTTTAAAAACCAAATCATTTTTGGATTTCCCCTCACTTTCCCTTTTCTACTCTAACACTTAAAATCTTCCTCAACTTTTCAAAAGTCAGAGTGGGGGGGGGGGGGGAAACAAGGGGAGGGATGAGAATTCTGGACATTATTCATTTTACTGCACTCAGGAAGAGGGGAGAAAAATATGAAATTTGTTTTTCTACAAACAAAAGTAAACAAATCCTCAATCCCCCAAATGTTATTTCAAACCTTGACTAACACAACCCAGAAAACCAAACTTTTCAAATTTAAAAAGTTCAACTAAACTTTTTCATTTTTCCAACTACTCCAAGTTAAGCTGCTGCTCCCTTTTTTTTTTTTTTCTTTTTTTAAGCTGTGCCCCAATTTTTTTCCAGCAGGATTATTAACTTTTAAATTAGTGTAAGACTAGTTTGTTTTATTGTAATTTTTTAAAAACTAGATTCATTCATGTCCAGCTAACCACAAAACTAATCTCTTGCTGATCATAAAAAGCTCAAGAATACAGACTCAAGTATGCTAAAAACTGTTTTTAAATTCTATCTACGGTAGCAGTTTAATTGTTTTCTGTACGAGAGCTCAGGGAAATATAAAAGTGTGATATGTTGGAAACAGATGGACCTATTCTGTGGTCTTAAATCAGTTTTGATTAAAAGGCCATATACTTAATTTAAACTAGGGAGATATTATTTATATTATTGACCTCACCTATATTCCAGTGCTATGTTCACCTGGGTTCTAATACGAGGGAGGAGAAGGTAAAGATACAATGTAGACTCCTCCTCTTCCTTCAAAAGTTAGCAGACCCTATCTTATTTTTAAAATAAGTAGTAGCCATTATAAATTGCAAATGAAGGGCTAACAAGTGATCTTTTAGTATTGTGTAATCAATTGCTAAGAGTCCACAATCTACTACACATATTCTGTCTGTAATATGTTTAACTTCTGTTAATCCTTTATGTTAAGGGTATGTTTATAAAGTGTGTACCATGCTTTCAATATAACAACAAAATATGTAGTACAGTAAACCAAAGGAAAGTCAGAAAGAAACTGACCAGAAAGTGAGTTAAGCTGAAATGAATATTAACTGTTGAAGCCACTTCTATGGAAGACTCCTATTTTGGACTAACTTTTGTTGGTGGTATCACAGTGAATACTGAGTTTTAACATTAGTTTATTAAAAGCAACACCCACTGTCCTGTGTTTAGAAAGCTCACCCAATGAAGCATAACTTATCATAAAAACTATTTAAATTCCATTTTCATTTATTTAAATGAGAATTTATCTTTCCACAAATAGCTATTTGTAAAAAAAATGACCGACAATGGATTACTATTCTATGGTAGCTATTCACTCTTAGTGGCTTAGACTTATGCACTCTTAGACTTGCGTGTAGTGCTGGTGAGGAGCTGGTGGTCGTGGCACATGTAGGTATCAATGATATAATGAAGGACAGAAGAGAGGTCCTGGAGGCCAAATTTAGGCTGCTAGGTAAGAGACTGAAGTCTAGGATCTCCATAGCAGTATTCTCTGAAATGCTTCCAGTTCCATGGGCACGGTCAGTTGTACAGGCAGAACTACAGGGTCTCAATGGGTGGATGAGATGATGGTGTAGGAAGAATAAGTTTAGATTTATTAGGAACTGGGGAACTTTTGGGGAAATAGGGAGACTATGCAGGAAGGATGGGCTCCCTCTAAACCAAAATGGAACCTGACTGCTGGCATGTAATATTAAAAAGGTTGTGGAGCAGTTTTTAAACTACAATCTGGGGGAAGCCGACAGGTGCAGAGGTTCACAGTTTTTGGACAGAGACGTCTTGTAGAGGATGATTAATGGAGATTCTTTATAACCTAGTAAAGAGGAGAGGATGAAAGAAGAAAATATGGGTAGGATCTGTTGAGAAACAGTCAAATGAAAAAGTCCCATTCAATTACATCACATAATGGCAAACAACTAAAAAGTGACAATTTTCTAAGTGCTTTTATACAAATGCTAGAAGTGGAAATACTAAGATAGGTGAACTTGAATGCCTCATATTAAACAAGGATATTGATATAATAGGCATCACAGAAATTTGGTGAAATGAGAATAATCAATGGAACACAGTAAGACCAGGGTACAAAATATATTGAAAGAACAGAATGGGTCATACTGGTGAGAGAGTGGTACTATATGCAAAAGAAAGCATAGAATCAAATGAAATAAAAATCTTACATGAACCAAACTGCTGTAGAATCTTTATGGATAGCAAAACAAACAAGGAGTCCTGTGGCACTTTTAAAGACTAACAAATTTATTTATCATGTGAGCTTCCGTGAGTATAATCTCACTTCATCAGATGCATGAAATGAAAACTGATGAAGTAGGATTATGTCCATGAAAGCTCATGCGATAAATAAATTTGTTATTTTTTAAAAGTGCCACAGGACTTGTTTGTTTTTGCTGAAATAGACTAACATGGCTACCCCTCTGGAACTTGTCTTTATGGATAGTAATTTTTCATGCTTAAGTAATAATATAGGAGTAAGGATATACTATCAACCACCTGACCAGGATGGTGATTGTGAAATGCTCAGGGAAATTGAGTAGGTTATAAAAATTCAAAAAAATAATGGGGAATTTCAAGTAGCTGCATGTTGACTAGGTACATGTCACCTCAAGACAGGATGCAGAGATAAGTTTCTTGACACCTTAAATGACAGCTTCTTGGAGCAGCTAGTACTTGAACCCACAAGAAGAGAGACAATTCTAGATTTAGTCCTAAGTAGAGCACAGGATCTATTCCAAGAGATGCATACAGATGAACCGCTCAGTAATAGTAATCATAACTTAATAAAATGTAACATCCGAGGGGGGGAGGTGAGGGACACCAAAGCAGCCCATCGCAGTAGTATTTAATTTCAGAAAGGGGAACTACAAAAAGAGGACATTAAACAGAAATTAAAAGGTACACTGTCAAAAGTGAAATCCTTGCAAGCTGCATAGAAACTTTTTAAAGACACCATAATAGAAGCTCAATTTAAATGTATATCCCAAATAAAAAAGCATAGTAAGAGGACCAGAAAAGTGCTACTGTGGCTAAACAAAGTAAAGGAAGCAGTTAGAGGTAAAAAGGCGTCCTTTAAAAAGTGCAAGTTAAATCCTACTGAGGAAAATAGAGCATAAATTCTGGCAAGTAAAGTGTAAAGATATAATTAGGAAGGCCAAAAAATAATGTCAAGAACTGCTAGCCAAAGACCAAAAAAAGTAACAGCAAATTTTTTTTAAGTACATCAGAAACAGGAAGCCTGCTAAACAACCAGCAGGGTCACTTGATGATAAAGATGCTAAGGGAGCTAAAGGAAGATAAGGCTTTTGTGGAGAAACTAAATGAATTCTTTGCATCAGTCTTCAGAGCTTCCCAAACCTGAGCCATTCTTTTTAGGTGACAAATTGATAAATCAAACAAGAATAAGTCACCAGAACCAAATTGTATCCACCCAAGAGTTCTTAAGGAACTCAAATGTGAAACTATAGAACTACTAATTGCGGTATGTAACCTATCATTTAAGTCAGTTTCTGTATTAAATGCCTGGAGCATTGCTAGTGTGATACCAATTTATATAAAAGGCTCTAAAAAGTGATCCTGGTATTTATAGGTCACTAAGCCTAACTTCAGTACCAGGCAAATTGATTGAAATTATTGTAAAAAATAGAATTATTGGATGCATAAATGGATACAATTTGTTGGGGAAGAGTCCACATGACTTTTGAAAAAGGAAATCGTGATTTACCAATCTATATAATCCTTTGAAGGTGTCAACAAGCATGTGGACAAGGGAGATCCAGTGGATATAGTGTACTTAGGTTTTCAGAAAGCTTTGACAAAGTCCCTCACCAAAGGCTCTTAAGCAAAGCAAGCTGTCATTTGATAAGAGGGAAGGTCCTCTCCTGGGTCAGTTATTGATTAAGAGATAGGAAACAAAGGGTAGGAATAAATGGTCAGTTTTCAGAATGGAGAGATGTAAATACTGGTGTCTCTCTAGGGTCTGTACTAGGATCAGTACTATTCAACATATTCATAAATGATCTGGAAAAAGGATTAAACAGCAAGGTGGCAAATTTTGTATGATATAAAACTACTCAAGAAAGTTAAATCCAAAGCAGACTGTGAAGACTTACAAATGCATATCACAAAACAAGGTGAGTGGGCAACAAAATGGCAGATGAAATTCAGTGCTGATAAATGCAAGGTAATGCACCTTGGGAAACATAATTCGATCTGTACCTCAAAATGATGGGGTCTAAACCAGCTGTTACCACTCAAGAAAGAGATCTTGGAGACATTGTGGATAAGTACTCTAAAAGCATCCACTCAATGCGTGGTGGGAATCAAAAAAGCTAACAGAGCATTAGGAATCATTAAGAAAAGGATAGATAATAAAACAAAATATCATGTTGCCTCTTCATAAATCCATGCTAGGTCCACATCTTGAATACCACAAGATCTGGTCATCCCATCTTAAAAAAAGATATATTGGAAAAGGAAAGGAAACAGAAAAGGGCCACCAAAATCATTAGGTGTATGGGAAAGTTTCCATGCAAGATAGAGAGGAAAGGGAGATATGATAAGAGATCTGTAAAATTATGAGTGGTGTGGAGAAAGTAAATAAGGAAGTGTTATTCACTCTTTCTCAAAATACAAGAATAGTGGTCACCAAGTGAAATTAATAGGCAACAGGTTTAAAATGAACAAAAGGAAGTATTTTTATCACACAATGCATAGTCAGCCTTTGGAACTCCTTGCTAGATGATTTTGTGAAGGCCAAGACCATACCTATTCTATTCATTCTCTCTGAAATGACTGACCTTGACCACTGTTGGAAAACAGGATATCGGACTATGATGGACCATTGGTCTGACCAAGTATGGCCAGTCTTACATTCTTAGTGAGAGTGCTGCCTCTAGCATAAGCATAATGAATGTTAAATTTTGGCTTATGCTTTATTTTCAATTAGTGTGAAATATTTCACCATTTTGTTTAAAAGAATGAGTTTTCCAAACATTAAAATCTCAGGCCTAATTTTCACACAAAGTTGCACTGGTTGAAATAAAGTTGTGGTTACTCTTAATTTGACTTAAACCTGATTTATCAGTTTAGCTTGCACTGGTAAATGTAGAGATACAGGTTAAACAGATATAAACAGTTTTAATCAGATGTGTGCGTCTACACAATGGTTTGACTGGCTTAACTAAATCACTTTCCTTAAATAGATTTTAGTTAACTTTAGTTAACTTGTTATAATTGTTATAATGATTATAGTTAACTTGAGTACAACTTGTGTGTTTAGACAAGATCTTAATGGGACTTGCTGGCTACAAAATACTACTACACAAACACGCTTGATGATTAATTACAGAAAACGTGTGTAAGGTGCTGTCATTAGTATCATCCTCAGAAGGGCTTTAATTCAATAATTATTGTAAAATACAGGAATTTTAATCCTATTTTAATTGTATATTTCAATGCAGCCTTACCTATGAATTCACCAAGAATCCCTCTATAACAGAATTATGATCTAGCTTTTAAAAAGATATATATACTGGACCTTTAAGAACTGCTCATACAGCTGTTTAATTGTTTTCAGCCTCTGACTCTGAACTATTCTTGCCTGTTGAAAAACCTTCTGTTGCTGGCGAAACATATTCTAAAGCACACACAAAAAAAGAGTCACATTAATTGACAAGTAGTAGTTGTCACTGACGATGCTGTCAGCGTTCAGAAAAGCAAGTTCCCCGTTCACGTGAAATGCATATTCTATTAATATCAATTTCTGGTACAGAGTGGGGATGGCAAGGAAAGGGGAAACCTGTCCAAATCTGTTCTCTAGACCTATGTTGCTGTCAGGGGACAGCACAATTTGCAAGCAGAAGAGGAAAACAATTTCTTTCAAGTAATCTGAATTAGTGCAGTGTGGTCCCAGAGTAATTGTGTCCTTCAAATATTATATAACTTTCTTCCCTTATCATTAGGGTGATCTTCCTCTCTCTACTCTTAATGAACAGGATCAGATGTAAATGCTGTAATTCCTCCAGTGTCATCCTACCCTGCACAGACTTGGCATCTCTTCCCTATTCCCATCCCAAATATAATATCACAGATATGTCTTCATTGCTGCCGTAGCAAGCTTCAATGCAGAGAGCACTCTCCAGTTGATTAAATTAATCCACTTCTCCAAAAAGAGTAAGACAGATGGGAGTTTCCCATTGACAGTGCTGGGGAGACACTGCACTACGTGAACATACGTTCACTGACAGGAAATACGCAAGCTACCTTATGTAGCTTGACTAATTCCCATTGATCTCTGCCATCAGTGTAGAATAGCCCTCAGTCTCTCTTACCCTACCCTACAGTCTCTAAGAAATTTGGGTGAATACCTGCCCATAAGTGGCTGGATAATTAGGATCTGCTCTTATCTTCCATGAGAACTTTGCTCCTCTGACCTGGGTCAGCATATGACTCCTTCTGCATATGAGGACCATTTACCTCTATATTGATAAGGCCAGGGAGAGAGAGACTACATCAGATAATCTTTATCACCTCTTCAGTTTGCAAAAGATCAGAAAATTTAAAAACATTCCACTCTTGGGAAGTCCTAAAAATGAAGAAAACTTTAAGACGCAGGTAGTCCCACACCACCTATTTTGCTGAAATACATCTGAACTGTGCTTATGCCTGTGAGAGGGTGGTATCTAACAAGAACAAATAGCACTTCTGAATATATTATAAAACAAATGTAACAGTTGCCACACTGAAACCAACCGCTAGCTTTTCTTCCTGTTCCTCTGCTTTCTGCATATCCATATCCCATTGTTGAAATAAAGTCAGGAACTGCTGGGAATACTCGTGGTTGAGTTTCTGCCTATAAATACACCATATAATACCAACTAGCTCTTATGACTCATATGAAAAGTACTACATTTCATTATCCCCATGGAGAAACACATCTCAGTTGGTGTCATGATTACTACAGAGCCAATAATGCAAGAAAATCTTGAGAACATTCTGTTTAAAATAATACTGATTAGATAGGATTAGGAGATGAAATGCTCAAATATGGGTTTCTCTGGGTGGAGGGTTGGAAGTGGGAAGAAAGGAAGAAAAGTTCAACTTTTTTTTGGAGTTGACGCTCTAAGGCTTGCATAATTTTTCTACCAATATGTAGGGAATGGCACAAAATAAAGACCTAAGATACTTTTGATCATTAAAATGGTGAAATCTGATCCTAAATGAATTCTATGCGTCACTTTGAAAAATTAGGAACATAGTCATTTGTTTATGGGTAAATTGATATTATTTAAATTATGTATGGGCAGACACCATTTAACTACAACTACCCCAGTTCGATATCCAAATCAAAGTAAATACCATTAAGAGACTATTAAACTTGCCTCAAGTTTTCAAAGGATGTTTATGAAAAAAAAAAAAGAAAGAAAGAAAGAGAGAGAGAGAGATTGCTTGGGCCAGTGGAAAGTGCCAAAGGTGCAAAGCCAAATACAGGTAGGGAATCTGGTATAGAGCATTGCATGCCAATGCATTTAACTGCACTTCTTTGCATATTACAATTACTAGGATTCCTTTCTGCCTCCTCTCCCTCTCCACAGAAACCAGGACCTCTCCCCCATCACTCCACAGAATCTGGGACCTCTCCTCCCCCTCCCTGTCTATGGCTAAGTGTGGGACTGGGCCCCAGGACCCACCCCCAGACAGGAAGAAGAGGAGGATGGGCATAGGAAAGCTACCCTACTATTCCACAGAGGGCTCTTAATTACATTGGCCACTGCTACAGTGGGATCTTTGTCATCAGTACAAGAAGGTAGGTTTATACTGATTCACAGCAATGTAAATGAGTTATGCTAGTCCTTCCAAATGAGTGCCAATAAAACCTTCATATCAGATTGTTAAATATTCTGAATATGGTACATACTTTATAGGTGTTTGAATTTTAAGTATTTATCAGTATCATTTTTTCCTCTTTCCTTTGTCTTTAAGGCCTGTTCCTCTGGGTAATTAAACAAGCCTCAGAGAGAAAGAACAATTATGAATAGTTAAAAAAATTCCATAAGTTACCTAAAATCAGTTTTCAATACATAAAACTTATCAGTAACTTTTCAATTTTTAAAAAGCATTTATTTTGTAATCAAACAATAAATTCTTACTAAAAGCTGAAAAAATTTCTTTTTAAGCAGAACGAAAATTTGACCAAAATAAAAATGTTCTGTTTGCTCAGAAACTTTAATTTCAAATTTCCCTTTCATAAAATGAATGAGATGTGTTCATCTATTACTGCTGATTTAAAGAAAACTGACAGGAATTGGGGATAAAACGAACAGATACATCCAGCCAGGTGTTTGGGTAGGAGTCCTCTGTGGCTCAAGAAGATAGGACAATTCCCTGATGCTATGACAACAGATTTTGTGACCCAGAAAAACAAATTAAACACATTTTTGCAGGCAATAACTGGAAATTACCTCTGTTCTTGCTGTGTTTTCCAAACATGTTCAATTTTCTGATTACTGGTTTTGAGAGAAGCCTTAGTGTACATTTCTAATCTTTTCCTCTTAGCCAAGAGAGCCTTGTTAATGTCAGCTGTATTTAGACGAATAATAATTAAAAACTGTATCATGTATTCAACATACCTTCTATGAATGTTATTAGGGATTTTAAAATATTTTACTATTGCCATTTTTATATAACTAGTGCTGTGGTGAAACATGCACAAAGTTTTGTGACTGAAGAATTGTTTGTATGACTTGGGCTACTGATACTTCAAAATGTTGTTTATTAAAAAAGCATTGACTAAAATTGTTCTGGAAAAATACCTGTTAAAGTTACTTGGATTTAAGTAGCAATAAGACAAGTGTAAGCGTGGGCCTACCAACAATGTCAAAATATCTCAAATGAATATAAGTGGTAAACAATTTCTCATTTTTCAATTATCCTTAAAAAAGGATTGTTCAAGTAAACATTGCTCTTTTATTTAGACATGTATACATTTGTTTGGCAGAGTATGAAACAAATTACAGATATACCCAATTTCTTGCCTGTAACAACTACTTTGCTCCTTCTGCTCTGAATTACTTCAACGCTGTAACAGCTGACTTTTTACTGTTCCTCTATTTTGTCTCAGACTGATGTCTTCTTGCTAGCTCCATCCTTAGGTATTATTTTTGTGCAAATGGCATTATCTTTCTCTCAACACACTTTCTGATCCCTCCATCTCTCATCCTTTTACCTATCCGTAGTCTTCATTAGACTACATAAACTTCCTGTTATTTAATTATTCAAAGACAAGCCATCTTCCTGTGTAGACTGCTCTGACTAGAAGAGCATTCTTATATTTTCCTCCAAAGCAATAGTCAATTCATGGACAACAGAGGGCCATAAGATTCCCTTCTACCTTGAGGCCCATATACAAAAATTTATTTATTCTGTAAGAAATCTATTTATATTTATTATACAAATAAAATAATTATTCAAACAACTGTTGAGTATGTGTCATTTTGTTGTCATGAGCGGTCTTTCTTGTCTTCTTCCTTCCCACTGCTTTTTGCCTTTTTTATCCCATGTGTTAATTTATATAATAAATGTATACCCCTGTTTTCTCACTCCCCTCCTGCATTCCTGATCTCCAGTTTGCTTCCTCACTGTGACAAAAGTGGAGGATGCAAGGAATAGCTTTTTCACTTATATTGCCTTGCTACTCTAGAATGCTCTCCCCCAAATAAATAAATAAGTTCTTTTCAAATCTCATCTTAAAAATCTTCCTTTCCGATTTAGACTGTGATTGGTATTAAACTCCACTCATGTATCCTTCCATTTCTCTCTTCTATGACAATTGCTCTATAAGAATGCTTGCGTTTTCTCTATGTTTACATTGTAGAACTTACCTTGTATTGTTACATTTATGTATGTCAGTTTTCACTTTCTCCTGGAAAGTGGTTGTATCCAATGCTATAAAGAGTAATCATTTTACTCGACCTCTCACATTAAACCTTTGATACTTTTATTTAAGTTATTGTTATAAAAATGAATTGAACTATATATTTCCAGTGTTGTTTCTTAAACATGAATATTTCTTAATTCAATACTATATGAATAACATTTTAAAATATATTTACCTCCAAATCGTTCCAACATATTCTGTACTTCACCCCTAAAAAATATTTAGTTTCAAAAACTTGATATGACTGTTTTACATTAACTATTGTATATATCTCAAATTTTAACTGTCTCGTTTTAATATCTGCCTATTCCATTATTATTTGTAACTACTATCAAAGTTATTGTTGTACAAGGCAGAAAATGACAACAATCCTTTTGCTGAGGAGCTTACAAATCTAAGAAAAATGCACACATACACATGACAGAATATAGCAAGGAATCCAGAGAAAGACTTGCATGATTTTTCAGTTACAGTTTTCTATTAACCAACTTCCTGGGGACAACACGGGAGTGTTCAGTCTGTAAGGGGCATCTGATTGAGGAAAAGACAATGAACTGGTAAATCAAAATTGGGAGAAGAATTCTATGTATGAGGACAAATAGGACATGAGAAGAGGTAAATATGCCATCACTGGAAAAGCAAATAGTTCATGATACAAGACAAGGACCAAAATGTAGACCAGATTGGATTTGTATAGCATCTTTATAAAAAAAAGCCAATAATATTAAACGGTATCTGTGGCAATTGGGAGACAGCAGAGAGATTAAATAAGGGGCATGACATTCTGGGCAATGGAAAAAGACGGTATCTCTTCTTTACATGCATCTTTTCTGTAGGGTACCATTTTCTTTTTGCCGTACAAGAGCTTGTCTCTGCCTCAATACTCCAATCTTGACAGACTGACATCTATTGTTACTAAGACTTATTTCAACTCTATTGATTATGAAGCACAAATTTCAAAAGGCTGAGTTTACTTATAAAAAATAACTGGATCTTTTCAGATAATAATGGACACATTTAATCTTTGAAACCTTACTGTCATTCACAAGAAAAATAAGAATTGGGGAAGAGGTTCGGCAAAATGATAAAAACTGTTTAGGGAGAACTCAGACTATCTTTGGGAGAAAGCAAAAATTTTGAGAAGCCAAAAAATAAATATCAGTACCTTTTTTTAGCTGCCACTGCCATTGCCACTTAAACTATATAGACATTTTCCTTTTAAAAAAATATCCATAGTCTGACCTACTTTACCAATACAGTACCAATAGTTCTTCTTCAAGTGTGCTCATACCGATTCCAATTCAGATGTATGCACGCCATGTGCACGAATCGTTGGAGACTTTTCCCCAGCGGTGCCTGTTGGGTTGAGGCAGGCACCCCCTGGAGTGGCGCCTTCATGGCGTCACATATATAGCCCTGCCGACCCAACAACCCTCCAGTTCCTTCTTACCGGCACTGACGGTCATTGGAGCACTTGCTACCTTGCTTAGGCAAGCTTTCGTCCTTCTCTGGACTCAATCCCCAGCCAGTATTTCATAGAGATAAGGTCCAGGTGCGCCCGCACCTGGCCTTCCTCCCTAAAGTAGTTTCCAGCTTCCATTGCAACCAGGAGGTTTTCCTCCCAGTATTTTTCCCAAAGCCTCACGCTAATGAAAGGGAAAGGGCTCTTCACACCTTAGATGTCCGCAGAGCACTGGCCTTTTACCTGGATAGGACCAAACCTTTCAGGAAAACCTCTCAGATGTTTGTGGCCGTAGTAGAGAGGACGAGGGGCGAGCCATTATCATCACAGAGGATCTCCTCATGGATTTCCTCATGCATAAAGGCATGCTACAACCTGGCTAAACGTCTGGCCCCAGCACTAACAGCGCACTTGACCCAAGCCCTGGACTCATCGACTGCATTCTTAGCACATGTGCCCACTCTCGAAATCTGTAGGGCAGCCAGATAGTCGTCACTTCATACATACACCACTCACTACACCATCCAGCAGCAGAGTAGGGATGACACATTAGTAGGGAGAGCTGTCCTCCAATTTATACTATGAGAACTCCGGCTCCACCATCTGTAGGCCAGCTGGAATCGTCATGAGCACACTCGAAGAAGAAAAACAGGTTTCTTACCTGTAACAGATGTTCTTCGAGAGGTGTGCTCATGCACATTCCAATACCCACCCGCCAACCCCTCTTGTCGGAAAGAGGCAAGAAGGAACAGGAGGACTGTCGGGTCAGCAGGGCTATATATTCAACACCATGAAGGCGCCCCTCCAGGGGGTGCCTGCCTTGACCCAACGGGTACTGCTGGGGAAAAGTCTCCAACGATTCGTGCACGTTGGATGACTTGGAATGGGCATGAGCACACCTCTTGAAGAGCATCTGTTACAGGTAAGCAACCTGTTTATTTTACTGTCTTTAAAAAAAAATCTAAACAATTTACTAGAGAGAAAAAGAGGCATATTAAATATCAGTAATTAATAGATATGTAGAAACTTTTCCCAAACAAAATTAAGATTTTTAAGCAAATTACCCCACATCTTCTTCAACTACAGCATGAGGAGTCACTGAAGGCCTTTTTTTCCCAGGTTTGTCAATTACTGGAGTGTCACCTTTATATGTTAAAAACAAACAAAGCAAATCATACTGACAAAATATATTGTTGGAAATTATTTTACTAAAAGGGATAATTATTTATACGTAATTCTGCTTCTTACAATAGCTCATTGTATAGGATTCGCAATCCTGGATCTTAGCTTTCTAGCACTGGAACTCCTCTAGCTCTTGCACTGAGAGAGAGATACAAGCCCTTTCCCATTGTTAGAGATGAACTGGCACTGCCTAAGTTCCTCCTATAACTTTCTCAGTTAGTTTCTGAATGTGCAAGAAACACAAATGTGAAAATTTGTCAAAACTCAACAATCATCTCAACAATAGAAATAATATAAACCTTAATAATAACAAAATAGCTTAAAATGAAAGACCAAATTCTGAAGGGGGAAGTGTGTATAATACTGTGCAATTTGATCCATAATGAACCAGAATTACAGGTAAGTATCTTATCCCTTCTTTAAAAAGATTCCATACACACAAGACTTCCACTACTGGAGAGCAAGAAAACTAAGAGGTATCTCACTGAAACCAGGAACACATATTGCCAAAATATTTATGAATGTTTTTTTATTTGTTAAATAAACAGTAGGAGCCACAGCCTAGAGCCTCAATAGACAACCTGAAGGAAACTCACTCTAGGAAGTGGACGGGGCCTGAGTATCCCTCTCAGAAATATTGTCAATACAAACCAACAAAACCTCACATCCAAAAGAGGTGACAAAATCAGCTTAGAGTTCCTGGAGAGAATGTCTTTGCTAACCATGTTCAGAAAGTAACTGAATGAGAGATACTGGAGGAAACTGAGGCATGGTGCAGGAATGAAACATTGGAGAGGGACTCATGCGCGCGCGCACGCACACACACTCTCTCTCTCTATGGGAACCCTGGTTTCGTATCTTTATTGATTATTCTGCTGTTAGCTCTTTTGGATATCAACTAACCTACTAACAAAGCTAGCTGAAGGAGAATAAGCACTACTTACAATATAGTTAAAGTTTATCAATTCATTTTCTGACATGACATTATACAGAAGTAGAACCACAACTTTATAAAAGGAACATTTCTCCAATATCTGTACTAAGTTTCTGTTTTGAAATCAGTTTCTCTGGAGTCTGGTGTAAATTCTGTAAAAATATATTTACACAAAACAATTGATTTGATATATAATAAATTATGCCTATAAAACATGAGACGATATCAGCATTTGTGGCATGCCTCCCAGTAAGGAGGAAGCATCATCTGCTGTTTGTGCGAACACTGTGCAAAAGCCTTTCATTTTCCTCTGCAAGGCTACCATCATTCCGTTGGTCAATTCTAAATTAAGTCCCATCACTCTGTTTTTCTAACAAAGCAAGTCCCTCATGACAAACTACACTTTCTCAGGACAGAAGCAAGAACTCTTTCCTGGCTGGCTGATCTCTACTTCCTTTTCTTTCCCCTTTCCTCTCTGTAACAGCAGAATAACTTTGTTATCTATCGAACTCTCACCCTCTCACCCTTCTTCCTTCTTCGCATTGTTTTCCACCTTCTGCCCCATGTTTCTTCCCATTGCCACCACAACCATCACAATCCAATTCCAAACCCCACCTTATATCAGAACACTTCTTAGACTGCTATGTCCATCAATCAGCACCTAGTACAACAGATACGCATCTTTCCTTACTCCCTTTTGTCCATATAGCTCAGAGAGCACAGGGTGGAAAACAATGTCTCATGTTCATCCAGAGAAAAGCATGCAGCTGTTGCCCGAGGAGTGCTTCCATGTCATAAATGGCCTACTGTGACCCAAAAAATCCGAGCACCATCTTGGGACTGAAGGACAAGGAGTTTAAAAAATCTTACTCTATTACGGGAACCAACAAAAAAACTGAGACATATAATCACACATGTAGCTGTTCCACTGTTTTAAAAATTTCTCTCCAATCAAAATCTTTAACTTATAAGTCCAGCTATAAGTAGCAGCATTATGAAACCGTATTAAATTAACTGATCACTGTGACATAGAAACTAACTTGTTTTCATTCAGCATCAGAAATGTCAACAAGAAACACAGCATTATACCACTAATCTTTCAGTAAACACACGCATGCATGCACACGCACTTCATAAAACTTGATGAAAATGATTTCAGGGGACATACTGCACCTTCCCTAATATCCTCCTCTGATCCACTCAAATTTTTCTTTTCCTCTGCCTGAAAGTCATATGCACATAAGGCTTGATCTTCCTGTACTGGTTTACCAGGTTTTCTTCCATGTTTTCTTCCAGATGTTGCCATAATCAAAGGCTTTTTCCCTACTGTAATAAATATACTTTATTTGTTAATCACCTATTTCCATGATATTTTAAAGAGTAAAATTCCAGTGATTCTTATTGGAAATATGAAAAAATTCCTCAAGTTTTCTGAATTACTTTAATTTTTAGCTATGCTTTGGTAGACTTGGTTTCTAATGTAGTTTGCATAAAGTAATACAATTATATTTAAAATATATAAATATTCCCCTTTGGAATTTAAAATATTGATAGTGCTCCTGTAAGTAGTTGGCATGCATTTAGTCACCTAAGGCACTATTGTACAAAGGAGCACATAAGGTCTAATTAAAATGAAAGTTTAAAAATAACATTTTGAAAACAATTAAATATTCTTAAAAGTATTTATAGTCTAAAAACATTAAAACATTTCTTAATGCTTTGCATTCAAGAAAATATACACATAATAAAATATATTAGGGTGCATGGCTATGCTAAATTACATAATGAGAATCTGGTTATGGATTTATTTTAGACTACAGCAGTGATTTTCAAGCTATTCTTTTGGGGTACTTCTATATATGTGTTAACGTACTCTGTGCTTTTAAAAATGTCTTTAAAATGCAAAAAAAAAAAATCAATCTACTTGAGGTGGGGAAGACTGAATAAGTGGGGGAAAAAATGTGGTCTCAAGGTAGTACTTCTTCCAAACCTGATTAGAGAGGGAAAGGTGTGACCAACTCAGTGAGCTGCTAAATCCAGACGCAATTCAACACACAGAAGACTGTGTCATCAGCTATTCCCACACCTCAAGCAAAGAGAATTTTGATAATGAAAGTTTTTTCCAATGAAAATAAAATACACATCAAACTACAACAACAATCTAAATGATATCTCAAATATCAATAAACTACCTCTACACAATACCTTTCATCTCAAAAAGTGTTGCATACACAAAGTGATATACACTCATATAATTACCATGTACAAACCAATTTAAACAAGATGACCCTATCAACCTACCCTAAACTATCCCACCATTGGCTATAGAATCTCACCCACCTACTCCTGTAATAAATCTCTAATTTATTACTGAGTAATTAAAGTCCTCAAATCATGGTTTAAACACTTTAAAGATGCAGAGAATCCACTAGCACGTGAGCTGTGCCCCATGTTACAGAGGGAGGCAAAAATCCCCAGAGCCTTTGTCAATCTGCTCTAGGGAAAATTCCTTTCTAGCCCCAAATTTTGCAATCAGTTAAACCGCTAAGCATGAGGGCAAGACTCATCAGCCAAACAGCCAAGAAAGATTTCTCTGTAGTAACCCAGAATCCACCCCATCAAAGTCCCATCTCAGGCTATTGGCATATCATCCCCCAGTAGTCAAAAATAGGTCAATTGCCAAACTAGGCTGTCCCATTATACCATCCCTTTCATAAATTCATCAAGTTCAGTTTTGATATCAGCTAGGTTTTTTGCCCCCAATTCCAGAACTTCACTCCTCTGATGGTTAGAAACCTATGTCTAATTTCAAGCCTAAACCTCCCAATGGCCAGTTTATATCAATTTATTCTTGTGCACACATTGACACTGAATTTAAAGACTGATTGAGCCTGAAGTGCATACTTAATTAAATCAATGCTTGTAGGTTCTAAAAGTATAATTTTAATAAAATATGGATATTAAATCCCTTTAAAATAGCTTTTTCTAATAAAGGGAAATTAAAAAATATGCATTCATGCATATTAAGGTTGAGGAGTCAAGTGAATAAGATCCTGGAAATTCAAAAGTTAAGGTTCCCACAGCAGTATCTCACGCATGTAGAATTTATTTCTGTTTGGGGGGTTGATTTTGTATCTTCTGCTGTACTTTCCATTGAAAACTTAAAACAAAACCAAACCGCACAGCCATGTGCAACATGGCCAAATTATACTGCTGTGGGAACCCCATCAGTTTGAAAAAGTTTCTGTGCTGACTATGAATCAGTTTCTAGACCAGTGGTTCTCAACCTTCCTAATGCCGCGACCCTTTACTACAGTTCCTCATGTTGTGGTGACCCCCAACCGGTGTCTCGGTTCCTAAGACCATTGGAAATATGTGTTTTCCGATGGTCTTAGGTGACCCCTGTGAAAGGGTCGTTCGACCCCCAAAGGGGTCGCGACCCACAGGTTGAGAACCGCTGTTTTAGACTGAAAAATGTTGATGGAAGTGCGATACGGGATGGGAACAATCAAACAGGTCAAGTAATCAGGCCCATTGATGCCAAAAACCTGGCCAGCTAGGGTGGAGTGGGATTTTATCTGGGGACAAGAGGGTCCCGAGCAGGATTTACATTTGCTGCTTTCATGCTGAAGGCCACTCTGTGGGGTCAAGGCCTCCCTGCTCCCTCGGGCATCATCAGCAAACAGCAGTTCCCCTATAGAGTTCCCCTATAGGGCTGTCAGCCCCGCCCTCACCCATCCCATGTGACAGTCAGTCTCCGCTCCACGCCCCCGCTGCCTTCCTCGCGGCCGAAGCTGGCTTTATTTCTCCCGCTGCCCCCAGAGATCGAAGCTCGCGCTCGCGGGGCTGCCGCCGTCGGGGGAGGCGCGCGAGCCCGATTTATTTCCCGCCAAGGACTGGACGGGCGCCGCCCACAGCAGAGCGGGTGGCGGGGGGAGGGGCTGGGGACAGTAACTGAGCGCACAGGAGCCTGTAGCTACCAGGACTTGGGGGAGAGGTGGGGAACCCTGGAGTCACCTGCCTCCCGCCCGGCCCGGCCCCTCAGCCGCTCCAGCTCCAGCCCTCACGAGGGCTGACGGCGCGCGGGCGCCAGAAGGTTGGCGCCAAGATTTAGCCCCGCTCCTTTGCGGCGCAGACAGAATTCCCCGCGCCGAACAGCTGCGGCCCGCCAGCCCCGCCACCCCGTGCAAAGGGACCTTCTAGACCTCATCCTCCCTCTCGCCCCAGAGCCCTACTGCAGTTCTACTCCAGTACCCAGCCTCTCCCGCCTGCCCCCTTAATAAGCATCAGCGACTGAGCCCCTCCCCGCCTTTAGGCACCCCACCAGTCACCCAGCACTCATCTGCTCTGAACGCATTGGAGCAGGACAGCAACAGCAGCTCGGGGGTAGTAAACGCCTTTCCCTGCCCTAGCGCAGGAACATGGTGGGCCCACGGGACACTGGCAGCGCACTGCCGAAGAGGAGCTTTCACAATATCATTTTGTCACCTGTAGGTGTAGTCACATCACACACGAAACTCCCCTCCACCACAGCCACTATTGCTTTTCTGTGCTTTGTGTGCTCCAGCATGCTGACTCAGACCCTAAATCTAAGGATTGAATAGCCCCCACTTGCAAGCTGATTCACCAACACCAGCTCCTGATCACTACACCTATCTTCCCCGGGGTAGCTACAGCCAGCCACCTGACCATCACCAATCCTTCCACTCACCCAAGCTTGCATTTAGCAATCCACTTCTCCCACTTACACATCGACACACACACAGGGACCCAACCACCTTCCTAGACTGTTTCTGCTTTACCCAGATATTAAGGATCCTGAGGCATTTTTCACAAAAGTGTCTTTGACCATTACTTGCCTTCTGTCATTGCTGGGCAATGGTGGTGGTTTGCCACCATCCAAGAAGTGGCTGCATTTCAGAGGTGGTAAATGTAAATTAGTTAGAAAGACCAACTCCTTTCACTGAAGATCCAGAAAAGACAACCCAATAAAAGCTACAGCAAGATGACAGAGACACAACACCCAGAAATGTTGTACAATGCACCATGCATAACTGACCTTATAATAGCTTGAATTTGAAATGAATAAAAATGAGCATTTGTGTTACACGTAATTGAAGACCCACCATGTGCATAATGGGATTATAGTTATTCAGGTCACTGAGAACTGGGAAGCACAGTAAATGTAACACAAAAAAGGATGAACTGTCTAAAACAGACATTTGTGGAGGATACTGCATGGCACAATTTTCTAAGTCCAAAAACCGCTAATTTTTTTTTCTTTGACAGGTGTACATTCTGTGGAAGATTAAAGCCTCATCTACACTAGCGGTTACTCTGGAATAGCTATTACAGAGTACTCTGTGCTATAGCTTTTCCCACCACTTTCCCAGTGTAAAAAAGGCCAAAAGATTCACCCACCTTTCAGCAATCCATGCATCCTTTCAGACAGTTTCATATCTTCCAACAAACTTTGGAATTAACAAAATAATGAGAATTTCCCTGTTTACACTGTCACTCTTTTTGCTGGTTACATCAAACGAGAGAGTGCTCTTGCACAAATTTAATTCCTTTTAGGCTCCTACTAGGAGGTGTTACAACTTATAAGGGCATTATATTTTAGAAAGCCTGGCAATCTTCAAGTTAACAGTTCTAAAACAGTGACAATGTTAAGTGTCTAAAAACCCATGAAAGCAAAAAGAAAATGAGCTGTATTATCTTGTTTCTAGAGCTTGAGTGTCGGTGGCATTCTTTGTAAACAACCCATTTTTGGACTAGCATTTAGGAGAAAAAAAGATATCTGTAAAGCTTTATGTCTATAGTTTACAAACCAATCAAAAATCAGACTAATCCATTTAACCATGGTTTACAAGGGTATTGGAAACACTACCTGAACCTACTTAGTTCCTTGTTGTTTTAATACTTTATCCATATAACATCTCACATCCTGAAATGTATTTCTATTGGAAACACATAGGACTCAATTTAGGAAGGTATGTGACTATATAATATGAACAGTCTCATTGACTTCAATGTGATAATTCATGTGCTCAAATACCTTGTTGAATCAGGGACTCAGAGGCTGATCCAAAGCTCACAAGTCAATTCAAAGACTTCCAGTAATTTAATGGGCTTTGAACAGGCCTTGAAAAAAGGCTCCTTGAGACACTATGAAATAAAATGTTACATTAATGCTTTGCTAATGCTGAATATAACACATAAGCGACCAGGGGCTGCTAACAGGGAGTTTTGCAAGGGAGTTCTCCAGGTGAAGGAGGAGCTACTGCAGAATCTGTGGGGTAAGTGACTGTCTGTAGTATTGGGGGGTGTGTGTGTGTGTTTAGGGGTTACTGCTGTGAGCTGTGTGCTGAGCTTGAGTTGGTGTCTGTCTGTGTGTCTGTTTGAAGGACTGTGTGCTAGGGGTTTGTGTGTGTCTGTTTGAAGGACTGTGTGCTAGAGCTGGCAGTTGGAGGCTGTGAGCTTCAAAGGTAAGTTTGAGAGCTTGAAGCCTCTGGTGATTGGCTGAGCTTAATCAGCCTTAATCAGTGGGTGGGGCATTAACCCAGGCCAGGGCTTTATAAAGCCACACATAAGCGACCAGGGGCTGCTAACAGGGAGTTTTGCAAGGGAGTTTAGAAGGGAGTTTCAAGGGAGGGCGGGGCCCCATAGGTCCTCCTTGGTCCCCTGTCCCCATATAACCTATACTTCAAAACCATACTCTAAAACCCCTTTCTTTCAACCACCCTTTCATTAACTAGGAGACAATGCAGGCAGAAGCCCAGCAGCAGAGTGGGGGCTATCCAGTTTATTGCGCCGGGTGCGGAATGTATGAGTACCTGCCTTGTGGGCGGGTGTCGTATGTCTGCATTCGGTGCAAGGAGCTCCTGGCCCTCAGAGACCGCGTGCGGGCTTTGGAGGCCAGGGTGGCGGAACTGGAGGAGCTGAGAGAGGCAGAGAGGTTTGTCGACGAGGCTTTCAGGGACACTGTAGAATTGTCCCACCTCCGCTCAGACAGCCTCTGTGCTGTTGAGGAGGAAGAATGCCCAAGGGAAGCAGAGCAGTCAGCGGGAGCAGAGGGGAACCTTCCCATAGTTGGGACCCTCCTTCCAGATGATGCTGAGGCTGCCTCTCGCACGGAGGTTACCTCTCCGGGGGAGGGAACTCCAGTTGCTAGGAAAAGGCAGGTGTTAGTAATGGGAGATTCGATCATTAGAAACATAGATAGCTGGGTTTGTGATGACCGGGAGAACCGTATGGTGACTTGCCTGCCTGGTGCGAAGGTTGCGGACCTCTCGAGGCATCTAGACAGACTTATGTGTAGTGCTGGGGAGGAGCCGGTGGTCGTGGTACATGTAGGTACCAATGACTTAGGGAAGGGTAGGAGAGATGTCCTGGAAGCAAAATTTAGGCTACTAGGAAAGAGATTGAGATCCAGGACCTCTATGGTGGCATTCTCAGAAATGCTCCCAGTTCCACGCGCAGGGCCAGGTAGGCAGGCAGAGATTCAGAGTCTCAATGCGTGGATGAGACGGTGTAGAGAGGAGGGGTTTACGTTCATTAGGAACTGGGGAAACTTTTGGGATGGGGGGAGCCTATACAGGAGGGATGGGCTCCACCTAAACCAAAAGGGAACCAGACTGCTGGCGCTAAACATTAAAAAGGTTGTAGAGCAGTTTTTAAACTAGAGGATGGGGGAAAGCCGACTGCTGCAGAGGAGCAGGTGGATCGGACACAGACTTCTCTTAAGGGAGAGTCTGATGAGAGGGAATCTCCAGGTTATAGTTATATAGTCAGGAACAGAGGACAGAAAAGGATGGTGAGGGGGCCGGATCCGATGATAAACAGCCACGTGACAAAGAATCTGGCACATTAAAAAAGGGCAGACAAATAAACAGGGACAAGTTTTTAAAGTGCTTATACACAAATGCTAGAAGTCTACATAATAAAATGGGTGAACTAGAGTGCCTAGTGGTAAAGGAGAATATTGATATAATAGGCATCACAGAAACCTGGTGGACAGAGAGCAATCAGTGGGACACAATCATTCCGGGGTACAAAATATATCGGAAGGACAGAACAGGTCGTACGGGAGGAGGAGTGGCACTATACGTGAAAAAAAATGTAGATTCAAATGAAGTAAAAATCATAAGCGAATCCACTTGTTCCATAGAATCGCTATGGATAGAAATCTCATGCTTCCATGACAATATAACATTAGGGATCTACTATCGGCCACCTGACCAGGATAGTAAGAGCGATGATGAAATGCTAAGGGAAATTAGGGAGGTTATCAAATTTAAAAACCCAATAATAGTGGGGGATTTCAACTATCCCCATATTGACTGGGAACATTTCACTTCAGGACATATTGCAGAGATAAAATTTCTCGATACTTTGAATGACTGCTTCATGGAGCAGCTGGTATGGGAACCCACAAGGGGAGAGGCAACTCTAGATTTAATCCTGAGTGGAGCGCAGGAGCTGGTCCGAGACGTAACTGTAGCAGGACCGCTTGGAACTAGTGACCATAATACAATAGCATTCACCATCCCTGTGGGGGAAAGAACACCTCAACAGCCCAACACTGTGGCATTTAATTTCAAAAGGGGGAACTATACAAAAATGAGGGGGATAGTTAAACAAAAGCTAAAAGGTAGAGTGACTAAAGTGAAATCTCTGAAAACTGCATGGGCGCTTTTTAAAGACACCATAATAGAGGCCCAACTTCACTGTATACCCCAAATTAAGAAACACTGTAAAAAAACCAAAAAAGAGCCACCATGGCTCACCAACCATGTAAAAGAAGCACTGAGAGGTAAAAAGACTTCCTTTAAAAAGTGGAAGTCAAATCCTAGTGAGGCAAACAGAAAGGTGCACAAACAGTGCCAGCTTAAGTGCAAGAGTGCAATAAGAAGAGCCAAAGAGGAGTTTGAAGAACGGCTAGCCAAAAACTCCAAAGGTAATAACAAATTGTTTTTTTAAGTATATCAGAAGCAGGAAGCCTGCCAAACAACCAGTCGGGCCCCTTGATGATGATAATACAAAAGGAGCGCTTAAAGATGATAGAGTCATTGCAGAGAAACTAAATGGATTCTTTGCTTCGGTTTTTACGGCTGAAGATGTTAGTGAGATTCCCAAACCTGAGCCGGCTTTTGTAGGTGACAGATCTGAGGAACTGTCACAGATTGAAGTGTCACTAGAGGAAGTTTTGGAATTAATTGATAAACTCAACATTAACAAGTCACCGGGCCCAGATGGCATTCACCCAAGAGTTCTGAAAGAACTCAAATGTGAAATCGCGGAACTGTTAACTAAGATTTGTAACCTGTCCCTTAAAATGGCTTCGGTACCCAAAGACTGGAAGTCGGCTAATGTAACGCCAATATTTAAAAAGGGCCCTAGAGGGGATCCCAGCAATTACAGACCGGTAAGTCTAACGTCGGTACCGGGCAAATTAGTTGAAACAATAGTTAAGAATAAAATTGTCAGTCACATAGAAAAACATAAACTGTTGAGCAATAGCCAACATGGTTTCTGTAAGGGGAAATCGTGTCTTACTAATCTATTAGAGTTCTTTGAAGGGGTTAACAAACATGTGGACAGGGGGGATCCAGTGGACATAGTGTACTTAGATTTCCAGAAAGCATTTGACAAGGTCCCTCACCAAAGGCTGTTACGTAAGTTAAGTTGTCATGGGATAAAAGGGAAGGTCCTTTCATGGATTGAGAACTGGTTAAAAGACAGGGAACAAAGGGTAGGAGTAAATGGTAAATTCTCAGATTGGAAAAGGGTAGCTAGTGGTGTTCCCCAAGGGTTGGTCCTAGGACCAGTCCTATTCAATTTATTCATAAATGATCTGGAGAAAGGGGTAAACAGTGAGGTAGCTAAGTTTGCAGACGATACTAAACTACTCAAGATAGTCAAGACCAAAGCAGATTGTGAAGAACTTCAAAAAGATCTCACAAAACTAAGTGATTGGGCATCCAAATGGCAAATGAAATTTAATGTGGATAAGTGTAAAGTAATGCACATTGGAAAAAATAACCCCAACTATACCTATAATATGACGGGGGCTAATTTGGCTACAACGAGTCAAGAAAAAGATCTTGGAGTCATTGTGGATAGTTCTCTGAAGATGTCCGTACAGTGTGCGGAGGCGGTCAAAAAAGCAAACAGGATGTTAGGGATCATTAAAAAGGGGATAGAAAATAAGACTGCAAATGTATTATTGCCCTTATATAAATCCATGGTACGCCCACATCTCGAATACTGTGTACAGATGTGGTCTCCTCGTCTCAAAAAAGATATTCTAGCACTAGAAAAGGTTCAGAAAAGGGCAACTAAAATGATTAGGGGTTTGGAGAGTGCCTCGTATGAGGAACGATTGAAAAGGCTGGGCCTCTTCAGCTTGAAAAAGAGGAGACTGAGGGGGGACATGATAGAAGTATATAAAATTATGACTGATGTGGAAAAAGTGGACAAGGAAAAGTTGTTTACTTACTCCCATAATACAAGAACCAGGGGTCACCAAATGAAACTGATAGGTAGCAGGTTCAAAACAAATAAAAGGAAGTTCTTCTTCACACAACGCACAGTCAACTTGTGGAACTCCTTACCTGAGGAGGTTGTGAAGGCTGGGACTATAACAATATTTAAAAGGGAACTGGATAAGTTCATGGGGGCTAAGTCCATAAATGGCTATTAGCCAGAAAGGGGTTAAGAATAGTGTCCCTAGCCTCTGTTTATCAGAGGATGGAGATGGATGGCAGGAGAGTGATCACTTGATCATTGCCTGTTGGGTTCACTCCCTCGGGCACCTGGCACTGGCCACTGTCGGTAGACAGATACTGGGCTAGATGGACCTCTGGTCTGACCCAGTACGGCCTTTCTTATGTTCTTAATAAGGAAAAATGCTCATGCTATCAAAAATGTTTTCAATGTAAACTGAGGGGTAGCCGTTTTAGTCTGTATATAGCAAAAACAACAAAAGTCCTGTGGCACCTTAAAGACTAAAAAATTTCTTCAGGCAAAAGCTTTCGTTGGCTGTAACCCACTTTCTCAGATGCATGTCACTTTTTAAAGTAAGATAAGATAGGACCTTCGGCGCAAAAATGGTATGAGTACACTTTCAGCTGCTGGCAGACACAGTGGTAGTACATTTCTGATATCCTGCATTATGAAGTGGTGAGCATCACATGACTCAGAACAATCATTGTTCATAACCATATTGTAAAGAAGATTCTAGAAAGAGAAAGTAATTTAAGACTTGATTTCTCTCACTCTATAGCACATGTACTGCATATGCTACATCATACGAATATGATCTTGCTGAAATTTTGACCTCTTCCAATTATTTTATATAGCTATATTACACTTATGTAGACAATTCTAACAAGTTAGCAAAAAGATAAAATATACTGTCAAGCACTTCCAAAGGTGTAGCCGTGTTAGTCTAGTCCAGCAAAACAAGGAGTCTGATGGCACTTTTAAAGACTAAGAAATTTATTTATCGCATGAGCTTTCGTGGGAGAAAATCCCACTTTGTCAGATTTTATTTATAATTTGATTTCTACTCTCCACTCTTTAACTGCAGAGAGGACTGGCAATGTTTTAATCCACCAGTTTTGTCTTTTCTAATGCACCAAATATTGGGATTTTTTCCCCCCAATTTTTCTCGCTTTCTTCTTTTTGATACCATAATCACAGAGATTGACACAAATAAAGAAATAATTTTTGTCAGTGAATTTAAGTTCTTTGTGCTGGCTGGCTGAATACCATTGCAGTAATGAACATAGTATTCAAAACTGTCTGCTTAAACATGTACAGATGAATGGGCATCAGTGCACTGATATGCCATTTATATATAGCAGGGGTGGGGAGTAATATTCAGTAGAGGAGTGGTGGTGGTGAATGGGGGCGATGCTTGCGGGGGAGGAACCAGGGGGCGAGCAGAACCAAGGGAGGGGAGAGCCGGGAGGGGGGGAGAGGGGAAGGTGTCAAAGAAAAGCTGGCGGGTAGGGGGATGTGACAGCACAATGCTGGCCCCAGCCCTGGCATGGTACAGCGCCAGCCAGGGGAAACAGAAGGGGGCAGAGCAGAGGCAGTGCTGGCCCCAGTGTGGTGCAGTGCCAGCCAGGGGGGGCAGAAGGGCGCAACGTAGTGCTGGCCCCAGCCCCAGAGCTCTGCAGCACTGGCCCTGGCCCCATGCAGCTCTGGCTGGTGGGTGAGGGGGCAGAAGGAGGTAGCGCTGACCCCAGCCCTGGAGCACCACAGTGCCTGTGGGAGCGGAAGGGGGCAGTGCAGTGTAGGCCCCAGAGTGGACTCACAGCGCTGGGCGGAGTGGGGCAGGACGACACAGCACCAGCCCTTGCCCCAGAATGGTGAAGCGGCATCCAGGACGGACTCCTGGCCCTATAGCGGAGCAGCACCAGCTGGGTGTCAGCAAAAGAGGCTGGGGTAGAGCAGGCCAGAGGTGGTGGGCCGGACAGAGGCCTCAGGTGGGCCGCATTTTACCCACCTGGTTATACGGAAATTTGTGATTTCCACATGTAATTTAGCAGTTTTGAAAAACTGGTCCTGTAGTTATTTTTTTTTCCTCAACCATTTCTTGTACTTAGGTACATTTTTTTAAATAAATCTATTTCATCCTATTTCATTTGTTGAAATATTCTAGCATACTTGCTTGACATTTTTGCCAAAACAGAAGACTTCAACAATTGTAAGAGTGGCTATAAACAACTTATTTTATATGCTACTTTAATGTTTACTTTAACGTCTCAATGTACGATAAATGTATCTGTGATCTTCTAATATGAAATCCTAAAAAGAGAAATACATATGTTTATATTTTAAAATGTTTAAAAATAGATTCTATTTGGTTTAACCATCTGTGTATGCAGTGGATAATATGAAAACAAAGAAGAACTACATTCGAACATTTCAAAGGAGAAACGAAGTATACCAGGAATAACAGGTATAAATAATTTACTAAATTGGATGTCTTTTCTTTCCCTCTAGATCAGAAACATAATAAACCAAATAACTTCATTGTTTACTACAAGACTTTAGTTACTTTTAAAGCAAACCGAGTATTTTACAAACACACAATGTACTGTACAACTCGTGTTCCATCAATTACAAAGTAATTAGTGAAGTGATTTTAGAAGAATGATGTTAATAGCTATGATTGCAAGCGCTCTGTCAAAAATCTGATTGAAAAGTGTCACAGTATCCCTTCTCCCCCTTAAAATCTTACTATCCTGGCATTTGTCTTAAAGTATGACAGATTGCCAGAGCATGTCCAAATTTAAAAACATTAATGCTTCATATAAGAATATAATTACTATATTCAGATGTGAAACATTGCTCTACTACACTGCTACATTAAAACAATATATTACTCATTCATATGGTGAGGCACTTTTGCTCATGTATTTACAATGCTTGTAAAATAACAATAGCCTAATCAGTTGCTTGACTGTACCTCTCTCTTTGTAATTAGGCCTACAAACAATCCCACAATATTGCAGACAATTTAATCAATTAGGTGAGAAATAAAAATTTTAAAATAAGAGTATTTGAGTCTTGATTACATCACTAGGACATATATCATACAAATTCTTCATTTAGTTATCAACAATATGAGGTTGCACTGTTGCTATATTTAAACAATGTAAATGTCATAAAATGCAGACTGTATCTAATTGGAAAATTAAGCAATTATCCTCTGTTTTTGTTCTAAAACTGGAAAAAACAGCATCAACATAAATGTACTGATTAATTCAGCAATCTGCAAAATGCTTTGGAATGCAAGGTCAGGGACATCTTTCTGGTTAATCCCAAACAGTTTAACTTTCCAACATTATACTTAGTTGGCAACGTCCACTGCTGTAAATGCAGCTAGATTTCTTTCAGTAACCCTTTTTATAAAAAGGATAAGATATCCATGAGCTAATGCTTTTAAAATAAAACCAGTTGAAATTTCCAATGCACACGTCTTCTAACTTTTTTCCCCCTCAGAACTTCAATAGCTTGCTTGTCAGATGCAGCGCCATGAAGGATATATTTTACGGATATTTCCTTTCTTCATGTCATACTAGCTAAATGTTACATCATAAAGATACTTCTCCAATACCAATTTTAAATGCTTATTACATCTTGAGGTAGACTGATTTCCAGACAAAGCTGTTCTACACCTTGATTCGATCACGACCAACTTCCTTTTGGATCCTCCTCCTTGGAAAAATCTTTCGCTTAAGTGCAATTAGCTGAAAGATTAATTATTAAATATTTAGTTCTCTCAAGCAGCAGAATGGACCACGTCATCAAACTTTCTTCCCAGAAACTCCTTAAAACTTTGACCATTTCATAGCAAATACATATAAAAGACTATTCCTTTCAGTTTTTCCACTACACAAGAAGAAAGGAGCAATTGCTCAAACTCTCATCTATGAAGCTTAGGTGTCTCTATTAGACTTGTCAATGTCTGGGTCAAGAACAAACAGTAAACACAGTGAGTACAAGACTGATAAATATGCTAAATCTGA
Source organism: Pelusios castaneus (assembly GCA_007922175.1). NCBI lineage: Eukaryota > Metazoa > Chordata > Testudines > Pelomedusidae > Pelusios > Pelusios castaneus. The sequence goes on from ML685838.1 coordinate 6,344,082, forward strand.
AAGTGCACATTTTAACTTGGTAAAATAACTAGACACAATTAATTGCAAGGTGATTATCACAATGCTGTCTGTTCTTAACTATAAAATTTAGAGCTATAGCACCTGCACTACATCAGTTTATTATACCTTCCAAACCAAGTTTTTATACAGCAGGAGTTTCTAGTATCTACAAAAGCTGCAAACTAAGCGGGGTAGGAGGAAGAACTGGGATGGGGAGGCAGCACTCAAGAGCTGTAGGTGAAATATGAATATGTTCTCTTTTGGGGCCTGATCCAAAGTCCACTGAAGTCAACAGGAGTCATTAAAAAGACTTCAGTGGGCCTTGGATTAGACACTTACCGCCCTAAGATGGATATCGTCAGGACAAGTTGATTAGTATTTAGTCAAATTTTCCTAGTATTATCTTCCTTTGCTTTTGATTGAAAGAAATATTTACAGGCCAAGATTTTCAAATGTGACTGATGATTTTGAGGACTTGAGACACCTTAAATGGACCTGAGTTTCAAAAGGTGCTCAGAACCTCTCTTTGAAAGCCAGGGTTCTTTAAGGAATTGCAAGTTAGTCACCTGAAAAACGAGGCACCCTTTAATCACGAATCATTTCATAAAACTTTGGTCATGATGTCTTCCTTCCTTTATTATTCCAAACTTCTTTACTATGTATATTTCATCTGACACGAAACAATACATCAGCTATTGCTCAAAACTCCTAAAAATATTCAATTCATTTTTATAGACTTGTCACTGTTTACTATTAAATGTTGTGTATTTGGATAAAATTTTAACTTTTACCTGTTCAGCAAAAAATGAGATGACTGTAAACACAATCAATGTCACTAAAACACAATGGGTCCAAAATTTTAGCTTGTCTCTGTATGCTCTCCTGTATAAGCAAAAATGGAAACAGAATATTACATATTCATGTTCATACTTTTACACTGATATATTGCAGAAATTCCTAACATTCCATGAAATAAAAATAACCAGATGGGGGGGAGAGGGAATGCACTCTTGTGTAACTATTTAGCACTGTATAACTTGGTTTAAAAGCAGAATGCTTATTTGTAATGTACATCATAAATTCTTTTTTGGTTCTTGTGAACCACTTCAAGAGCATGCTAGAACAGCTTCTGGGCCCAGTCCATAGTATATCATTTTGAATGTAAGGCCACTGTGTTTAAACATGGTTTAAACTCAATTGTAGCTAAAACTGGATTTCTAGCAGCATTTCAAATCATGCTCTAACCCAGGATTTTTCAACACTGGGTTGCCAGAATGTGCCTAAGGATCATGTGGGAGGTGCAGGGAAGAGGGTTAGTGGGAGAACAGCAGGGTGGAAAGCCCTGATGGTGTGTGGGAAGGAGGCTGTTGAGCTTGTCCCACAGCCATTCTTGTGAGGCAGGCATAACTTAGCTCTCCACTTCAGGCGTTGCAACCTACAGGATCAAGTGTTGCTCAGGTCTGGCCTATCCACTCTTCCATTACGACAATGGGGGGCCAGCTAAGCCAAATGTGAGCAAGTGGTGCTGCAAACCTATTTGCTAGGTCACAACACCACTCATACAATCTTGGCCCAGCCCCGCTAGGTGGGTCAGGCCAAACATCAGCAGGACTGCTACCTTTGAGGTTGTAACATCCAAAGTGGGGAGCCAAGCCCAGCTAGCCTCACTAGAAAGAAGCTTCAGGAGCTGCCACTATAGTAGGTGCCTTGTATTTATTTAAAGACACAAGCACTCAAACTATATGAATGTTTATAGTACTTCAAGTGTTCGAGCTTAGTTTATGATTGTTATCTGAGTCACTAAAATCACTTACTGAGAAGTTGTAATGTTAGCACAAGAAAAATTCCCCAAGGGGAACAACAAAACAACATCTGGAGAAACAGCACTCGTAGTGATACATTAAGTTAGTGATACAACAGCTTACACAGAATGTAGAAGAGACTTTTGAAAATTTACCATTCCTGAAGCTCATGCATGTGAAGGAAGCGGTTCCGATATTCTCTTGGCAGCTCAAACTGAGATGGTATGGGAAACATTGATTCATAAAAATCCCTAAGCACTGCCTTCACTGTCTGAGCATCCTTACGATTGTGATCAATGTTGTCATTTAGGCAAACAAATTTTCTAGAAAAATGAAGAATCAATGTTAGCATTGTTATCATACAAAAGAAAATATCCTGTGTTTTTGGTCGATATAGATATACTCGAATACAGATAACAACACTCCTTTTCTTTGCATTATGTGAATTTAATCTTTTGGATATTAGCAGTAAAGGCCTTCCTCATCCTCTAAGCACTTAGGGTGGCAAAGAGTCCAAATATTTGATGTACCTAACCTATTACATTTGCACCTTTCCTGTGCCATGTACTTACGTGCATCTCTGTCCTTTAATGGGATTAATGGCATATGTTTACGGGTGAGTTATTCCATACCTCTCTATTTATTATACAGATGACTGAGAACAGAAATCGTAAATTACAACACTGGCAAGGCTGTTTCATGGGTCAACTGTTAATGCATGTTATTTTCGAAAGATCAAAAACAATACATTGAACTGGACTATACTAGGCTATACAAGAGTAAAAGTTTAACCATTGATCTAACATTTTTCAGAGACTCTCGTGTGAAGCAATGGAAGATAATGGTTTTACTGAGGGCAAAATTTGGCTTGAATAACCTTTACTGGTGATGGCACAAAGTAGAAAGAACATAACATGAGCTTGCAGGACTGGTAGCCAGAAAACTATGTACACTTTTACTGGTAAACTGTGTAGCTTATTACCTCATCCACCTTGTTTCTAGAATTTATGTGGAAATCACTAGGAAGCAAGAATCTCCACAATGCCACTTGTGTAGAGTTTGAGTAGAAACACACTGAGATGTAGGTAGTGCTGTAACTTAAGAAGCATAGAGCGTGCCTGACAATTGTGTATCCTTGACTATTCTGAGCTGGTGTTTGGCAGCAAAATGCCATTTCCTTCATACAGACATGGGTATGTGCCCTATTTATATTTCAAGACAAAAGAGCCTTATTTTTTCCCCAGAGGGAGAAGTCATATCTGATAACATATGCTACCCTTTGTGAAGAAATAGACTCAAGTCAGCTGTTGTATAGCATAATCTGTCCTTTCAAAGAGCAGGGAATTTTTTTTTTCATTTATTTAGTACCTGGCCTTCCAAAAAATCTCAAAATAGTTCACCAACTACCTATATAAAGCTTCAACCACTAAAAAATTGCTCTCTGAGGTGAAGGAAACTGTCTACCTAGGTCTTTACACTTTGTCCATTACCTTAAAATCTGTGTGGCAATCAAGACAACTGGCACAGACTGCCCTACTCAACAGTAGGTAGAAGAGATCTTTTTAAGTAGAATGAAGCAAATAAAATGGATATTTAATTCCCAACAAGAATAGAAAGAACCTATTTTTGTCCAACAGACATCAGACGGCAAACAATGGATTTTTATTCATCTTCTTCACAAGGTGGAAGGACTGATTTAATTCTTTCAAGATTTAAACCTGTAATTCCAATAGTTCTGGGTATTCCAGAACTGACACATAGACCATGAAGCTCCACCTTGCTTGATGCACTTTGTAAAAACCTTTTACATGGATTAGTAGATGAGCAAATGACAATACTCTAAAGTCATCAGATGAAAAACAGTGAATAAGTCTTTACAAAGTTGGGTAAGTATTATCGCATTTTACACATGAGGAAAACAGGACAGGAAGAAGTTAAATGACTTGCCCAAGCTCTCACACTGAGTCACTGGACAATCTGTACCTACAACTCCATTCTTTGACTCCATATCTCCTGCTCTAACTAAAATGCCACCCACAAGTGTAAAAGCAAAAGGAGAACACCTCAGGTTAAGATTCAACATTGCTATTTTCTTTCTGCATCTTCCAGAGTTAACTATAATTGAAGATACATCTACACAGTGAGTGACAATCCACAACAGTGAATCTCAGAGCGAAGGCTCATGAAGCTCATGCTATGGTGCTAGAAACTGCTGAGTAAATGTTGTGGCTCAGGCTGGAGTTTGGGCTCTGAAGCCCACTTTCCCATGTAGGCTTCAGAGGGCAACCACCAGCCTGAGCTGCAACATATATACACAGCCATATGTACTGCCTTAGCGCAAGTTTGAGTCTGTCAACGGCTCTGACGCTTGCCGCCACAGGCCATGTAGAAATATCCTGAGGTGGAGGGGTAGGTGGGGCAGAACAATAGATATTATGTACACAGAGTAAATCACCACACTGATTTTGTAACAAAGGCTATTTCAAAATGCGTTTTGACAAATACCTACATAACATTCAGTGGTCTTCAAATAAACAATATATCATTTAAAAATATGTACAGAACAGATTACAAAGAAGCCTATTATTTAAAGCAGAGGAGGGCAAACTGTGGGCAGCCTGCAGAAGCCTTTTATCAGGCCCTCCAGCTGGGCCTGGCCAGAGCACAGCAGCAGCTTCCCCACTCTCTCCTGGCCCTTCCTCTCTCCCACTACACATGCTCAGCAGCGCCCTGGTCAGTATGTGATGACCAGCACCCCCACCCTCCCTGCCCTGCACCTTTCCACCACATGCTGCTGCAGCGCCGCAGTGGAGCGGCTGCCCCTCTCCCACCACGTGGGTCCTGCAGCGGTGCCCTGGCCAAAGTGTGGCAGCTGCTTCCTCCTCCCACTCCTCTCTGGCCCATCTAGATGCACATGTAGCCTTTGAGCCAAAGTTTACCCACCCCTTATTTAAAGCCTGTGATATGTTTGTGATCTGTAGAATCTTCTTTAAGATGAAACTGTCACTAGCAGCTGCTGAAGATTTTTTGCAAATTTCCAATGATTTTATCAATATAAACAATTAACAGTGGTGAATGAAAAAAAAAATCAGAAACACAAGATGCAAGTTATTCTACATGAGTTTTTCACAATTTTCATCGTGTTTTCCAGAATATTCAACACCACTGTTCATTACAAATATGAAAATTACATGGCAGAACAAATGGAGAATGAAAGTAAGTTGCAGTGCTAGTGACAGAATAGTTTTTGTTTATTTTTAAGTCCTGATGTTTAAAAAGGCAATTTTTACTCACACCTAACAAATATTAATTTTTCAGCAATCTATAAGCCAAGAGATGTTTGAAGCTGTCTCAAAGAAAAATAAAGCAATCTCAAAACAACATGCAAAACAATAAATATGTACCTGGGATTTTTTCTTATATCATCTAGCTGGCCAACTACATGAGAAACGTTGGTTCGGATCATTTTGAAAGCGATTTCTTCTTCTCCCATGATTTCAAACCTTAGCATTATTAAACAATATTTTGGATTAGTGTAATCGCATGAGTCAAGCACTACAAATACGACATTATTTTACAAAGTATATGTCTTTTTTGTGCACCACTCTATATTTGACTACCCTGTTTTTCATAGTGGTTTGTCATTTGAGGGCCCTCTCTCTCAATATGTTTACTCAGAGAAGTTAACTCGCTAGAGCTGGTGCTCTTCCACAGAATCACTTCTTTGTAAATTTTTTTTTTAAAATTGTTGTTAACCTGTTGGGAAATTAAGACCTGAATTCTAGTACTCTCATAGGTTAACTAATGGATTCAGAAAGTTAATGAGATTTCCTGTAAGCTATGTAAGCCTCTACTGTTTACAGTGTATGCTGTATTATGTTTGCATCACATGCCCTCTTGCTCCCTACTCAAAGTCTGAAGGGTAAAAACAAGTACTTTAATTATAGAGGACTACTTAAAACTCTAATCTCAGGACCAGTTCCTGCAAAGACAAACACTTGTTTAACTTGACACACTGTGATTAGTTCATTGGCTTCAAGGGAACTAGTCAGGGTGTGTAAAGGTCTTTGCAGGATGGGGCCTTAAAATTAAATGCAATAAACTACACAGGTTGAGAAAGCTTTAGATGTATGAAGTGTGTCATCTGGTAAAGAAACCTAGAGGCTAAAAGGGCCTTTGATACCCCATCTAACAGTCCCAGAAAACTTGCCATTACTTTTTCTTCATGCTGTCCCTATGTAGAAAATGCAGCCCTCATTTTGTCAGGCCAAGCCACTACCACCTCCTCATTTAAATTCCTCTTGAAAAAGTCCTCCTTTTAACAATGTCCACAATAACAAGAGAGCCAATTATATTAAAAATTAACAGTACCACAATGATAAACCTGGGCCTTAATTATACTGTGCCTCATCCTCTCCCTTCTGTATTTGTCATTTCATCTATTGTGTTGTGTCTAAGACTCATTTATGACCTCTGCAAAGTATTCAGTGCACTTTGGAAGAAAGGATGGAAGGCCAACCAAGTCCTGGGCCAAGCAGAATCTGTGATCCTGAGCTTTCAGCAGTTCTACAATACTGCTAGGTCCTGCAGCTACTTAGATCATGGGAGGCAGCTGTGTAAGCTCAGTGACCTCTCAATCTTCTCTACCACCTTGGAAGAGAAGTCTGTGCCCCTGACCAGCCTATGTGGCACTGGGGAAATGAGATCATGTGTTCCACCGTGGATGAAGGACCACCAAAGAGACTAAATAGGTTGTATGGCTAGTCCAGGGGTCTGCAACCTGTGGCTCTGGAGCCACATGCGGCTCTTTGGCTGCCCCCTTGCGGCTCTGGGCTCCCCCAACCACCGGGGTACCCTGCAGGAGGCCCATGCCTGGCTCTGGGCTTCCCCCAGCCACCAGGGACCCCACGGGCAGCCCATGCCAAGCTACAGGCTTCCCCCCCCCCTGCATAAGGGGACCCTGCAGCAGAAATCCTGGCTCACCTCCCTGCACCTCCCACCAGGAGGCTACACCCATTGTGGCTCTCAAAACACTTTGTTATTGAAGGAATTTTCAAAAATGGCTCTTCTTATCTTTTGGGTTGCAGACCTCTGGGCTAGTCATTTGCCCTGGCTACTAGATCTGACTGAGCTCTCAGCTCTAGAGTACAAACAGATCCCAAGAGGAGACAGATTACAGGCACACACACAGGGCAGGACCAACAAGGCTTCCCCAACAGAGCAATCCCATTCTCAACACACACCTATTTCTTCCTGGAAATGCTCTAAGCAGCTAGGGCTACAGTAGCACTTGCCCCAACAGAAGGAGGGGAGATGTGACTGGGATCCTTTCGCAAGCAGATGAACATCTGCCCTATGCAAAGTAAAGAAAAATCCCTTCTGCACCCTTTTACGTGTCACCAACAGTTATTGGTATCACTCTTTGCTGCATGAAGTAAATTTAACATAACTATCTGGAGCTACTGTATTCCTTACAGTTACAAACACTAGGGTCAGGATTTGGCCCAAGGAAAGGAACTGAGGTGAAATAACAGTGTTACACTACCAAACAATGTATTATCACTGAAATTAAAAAAATATCTCCTTTTTGGTGATGAAACATAAAACAAAAATGGCTCGCTCAGCAGAGGACTAATAATTCCTAAAAGCCTAGTGCCACAAAAACGGAAATCTAAAAATCAACCAACATTTGAAGAGTGAAATGTAGAAGGTGTAAGCTTGGCCACCCGAGAAAGAGCTGTCTACGGTAACAAAAATAGCCTCCAAAATTCTCAGAGATACGAGATGCTTTTCTGGAAATATTCCTATTAAACGCACAGGGACCACACCCACTTCACTCCCCACAGCTATCTCCCCCTCTGCTTTGTCTACTTCCTTCCCTCTTCTTCTCTTCCCCCCTCCTTTGATTGAAGTTTGCTTCTGTTCTTTCTTAGTCTAAATTTTTTTCTTCAATTTTTCTGTACATAAATTAAGGGTTTAAATAAGAATAAGATTTAAAACTAACTGTGTTTTTATAAACAAATTTTGTGTTTGCAAACTGTGCATTACAAACAACTAATTCATATTTTAAACATTTATACAATTAGATTCATATAATTAAGTATTGGCAGTATAGTCGATGTTAGGTAAACAATGGTTAACATATTAGAAATTTATGTATAATTTGTTATGTTTGGTGTGTGTGTGTATAAAGATAAATAAAATTAAATAAAAACAGTTAATAAAAAAGTAGTTAATTCTGTTTTTCATCAGTCTATTGCTGTTCAAGTACCATTAGTAAGACGTTTTGGATTACATTTATTTAAATGCAGTCTACAATAAATTATGCACTTATACCTCTGGTCGTATTTCTATATGTTTACAAATATTATAAAAATTATAAAAAAGAAAAGTAGAACAACATACCTATATTTGTTTTTGTCCTTGTATGCCTTACGAATTCTGTCAGTCACAGGCTTACAATTAGTTACTAGATTTTTAGTCACTGGAGGCTGTAAAAAAATACAACTGGGGTGAACACTATTCTTGCATAACTCTATAAACTATATTATTAAAGGTCAGCTGGAAAGAAATGCATTACAAAAAGAACAGAGTTATATAATCTTCAGAAAAATGGAGACACAAAACTTTGCTCCTAGAATGAAAAGCAATAAATAATATTTATTACTATGTATTGTGAAACACAATCAGTTTGGTGTAGATAAAGAAGAAATGTTGATGCATTCCAATATTATGCAAAACATACTTTTTGCTATATTTTCTATTTAGCATCTGCATTCCATCCCCAGTACAAGATTCACTAGCTGAAGCCAGCTGAACAGCTGATTTTGGCATTCCTGATGCAAGCCAGTCAATGTCTACTAATATAACTGGCCAGGCAAGCACTAAAGAACAGCTGATGGATATTAGGCTTATTATTCCTTGTCTGAACTATGCTGAAACAATTCTGGGAACCAAATCACTACTCCCAAGGGAAGTTTTTTACAATGCTATACTCATTCCTAGAAATTTAGGCCTTCAACATACAAAAGTAAAAATAAATTCTGCCTCAGTGCTAAAAACAAACAGCATTGTGTCACTATTTGAAGTAGACTTAAAAATGATAATGTTAGTAATTCATGTATTAGTGCTTAGATTAATGATACTTTATTAGCACTCTAAAGAGATTAAAATAATTTAAAAATTGTTCCTAACTCTTCTGGCTTACTTTTAAATTTATCCCAAATAAATTTTACTGTTGTCCTCAAAGTTTCACTTTGCTGCCAAACTTACAGACTGAACTATTGCATAGTTTTGCAGACAGAGGTGTGAATGCTGCAAAGACAGTAAGGCAATCTGAACTGCAATGCATCATACCTGAAGCATTCCCAGCTATACATTTACAATCACCAGACCAGCTTGGTGCAGTTGATCTGTATCCTAAGTCTTGCTGAGGAAACAACTATAGGAATCAACCTCCTCAGGGTAGTCCGGTCCCCTTGGTACACAAGTTCATGAATTTTAAAGGACTGTTTGTCAATGGGAGTGTATGCTCTGTCCTCTACAATTTTCTTTGTCTACCATGCTCATTTCTAAATATAACTTCACAAAGCATTGGTTTGAACCTATAAAGCTTTAAAGCCCCAATTTAGGAAACCATTAGGGTAAATTTTTCAAAAGCAGTCAAGTGACTTAGTAGCCTAAAGGCATGCCTACACTACGAAACTTCTGCCAGCACAGTTATGTCAGTCAGGGCCGTGAAGAGGCGTGATCCTTGTCCTATATAGCTGTGCCAGAAAAAATCTTTAACATAGACGAAGTTATACTTACTGGCCAACTGTAATTTTACTGGTTTAACCTCATTTAATTCAAAATAAACTATACCAGCAAAAGATGAGTTCACACTAGGAGCACCTTGTCATTATTATAGTACATCCCAGGATCCCTAGATCAGCTAAGCAATCCTGGAGCAGACATGGGCCAAGTCCCATTTTTAAAAGTGATTTAGGCACTGGAAGCTTAACCCACACGGAAAGTCAATTGGAATTACTCAAAAACACCAGAATTATGAGGAAAACATCAAGACTGGATACAGAGAGCTGATCAAGACAAATCAAGACTTGCCTGGTGCCACAAAACCCTCAAATAAATGAGGACAGTACATATTGTCTCTTTAGTTCAACATGCTAAACTACATTTCAAATTTTGAAAAAAGGACATTTTTAATTTCACATATATAAAAATTTGCATTCATTACTTCTGTGGAGAATATTTCTTGATTTTAACAATTAAAGGTGTGGTTTGCAACAGTTTTATATTTTAAATGAGATTGAGCTCTCTATACATGCTACATCATTTGTGAATTATTCTCAACATTTTGCAGGGAAAATGACATATTCAATAGACACAAGCTCAGGAAATGAGACAAAACGTCCACCTTTTAGACTAAATATATTCTTACCAGATTGGGATCATAATAAGCTTCCTGAGTTGGAGGAATGACATTAATCTGAGTGATATTGGCAGGAAGTGCTTTAGAACAATTTATCAGCATTTGCTCCAGACTTGTCAAATCCTGTCAGAAGAAGAAACAAATCCATTACATATTTTCTCACTAACATAGTTCTATAATTATGCTATATTCCTTTTGTATTCAGAATGTTTAAAAGTATCTTTAAAATATTAGCTACAAAATGTATTTGACTATTACTGCACAAAAACACACATCCATAGAGGCTATTATTCAGCAAAGTATTACATACATGAGTAGTGTCATTAAAGTCAATGGAGCTGCTCACCTATGTAAGGCTAAGTATATGCTTAAAAAATGGCTGAATCAGGACCATAGTGAGGCACAACCAAAGTAAAGGAAATGTGCTATCCATTTAAATGTGAAGAAAATTGTGCTACTGATGTATTTCATGTAAATACAAATTTCAGAGTTTAAGTGACATGTTATTTAACAATGTGGAGGAATGGAGGGAAGAACTGCAGAGAGAAGAAGAATGGTATCCTGGTTAAAGCACTGGCCTGGCACACAGGAGATCTGGCTTTAGCTTTAGATCTGTCACTGACTTTCTGCATGATCTTGGGGGCAAGTCACTGAATCAATCACTTTGTGCTCAGTTCCCTATTTGCACAGTGGAGATAATACATATTGTCTGTTTGCATCTTTACAATTGAAGATCTTCAGAGCAGGGACTCTTTTTTTTGTTTGTAGGGTGCCAGCACAATGGGGCGTTAGAGTGTTATCATACTATAAATATATACTATTATACTACTTCCTTTCTTTTATCACTTCACCTGCCTTGTCTATTTAACTCTATGTTCTTCAGGGCAGGCTCTTGTTCTTACTATGCATATGGAACTGAATGTAGAACAATGGGAAAACAATCCTGATTTAAGACTTGTAGGCTATGTCTACACTGGCAAGTTAGTTCGAATTAAGAAGGCTTAATTCGAACTAACTAAAGCCATGGCTACACTAGGCTTTAGTTAGTTCGAATTAAGGGCTTCCTTAATTCGAACTAATAAGTTTGAGTAGGGCTTTAGAAGTAAGGCTTTAATTAGAACTAACTAGTTCGAATTAGCCAATGTGGCCATGTTAATTCGAACTAATTTCTTAGTTCGAACTAACCGGCCATTGAAATGAATGGGGATCGCTAATTCGAACTAACTAAAATTAGTTCGAATTAGTTAGTTTGAACTAACTAATTCAAACTAATTTTAGCAAGTGTAGACATAGCCCTAGACACTACTATAACAAACAAGTCTTTTAACATTTTATTTCATATTATGCTCAAACCAAATGCCTTACTGAAGTCAGAAGATTGTTTTTCTACTACAGCTAAAACATCTGTACTAATTTACCCGAATGTTTAAAAAAAAAAAAAAAAAAGGTAGTACATATTAAACTTCCATTGTAGTTTAAGATTTAAGAATCGTCATATGTTGCTGCATTTGTTTTCTCTTGCAATAATGATCATATTCAATTTTACAGCTAAAATAACAACAACAATTATTTCTGAAGAAAATGTACCTGCAAACTTAAGGGCAGTTCATGTATTCTTGTAGCCAATGTGCGAATCTCTCTGTCAGACAAAATCCCTGACTGATCTGTATCAATTTCATCAAAAACCTGGGAAATATTCAGTGGCTGAACTGCACTCATGAGATAATAGAAATATGAAAAAGCAAACTGCATATCTTCTGAGTGTCTCACTTTGTGAAATGAGGTCTTGTCAAATTCCTCAGGAAACCTGTCCGGACACAATACAAATCAATTCATTACTTTGTCACCATAAAGTGAAACATTCCTTATTGAAGAAAAGTACCTCATTTGAAATTCAAAAAGTTCTCCAATTCCTACTTATTTTAACACTCCTGTGCCAGTGAGAGAGAAATTCTCTCTCCCCCCTCTCAAAATACATGTTTAACAAGCAGTTATGAACACATAGCTATAAATGGAGCAGACACAGAAGATAGAATTACAACAGTTCTGGAGCTTCACTTTATTTCAAACAAAGGCATACTCACATATCCTGTAGTTCTTGCATAACAATACGGTCAATCATGTGAGGCATATGAGCAGGGACTTTCCGAGACGTAAATCCAAATTTGCTATTTAGAAGTTTATTTACATATCGGAGAGAATCAGCAAATGTATCTTTCAACTGCCTGCCAATTCGTTTACCATCAGTAAAGTAGGACATCTGCTTAATTAACGCCTCTTCTTCCTAACAAGATGATAGGCACACACTGGAATTAGAGAGCCTAATACACATACAAATTGATAAATCCAATGAAGTACTGAGCTCTTTTCAGTACGTAGAAAATTGTAAGAGAAGTGTTAAATGTTCTTGCTCAACCAGTTGAATTCTCTCTTTTTACAGAGGGGTAGCCGTGTTAGTCTGTGTACAGCAAAAAACAAGAGTCCTGTGGCACCTTATAGACTAACAGATTTTCTTGGGCATATGCTATCGTGGGCTATAACCCACTTCGTCAGATGCATGCCGAAGAAAATCTGTTAGTCTATAAGGTGCCATAGAACTCTTGTTATTTTTTTCTCTTTTTACAGTTACCAGTTTAGGCATAAAGTGTGACCTTCCTTAAAAGTCTCATGTGATGATAGGAAATGACATATGGAATCTCATTTAATTTGTTAAATTTTAAAAGGAAAATAAACTGTAGAGAAGCCACTGTTTGTTGTAGGAAATATAGGTAATTGTGCATTCCCTTTGAGGGCTATGTATCCATGATTAACAAACCAAGGTCTTTTAATTCTATATAGAATCCCATCACAGATTAAGTTTAAAGAGTTAAAATATCTTATGACATTTTTTAAAGATTGAGTTTATACAAAAAAATTTTGTATTATATATCAGTTTAAATGAGAACTCATTTAAACCTTCCCCTGCAGTGCTGTAAATCTGAACAGCGACATTGTGCCTATACATGAAAACTAGAACACAAAACTGACTAAAAAGCAACTAGAGAGAAAAAGTGAACTTGGCTAGTTCTTTTATCACCCAAGGGGAAGTATAGAAAGTAAATTAACCAGATTTTTTAAAAATCTCTCTGGTTTTAATAATTTCAGAGTTTGTCACATAAGTAAGGAATGTTTCAAAATAATTTTCACCTTAACAGTGTTCCATTAAATCATACATAAAGCAAAGATGACATATTTTCTGAAGTGATATATTCTGTTATCCGGTTAGGATACTCACATCAAGAAGATCTTGAAAATATTTATTTTTTTCCCATGGCAAAAAGCCTTGATCACTGCCTGTGTAATATTGCAGTTTCCTTCCTGGCAACACTTTGCTGCCTGCTGTATCTCTGTTTATATGCTGGTTGTTTATCTCCATCCCTCCTTTTTTCTCTTCCACAGTCCCCACATTTACAATATCTTTTGACTTGTGTATTTCTTTAGGTATGAGTGCATTCAGTAGTTTCTCTCGAGATCCATTTTTATTTCCCACGTTCTGGATTACAGGAATGGATTCAGAAACTGATTTTAGCAGAAAGTGACTTTTTATCTTCATTGCCATTACAGTGCTCTTTACTGCTACTGACTTGGAAGGAACTGCTTCATGCTTTTTTGTTGCAGCTTCCATTTTGCCACCAATTAATTCTTTATAAGGCTTGTGCCAACTGGTAAGGTTCTTTTGTTCTTTTATACCATCAAAGGTATCTTTCCTTTCCATGCCTGGCATTTTCTTAGTTTTTGGCATTGTAGGTAACATTTGGAAAGATCTCAGAAGAGCAGCCTTTGATAGATTATAACCTTTCTGGGTAATATCGCCATTTTCCAGCTTTAAATCCAGGTTCTGCAGAGCCAGCTGAACATCTTCAGGAAGGAAAGATGCGTTTACTTGTGGTATTATCATATCTTCAAGAAAACTCTCCTTTGTGTTATTTGGATGTTTCCTGACTTTTGGAAAGCGTTCTTCTTCAGGAATATCCTCAAATATCATTTCAGCTTCTGGTACTGAAGGTGTAGTTTTAATGAACGTGTCAGATTTCTGGGTGGAAGTTGTGTTCAATTTTGGTTCCTCTCTGGTATCAACCTCAACAGCTATCTGCATTTTAAACTCTTCATCATTTTTATCTTGAAATGTAAGATTAAAATAGATCACAGTTGCATTCATTCCACTATTCATTACCAGGTGGATAGTCTTCCACTTGTTGGCAACAGAAGCATGACGTATAATTGGATTATCACTATAGGCACCCTCAATTCCCTTCTTGGCTATTTCAGCAAAGCTGAAATAAGGCAAGTACTCGCCTTTTGGAATAATGTAATGGGTTTGATTCTGCTGGAGAGTCACCTTGTACAATTCGCCAAAGTGATCTGGAAAGACAAAATTAATAATTTACCTCCCTGTCACTCTTCTTCAATCCCTTCTTTTAAGCAATAATCAGAATTATCAGAAGAGAGTGAGTTAAAAAATGCTAACGGCAGTAACTGCCAATTTTTATCATTCAGGTATTATCACCTATCACCATCTTATAGCATATTTTGGTTTATAAGTTTGCCATTCATTCCAATAGCAATTCTAAAGCTGTGTCCATCAGACTTCCAATTTCCATATTCAGAATTTCTGTGGCTCATTACTACTTTTCCTCACTTATTTTTTAACTGCAGATCATAACAGATATCCTCAAATTATATTTTCACCACATTCTAGTGCAGGGGCCGGCAACCTTTGCTGACCCCTATGCCGGCCCCTCCTCCTCAACCCTCAGCTGGTGCCGACGGCCCATTCATGGAAAGAAGCCACCTGGAGGGGCTCCTCTCAGCAGCGTGCCTGGGGACCCCTATCCCCAGTTACCTGGAGTCACTCCTTTTGGCAGCGGCACACCACAGAGAGGAGCCGCTCTGGGCGGCTTCTTTACATGGTATCCTGGGGCATGGACGTGGCAGGGACCTCCCCACTGCAGCCGCCCCCGAAAGAAGCCACTTGGAATGTCTTTTGGTGGCAGGAGTGGCAATTTCTGTGGCGCCACTGAGGATGCCAAGTGCCGCTCCGAATGGGCTCGTGTGCCACTGTTGGCACACGTGCCGGGGGTTGCCTACCCCTATTCTAGTGGATAGTTTCATTTGGAGTTGGGAAGGAATTTTCCCCCAAGACAGATTGGCAAAGGCTCTGGGGGTTTTTCACCTTCCTCTGTAGCATGGGGCACAACTCACTTGCTGGTGGATTCTCTATATTTGAAGTTTTTAAATTATTTTGAGGACTTCAATAATTCAGTCTTAGGTGAGGGGTCTATTACAGGAGTGGTTGAGCGAAGTTCTGTGGTTTGCATTGTGCAGGAGGTCAGACTAGATGATCAGAATGGTCCCTTCTGACCTTATAGCTATGAGTCTAGTTTGCTATATTACTCTACTCATTTCACTTTGTCCATGCCCTATATTCAAACTCTCACCAACCTCTGATGCTTCTGTCCTTTCTGCTCTGTTCTTACAACAAGAACCTTTTAGGCTTCCTTACATACAAGATCAGCCCCTCCCATCTAGATAAAAAGCTGCTGCTAACATCTTCCACTTTGCTACTGTAACCATGTCACTCCCCATTTTGAACTGGTCCATTAGCTCCTCTGGTCTTCAGTAGCAAATTCTAATTTCTTACATTAATGTTTAAGACTATGTCTACACTTACTAAAGTTAGTTCGGATTAGTTAATGCGAACTAACTAATTCGAATTAATTTTAGTTAGTTCGAATTAACTTAATTCGAACTAGAAAAATTTAGTTCGAACTAAGCAAGTGCCATTCATGGCACTTGCTTAGTTCGAATTAGCGAATTGCATTGAGTTCAATGGGCCAGTTAGTTAGAACTAAGCAATTAGTTCGAACTAACATGGCCACATTGATTAATTCAAACTAACTAGTTCGAATTAACCCTTACTTCGAATAGCATATTCAAATTTATTAGTTCGAATTATGGAAGCCCTTAATTCGAACTAATTAAAGCCTAGTTAGTTCGAATTAAGCTTCCTTAATTCGAACTAACTTGCCAATGTAGACATAGCCTAAGATTATGCATAACTTCACCGTACCAACATTGCTGTGCTCTCATTTCTTTGTGTTGCCCGCATTCCTTCCAAATCCTTTTTGTACCTTGCTCCGACGCTTCTTCACACTCTTTTCCATGTTATCCCTTAACACTTGTAATCCCTTCCCTTTCTTAATGTTTCTGACATTTTCTCTTCCCTCAAAAGACTCCTTAAAATATACTGTGAATCCTTTCAATACTAGTTCAGAGGTAAGTGTCTTATCTTTTTAATGTTTCACTGCGATCAGGCCTACATATCTTGATATGTTATGTTTGTGAGTCTGAGCTGAATTTTCTAATTTAAAATGCAAGCTTCTTGAGACAAGTACATCAGGACTCAACACCCAGGTGCAGTGGTGTTTACGTGCAGAATGTCCCGTGGCACCTAAAAAAGCCACCAGCACCACCACCAAAACTGTCAGCAGGGAGGGCTTTTTTTCCAGAGGCAGGGGACTTCTTTGCTCTGTACCGCCATTAAAACTGTTGTCAGCAACTATTTTCTGGCAGCGAGGGGCTTCTTCACTCTGCATCACCACTGGAACTGCCGTTGGTGGTGTTTTTGCAGTGACAGGGGATGTTCTGAAGTGCCGCATACCTAGGCGCCTTCGTTTTTGGGCTGGCCCCTAGGTGTGCAGCATATTTGTCAATGCCTGAAATACATGGATACTGTGTGCTCTGTACAGCTTACCATCCATACTTAGTAAATAATGCCTCAAAAATCAAATCAAATCAACCCAAAAGACTCTTTCAAGTTTGGATTGGTTCACAAAACCACCACTCACATGCATTTTCCCAAGATGGTAATACAGTCACAGTCCTTTCCCCTCAATATGCATTAACATGGAACTCCCACAAGCAGTAATTACAAAACAGTAATGAACAGTTCTGAAGGATTCTCACATAAAAGCTGTCAATTATGTACTTTACATACCTTGCCCACAGTCACCAGCATCAAATCCACAAGAGAGGACATTGCATGCCTGGTCACAGAATTTATCCGCCAGCCAGGAATTGGCACAGCCCTGGTTACAATAAGAGACTCCACTTATTCCTGCACCAAACTGCCAGGGTGGGGCATTCCCTGCTCCTCCTCCTCCACCACCACCAGCAACATAACGACTACCTCCACTGTTCCCTAAAGAAGGGCAGGGGTGTGGGAAGGAAAAGCATCCATTAATACCCTTCTTTCTGACATGGGCGACTCTCTGCTACAATCTGAAACCTCATTTGTTAAAGTTAGTTTGGAAAAAAAAAAAGTAAATAGACTCTTACATACTGTGGCAGAATGCCTTCTCTGCCTCTGTGCTCCAGCACTTCATCCCACACAATTTCCCCCCTAGATTTGAGTGAAGTTAATACTGTGCCCCAAAGTGACCGCCCCGCCATCTCCAGTCCCTGCTAGGCCCTCGCCTCTTCACTGGGGCTTTAGCCACTCCAGCAAACAGCCGAGCAGGTGGGGGAGAGAAGGGGGTGCAGGGGACAGGTCCCATGCTCCCAAATCAGGGTCCCTACAAGCAGAAGCCTCATGTTGCTCGTTTCAAGAGTGCTACTAGCTTCCCTGGGTTACCAGACCATGGCCCCTTGGCTCACTGCGCACGGCCTGTTTGAACAGGGTCTCCCCCAGTCCTCTTGCCTGGGGAGTCTCTCAGTCTCTGATAGTCCATCAATTGTTCTTAAATATTATTTTCAATCTCCTATGGCTAAAACTGTTACCCACCCTCACCCCTCCCAAGGGAAAAAAAGGGGCAGGGGGAGGGTAGAATTACAGCAAAGAAAGGTAGAAAGAATGCACATTCTTTCCCAATTCTAAAATGCTGTGGGGCTTAACGACAACATTCTGCAAGTGCTTCAAAGATGTGGACCATAATGAAGGAGATTAACCAGGTAGCAATGATCCACAGGAGCAGTGCTAAGAGTAAATGGATGTAATAGATGAAAAATACATTTAGTCCTGAATGTAGTAATGAATATTACGTAGGTCCTTCTCTGTCAAAGCACTTGGGACCATGCACAGCTCCTCAAAATACAGACAATTCATTATGTTTAACAACAAAAAACATCTAACAATAGAGGCCCCTTTATTGTGTCAGGCAAAGGTCTGATAAGATCCAGTGGCTGAGCGCTGAAATTAATAAAATTCAAATTAAAAATAAGATGCAATTGATAAGCTAATAAAGTGAACAAAATCACTTTCATAAAACTAAGTACCCAACAAGAACCAAGGTGGAAGGGGAAATAATATTCTTCAATGTGTTCACATCTGGAGAAAGGGTGTTTAAAGGTGAGGAAACTGATAACAAGACAGAGCACATTCTAGTTAGACCTTAAGGCCCACCACATCGAAGACATGACACTCTGCTAGCTTCAGACCAAATCGGAAGTATCCAAAACATGTATGTGCGTTGAACACAAATATTCACCAGGACCAAGCAAAAGGAGGTGGTTTAAACCTAGCCAGAGCATGCTCTGTAACAAAGCTTTTAAAATACCAGGTGAAATCTGATAGAGAAGTGACTGTGAATAATCTTTTTAGAACATGGAATGAATTACAGAATTTGTAAAATTAATTTACTAATATCTCACAAAGTAAACTTTGTTCTAACTACTCTGGTAAACCATTCATAACTGAAATCTTATTTTAATTTAAATAACTATATAATACTGAATCTGAGATATTAGAGAGAAGATACTGTTGTTAAAAGAATGTAAAATATCATTATTAATCCTCAGTCTTCCCTTAAAGTGTGATTCTGAAATTGATACCTTGTTACTACTATATCACTTTTCCCTATATATCTTCTGAGGGGTATGTTCTTTGTGCATCAAGAAAGCCAACATTTTACTATCACAGCTGCACAATTAATACAGACATTAAGGCTCAATCCCTCATCCCCCATCTCCTCTAGTTAAAGCCAATACACAGTGCAAGATTTCCCTGTATACTGCTCACTACTGTAATCAGCAGCATCAATTACTTCCCCATAAGAATGGCATTTACTTTTTATATCTGTAAGCAAGACCTATTTGTTTTGTTTTGATTTTTCCATTAAAGGGGAGTTATTCACATGCACAGGATAATCCACCTGTTACAGAATTTTTGTAAAGGAAGTAGGTCAATTAATTAGTTTCTAGATTTAATTTTAAATTTCTAAATTCTCTTACCAATGCAATCCCCTCCATCCCAATCACATGCTGAGTTATTACAGGCCTTATCGCAATAACCATCTTTAATCCATGAGCCAGGACATCCCTCAGCACAGTTTGGCACGGGCCAAGTCAAGTAAACCTAGAAGGAATAATATTACAATCCTGATTTCTTGGTCAAATAATCAGTCTGAAAAATGTCAATTCCGTTTGTTGCACAAAATATGCAAGCTTAATGATTACCTATGCATAGTGCTTTACATGTCCAAAGACCTTTACCAACAATAATCAATCCTTTACACCTGGGAGGTTGTTCAGTATTATCCCCTTTTACGGGTCTGGGAAATTAAGGCTCAGATTAAATGACCCACCAATGACACACAGTAAATTGATTACAGAGCCAAGAGCAGAACACAGGACTTCCTGACTCTCAGCCATGGATTTGTTCTCTCAGACAATATTTATACGAAGGTTAAACAGTGTTCAGAAAATAAAAGTCTAAACTAACTGACTGCAGTTTATTTGTCAGCTGACCCAAAGGTTTCCTGTGCTGCCAAATAGTCATGCATGTGACAAACTGCACTAGAACTACATTGTATTTGAATCTACATGACTTGTTTGATTTGCTGAAGTAATCTGACCTGATGCAGTGAAATGTAATCACAGGATTTATCTTTCCCTCCCATACTGTAAGTTTTCTCCACTCTGGCATCTGACGAATTGGGACTTTGTCCACGAAAGCTCATGTGAAAAATCAATTTGTTAATCTTTAAAAGTGCCACAAGATTCCTTCTTTGTAGTACTAGAACTAACATACTAATCATTAAGCATCTGACAATATATTAGTTAAATGTTTCCAATAATCTCTGACATGACACAATGTACAATAAAATATATTTATTTTACAGAGCATTAAAAAATTACATACTTTTCTAGTCAGACCTCCTTTCCCAGAAAATTTAACATTTTGTTGCTATCAGCTGCATCAGTGATAGTGTAAGGGCTTGGCCACACAGACACACACTTAGTGTACAACAATCCACGGTGTGAATGTACAGCTCACTAGCCTACCACACACACTCTGCAACCACACCACAGGAGTGCCGTAGAGCACTCTCACTTACTGCTGTTTCAAGAACTAGGTCCAAATGCACTATGGACTAGAAGAAGGATCCATGTGGCCAGTTCGTGTGCAGCAGGCTAGTGAGCTGAATAGTCGCTCCTGTGATTGCCACACACGATACCTCCATGTGGACAAGCCCTAAGCAATATCACAGTCTAAAGAGAGACCGCTAGGCTGGAAGGCAGAAGACTCAAGTGCTAATCATGTTTTGCCACTAAATTACTGTGTGACTGAAGGCCAGTCATTTCACCTGTTTCCCTACCCACCCTTTATCCTCTTTAGACTGCAAAGTCCTCAGCCAAGAACCGTCTCTTGTAATATTTTTGTACAGTGTCTAGAACAGGGGTCTGCAACCTGTGGCTCCGGAGCCGCATGCGGCTCTTTGGCTACTCCCTTGCGGCTCTGGATCCTTGTGGGCAGTCTGCTCCAGGCCCCCTGCCATCGGGGATCCTGTGGGCAGCTGCACCAGGCTCCGGACTCCCCACCTCCAGACTTCTGTTCTTGTTTCCAGACTCCCCCCTCCTTCACCAGGGGACCTTGCAGCAGGTGCCACACCTATTTTGGTTCTCAAAGCATTTGGTAATAGAAGGAATTTTTAAAAACGGCTCTTCTTATATTTCGGGTTGCTGACCCCTGGTCTAGAATAATGGGATTCCCCTCATCGCAGTTGGAGCCTCCAGATGCTATTGTAATACTATAAAAACAGAAATAATAAATGTAACTAAGTCTCCCTCCCCCCCACCCCCCAAAGAAGTTTAGTCTAGGCATGAAATCATTATAGCTACAGTTGTTTAAACATGGCTGTTGTTAATGTGCTGATAGGCTCTAATCTACTACATACTCATGAGCAGTGTATATGATGTCATTAGTAACTGGACACAGAGGCATTGAAGGTGCTATGGGTGTTTGGAGAGGAACCTAAACATGAAGATTCACTCATCTAAATGTTATTAGGGGACAACTAAATCTACTATTGCTTAAATAGACTGTTTCCCAGGAAACATAAGGAATTAATCAGCAAAAAAATGTTACCCCCACCCCACCTCCTCAGTGGCAAAACACACACACACACACACACACACACACACACACACACACACACACA